>CM045767.1:49684198-50393553 GCA_025200525.1 Camellia lanceoleosa
TTAATGAGCGAGTCTTCATAAGCCATATTTAGATGAGTTTTGTAGTTGTCTTCATTGATGATATATTGATTTAATTCCCCAAGAGTAAAGTTGAACATAAGAATCATTTACAGAGGCTTGCCTTATGATTTTGAAGGAGGCCGGAAATTGTGGCGCTTAAGTTTAACAGAATTGTGAGTTTTGACTTCCTACTATCTCATTCTTGGGTCATGTAATTAATGAAGAGGGTATCTCGGTTGATCCTAGTAAAATTGGAAAGTCAGTATGATGAATTGGCCGAGGCCGACTAATGTGTCCCGAAGGTTGAAGTTTTCCTTTCTGGGTTTCTAAGTAAAGGTTATTCACAGGGGAAGTTTGTGAAGGATTTCTCCGGGGATTGCAATTCATTGATACCAATTAACTAGAAGGGAGCAACCCATAGTATGAATGGATGAAGATAAAATCGAGTCACCTTCCGAAATCCAAGCGAGGTTAGTCAAACAAAGACTACCCGATTACTTGTACTTCCATCGAGGTAATAGAAGAGTTTCATATCTATAGTGATGCATCGCATAAGGGTTTAGGTTGTGTATTAATGCAAGGGGTAAAGTCATAGCATATGCATCTCGTACCGAAACCACATGAAAAGAACTATCCTACCCATGATTTGGAACTAAGCCGTTGTATTTGCTTTAAAGATTTGGCATCACTACTTGTATGGAGCTTCTTGTCAAGTTTTCTGAGATCATAAGAGTTTAAAATTTGCTTCTTTCAGAATGAATTGAATTTGGGCGAGGAGATGGCTTGAGTTGATGAAAGACTATGATATCACGATTCAATATCACCAATAAAGCTAATTACAAGCGAAGTCGAAATAATCCGGTTGAAATTTGGCATGTCTAACCATGATCTCACTTTGGAACCAACTATTGTCGAAAAGTAAAGGCAAGACAAATGGAGGATGAATTTTTCTGAAGGTAGCCGATGAGATTACTAAGCCAAAATGAGAGATCAAAGTACACTATTGAGAACCAAGTACTCAAGTTTGAAGGAAAATTATGTGTGGTCGACGTTCCAGAGTTGAAAAGGAAAATTTGCGGGAAGCTCATGCTTCCAAGTTTCTTTATTCATCCAGGAAATACCAAAATGTATCAAGATGTGAAAGCAGAGACTTTACGGTGGCGAATATGGAAAGAGAGATAGCCGAGTTCGTGTCCCGGTGTTTGCATTGTCAACAAGTGAGAACATCGAGACCAGGACTTCTTCAACCTTTGCCGATCCTCGAGTGAAAATAGAACACATCTCCATGGATTTTGTGATTGGTTTGTCAAGACAGAAAGGTATGGATTCGATTTGGGTTGTTGTTGATAGACTAACCAAGTCAGCACACTTTTTGCCTGTTAAGACTACCTTCAACGCCGATCAACTTGCCTTGCTATATGTGAATGAGATTGTTAGACTTCATGGAGTACCGATGTCAATTGTGTCGGACTGAGATCCGAAGTTCGTTTCCAGATTTTGGCGAGTCTCTGAGGGCTTCGAGCCGAGATTTGGCATGACTTTTCATCCCCAGACGGATGGGCAAACAGAGAGAACAATTCAAACACTCGAAGATATGCTTAGACTTTGTGTATTGGACTTACAAGGAAGTTGGGGAGTGCATTTTCCCTTAGTGGAATTAAGCACAACAACGTTATCAAGCTAGCATTGGCATGGCTACCGTATGAAGCTTTGTATGGAAGAAAGTGTAAGTCAGCCGATATGTTGGACGAAGTTGGAGACAGAGCTGCTTGGTCTGATGATTCAAGTAACAACAGAGAAGATTAAACTTATTCAACATAGGATTAAAAGCGCGGAAGCCGACAAAAGAGTTCGCCAACCGGAGAAGGAATGAGTTAGAATTCAAAGTTGGGGATCATGTATTCTGAAGGTTTCATCGATGAGAGGAGTTTCGGTTGGGAAGAAAGGTAAGTTAGCACCTCGTTATATTGGGCCATTTGAAATTCTTGACAAAGTTAACTCCGTTGCCTCTGGACTTGCTTTGCCACGATTAAGCCAAGTCCATAATGTGTTTCATATTTCGATGTTGAGGAAGTATATTAGGGATCCATTGCATGTAATTGACTATTAAGGATTGAAGTTAATCGAATTTGGGCTATGAAGAGAAGCCGGCGTTTATCATTGACAGACAAGTCAGGCAATTGAGAAACAAGTCGATACCAATGGTAAAGATGGAATGGAAAGAGCATTACGGCAAGGATGCCACATGGGAGATGGAAGAGGAAATGAGAATCCGACATCCAGAATTATTCTCGGAACAAGGTACCTTAGGTTTGGGGACCAAACTTCTTTAAGGGGGGTAGGATGTAACAACCCTCACTTTGATTTAGTCATATTTGCATACATTCATGTATGATCTTGTTTTGCTATGCTGTCTTTGCAAAGTTTTGCCTTGTCTTGTTTTGTTTGAGACTTGCCTTGTCTTGTAAGCATTGCTTGCATGATTTTGTCCTTTGCTTGGGTGTGGCGAGGTCATCTTGAGCTTAGTTCAATGTGAACCTTTGTACTTAGAACTATTTGGAACCACTTGGTTGACCTTCACCTCCACCGGCATGATAAGCGAGATGTCGCTTTCAGGCCGAGATGTTTTGCATCTAGTGATCTTTGTCCTTGGGCAGGTATGGCCTAGACCGAGGTGTGGCACATCCAGGCCAAGGTGTGGCACAGCTTAGTCAAGTGTCGTCCTCCCTAACCGATGTCTTTGTTACCCTGTCGCCGAAGCTTTGTCTTTAGCCGATGTCCTTGATTGCCGATGTGTCTTGCCTTAGCTTGTTGCATACGCTTTGTCAGAGACTTGTCTTATCAATCAGTCACTTTTGAGTTGAACCAACCCGGTAGTGCCACGTGTCCGAGCTGAGTGTTAAGACAGCCGGTAGACTTAGAAACAAAATCATTTTTGTCTCAAATCTTTGTTTTAGAGAGAGAAGCTCTAGGGGAAGAAGGAAGGAGTTTAGAGTGAGAAAGTATAGTTCCGAGCTTGATCTTCGAGGATCGAACCGTTAGATTTGAGTTTTGAGGTTAGATTCTTGCTCTACTCTAGTTATTCTTATTGACTATCAAGCTGCATTGCATGATTGAATTCGTTTTGCATGCCATGCATTAATTTGAAGTAGGTTTTTGAAGAGAAAATAATGTTCATGTGTTCTTAAAGAAAAGTCTCGTTTTGATCCAAAAGTTTGGAACAAGAATTATGTTTTTGTGTTTGTTCTTGCATGATCTTCTTGTATGGGTACCCAGGTCCATGTTTTTTAAACTCTTAGCATGAAATCTCAGTTTTGAATAAACGAGTTATGATTCTAGCATGCATGTTCTTGATGTTGTTGATGATCTTGTTCTTTGCATTCTTCAAGGAAACACGGTTTTCGATTTAGTTTTGAATGTGGCCATCAGGACCACACCTCGGCAAGGAGGTGCAGGACCTCAGCTAGACCTGGATGGTACCCTGTGTGTTTCCATGAGGTGGAAAATAGTGTCTTGACTCCCAGCATGTTTTGCTTTGTTATTTACTTAGATTTGGTGAGAGAGTGCTGAGATCACTTGCATGCATGTAAAGCTTGTTTTGAGAATGTGATTTGCCATGTGATTGTAGGACTTTGACCTTTGCTTTGAGCCTACACCCGAGAAGATCTAAGTGAGTGGTATTTTTAATAAAGCTATGTTATACTGTTTTGATAAATCTTGTTTTGCTTTGTTTTTGAAAGTATTTGTTAAGCATGAATGATTAGCTCCACCTTGATGTATCAAGTATAAGCTTTGTTCGATGTCATCTTTGAGAAGTCCCTTGTCTTTGGAGGACTCTAAACTTTCGCGACACTAAGTATAAAAGGATCTGGTCCTTTCTTGGAATGACTATCGTGTTAAAAAGCAGACTCTGGGCCTAAGTAACACAAGATCCATCGTGTTAAAAAGAGCTACGGGCTTAAGTAACACAAGTCCCTTGTGCTGGAGGACTATAAACTTTCGCAGTACCTTTGACTAATCGATTACGGATCGTGCAGTCTTTGTTTTGCCACTGACGGTTTACCGCGTGGATTGGTTTGTTCGGAAAGCTTGATTTGTGTTTTGCCGATGCCAATAAGCATCCCTTGAGACTTGTAAGACTTGATAGATGAATACGGTTCGTCTCTTGATTTGATAAAGTTTTGATGTGTTTTGCTCGGAAAGGATCTCGGCTAATATTCGTATGGTTTTGGCATGTTTTGTTTTGAAAAGACTTCGGTTATTATTCATGCAAAACCTTTATTACTTATACCATTCACTGAGTATCCAAGCTCACCCTCTCTATATATATGTAGGTGATGAGCAGGACGGCGGCGACGCCTAGATATGTTTTGCAAGCTTGTTTTGGATTCTGCTCACGTCGGCTTGACTCATATTTATGTCGGCTTTGTTTTGTATTCATGTCGGCAATGTTGCATTTACGTTGGCAAATCATGAAAATCATGCTTTTTGGCTTGTACTCGTTTTGTTTTGTGTATGTCGGCTCGAGAAGCCTTTTGATCAAGATGTAACTTGTGATTTGTTTATTAAGGACTGGATGAGGAACCACATTGTATTTGTCATTCCATTTGAACTATGCACAGCTCTTATGGACCACTTGTATTTCGATTTATTGCTTCCGCATTTGTGAGCCCCATATATTATGCTCTGATTGTGTTTGATCTTTGTAAGTTGGCCTTCGGAAACCACGGGTTACTGGCCATCACGGCACCATTCTTCTAGGGGCGGTTTGGGGTCGTGACACCGGTTTTGCTGCAACAGAGAACAACAAGGGGCATAGCAGTGTATTTGCAAGATATGTGTGCACTTCCACTCCTTATCATATCTCAAGCTCAAAGGAGTATGGCACTTGACTCTCTAGCAAACAACCAAGCATTTTCAATGCATGGTGGCCAAAGGATCAAGCTTGCGGAAAACTCAATGAATGCACACATAAGACTCGAAAGGCCTCCACCCTATCATGCACAATCAAGGGCGTCGGTGAGAAATGTGACACACTTCATCACTTCAAGTATGAAACATCCCACATTTCTCGTGTTTGGATTAACGTCCGACCCAAACACATGTAATGCATCATAAACATGTTATCTTGACATGTTTTACTTTGATTCATTTTGTTTACTCATTTTAGATTAAGTCCAAAAGTGAGAAGTCCTCTGATTTGAAAGACGGACTAAGCCACAAGCTCCTTGAGTATGAAAAAAGCATCATGCCCTTGAGCATAAACGCCTCAATTTCATGCTCAAACCAACAAAGGGCTTAAGACTTCTTTCAAAGTGATACAACAAATGAAAGATGGCATGCAATGGAGTGCAATGGCATGCATTTTAGCTCTGAAATGACATGCTAAACAACATCAAATCATGCAACAATGCATGCAACGCATGCTAAGAGCAGAAAGCATTCAAGCAAGCAAAGAGCATAACACTATAGGCATGCAATACTAAGCACAAATGACCAAACCAACCCTGGACAGAGGTTAAACATGCCAAAACAATGGCCTAATCATGTTGAAAATGAAGCACCAAAAGCTACAACAACATGCTCATATATTGCCTCGCATGCTAGGCATTAAACACAATGAAGGCATGAATTACATGAGTGTATGGCAAGGCTATATGCTCTGAAATAACATGTTAAATGGTGCCATACCATGCAAACATCACATGCACAAAATGTTAAAAGCCCCGAAACTCAAAGCTAGTCAAGGCCTTTTACACTACAACCATACTAAGCAATGCTCAAATGACCCTAACCATTCAAAAAAGATCTAAGGTAGGTCAAAATAGTGGCAAAAACATGCTAGACTTGTAGCATAGATGGCAAGAACAATAAGCTCATGTATTGGCTCACAAACAAGGCATAATGCTCAACTTTTCAAAAGCATTGAAAGAGTGATTTAAGTGGAAGTATGGCAAAGATATAAGCTCTGAAATCACTTGCCAAATGATGCCATATCATGCACACATCACAAATATAGCATGCTACGAGCCTCAAAACTCAAGACTAGTGAAGCCATTTACACTATAGCTATACAAAGCAAGCCCCAAAGGACCAAGATGATTCAAAATAGTCCTAAATCATGTCAAAATAATGCCAAAACATGCATGGAGTATAGCCAAGACAAGCTAGCATGAAAGGCCAAAACACCGAGTACACTAGGCTAATGGGAAAGATTGCACTACAAGTGCCAAAACCAAGAAGAGGTGACTCCACCAACCAAAATTAGAGTTATGACATGGCAAATAATGGCTAGAAACATGCTTGAAATAAGCAAATTCAAGGAACAAAGACATACTACTTTGCAAGGCTACAAGTAGGATTACACTACAAGTGCAATAAGCATGCAAGAGGTGACCATAACAACCAAAAAAAAGAGTTAAGGTAGGTCTGAAAAGTCACAAAATGAGCCTAAAAAAAAGCCACAAAGGGTAGAAACACATGCTCTTTTGATGGGCCATCAACACAAGTAAACAAGAGAAGAGGATGGGGACAACCCCACCCATTTGGGACCACAAAACCACATTTCTACCACTGAAATTTCTCTGGAATTCATTGGTAGGAAGGCCAAATGGAGATAGTTTCAAGGGCTTTAAAAGGTAGCACAAAGCAAAGCAAATAAGGCACAAAAGAGTGAGAGACACCCCTAACTCAAACAAGGCCTTAAACAACCTTTTAAACACTTCAAAACAAAGGTTTTATAGTTGAAAGCTAAGCCAAAAGAAGCATGCAAAGATACGCTAAGTAAGCAACTAAAACAAAGCTTTAAAGAGAATACGGCTTACCCTTGAAGAACAACAAAACCAATGACTTTTACGGGCCAAAAACCCGACTTTTTAAGCTCCAAACAAACCTTCAAGAATCTCAGCTCCAAGGTAGTGGTGTTTGACTAGGTATTCGTAGGCAAAAATGTGAAGAACACTCACTTTTGAGCACAATGTAACAAAATATATAATTATATATATATATAGAGAGAGAGAGAGAGAGAGAGAACTCTAGAGAGAGTGAAATTTTTTTGACTCCAAAATCTCAGAACCTCTGGGAAGGGAGAGAGAGCTCCCTTCTTATAGAACAATGCAACCACAAGCTTGCTTGACAAGCTTAAACTTGTTTGAATCCCTCTATATACGTGGATGGAGGATGCATTCAGTGGCCACCAGCTGGTACAACTGGCATAAAAAATATCTGCAAAAGCAGAAAAAAGGTCGTAGACCACTTAAAGTGGTCGACCAACCACCCCCCCTAGTCGACCGACCACCTCAGGTGGTTGACAAGGGAAAAACTGGCTGGTAGGGGAGAAAAAGGGTCTACAAAAAGAGGAGATGGTGGTGGTAGGCTGTAGACCACTTAGGCTAGTCGACCGATTACCCACCCTAGCTGACCGACCACCAAAAGTGGTCTACAGGGAAGAAAAGTGGTCTACAGGGGAGAAAACTGGCTGGCAAGGGAGAAAAGTGGTCTACAAAGAGAGGAGAAGGTGGTGGCAGGCTGTAGACCACTTAGGCTGGTTGACCGACCACCCATCCTAGCTGACCGACCACCAAAAGTGGTCTACAGGGAAGAAAAGTGGTCTACAGGGGAGAAAACTAGCTGGCATGGGACAAAAGTGGTCTACACCCTTACTTCTCCCTCGAGAAAAATAGGGACCAAGGGTTAGCTTAGAACAAGCACAAAACCAAGAAAGTTGAGAGAATCGAGGCAAAGGCTGGCCCGACAACCTGAGGACTCCAAATGAGCACAAACATGCAATCACCGAGCACTCAATCGATGATGTCCAAGTCTTTAGGGCGGTCAAAAATGAGGTATCTCTGATTGCCCTCTTTGTGAGAACTTCGGAAGTCATGAAATGGCGGAGTGAATGTCAAAGCCCGAGATGACCCATTTTGACAACGCCAAGACTTAGACAATCGAGCAAGATAACAAAGAGATCGCCCTTTGGGAAGCAAGATGCAAATGACATGCACAATGCAGAACATAACTTATGATTATGCAAAGAAGGCTGTAATGAAACATTTGAATGCAAGTGCTAGGCATGGTAAATGCAACATTTTAAGCAAGCGAATAAAATAAAACAGTCTCACACATCCCTACAGAAAGGATGTTAGAAGATTATGCAATATTAGCGAATACAGTGAGCATGTGTGATAGATACACAAAGCGAACGTGTGATAGATATACAAAGTGAACATGTGTAACAGATACACAAAGCGAACGTGTGATAGATACACAAAGTGAGCATGTGTGATAGATACACAAAGCGAACGTGTGATAGATATATAAAGTGAGCATGTGTGATAGATACACAAAGCGAACGTGTGATAGATACACAAAGTGAGCATGTGTGATAGATACACAAAGCGAACGTGTGATAGATACACAAAGTGAGCATGTGTGATAGATACACAAAGGTGAACGAAGTGTGATAGATACACTAAGTGAACATGTGTGATAGATACACAAAGTGAACGTGTGATAGATACACAAAGTGAGCATGTGTGATAGATACACAAAGAGAATGTGTGGTAGATACACAAAGTGAGCATGTATGATAGATACACAAAGGTAAACGAAGTGTGATAGATACACAAAGGTGAACGAAGTATGATAGATACACTAAGTGAACATGTGTGATAGATACACAAAGGTGAACGAAGTGTGATAGATACACTAAGTGAACATGTGTGATAGATATACAAAGGTGAACGAAGTGTAATAGATACACTAAGTGAACAAAGTGTGATAGATACACTAAATGAACAAAGTGTGATGGATACACTAAGTGAAGAGAGTGTGATAGATACACGAAGTGAACAAAGTGTGATAGATACACTAAGTGAAGAGAGTGTGATAGATACATGAAGTGAACAAAGTGTGATAGATACACTAAGGTGAAGGAGTTGTTCTCTTACTGAGACATAAATGATCTTGTGCGGAACTTCTTTGAATGGACCGTACGCATTGTAGACATCCCATTTTTGACCTTCCTTGAGACTTGGACGTCACCGTTTGAACACTCGGTGATCATCTATGTTCATGTTCGTCCTGAGTTCTCGGAGGTCTCGGCCACACACCTTGCCTCAAGACCTCTCGACTTGACTGTTTTGTGTTTGGTTTTGCACCAAACACTTGTGTTTTGCTTTTGACGGGCAGGGAATGGCTTGTTGGCCATCCCCACACCTCACTGGCCATGGCTTGAGGCCACCGACCATTGTTTTGTTTCCATCGGCCAAATGTTTGGTCGGCCGACACTCTTTGTAGTCAGCCGACCATTGTTTTGGCCAATTTTCATTTTGGTGGCCGACCAATTGTGCATCTGCTTTTGGTAGATATTTTGTGCCAGCTGTGGTAGCTGGCGCCCACTTTTCACCTCCTCCATACACGTGTATGGACTCATTTCAGTCTTGCATAGCTTGTTTTGTAAGCTTTGCAAGAGTGAATCTCTATAAGAAGAGGGCTTCTCCTCCCTCCTCAAGGGTTACAAAAAAGTTCCAGAGAGCTCTGAGATTAGGGTTTGCATAAGTGTATCTATCTATCTCTATATCTCCCTCTCTTTTTGCCTTTGTGTGTGTTTGTTCTTAGTTTTGCACTAAGGCACCTACCATTACACTATACCTTGGTTGCTGAGGAGCCAAAGGGGTGTTCTTGAAGTTCTCAAGTGGATTCAAGCTAAGAAAGGCTTTGGAACTCCTTTCTTGATGAGGTCTACAAGGGTGAGTGTTCTTGCTCTTTATACCCAATTTTTGCATAGGCTTTTAGCCATCCATGCATCTGTTTTTAAGCTTAACTTATAACATATAAAAGTTCTAATTTTAAGTGCTTAAAATAGTTGTTTAAGGTTGATTTGGTGTTTGCGGTTGTTTGACCCCTCTTAGGCCTTGTTTGGCCCCCATTTTGGGCTATTTTTGGTAAGCTCCGGGACCACCTTGTATTCGCCTCCTCACCACTAAAATCTAGAGGGATTTCAGTGCTGGGGATGGTGCTTTAAGGTCCTAAGAAGGAGAGGGTCATCCCCTTTCCTTGTTGCCTTCAATATTGGCCATTTTAGCCTCATGTGTGAGCATCTTGTTTAAGTTCATGTTGACCATGTCTTAAGTGTTATTTGTATTTATTTTTCCATGATATAGCACTATTTTTAATTGATTTAGACACATCATGCTTGGTTTGCATACTTGTCTTGTAATGCCATGAATTTGCCTTAACATGTACTTAGCATCTAGACCACTATGCTTACTTGTTTTGGCCAAGCTTTGTGAAGCTTTTGTGCATGTTTTAGTATGCTTAAGGTCTATTTTTGGTTATTTGGGCCATCCATGACATCCTTTGTATAGCCACCTTGCATTTTGGCTTGTTAGCCTTAGGTGTGTAAGTGTTGAACATGCTTTACTTGGCTCATTTCGTTGGTTTGGAACCGCTTACCATGTCATTTCAGTCCATATGGTATGCTTGTATGCTTGCATTTGGCGCTCCTTTAATGCTTTAAAAGGTTGGTGTTTCATGTTCCATGTTTGTACCATTGTGCATGCCTCTAAGATTAGGTCATTTAGATGCCATCTAAGTGGTTTTGGGGCTCATTTTGGCATGATTTGGGACTGTTTTGGTCCGCTTTGGTCATTTGCTTCATGTGTCACATGACTATAGTTTAAGTCCTTGGGCTTGGTTGCATGCTTTGCTTGCATTGGTAGGTTGATTTGGCATCATCTTCTACATATTTTGAAAGCTTATCATGTATGCTATTTGTCCTCTTTTAAGTGTGCTTAAAAGTCCCCTCTTTATGCTTGAGTGATGGTCCATTTGTATGCATGTTTGCATATGCATTTGTACCTCATTTCCATAGCATTTGGCCCTGTTTTGGGCTTGTTTGAAAGCTACCTAAAGTAGCTTAAGTCCATCATTCACATGTTGTTGCATGCTGCCTTGGCGTTGTTGCATACTTGGCCTATCGCATGTGTTGCATGCTTGAATCACATTGCATTTGGCATGCATTCCCTTTTTGTTTGGTTGCCTAACATGTTACATGCCTTGTGTGCTTGTTTGCATTGTCACGTTGCATACTTAGCTTTCATGCCTAGGTTGCATTGCATTGAGCATGCATGCCTTGCCTATTGAAATCACCATGATAGAGGTTGGGCCATATGTGTTTATTTGGTTTGCATTTCATTTGATATTGAAATGGCACACTTGGTTTCTTGGGCCATCATGCATTGAAATGCGCAATTGGTGATCAGAGAATCCATGACCAGCCTCTTTTGAGTCTTGAACTAGACAAGGAGGGTGTTGTTGCACATTTGCTTGAAATGCATTGTCATGCCATGTTTGCCCTCTGCTGCTGTCAAAACAGGATTCTGCAGGCATATATGGCCGACCAACCACATCCAGTGCCGACCGGCCATGAATTGGTGGCCGAGAGCTCAGTAGATGGTCGATGACCACTCCTCCATGGCGATGGTGTTCCCCTTGGCGGTGACCTTCCACTTGTGATCGAGAGTGTTCCTTGGGACTTGTGAAGTTCTCGAGAGATGTCAAGCGATGTAAACAAGGTAGCTTGTGCATGGCGGTGGATTTCGAGTGAAGCCAACCCGAGCATGCGTGCATCTCTCTCTTCGAGGCCTTTTCTTGCTTTCATGGCTTAATTGATTCATTAATTAGTTGAGTGTTGTATAAATTAGTTAATTAGCTTGTAGGTTAATTAATTTGTATTATTCTTTTGGCCCCTCCGAGGCGAATAATCTGTAATAAGTGTGCGTGCGTGCGATGCATGTCTTCCAATCCCACTTCTTTCTCCCTTTTACTTATCTACTTTTGATGGTTAGTATTAGGGCATATTTAATTTAGCATCCTTATGCTATGCATGCGTGCATCCATTCATTTGTATTGCATGCACCGGGCTTGGCACATCATACTAATTGCATAATATTTCAAATCTAACTTGAATACATGTTATTTGTTGCATTTCACATGCCATCTCTAGGATTAGCCGAGCCTATTCTAGTTGCATTTTGTATGCGATGCATTAGCCACTTAACATGGACTTGGATCATACATTGATTGCTAACAAGTTCTTTGTTTTGGCTCGGAGTACTCGGTAAGCTTTTTATGCTTTAGCATCTTGCATGAGTGTGAATGTTAACATGACAGCATGCTTACCATGTGGCTATATGCTTATGTGATGTAAACTGCTTGAATGCCTGTGGGTGAAGGTTGGATTGTTTGAGTTGGAACGACTCATTGAAATTAAATATTTTAGCCTACTCGCGAGTAGCAAATTTCAAACCATTTTCCAAATAAACGGATATGCGATACTTTGTTCCAAATTAGGTGATCTGGTCTATACTTTTGTGTTGTGCGCATCACATAGTAAGATTAGCTAATTAATCGGAATAAGAATGCATAATGTTTTCAAAACTAGATATCATGCTTAGTAGAGGCCGATCTTTGATCGGGCGAGCAGGGGTGCTCATAGCTGACCTTCCCCAATCGTACCCAAGTTCCCGAGCCGAGGCAACTTTGGCAATGACGGACACGTGGCCTTAGGCAAACGAGTCAGAGTTTCCTAAATTCTCCCAAAATAAAATATTTAGGTGGCGACTCTGTATCTAGCAAAGCAGTTCATGTTTGGCACTTCTTTCAAAAAAATCTGTTTTCCAAAACGATTTGCTGGATTTGGACTCTTTGGTGATTTATCAGTCTTGCATTGCATATTGCGAGATCAGATTAGGAACTGACACAAATCGAGTCTGAACTGTAGCATGAGGCCCACGATGGCGCGTCTACACGCATTAGCTTTGAATGAACCGTACATATAATATTATGCATGAATGAGAAAGAAACTTGATAGGTACAATGCAATACAATGCATGATGTTTATGGAATGCAATAAACAAACATAGCAGCGCCTTAGAAAGCACCTCACAGGGTGAGTGGCGATGAACCGCTCTATTTTGACGAGGATCTCCCCTTGTGTTCTTCGAACTCTTACCTTGCGTTCTTCGAACTCTTTCCTTCAACACACAGTATAAAGATTCTAAAATGTCGACAAGGATTCTTCACATAGAACACGTTGGATGCCACTTTTCCTCTTGATCATATTCACAACTTTCCTATTCTCCAGCGGGGTGACAGACTAGGTTGGTTCGGTATCCAAAATTGAGGTGCATACGCTATCTCAACCTATGGGGATTCCATCTGATTTCAAGTGAGGATACACCCACAGGTATTTAAACGAAATTTAGTCTTGGAAATCCGAACCTTTGCATTCTAGGCATGACCATTGAACTCTAGTTTCCACCATCACAGTTGGTCTCCTAGGAACTCATTACAAACACAACCAAGATACCTCTGGCAGAGACGATGCATAGGGAGAGCACTTCTGATCACCTTTCTGGCTTTGAAGCAGGCTTAAGCTTGGAGTAGAGGCACACTTATACTTTGGAGCATTAACAAGGCCTGAAGGGCTACATTCGAAGTACAATCTCGGAATCTGAAACAAACTCAGATGCTCCAATTTTCTCTCTTTTCTTTTGCTTTGTAGTCTGAAACTTATGTAGCTTCAGATAGGTCCTGGTTTTACTGTTCTCACATGACCTGGGTTGAACCCTGTAGTTTCATGAAAGAACAAATCCTGTCTTTGCACAAATGTGAAGAATGACACAGCACTCCGAGCACAAAATGATTTTTGAATTTGAAATTGAGAAACGAGGTCTTAACTGGGTATTGAGCCCACGACTGACCATAGCAAAAACGACTCAACAACGAAAAACAAAGGTAAAACAACCTAAATACATCTATTGACACTCGAAACGACTCAAAACAAGAATCGAGACAAACAAAAACAACAGACATGACACTCAGACGTGTTCCAATGGCGAGAGACCTCTCAGTTCAGGGGGAGCCCACAGCTTCTCCGAGTAATGTTCCCACCCTTTCTTATTTGTGATTCTCACATCACTCTGGCACTCAATCTCTAGTTTTCTGAAAAAGCCCTTTCCTCACTTTTTCTCTTAGCGTACATCTCTCTATTCTTTAGTCTCTCTCTCTTTTTTTATCCCTCTCCTGGGTGGTTGATGGATAAATAAGAAGTTGTGGGCTCTTGCCCCTAGTATTCAACTAGATGCTCTTTCTTCCGCTCACAACAGTGAGCTTTCCCACAGAGGGGTTGTGATGCGATTAGATGTGCAGCAGATCTACAGTTGACATCGATTGATGATGCCTTGGCTTGTTCGGATGTGATCGAGACATGTCGGATGAGGAGTGAAATATCTGATCCATTCCAATTTGTGCTTCATGCTTGGGCTTGATACCTCAATGCTTAGAGGATGAGAGAGCTTTCAGTCTGCATTGTTAACCAGTTGTGCCCTTTCGGGAAATATGGTGCCCTTTCCGGCAAGTATGGTGCCCTTTCTAGCAACTATGTTGACAATGGGAAAAGAGCAGAAAACGACTCATTGTGCCCCTAGTTCATCATTTTGACCATTTTTTTTGTTTTGACTTCTACTAAAACAATTTTGAACAAAATGGGAGTTAGATTAACACGCTTGTTTGATTTTCTAATTTAAAATCATGCAAGTTAGGTTATGAAACTTGAAAATTTTCCTTTTTGGGTCCAAGAAATGGTCTAGTTTATGGAAAAATGGAGCGATTTTCGAGAAAATTAGTCAACTTCATTAAAATTCTCAAAAGCTGTTTTTGCAAATGGCCTTTGCTCGACCAATCTGAGACTTTACTCTTGAGATGCACAACCTCGGATCCAAAACAATGGAAAATTGCCCTTGTCTAAATGGTCTTGCACGACAACTGAAAGTTGCCCTTGTTTGAATAACACTATAGCACACTATCTGCGTGAAAAGTTTCCCCTTGTTTGAATAACATCGCAACACATTGTAACTAGTTCTCATAGTGAAGATCACAAGAACTCTTGGATAAAGAAGCGACAAAGATGATCGGAGCCATTACATGGACGAGTTGATTTGGAAGTATTTATGGGACTTGAATGAAGTTGCCTCGTATCCCAAAGATGGGAATCAAGCCTAACGTAGTTCGGGTTAAGGCACACTTTCAGTATTAACCTCTCCTTTTACGCTCTAACTTTTGCCAAAGGCTTTACAGGTTTTCAACCTTGCGAGCTCTGTTTTTCTTTCCTTTTTCATTTCTTTTCATTCTTTTTCTTTGCATTTTTTCACTTTTATTCTTTTCTTTTCTTTTTTGTTTTTTTCATTTCTTTTTCTTGCTCTAACTTTTGCCTAGGTCGCCTTTCTAGGTTTTCGGCCCAGCGAGCCTCTCAAGGGTAAAAAGAAAGTGTAACTTTGTCCATGTTGATCGGTCATAGGATCTCGAAGCCATCCGAATCCAGGAGAATGGCTGCTGTTCACTGATGATGTAGAAGTCCATCCAATAAGGGCTAAAGTTGCCCCTAGTATTGTGGATAGGAACTCGGTTGTCCTTTAGTAATACTTTCTTCTTCCAGCTACCCGAATTTGGCATTCTTGCCAGTCTTCATTGGTTTGCAGAATGACCCATTCTTTGAATCTTTGAGCACATCTGACATTTTGCCCCTAGTTCAAGGGACGCTTCTCTTCTAGCTTTACCAGCTTCTTTTGATAACATCTGATCTTCTTGATCTGACTTTCTTGCCCCTAGTTAGATTTGCTTCAAATCGACTGACAAGCCTCCTTTGATGTCATACGACCTTATTGCCCCTAGTTGTGGGCTGCTTCAAATCTAGCCTAGCGAGCCTCCTTTGTGGTTGACCATTGAACATTCTAAATCCAACTTCAAGCTTTGAAAGCAAAAGGGGTCGAGTCTTGAAATTTGAGAGTGATCTATGCTACACAATCTCAAGAGCGATTCCACAGGTCTTGGCAGAATGACATAAAACATTTTTGAAATCTTTTAAGAAAGCGACTAGTCGCTCACTTTGAACAATGTAGAACCAATCTGGATCAAGCGGGATCCTTCTTAGTATTCATATTAACAAGCATGATCTCATTCATTAAGGGCTCGGCCGCCTCTCTTTCTCTCAATTGATCAAATTTTTGCAAATCACGAGAATTCCTTCCTCTTTGTTTTCATTCTGACGTTGAAAAGTTTTGAAAAAATTAGGTCAATGCAATGACTTAAAGGCACAGAAAAAGCAGGTGAAAAGCACTGTTATTTCATTCAGATCTTTTGGCACAATTGGCTTCAAGGCAGAAACAAACTCAAAAGTGTGAAAATCACTCTTTGTTTCATTCGGATCCTCTGGCGCGCAATGGCCCAATGGCGAAGCAGACTCAAAAGAGTGTAAAGACAAACACAAAACAAGATTGTGATGTCGAGGTAACACACGAAATCACTGACTCTAACAAGAGGTGATCGTCTGACCCAAATGACTGGTGACTTCGATGAAAAAAATGACTCTATACAACACAATAAGGCCGACTTAATACCCAAGTCAGAAAGCACAATAACCAGCGTTTGTACATTGCTCAAAACAGTGCATGCCATCCATCACATCTGGAGTAAAAGCGAACACCATCCGCGGATGGTTCATCCCCGATCACATCACATTGTCCCCAAGTTCAGCGATCCGATGGATAGACTTCTGAGCTTGGTGCGGCGATGACCCGTCGTCAATCGGATCTTGTATTTCGTGATGAAAGCGAAAACACGGTCGATGCCATGGCCGATTTGTTGATGGAAAGCACTGATGCTTGGCGAATCATGGGAGAGAGGAAGTTTATTCAATAATGGCCGTGGCTCCAGGGGCTTCAGATGCCCTTTTTCGATCAAGACCTTCAGGGCTGCTGACAGAGACATGTACAGTAGGGTGAACACCCTTTGGCCCTGAGGTGGGTATTTGGAAAGTTGTGAGCTGGTTGTGTTGGATGTACTGGCGAAAAGGGTCGGCGGTGTGTTGGGTTTGCCGATCTCTTTCGAGTGTAGGATTGGAACTGAAAGGGGTGTTTCTGGTATGACAGCCCTTTTCCCGACTCGCCCCTTGATTCAAAGTGCCCCTAACTTGAGTGACAAAAGTGTCCTCCATAGTTTTTTCAACAACTACAAGCACTTGCTGTTTGTTCAGTCCTTCAGCCTTCAAAGCATCAACAGCCCACAGAAGATGTTCATAAGGACCAATGCCCGCCCCTACCTTGTTCTTACCACTTGCCTCCACCTTGCCAAGGGATTGGCCTTCTTCCAATGCATCCCGTCCCAAGACTGGGGAGCTTTTTGGTGTGAAATTTCTAGCATGCGATGTGGTCGATGACGGAGCCAATATTCCGAAGGCCAGATCTACCACAGTTCTTTGAAGATCTTCAATCATTTTCATCAGCTCAGAAATAGTGGGTTTATGGGCTTGAGATGATTGGGGTTCAAATGCATCCATCATGCATAAGTCCTTGCTTTCCGGGATAAACACCTCAAGCTTGGGTAAATGGGCCGGGGTGATGTATATGCTGGGGTCATAGGTGGATGGCAGTGTATGGATTAGATTGAGATGGAAAGGTGACAGGTCAGTACTAGCCCGAGGTCCTTTTGGTGGAGTTATGGTCTCTTCATCAACAAGATCCTGAATCTTATGATGCAGGCGGATGCAACAGTTCGTGTCATGATCGTGTTGTTGATGATAGACACAATATTTAGCTGGGTCATATCTTGGTGGAAGAGGATTTGGAAGGGGTTAGGGTTCTAGAAGTTCTAGGTGCCCATCTTCTCGCAACATTTTCAAAGCTTGAGAGAGACTCATGTAAAGAGGATGGAATTTTGACATGGGACCGAGTTGAAGTGGGCTGGTTTCGGCTATTGAGGAAGTGGTGATAGAGTCTACTTGAGCATTTCACGACTATGCTACCATCAATAGTAGCATTGGGCTGCGAATAACATTCTTCTTTAAAGCCTCATTATCTTCCGGAAGATCCCTTGTCGATGGCATTCTCGATTTGAACCCCATTTCATGAAGAAATTTGGAAAGGTAAGCAGAGGTAGAACGACCAACTTTTGCAATAACTTGCCATTGATTCCGAACAATCATCCTGATCTGATCTTTGTCGAAAGGCCTTGTAGTCATCATTGAGGCCTTTGCTCTCCATCTCGTCACGAACTCTGAGAAACCCTCATTTGGCTCTTGGTGGGTGACTACGAGATCACGAGTTATGACCTCAATCTGTGTGTTGTAGGAGTATTGAGCAATAAAGGCCTCGGCGACTTTTCGATTCTATTTCACGAGTCTTCCAATTTCGCATACCAGTTAAGCTATCCCAAACATGGTTCGCCAAGAGAGACAACTTCTGGGCTCAAGTCAAACCCATTGGCCTAAGAATATCAAAAAATAGGTGGAGATGCACCATTGGGTCTCCAGAGCCATCGAAGCAGTTGATACGTGGCATTTTAAATCACTTCGGTAAGGTAACTGCAGATTCAATATACCCGTCCTCTAAATCCTGGATGGAGTTCACTCCTTGTGATCGCTTGAATAACTTCTCCAGTTTATTGACCTTAAGTGCAGCTGAGTCAACCTCAAATTCAAATGGAGCTTCACTTTGGGGGACAAGAGCTTTAGAGACACCTCTGGGATTGGCATCGCTGGATTGCCCTGAGTCTCTTGGACATTTGCAGTATAGGCAGTGGCTCCAGGTGTCGGGTTACCCATGGGAGGTGCATGAGATCTGAAGCCTTGTTGGTGGTCATTGTTGTTGTAACCGAGTTATCACTTGACGACAAGCCACGACCTCGATGCGCGGATGGTAACCTTCACTTGGTGGGCAGCATCCCGCTGCATGGCCTCCATAGTCTACTGGAGCTGACGCATCATGTCTTCCATACTCATACTGACTAAAGGGTGATCTATCCGATCTGGTGAGTTTTCTCTTCCAGGGGTGAAAACAAGCCCGAGCCCAATAACGCCGCAGGTGATCTGAGATAGTGACCATTGGCTGGGGCTGTCGGGGTGATCTATGCCTAACTGGCCCTTCTTTGCCTTACCACTGGCAAATGAGACACTGATTGCCCTTGAACTGAATCTCTGACCTGACAAAGTCTATCAACATAAGTCCGGTGTACTCAGGGGATATTGGAGCCTTCTGAAGCTATGGTTCCAAGACTACCTAGCAAAAGAGAAAATAGACAGCATCTCAACCTAATTTCACCAAAACAAATATGAGCATAGCTAAATGACTACACTCTTTACTGAATTTTGCCCAAAATTCTTCCTGCAAACTGATTACCTCAGGCTGATACTCAGACTTGCAACTGATACATACCATCCTGTAGAGACACACCCTAACAGCACATAACAAGCAAGTGAGAGCCAAAACACCGCTATGGTGGAGTAGGGTTTCCCTGTCCTATCTTGTCAGGAGCTAGGGTTTCACTACGCATGCAGCGGTTTCAAACAACTTGCAATCGGGTAAGCAACCTGTCCTAGTTTGGAATGGTCTTCTATGGCTTCCGATATGCACTAGGTTGAATGGTCAAACAGGGTGCCTCGGCAAAACTGAGGTTTGTGTTTCTATCGTGGTAAAGCCCATAACTGGTCAACCTTATGGCACGCTTTTCCAAGCAAGCCTCTGGCAAACAGTTTAGAAATAGCATATGGCAAACACTGTGACTTAGGCGCACCAATGCAAATGCAATGCAAAGAAACACATAAGTGTAAACAAAACAACATATCATG
Source organism: Camellia lanceoleosa (assembly GCA_025200525.1). NCBI lineage: Eukaryota > Viridiplantae > Streptophyta > Magnoliopsida > Ericales > Theaceae > Camellia > Camellia lanceoleosa. Next base: position 49,703,883 of record CM045767.1, read on the forward strand.
AGTTCGAGTCAAATTCTCTAAATCCCCGTCAGAGTCGCCAGAAATTGTAGACCGCTCGAACTCACTCCACGCGCGAGGGTACGAATTGTGTTCTAGCTACTTTAGTTCGAACTCCTGTCACAGTTCTAAATTTAATCTCACAAAGTGCAATGTAAGATTGATAAATCACCAAAGAGTCCAAATCTGGCAAATTGTTTTGGAAAATCGATTTTAATCAAAAAGCGCCAAACATGGACTGCTTTGCCAGATTTCAAAATCGCCACATAAATATTTTGTTTTGGGAAAATTTAGGAAACCCTAACTCATGCCTAAGGCCACGTGTCGTCATCACCAAAGTTGCCTCGGCTAGGAACTTGGGTACGAGAGGGGAAGGTCCTGAAATGAGCACCCCCGCTCACCCGATCAAAGAATCGGCCTCTACTAAACATGATATGTAATTTTGAAAATATATGTATTCTTTTTCCGGTTTATTAGCTAACCTTACTATGTGATGCGCACAGCATACAAGTATAGACTCAATCACGAGAATTGGAACAAAACAATTCAATGTTTGTTTTTGAAAATGGTTTGAAAGTGCTACTCGCAAGTAGGCTAAAGCGCGGATTTGCCAACCTCAAGTCGGCTATAAAACATGATTTTGCCACTTCGCAAAGTGGGCTTAAAACTCACAATCATCGAGTTGTCCCAATTCAGGCAATCGAGCCTTCACCCACAGGCACTCATGCAGTTAAAGCACTTAAGCAAATAGCCTCATAGCAAACATGCTGACATGGCAACACTCACATCTCACGCAGTATGCTAAAGCGTAAAAACCCACAGTGTACTTCGAGCCAAAGAAAGAAAACTAGTTAGAAATCAATGCATGATCCTAGCTATGTTAAGATGCCTAATGCAACGCATGCAAAATGCAGCTAAATAGGCTCAGCTATTCTAAGATGGCATATGAGCGCAACACTTAATAACATACTTTGAAACATGTATTCAAGTAAGTATTGAAATTCAATGCAATTTGAATGATGCGCCGAGCCCGATGCATGCAATATGAATGAATAATGCACGCATGCAAAGCATAAGTATGCTAATTGAAACATGCCCTAAAACTAACCATCAAAAGCTGGCAAATAAAAGGGAGAAAGACTTGGGGTTGGAAGACATTCACATGCACACACACACTTATTACAACATTTGCCCTCTCGACGGAGGGTCCGAATAATAAGCTAACTAGCTACGCTAATTAAACTAATTATTACAAACCAAAACTAATTAATTATTCCTAGTAAACTAATTATTACAAAACAAATCGATTAATTAAGCACATTAACTAATTAAGTACAAAACTGACGAATTAGCTAACAAAGTAAAGCATGATTAAAGAGGTCCTCGGGGTGAGGGGTGCATGCATGCTCGATCGCCTCGCTCTGAAATCCATTGCTATGCCCAGAATTGCCTCTATTTGCATTTGATTTGATCTCTGCAAAGTGCACTAACTTCCAGATTGCTTCTGTTCCAACATGGGGACCTCCTGGTGGGCTGTCGACCAGAAAATGGGGGCTGTAGACCAGAAAAACTAGTTATAGACAAGAAAAAGTGGTCAGTCGACCACTTCTACTGGTCAGCCGACCAATTGATTTGCCAAGCTCTAGTTTTGCTGTAACAGAGAACAACAAAGGGCATAGCAGTGTATTTGCAAGATATGTGTGCACTTCCACACTCCTTATCATATCTCAAGCTCAAAGGAGCATGGCACTTGACTCTTGAGCCAACAACCAAGCATTTTCAATGCATGGTGGCCAAAGGATCAAGCTTGCACAAAACTCAATGAATGCACACATAAGACTCGAAAGGCCTCCACCCTATCATGCACAATCAAGGGCGTCGGCGACCGAGAAATGTGACACGTTTCATTACTTCAAGTATGAAATGTCCCACATTTCTTATGTTTGGATTAACGTCTGACCCAAACACATGCAATGCATCACAAACATGTTTGATTCATTTTGTTTACTCATTTTAGATTAAGTCCAAAAGTGAGAAGTCCTCTAATTTGAAAGACAGACTAAGCCACAAGCTTCTTGAGCATGAACGCCTCAATTTCGTGCTCAAACCAACAAAGGGCTTAAAACCTCTTTCAAAGTGATACAACAAATGAAAGATGGCATGCAATGGAGTGCAATGGCATGTATTTTAGCTCTAAAATGACATGCTAAACAACATCCAATCATGCAATAATGCATGCAACGCATGCTAAGAGCAGAAAGCATTCAAGCAAGCAAAGAGCATAACACTATAGGCATGCAATACTGAGTGTAGACGTCCCCGAACGCATCCGGAAAGGAGTCTGAGTCCCCGTTACAGTTCGATATTGGGTCACTACAGTTCGAAGGACTCAAATGTCACGGTTCTTAATCTTGGACCGAAGAGTCCAAATCTGGCAAATCGTTTTTGAAAACAGATTTTTTGAAAGAAGTGCCAAACATGGATTGCCGCCAGATCTGAGTCGCCACCTAAATATTTTAAAATGGGAAATTTAGGAAACCACGACTCGGTGCCAAAGGCCACGTGTCCGTCATCACCAAAGTTGCCTCGGCTCGGGAACTTGGCACGATTGGGAAAAGGTCGCCGTGAGCACCCCTTCGCCATCAAAGACCGGCCTCTACTAACCATGATATCTATTTTTGAAAACATCGTGAGTTCTTATTAGGTTATTAGCCTAGGTTACTATGTGATCACATCATACAAGTATAAACTGAATCACTGAATTGGAACAAAACATTTCATGTTTGTTTGTTTGAAAATGGTTTGATGGTGCTACCCGCAAGTAGGCTAAGGCGCGGATTTGCCACCCTCAGGTGGGCTTAGAAGAAGAATGGTTTTGCCACTTTCTAGTGGGCTTAAAACAAACATTTGATGAATTGTCCCGATTCAAATAACTCAACCTCCACACACAGGCATTCAGGGCAGTTATATCACATAAGCACATAGCCTCATGGTAAGCATGCTATTCATGGCAGTCACTCACACGCATGCAAGGATGCTAAAGCATAAAACTCACCGAGTACTCAAGCCAAAAGCGAAGCTTGTTAGAAATTCATGCATGGACCTAAGCATCTTTGAAATGGCTAATGCAACACATGCAAAAATGCAACTATAGCAGGCTCGGCTATTCTAAACATGGCACGTGAAATGCAACAACTAACATATATTCAATTTGGAAATGAAATACAAATGCAGTTTGTATGATGCGCCGAGCCTGGTGCATGCAAAACAGATGAATGATGCAAACATGTTGTCATACTGTATGCTAATTGAAATATGCCCTATATCTAACCATAAATGGCGGGTAAATAAAAGGAAAGAAAAGGCGTGGGGTTGGAAGACATACATCACACTCACACCCTTATTACAATTATGCCCTCGCGCAGAGGGTCTGAATAAATATACAGTCCGAAATAAAAGAATAGTACAGTCCGAAATAATATAGATTCCTAATTAATTGACAAATTAACTAAGAAAAGCTCTAAACTGGCATGCAAGCCAGGGACTGCCTCGATTCTGATGAATGATGCATGTTGGGCTGCCTTGGCGCGGAAATCCACTGGGATGCCCCAATTAGCCTCTGTTTGCAATGTTTTAAAATCGTGCGGACTACAAAAGTCACGATTCTTCATTTTCGCAACACGAAGGCGAGAAAAGGGCATAGCAGTGTATTTCACAAATATATGCATGCCTCGATCCTCGTGCCACCAATCACGCACATCGATGCATGATGGCCGAGGAGTCGGATTGCACAACTCAATATGGGGTGAATGCAGATGAATGCTACAACAAAACCTAACTCCATCATGGGTGATCCGGAGTGTCGGTGACTTGGGAATTGAGACCCGTTCCGTCACTTTCGGTCTGAGCGCACCTCGTTCCGTGCGGGCTAACTCCTATCCCGAACACAATGCAATATGCATGATGTGCATGAATGCAACTAAAATACAATCCTAGCATGCACAATGCTATGAAAATGAGATGCCTTGAAATGCGTGCACGCGGGCACGCAAATCGAGGTGATGACATAAAAGCATGAAATGACATGAAATATGATATAAAATGAGACTAAAATGAAATGCCTCGAAATGCGTGCCCACGGGCACGCAAACCGAGGAAATGGCATACGAAAACAGAGCTAAAATGGCATACGCAATGCAAGATGGGCTTATACTAACATGGGAGAGCCTCGGCCGCACCCACATAAGAGGCCATGAGATGAAAAAGATGCGCCTCGAAATGCGTGCACACAGGCACGCGAACCGAGGCAATGATATAAAGGCATGAAAATGAAAAATCGGACTTACACTAACATGAGAGGACCTCAGCCGCACTCACATAAGACGCCGTCGGATAAAAAAGAAGTGCCTCGAAATGCGTGCACAGCACGCATAAATGAGCGGTGGCATACGCAATGCAAATGACATGGAAAATGCAAATTGGGCTTACACTAACATGAGAGGGCCTCAACCACACTCACATAAGAGGCCTAGAGATGAAAATGAAATGCCTCGAAATCGTGCCAGCAGACGCATACCGAAACAATGTCATACGAAATAAAATGACATACATAATGCAAATTGGGCTTACACTAACATGAGAGGGCCTCATACACTCACATAAGAGGCCGAGAGATGAAAATGAAGTGCCTCGAAATCGTGCTTACAGACGCATAAACCGAAACATGGCCCTAAGGCACAAAAATGGCATGCAAATGAGGCGTGGAAAATGGCATACGGAAAATGTAAATTTCAGCAGCCAAAAGATGCAAAAACAACCCCGAATTATGACAAAATTACCCGATGCAGAAATGCTCGTTAAGCACCGAAATGGCCTCTGACCTATTAAACATGCATAATTGGTATATGAAATGTAAAAAAGCAGTAAAGGCAGCCCCTAAACTAGCATTTTTTCAGTATAAAGGATGGCCAAACAACAATCACAAGTATGGCAAAAGTAGCATGCAAAAATGGGGGAAAAGAGGGGAACAATGAAACAAGTGATATGTACAATGTTCAAACTGAAAAAAAAAGTTCTACAACATTAAAGAGGGACCAAAAATATGCACATTTACAAGAGATGACATCCTCCAATTCAGTATGTAGATATGCTCAAAATAGCATGCAAAATATGAGCCAACAAAGGCTATAACATGAGGTATCAAAAAGATGCACCAAACAGCCTAAGACCCTTAACAAAAAAAGAAGAATGAGTTATTTTAAGACTCTTTCCAAGCCTGATGAAGGCTCAAAAACAGAAGCATGATGAGCTAGCAAGGCATGCAAAAATAAGGGGGTATAAGAGGGTATAGCATGAAGTACCAAAAGTATTCACCAAATAGCATAAGACCCTTAACAAAACATGACAAGAAGGAAAAAATAAGGCTCTTTTCAGGCCTGATGAAGGCTGAAATCAGAAGCCAAATAAGCTTAAAAAAGGCATGCAAAATGGGGCCAAAGAGAGGTACAAAGAGAGGCCATGCATGGAGGCCCCAAACAAGATTGATCCCTTCTACAATGTTTTAGAGGGACCTAAAATAAGCTCAATCTCAGTTAATGGCATGCTCAAAATCAGACTTCAAATAGGCTAAAGAAACCATGCAATTTTACGGTAAATTGGAAGAATTACAAAACAAGTGCATGATAGAACCACCAAACATGGTTGAGCCCTTCTTCAATGTTGAAGAGAGGCTCAAACTAAGCCCACTCACAGTTTATTTCATACTCGAAAATAGATCACTCATAGGCTAAAGAATTCATGCAAAATATTGGCATATAAGAGGATATTGAAACAATTGCAAGATAGTGATCTCAAATAGGGTTGGACCCTTAATCAAACATGAACAATGGCTCAAAAAAGACCTAATTTCAGTGAAGGTCGGAGCCTAAAACAATAAGAAAGTAGGCCTAAGAAATGAGGCAAGAAAATGCTACAAAAGAGGGAATTTGAGGCTTACCCTTGAAGATCAAACTTTTGCTACCTCTTGGCTTGAAAAATGTTACCTCCTAGCTTCTGGAAATCAACTCCAAGTGTTGGAAATGGAGTGGTGATGGTGGTGCTTGGTGTTGATGAACAAATGATGCAAGAAAAATGACTTTTGAGCTTTGAAATGGAGAGAAATGGAAGGTGGAAGCTATGGATCTCTCCCAAATGTCTCTCAAAATGTCTAACCCCTAAACATGAAGCCAAACCTCTCCTTTATAGAGGAAATACATCAAAAATATCTCCAAGACCCCTCTAATCCTCCATACACGTGTATGGAGGATTGTCCATTTGAAACCAGTGGCACAATGAATACTGAGGGAGAGGAAAATGGACGGCCAGCTCACAGGGGCAAAAAGGTCATTTTACAAAATGGGTGGCCGGCCAGCTAGTTTTTCTGGCCGGCCAGCTAGCTTTCAGAAGCTGCCGAGAAGAACACTGGACGGTGGGTGCTAGGGAAGTCCAAATGTGGCCATTCAAGTGTCCAAATTGAAGCCCCGGAAGTTAGATTTCCAATGGCGCAAACCTTGCATCAAAATTCCTCCTGTAGAAAAAGTTATTCTCGTTTCCATGAAGCCGCGCAGATCTCGGTCCAACCGGAGTGATGTCCTATTCAATCAACCATATCTCCTCCATCCGGAATTGAACTTAGGAGATTCTTAAGTGAAAAATGAAGCCCCGGAAGTAAGCTTTCCAATGGTGGTGGCCTCATACTTTAATTCCTCTTGTGCAAAGAGTTACGCCCGTTTCGGTGAAGCCGCGCAAACTTTTCCTTCCCGGATCCACTTTTCAAAGAGGTTTCAAAATGGAAAAAAGAATTGCTGGCCGGACATTTGTATTTAGGGTCCTCCCATGTGTGTACAACACAAATATGTGGTTTTGGCTCGAAGAAAATGGCCCTAGGGTGTTCAACATTAGCCCAGAAGTGAGAGAAACGGGCCCCGGGGGGGCGCCGGAGGAGCATAACTGGTTTCTGAGACAATTTCTAGGATCCCACCCCCCAGTGTCCTTCCTTATGATAAAACAGAGGTACCTACCAAAAATGAACAAAAACCGATGCAAAACGAATGCTCGGGGCCCAAATCACGCAGTTCGGGGTCCCGAAAATAGGCTGTAAGCACCGAAAGTGGTGTTCGGCCACGAAGTGGGTATCTGAGACCTCAGTGTCCCTCGTTATGATAAAACAGAGGTACCTGCCAAAATTGAACAAAAACCGATGCAAAACGAATGCTCGGGGCCCAAATCACGCAGTTCGGGGTCCCGAAAATAGGCTGTAAGCACCGAAAGTGGTGTTCGGCCACGAAGTGGGTATCTGAGACCCCAGTGTCCCTCGAAAGGGAGTAAATGAGATGCATGCCAAAAACCGGAGGAATCGGAGATGGTTGGGCGGTCCCGAACCGAGGCACACGGCCTGACGGCTCCGAAAACCGGGAACCGGGCTCCGAAATGGGCAAGATGGCCTACGGCCACGAAATGTAGCCCACGGCCACTGAGAGATAGTCTACGGGACCTCTCCCTCCCCTCAGGAAAGAAAACAGAGAAAACCGAGTCTGGTTCGCAAACCGAGGCAAGGCACAGAAGAGAGTTCGGAAGTCCGGAGGCGGCGACGCGCGACTCTGAGGCTTCTGAACGAGCACAATATGCAACATCACCGAGCGCTCAATCGGTGACGTCTGAGTCTTAAGGTCAGTCAAAAATGGGGTGTCTACACTAAGCACAAATGACCAAACCAACCCTGGATAGAGGTTAAACATGCCAAAACAATGGCCTAATCATGTTGAAAATGAAGCACCAAAAGCTACAACAACATGCTCATGTATTGGCTCGCAAGCTAGGCATTAAACACAATGAAGGCATGAATTACATGAGAGTATGGCAAGGCTATATGCTCTGAAATAACACGTTAAATGGTGCCATACCACGCAAACATCACATGCACAACATGTTAAAAGCCCCGAAACTCAAAGCTAGTCAAGGCCCTTTACACTACAACCATACTAAGCAATGCTCAAATGACCCTAACCATTCAAAACAAATCTAAGGAAGGTCAAAATAGTGGCAAAAACATGCTAGACTTGTAGCATAGATGGCAAGAACAATAAGCTCATGTATTGGCTCACAAACAAGGCATAATGCTCAACTTTTCAAAAGCATTGAAAGAGTGATTTAAGTGGAAGTATGGCAAAGATATTAGCTCTGAAATCACTTGCCAAATGATGCCATATCATGCACACATCACAAATATAGCATGCTACGAGCCTCAAAACTCAAGACTAGTGAAGCCATTTACACTATAGCTATACAAAGCAAGCCCTAAAGGACCAAGATGATTCAAAATAGTCCTAAATCATGTCAAAATAATGCCAAAACATGCATGGAGTATAGCCAAGACAAGCTAGCAAGAAAGGCCAAAACACCGAGTACACTAGGCTAATAGGCAAGATTGCACTACAAGTGCCAAAACCAAGCAAGAGGTGACTCCACCAACCAAAATCAGAGTTATGACATGGCAAATAATGGCTAGAAACATGCTTGAACTAAACAAATTCAAGGCACAAAGACATGCTACTTTGCAAGGCTACAAGTAGGATTACACTACAAGTGCAATAAGCATGCAAGAGGTGACCATGAAAGCCAAAAATAGAGTTAAGGTAAGTCTGAAAAGTAACAAAAATGAGCCTAAACAAAGCCACAAAGAAATAGAAACACAGGCTCTTTTGATGGGCCATCAACACAAGCAAACAAGAGAAGAGGATAGAGGACAACCGCCACCAATTTGGGACCTCAAAACCACATTTCTACCACTAAAATTCCTTTGGAATTCAGTGGTAGGAAAGCCAAAAGGAGATAGTTTCAAGGGCTTTAAAAGGTAGCACAAAGCAAAGCAAATAAGGCACAAAAGAGTGAGAGACACCCCTAACTCAAACAAGGCCTTAAACAACCTTTTTAAACACTTCAAAACAAAGGTTTTTACAGTTGAAAGCTAAGCCAAAAGAAGCATGCAAAGATGGCTAAGTAAGCAACTAAAACAAAGCTTTAAAGAGAATATGGCTTACCCTTGAAGAACAACAAAACCAGCAGCTTTTCTGAGCCAAAAAGAAAATTTTTAAGCTCCAAACAAACCTTCAAGAATCTTAGCTCCAAGGTAGTGGTGTTTAACTAGGTGTTTGTAGGCAAAAATGTGAAAAACACTCACTTTTGAGCACAATGTAACACAATAAAGAGAGAGAGAGAGAGAGAGAACACTAGAGAGAGTGAAATTTTTTTGATTCCAAAATCTCAGAACCTCTGGAAAGGGAGAGAGAGCTCCCCTCTTATAGAACAATGCAACCACAAGCTTGCTTGACAAGCTTAAACTTGTTTGAATCCCTCCACACACGTGTATGGAGGATGCATTCAGTGGCCACCAATTGGCACAGTTGGCACCAAAAATATCTGCAAAAGCATAACAAAGGCCGTAGACCACTTAAAGCGGTCGACCGACCACCCCCCCTATTCGACCGACCACCTCAGGTGGTCGACAAGGGAAAAAGCGGGTAGTAGGGAGAAAAAGGGTCTACAAAGAGAGGAGAAGGTGGTGGCGGGTTGTAGACCACTTAGGGTGATCGACCGATCACCCACCTAGCTAACTAACCACCAAAAGTGGTCTCTGAGGAAGAAAAGTGGTCTCTGAGGAAAAACTGGCCGGGCAGGGAGAAAAGTGGTCTACAAAGAGAGGAGAAGGTGGTGGCAGGCTGTAGACCACTTAGGCTGGTCAACCGACCACCCGTCCTAGCTAACCGACCTCCAAAAGTGGTCTACAGGGAAGAAAAGTAGTCTACAAGGGAGAAAACTGGCTGGCAGGGGAGAAAAGTGGTCTATATCCCTACTTCTCCCTCCGGGCAAAAGGGGGGGACCAAGGGTTAGCTTAGAACAAGCACAAAACTAAGAAAGTTCAGAGAATCAGAGGCAAGGCGCGCAGCTGACAACCCTGGGGACTCCAAATATGCGCAATCATCGAGCATTCAATCAATGACATCCAAGTCTTTAGGACAGTCAAAAATGGGGTATCTACAACACAGCATAGTTACAAAGTTACTACATATATCTTAAGGATCATTACTATACATGGATCTTACAAAAGCCTAGCTTACTACTCTTAAATTAACTCTCATTTCCAAACTAGTCAAAATCTTCTTCAGGATCCTCATCTACCGAGTCGGTTGCCTGGCCAGGAGAGCAGGGTGTATATATCGGTGATGAGGGAACGTGCTCAGATGACACCTCGATTGGAAATGCTAGGATTGTTCTTGGTTGCACTGGTTGCTGTTCCACCTCCATTGGCTGACTGTTGTCCTGCCCAGGGTAGTGAGATACGTCACTTTCAGCTTGTACTAAGTGTCAATATAGTGCTTCGTCTGCCAATGCTCGACATATCAAGGTGTCCATCTTTCGGTCATCCTGCTCCTTTTGGACTGCGTTTTTTGCTACACGACTCAGACACTATAGGCAGCTTCGAAACAAGGATCTCTTTTGCTCATTCATATAGTAAGAGTAGTCCGTCTCCACTTTCCATATTTCCTTCATGATCATCTCTTCAGTGGCAAATTCATCATCTTTAGCACTTGGTATGATACGCCGTGAGTTTTGAATGTCCAGTAAACGCACACACCCCGTCTCTTTTTCCCAATCTAATACACAATAGCAATTACAACAATAGAGGAAATAAACATGACATTCAAGTAAATAACATAGGTTACAAGGTTAGTTGTTATGAGTCTAGAAATCCCTTAAAGAGATTTCATCCTCTCAATCCCAAGAATCAGACGCGGATTATTCAGTATGCCCCCAATTTTCCTGCTTTGTAGACCTTACCCCAGACGCCTACCAACGGTTACATATGGCGTAGGGCCAACCGAGGACCTCAAAAGAGATGGTAAAATAGGGCCTTGCCCAAATCCCTCCTCACACTGAAACCACCTAGGGTTCGAATCGAATACAACCGCTCCATTCAAGGGTTCCGAAACAACCACTTGCGCAAGACTTTAACTTTCAAAAGGTAACACGTCCTACTAACCAATTCAATTTGAACATAAATTCATCTCATAACAATACTCATGTGACCGAAACCCCATTAGCCACCCCATTAAGTTTTTCGTTTAGATTAACGTTTTAAGTTAGTTAGTACAAGCAAGTAACAAAAGAATAAATTTGCATAAATGTGAGCATCATCGAAGGAATAAAATAAAAGGTATACAACCATGATATATGTAATATCATACCAAGACATGATCATATATTAACAGACATATTCATGAACACAAGAGTATAAAATACCAATGCAAATAGAATTTCCAAGTTCAAATTACCTTAAAGATTAAGATCAAAAGGGCTATTTCAGATTTTTCATTGAACTCAGACTTCCTATGGTTTGTAGAGAATTTAATCTAGTTTTCAGAACATGTTTCAGAAATGGAATAGCGTTTCTAGATTTTTAGTTATTTAAGAAACACTCCAGTACTATCCAGATTCATCAACTGTTACGAAAATCAGATTTTCCTACAAAACGCTCACTCTTTTTCAATGAAACCAATATTTATTGAAAGATAACTCCTTAAGGAATATTTTGACATAAAACTGAGGTCCAAAAGAATTTTATATATTTTTATAGAATTTTTGAAAGTTGGCTGTAAAACAGATTTTTCTTGCACAATACTCAAAATAAGAAGATTGGTGAGAAAAGAGGCCAACTAAGGAAAATTTTTCACTTATTTTGTGATGAAAACATAATAAATGATGTATCAATAACTCATGTTTTTAGAGTGATGGTATGCCTTTGAAAAAAAAAATGTGAGATATGGGAAGAAAAAGGTAATTTTGCATTTATTAAGAGAAAATATGAATAGAAGAAGGATTAAAACTCAATTCATCAACTTTAGACACATGAACTCCATTACAACACATCTAAAAATGTGATTTCATGACTATAATAACATGTATTTGAAAAAGAAAATAGAAGGAGAGATAGTGATGTGGCTTACTTGAGACTTGGTTGGTTAGCTAACAAGATCTTCTCTTTCTTTCCTTTATTCCACCAAGCTCACCCTTTTCCCCTCTCTTCCTCTCAACCGAATGAAGTGTTTGTGTGTGTGTTCTTGTATGTAAAATGCTAAGGGAGGGGTGGTTTTTATAATAAAATTTGTGTAAAAGGTCCAAAATGCCCATTGGTTGGAACTAGATTGGATATTTTGGATTTAGTTTGAATTCAATGGAATAGTGGATGATTAGAGGCCTTAATTGAGTACCAAAGCATGATCTTGTTAGGGTTTTATCTTAATCAAACTATCCTAGTTACAAGTACAATGCATATATACATTTATATATAAGTCTGTACCTTGGTTAAAGATTTTCCTTAATCCATACACGTTTGTTTCAAAAAGTACACTCATTGTATATATATGTATTGGCCGGCCACATGATGATGATTTGAGGAGATTATTTTATTTTTTCTTGTGTACAATTGTTGAAATTTTCAAAATATGGTGTATAAAATAGGTTTAAAGGTACAAGTGTATATATATGTATATACATATAATAGTACTTGTTTGGGGTGAATTAGTGATTTAATAAAAATGTGAGGGCTTTGGATTTAATTTATGAATTGGAACATTTATTTTAGTGTGGAATTAAATTAAATTAGGGTTAGAGAATCTAATTCAGTTTGGATTTCTCGTTTTGAATAAAAAGGCGATCAACCGACGAACGTGATAAAGACCAGAAAAACCTAGAGTTTTCAAGTGGTAATTCCATATTTAGGGAGTCAATTAATTAGTATTAGGGTACTAGAAATTATTTCTAAGTTACTGAAATCGATTAGGGTTTACGAGTTTCAGTTGGCCCATGTATTCTGATCATAGGGTTAAAATTACAATTAATTAAGAAATTGATGAACTTCAAAGAATTAATTTAAAAAGGGACTTTTAAGAAATAAAATTTTCCGGGACCTGACAGCCTAATTTGACGCTAGAAGGAGGGCTCATCTCTCCCCCGCTACTGCTGCCCAGTACGCTGGGGCTTTATGTTGGGGCAATCCCACATCGCCTGGGTGGGACGGACCGACTTCATTTTATAAGCGTAATAGCCCCCTCCACTTGTTGAGGCACATTTTCCCCCAATGTGGAACAAAACCATGAGGGAAAGCAGATGGTCATCCCTACCCCTAGAGCGGATAATATCCTGCCCGGCACGAGTTGACAAGCACACAAATTTTATGTTAGGGCAATCCCACATCGCTTAGGAGGGACAGACCAACTTCACCTTATAAGCATACTGGCCCCCTCCACTTATTGAGACGCTGCTTTCCCCGGCGAAAAAAAACCATATGGGAAAGCAAATGGTTATCTGTCCCTAGAGTGGACAATATCCTGCAGTCTGCGAATGGGCAGCCGCCAATTTGGTGCTAAATTTGCGTGCTTGTCCACTCGCGCCCTGTACGATATTGTCCACTCTAGGGGCAAGGATGGCCATCTGCTTTCCCTCATGATTTTGTTCCTCTTTGGGGAAAAATGTATCTCAACAGGTCAAGGGGTCCAGTATGCTTATAAGGTGAAGTTGGTCCGTCCCTCTCAGACGATGTGGGATTGCCCTAACATAACCCTCCAGCGTACTGGGCCATAACAGCAGATGAGAGACGAGCCCTCATTCTAGCGCCAAATTTGCATGCCTGTCCATTTGCATCTTGTAGGGATGACCATCTACTTTTCTTCACAGTTTTGTTCTTCCTCGAGGGAAAACGCGTCTCAACAGGTGGAGCTGGCCAGTATGCTTATAAGGTGAAGTTAGTCCGTCCCTGCCAGGCGATGTGGGATTTCCCAAACATAACCCCCCAGTGTACTGGGCAACAACAGCGGAGGAGAGATGAGCCCTCCTTCTAGCACCAAATTTGTGTACTTGTCCACTTGCGCCCTATTGGATATTGTCTGCTCTGAGGGCAGGGATGACCATCTTCTTTTCCTTAGGGTTTTGTTCCTCCTCAGGAGAATTGCATCTCAACAGGTGTAGGAGGCCAGTACACTTATAAGGTGAAGTCGGTCCATCCCTCCCAGGCGATATGGGATTGCCCCAACATATGGTATCACTAACCATTAGTAAAATAACACATGGAGAGTTAATCCCACTTGCCAAACATAATTAACAATTCAATAATTTCACATCTTTGTAATGGGGTTAACTATGTTTATGCATAAATGATGATGTGATATCAACTTTGCACTGAATTTTTTTTTATAATTTTTTTATATATAATAATGTGATTTGTTGTAATTTTTTCATTTTTAGTCAAAACAACCACCATTATTTTCCTTGCTTGAAAAGCGCCATTACGAAATCATTCTAAATGTTATTTCTAAATAAAATTTTCATTTGTTAATTAATTTCTTTTTTTGAAAAATAAATAAATAAATAAATAAAATTACAAAATTGAGGGCGGCACATGCCTTTGGACCATTCATGGATCCGCTACTAAACACCCATATGGTACTCTAAATCTATCGTCTTCTTTTTTTCTATTTAAGGGCAATTATTGTGCTACAAAAAAAATAAAAATAAAAATAAAAAATTCATAGAATGAAACATAAAATTGAGACAAACAATATGTCCCAGATGTGGAGTTTACTATATGTGAGACATGGGGCTTATTTGGTTGTATAAAAATATTCTATGGTTTTGTTTGGTTTGGTTTGATTTTCATAAATTCCTTTCACAATTTTTTTTTTAAAAAAAATAAAAAAATTAGTTTCATGAGAAAATCAAAAGTATTTATCATTTTTATATAAGTTTATCCTTTTGATGGACAAAAATAATTTTTAAAAATTTTAAAATATATTTTAATATTGATTTTTATCAAACATATTTTTTTTTCCCCAAAGAATGAAACCAAATAAATGTCTAAAATGTTTTAGAAATCTCATTTATTAGAGTACACACTCGCATAATATTCATATTATGCACTAGAACCTTTTTTTTTTAATTTATTAAATCAAGATATAAGTGTTAGATTGGGAAAATTAGTAAAAAGTCTCTTTTTAAGAAATCGTTTAGTTATAGATTGTATGGAAATACTCATGATTCGATAGATCCTATATGTTTAGAATTATATTTTAGGAGGTTGCTTTTCTGAAATTAGATATTTTTGACTAAAATATGTAGTTGTCAAACCAGTTTGGTCAACATGTTTATATGGCATTTTTATTAATGTTTCAAAATACACATCGAAATCAAACCAAATTAAATCAAACCAAACCTTAAATCCCGTCAAACGAGATTGACTACATGAATTCTTTTTCTTCACTCAACTCTATCAGCGGCTATTTGATTAGTCAAATTAAGGAAATTCATATCTCTATTTACTATATTCGCCCACGTCAACCTAGGTTTGCCCCTTCCCCTAATACTTCTATCTATCTCAATCTATTATCTCTCAACTCATCTTCTATTAGTTCTACTCCAACCCATTCACGAATATACTCATTCATAATTCTATCTTTTCTAATCTTACCACATATTCACCTTAGCATCCTCATCTCAGCGACACTCATCTTATCTACATGTTATTTCTTAGTTGCCCAGCATTTCACCCTATACAATATCATTGGTCTAATAGCCATTCTATTGAACTTTTCTTTTAGTCTAGTGGGTACTTGTTTATCACACAGTACCCCTGACACACTCTTCCACTTAAGCCACTATGCCTTAATTCTATGGATCACATCCATTCTAATCTCCCCTACCATTGTGATCATCAATCCTAAATAATGAAAATGTTCACTCTTAAGTAGTTCTTGGTTCTCAATCTTCACATCTCATCTGCGTCCATTGTTACTGTTACTAAAATTACACTTCATGTACTTTGTCTTTGTTTCGCTTTTCCAAAATCCTTTTGTAGTTAGTTTTTCGTGCTCCTTGGAGGGTTTAGTCTCCGAGGGTATGATAATCCTGAGATCATACTCTCGTGGATTCGACTCGTTTCACAAGTGCAATGTGAAACAAAAACAAATGAGAGTCCAATCGACAAATCTTAGAAAATTCATTAATCATCAGAGATGCCAAAAATGGATTACATTACCAAATTTCAAAGTTGCCACCAAAATATTTTTGGAAAATTTAGGAAACTCGTGACTCGTGCCAAAGGCCAGTTGTCCGTCAGAATCGGTTGTCTCGGTTCGGGAACTTAGGTATGAAAATCGAAGGTCATGAATTGAGCACCCCCCTCACCCGATCAAAGATCGGCCTCTACTAATCATGATGTGAATTTTATCAACATTATATGCTCTTGTTCTGATTTTATTATGTTAACTTACTATGTGAGGCACACAAGTATAGACTGCTTTGCTTGCTTTGGAAATGACTTGATTTTATGTGATTTTCATTAAAAGAGTTTTGAGTGCACACAACTCAAAAGGAAAGAAATGAGCTTGTATATACATTTGATCAAAATCATCCCCAATGCAAGTAAAATAACCTTCATCCACAAGCATTCAAACATTTCATTTTGAGTAAGCATGTAGCCTTATGGTAAGATGCTAAGCATGACAACAATCACATACATGAATATGCTAAAGCAAAAATGCTCACCTAGTACTCAACCGAGGCAAGCCAAAGAAAAGAATATAGTTAGAAAAATACATGATCCTATATGCAAATGGCTAATGCAACACATACAAAAATGCAACTATTAGATTCGGCTTATTAACATGTCATAAGGATCAATTTAAGGCATGCGGTAACGCACGTTTTTAAGCAAGTAGGAAATGACAATGATATTCAAGAATGATGAACCGAACTTTAATGCATGCAAAAAATGGATACAAATCATAGTAATGATATGAAACGAAAACATGATACTATATGCAACCACGATAAGCATGTAAATAAAAGGGAGAAAGAAATGGGGGTTGGAAGACATACAAATGTTACAAATTTACCATCCCACAAGAGGGTCCGAATGGCTTAATTAACTAACTACTAAAAATCCAAATGAATGAACTAATTAATTATTACAAGTCCGAATAAAAGCAACTAATTAATTACAAATGAATCAAAGCGGCTAATATTAACGAAAGGTGAGGAATCACATGTGCATGAGTAAGAACATCCTCTGGAAACCCCCACTGCTCGCTACTGGAAGCTGCTCTGTTCACAATCTGAAAATGACTCTGCTTTGGGCCTTAGGTGTAGCTTGCTTTTCGTGCTCCTTTCGGATACGACTTGCCCTAAAATTCGAACTCCCGTGGTTTTGAATCTAATTTCACAAGTATAATGTGAAATAGAAAAAACACAAAAGAGTCTAAATTTGGCAATTCTTTTGGAAAATCGATTTTGAATAAAAAAAAATGCCAAAAAATGGATTGCTTTGCCAGATTACAAAGTCGCCACCTAAATATTTTTGAGAAATTTAGAAAACTCGAGACTCGTGCCAAAGGCCACTTGTCCGTCATCACCAAAGTGTTTCAGCTTGGGAACTTAGGTATGAGAGGGGAAGGTCATGAATTGAGCACTCTACTCGCCCGATCAAAGATCGGCCTCTACTAATCATGATGTGATTCTTAGTTACATTATATGCTCTTGTTCCGATTATTAGACTAACATTACTATGTGTTGCACACAAGTATAGACTAACTTGCATTTTTTGAACGTTTTGATTTCATGTTTGTTTGAAAATTATTTTTGATACTCGTCACTTGGAAATGTGAGTTTGTACATTAATCAATTTGTCCCAATTTTGGCAATTAGCCTTCATCCACCAGCATTCAAACAATTATATCATCTAAGCATTTAGCCTCATAGAAAGCATGCTCGACATGGCAACAACCACACGCAATGCAAGATGCTAAAGTAATAAACGCTCACCTAGTACTCCAAGGCAAGCCAAACAAAGCAAAATAATTAGAAAATATGCATATTTCTAAACAATGTAATGTGACTAATGCAACGCACACATTTATGCCACTTTTAATAGGCTCGGCTATAAGTATGGTATATGAACCAATTCAAAGCATGCGATGAAGCACATATTCGAGCAAAGAATTTTGAATTTTGACGTTAGTTAGAATGATGAGCTGAACCTTTATAGTCATGGAAAATGCTAAGTAAATATGATGCTACCATTATAAGAGGAGAAATAAAAGGGAGAAAGAAATGGGGATTGGAAGACATACAATATTATTACATATTTTCCCTCATGCAAGAGGGTCCGAATGAATGTCCAACTATCTGAATTAAACTAACTATTACAAAACCAAATGAATGAATAAACAACTAATTAGCTAAGCTATAGACTAATAATAAGAAATAAATTAGGTAATTTATTACAACAAGGGTACACAATAAAACTAACTATCTAAGTTACTCAACACTAAACATTCATAATCATTACAATAATGTTAATTATATTTAATTACAATGATAATGAGAGCATAATTTACAACATTTACTATAACTAGAAAGCACAAAGATGGCATGCATGCGACGGTTTTAAGAAGCAACTATGTCTGCCTTTCTTGGAATTTGCCGTGTTTCACCTTTAGCTACTGTCCCTTGTTTTCTACAAAACACTCTATTTACCAAGAATTGGGGCCCGGCCGACCCCCAATGAAGCCCGGCTGGGCTCAAATAGGGCCAGCCGTGCCCTAATTTCATGCAAAACTTTGTCTTTGTGCTTTGAGGTGAAAACAATGCAGACAAAATTTTCTAAGCTCTGTTGGTCCTTCTTACACTTCTCTGTCATAGAAAGCCTCAAGAGAAGGATGGAATCATTTCCAAAACCATCAATGAGCAAGTTGCTTGCTTGATGATCTCGGCCACGATTTGGACAAAAATCAATGAATGCAATGAATCAACACCAACCCCTCCCTTTTTTCATGGAGTGAGCTCAAAAGGGGAATTAAAGACACTTCAAGGGTTGTCAAAACACCATGAATTGAGGTGTGATGACTCCTGACACAATAGACTCGACATAACGTTTGGCCGAACCTAAACAATATAAGTCGTGTTCTTTATGTTGGTTGGTTCATTTTAAGCTAAATTCATTAGTCTTTTCCATTCTTTAATCCATTTGTCCAAGGTGATGATTACGTCCACTAAATGAGAAGCATGTCAAACAGGAAGTGATTCTCAACATGAAAGAGAGACCATGCTGTTGACGATGAACCTCCGTAGAGATTAAGCCATTAAACATAGATCTCTAGTCCATGTTTTGAATAACCATCAACCGGTTGAAACAAGTCTCAAACGAAAGAAATGAATGGTAAGTTGCTTATTAAAATGAGACTCTTAACATGGAAATCAATGAAAGAAAAGCTAAGAACAACATACAACAAGGTATATATGAGAACTTATGATACAACAAACAAACTAATCAAAGCTTGAACCAATTAAATAACCTAGGACAGCCCTAAAACAACCCCCTAATAGGTGAAAAATAGTGGCTCAACGTGCATGAAAAGAGCCCAAAAAGCTAAAAAACAAGCAAAGAAAATAAGGCTAGTAAGCAAGAACAACTCCACTTTTGAAACCTCAAAGCATGATTCTTAGCCTCTTTTAAACTTTGAAAATCAAATTGGAAAGCAAAGAAAAGGGTGTAAAACAAAGGTTTGAGTTATAAGTGAAGGAGCAAGAAAGAGTGCTAACTCTCTCTACCCTTTGGTAGCTATCCAAATCCAAGTTTAAACACTTAAAATGGATTCAAGACAGCATAAAAACACAAGAAGTAGATAGCAAGAGATAGAACAAGAAGTAAAACAGAATGTGGTAAGCTTATACCTCTCAAAGAAGTAAGCTTTTGTTCGTAACACGAACTTGGTTCAAGCACACTCTCAAGCTTGAATTGTGATGCTCAAGCCTTAACCAAAGTCCTAAGGTTATGATCTAAGGTGATGTATGGTGTATGGATATTGATCAAGAGAGATAGGTTGGCTCAAAGATGACTTGTATAGGAAGAAGGAGCTCTCTCTTGTGTGTATAGGTTCTTTAGAAATTTTCCAGCCCTTAAAATAGAGGTATAACCTCATTTTTATAGAATTTGAGCAAAAAAAGTCGAAAATATCTTCAAAAAAAGATAGCTGGTGAGCTCTTACCCAAAACAGTATGTATCGCTATCGAGGCACGGCCGGGCCCAAATAGCCACGACGAGCCCTAATGTGTTGCCCTACTCCACTGTTTCAAACTTAGTATAAGGTGGCACAATGGTAAAAAATGAACCTCTGAGGTAAGAATGAGACAAGTAGGAAGGTTTTGGGATTATTCGAGGCTCGACTTTGGATTCCCTCGCCGAAAACTCGAATCACACAATGCAGTTTTCATCATCGAGTGCGCTGGACCAAGCGCCTAAGTCTTACGGGTGGTCAAAAATGGGGTGTCTACATTGAGATCTGTTCTGTCTTGTTGGAAAAATCATCAATGTTATACTGCCCGACTGGCTTGTATAGGTGGTCGACCGTACAAGATGATGGCTGGCAGGCCAAGGATTCTGGGGGAGGATCTGTTGCAGTCAGAACTAGAATAGAGCAAAACTAGGGGGTTTCCAAAAATGTTCATCATTCCTTCTCTCTTCTGTCATGAAAAATTCTTAAGGAGAGAGTAGGTTTGCTTCACAAATTATCAAACATCCCAAGGGTATTTAAATGATGATTAATGAGGCAATGGGATAGTATTTAATGGATGTAAAGCTAAACAAAACTAATTATGAAAGCTATAATCAAAGATTTGGGAAAAACCCACTGAATCTCATAGAAAACAAGAGCAAGTGAATACTCTAGCTTAAAGAGAATAGGTTTAGACAGAGCCATTCTTGGTGGCAAAGCTCATGCACAAGAGGTTTCATCGTTAAGAAAACCAAAGAGACTTATCTTCCTACTCATGGAAGATGGATTGAAACCTCCATTTCCATGTTTTAAAGGAACTAGAAGAGAGTCTCTAATGGTCTTGATGAAAGAGTTCTCATATAGCTTTAAAGTGAAAGCAAAACTAAATTAAGTAAAAGCAAGAAATGAAAGCAATGGAGAGATGATTACAAGCTCATGATCCTATTCATGGAACATAGATGAAACATTTATTTCCATGCTACAAAAAAGGAACAAGAAGAGAGCTTTGCAATATCTTCCAAGAAGAGAGATATGAGACAAGAATCAAACTACCTATATAAGCTTTAAATATACAGCTCATGTTTAATCAAAATCTACCTAAAACAGTGCTGAAAATGAAAGAAAAGAAGGAAAAACATGAAGAACAACAAGAGAGCAATATTAGGGTGGCTAACCTTTCCACCTTCAACAAGGTTCAAATCACATTTTAAAGCCCAAAATATTCTAAAAAACAGTATTGAAATGGAGAACAAGAAGCTTAAAATAAAATGAAATAGAAAGAGTTGAAGAATCAACCTCTAGAGAAGAGGAAGAGTTTCTTGGTTCATAAACCACAAGCTAAACACTCTCAAGTATTTGAAAATAGTGCTCAAAACTTCAGCAAAAAGCTTCAAAATCAAGCTTCAATGGTGTATATCTAGTGTACCTATATCAAGAGGGTAGGAAAGGTTTGGATATCTTTGAAAAAGGCTTGCTTACTAAGTTTCTCCACCTTAAACACTGAGGACAGGTGCTGTATTTATAGAATTTTGGCATTTCACATTGGAAATATCTAAAAAAGGATAGCTAGTTTGCAGCTCGTGTATGGGAGCAGCTACAGTTGCAAAATATTTGTTCTCGGCAAACATGGGCAGCCGGGCAAAAGAATGGCCGGCGGACCAACATAATGTGGCATGCCGGTCATTTTTGGTTTTGTTGCTTTTTGAGTGGTCAGGCTAGAAAAATAGGGTTTGGGTTTGAAGCTCAAAACTAAATTCTTTTGTTGAAAATTCGAAAGATTACACAATATAACATTTCATCATTGAATGTTCAAAGTGAGACGCAAGGTGGTCAAAATGGGGTATCTACACCTTTAGATTCAAGTGTTTCTCTCCACGTCTCTAGCTGAGTGTTAACTCCTTCTCTAGTCTCATCCACTAACACAATGTAACACCCCGATATTTCATGAACAATTCACAATGCTTATTTAAGAACATTATAACTATGACAATAAATTACAACATTAAATAATCTGATTTCTATCCCAAAAGTTATCTCTTCCCCCTCGAACTACTCATATGATTACATTAATATATGAATACATTATCAAAAAAGTATATAGTTCAAAACACAAGAGATAATACAAAACAAATACCCTAAGGGCTTACATCTTTTCAAGGATTTTCCTTGATTACACAAGAGATGGAGATCTAACTCCCACACAAAAGTGCTTCATCACATAGCACAAAAAGGGGCCTCTACACTCCTATCCAAAATTACTTCTCAATGTCAATCACCTTGGTAACACATCAACATCATCGCTTGAAAGGTTGTTAGTTTTGCAGTGAGCAATCGCCCAATAGGAAATATCATTAACAAATTATGTAGTTAATCGAGATACAAATAATCATGCTATGCAATGGATAAGAAAAACCCATGTCTATTCCTTTGTAAAACCATGATAACCAAATTAAACAATGTTCATAACAAATTTTCTTACACATCATGGAGTAAAAATATGCTATGACGTCTAGAATACAAGAGCCGTATTCTGCAAGTACATAAATATATATGTATATAAATATAATCCCACATTTGCTAACTCCAAAAATAGCGGGACGTTGGGCACCCAAGACCTTATTCTTTCACATTTACCCACTCCAAAGATGGCATGCTCATGGACACCCAAAATTGTGTTTTCTACATTCGCCGACTCTAAAAACGGTAGGCTCGTGGACAACCTAAAACCTTTTCCACATTCATCCGACAATATGCATAAGACAAGGCAATTCGGCACCTTGACTCCCCGCGCGAGTACCAATATACATAATACAACACAAACCACGACCCCACTCATAACTTGGACTCATACGCTATTTACCCCATTTCAATATATTTCAATTATTGACAATTCCAAGGGACAAGTATAATTAATGAATGCATATGATGCATGAGTTACAAATCTCAATTTCCCTAAGGTAGTTTCAATTCACAACAAGCCCACAATTTAAACATTTCCAATTAAGGTAATTCTCCAAGTCATATCCACCACCATCTCAAGGTTTTGTGATAAAAGGTTCCCAACATTTGATGTTCCAACATAGAAATCAAGTTCATGATTAGAAGGCCAATTGAACCAAATCCCTTTTTATTAAGCAAATTTGAAAGCAAGGGTTTCAAGAAAATTGGGGCTTTTCCCTTTTATAGCATTTAAAGACCAATTCTCATCATCTATAACCCAATCTTGAACATATACATAAATACTTCGAAGAAAAACCATGCAATACAACCTCTTTTGATCAATCCCATTAGGTAACATACAAAACTTCATACATCTTGATACTATACATGTATCTAATGAAAGTACCATATATATTTCTCAAATCAAGGATATAATAAGTTAAAAGTACCCCTACATCAAGATTGAAGGCAAGAAGTTGAAGACCCAACTCTAAACTCCAAAATAGCGCGAAACAATCAGTAGACCCTTTGGACAAAGCTTGTTCTCTAACCCCTTAGGAAGATCTAGGATGGAACTTGGTAAAAGTCAAGAGGAATCAAGTGTTTTTGGGCTAGGGTTTCAGAAATGCTTGCTAGAAAGAGAAAATGTATGGAAAAAGTGACAGGAAAAGTGTTTAGATCAACTTTTAAATGTGTTGTCTCATGCTCGAGTGAACTTTTCACCACTCGAGCAAACTTTCCACCGCTCAAGTGGTAAATGCAAGGTCTCAAAAGTTTTGCCGAGCTGTAGTGAAACTACTGGATGCCTAAATTCTAAGCTTGAGCGACCACTTCACGGCTCAAGTGGTCTCGCTGGCAAATAGTCAAGATAATAGCAGCTTTGCATCTCTATTCAAGCGACCAATTGACCGCTTGAGCGGTCACCAAAAATGGATTATTACATACGAAATCATCTTCAAAGAGAATACACTATGGCATATCATCCTGAATATTTCTCGTCAACTCATCCATAATTAAAACAAAAAGATAAGAACTTAAGGTTGATCCTTGATGTAACCTCATAGTAATTGGAAATTCACTTGTCTCTCCAGCTGGCGATCTAATAGTGGTCACCACATCTTCATACATGTCCCTAATTACATCAATGTAGTCTTTTGTCATCCTTTTCTTTTCTAACACCTACCAGATTATATCTCGAGGCACCCTATCATATGCTTTCTCAAGATCGATAAAGACCACATGAATACCTCTTTTCTTTTCTCTATACTTTCATATTACTCTTCTCAAAAGATAGGTCACTTCCATTGTTGACCTACCCAGCATAAATCTAAATTGATTCTCTAACACTTCTATTGTATTTCACAATCGACGTTCTATCAGTCTTTTCCACACTTTCATTATATGACACATCAACTTAATTCCTCTATAGTTGTTGCAATTTTGGGCATCACCATTATTTTTATACATTGGCATTAAAATATTCTTTCTTCACTCCCCTGGCATTTGTCTAGTCAACACAATCTTAATAAATATCCTAGTTAACCAAACAACCCTCTTTTTACCCAAACATTTCCAAGCTTGAATAAAAATATCATTGGGTCCTAAAGCTTTATTCAATTTCATTTTCTTAAATACAATCTCCACTTCAAAGTTCCTAATACTGCGATAGAACTTGTAGTCTTGATTTTTCCTTATTACTGGCTACTTCCTACCCTTTTGATATTCCTCTATGATCCTCATTTAACAACTTCTCAAAAATATTTCTTTGATCTCTCCTTAATCTCTTCATCCTTCACCAACACTTTAGAGTCCTCACTTTTGATGCACTTAACCTGATTAAAATCTCTTGTTTTCTTCTCTCTCATCTTAGCAAATTTGTATATTATTTTCTCTCCCTCCTTACTATCTAGTCTAGTGTATAGGTTATTATAGGCTTTCAACTTAGCCTCTCTTACAACTTTTTTGACCTTCTTATTAGTCAATTAGTAGTTTTTAAGGTTTTCCTCAGTTCTATGATTTTGCCACTTTTTATAGCACTCTTTTTTTTTTTTGTCTTTACTATCGCTTGAGCCTCCTCTATCCACCACAAAGTTTCCTTAGAGTTGGGTCTCTTTCCTTTCAACTCTTCAAGGACTTCCCTTCAGATCCTTCTCATACAATTGGCCATCGAGTTAGCTTCATCTTCAAAGTCCAAAGTACCTTCTATATCCATTATATTATTAAATACCTCTAGTTTATCCCCTTTTAGGTCCCACCATCTTGTCCTACAATGCCCACTATCCTTTCTAGGTTGGTATTATCCTTTAAAGCATAAATCTAGACCAAGATCCTATGTTGAGACATGAGGCTATTTCCAAGAATCACCTTACAGTCGCTGCATTTTAGACAGTCCACTTTTCTTACTAGAAAGTAATCTATTTGATTTCTAATTGACCCATTCTTAAAAGTTATCAGATGCTCATCTTTTTTCTTATACATAGTATTAGCCATCACCAAGTCAGAAGCTAATACAAAATCTAAAATACTATCTCCAACCTCATTTCTATCACCAAAACTATACCTACCATGCACCCTCTCATAATCTAATTTATCGATTCCAACGTGGTCGTTGAAATCTCCATTTATAACTAGGTTCTCTCTTATAGGTATCTCCTGCAATACCTCATTCATTTGGTCTAAAAAATCTCTATTAGTCTGATCGTCTAATCCTACTTGAAGGGGCGTATATACTAATAATGTTCACTATATTCTCTCCAACAACTAGTTTAACTAACATAATCTTATCACCTTTCCTAATGACCGCAACTACATTTTCTACAAGACCCTTGGCAACTATTATTCTTACCCCATTGATGCGTCTATCTTGACCTCTATGATATAGTTTAAAATTGGTATCCTCTATTTCCCTAACTTTCTCACTCATCCACTTAGTTTCTTGTACGCAAGCTCTACTAACTCTCCTCCTAATCATGACATCTACTAATTTCATAGTCTTACCAGTTAAAGTTCCTACATTCCATGTGGCTATACCCTAAACCTATAGTCTCGAACTAGCTTCTTTATCCGTGCTCATCCAGAAAAACGCAACAATCTTCGCTCATTTTTCACCACACCCAGGCGTCGATACGGCGCCCCTTTCTCACTTTTCGAAACACCCTGAGGTAGGAGCAACGCATCACTTAAGGGAAACAACCTAGCATTTAGTCGATTCAAAGCAAGATTCATTTTTTTTAATGTTTCAAAATACACATCCGTTTTATATAAAATTCATATTTTTTATAATCACTCGATGAAATCTATCAAATAAGATCTCAATTGAATATAAAATTATTTAAAATAAAAAAGTACAAATTTCATACTTTTTTTAGATTTGAAATTGAGAAATTTTTTCACTTCTAAAATTTCACACTTTTAATAAATATTTTGTCATGGGACTCCTATATAATGTGAACTTTTTAGCAATTGTGAAAACTATAAATGCGAATATTCATATTTTTTTCTAATTTAGTTTTTTATTCACATTTATAACTTTCAAATTTACCAAACATTTAGACTACTTTATTCAAACTTACTTTTTTATTCACATTTAACTTTCAAATTTACCAAACATTTAGACTACTTTATTCAAACTTATATCGATTTACACCATTATATATATGCGTGTGTATAGAGAAAATGAGTCCAAATGAATAAAAAGTGTGAAAGTGCATAATTTTTATTCGAATGATTTTTCTATTTCCCCAAAAAAAAAAAAAAAAAAAAAAAAATTGTACATGTTAGCACTTTTTATTAGATATTTAATTTTCAGAGAAAAAGGGTTAAATATTCACATCTTTAATTGAATGGATTAAAGATGTAATTGTGTTTAAAAATGTGAAGTTTTACATTTATAGTTTTTCTGTCACAGATTCACACTTATAACTTTACGCTTCTAAAAAAATTATATTTTCATATTTATGGAAATTGTGAAAACTAAACCATTTATTGATTTCAAATAATCTTGTATGCTTCTTGTTTCAAATAATTTTTAAAAATTTGGAATCTATTCATCCTTTTTGCAAACAAAAACAGTAGTTTTGTTTGGTGGGACTTATAAGTAACTTTTAATTTATTTGATTAAAAAAATTAAGCAATGATGTTTGATTTCAATTTTAGATTATATATATATATAAGTTTTTTTTTTATTATTGAAAAGTGCGAGATTTAATACATTACATATCCGACAATAAGTCATCCGATAAAATATTTCAAAGTACAAAATTGATCACAAAAGAGATAAAGAAAGTCTCCACACAAGAAGAAAAATAAACCTCCACGCAGGAAAGAGAAAGCCTCCATGAAGGGGAAAAAAAAGGCTAAAAGCATTTTCCCCACTTCCCTTAAAAAGTATATTTTAGAGAGAGAGAGAGAGAGAGAGAGAGAGGGGCTAGGGTTTCTTAAGTAATGGTGATTGGTTGCAATTTTAGATTATAATTTATTTTAGTTTTTTAGCTTATTTGGCCACCCAAAAAAAAATTTAAAGGTGCAATTTTCTTAAGTTAAAATTTGTATTTTTTTTTTTAAATTTATTTGAAACTCTTAAATATGTATGAATGCAAAAATCATCTCTTTTGCCTTAATTACAACTTTTGAAAGTGTCTTGGATATTTGCAAAAGAAAAAACCTATGTAATGACTTATTTAATAAAAAAAATATCAATTTTCCCCCCTCTAGATCATGAAAATTTACACCAAGCAAATATATTACATTTTAAATATTTTAAACTAATAATTTTAAAAGTTGTAATCATAAAATTACCTTAAAATGATACCAAATCGTCCCAATATACCAAGTAAGTTTTCATTTTTAATTTCAAAGAAAGAAAGAAAGAAGAAAATAAATATAATTTTGGTGGCAACACTTCCAAATTGTAAAATAGTGCTTTTTATGTATTAGTACTTGTAGGTTTGAATTTGTAAATGTCATTAAGATTAGAGATATTATGCGCAATTTATTACATAAACTAATGATACTACGGGAGATTTTCTATTTGCACATCACATATCTTCTCAATACATATTGTTATTCAAAAATTTTAATTACAATTATATCCCATCGAATTTTCAAATACTCTCATCTTCATTTATGAATCCTTAACCAACCATCCTTGACATCACTAGAATTGTAGTTGTTGTTGCAACTCCCAGCCACCATTAGCCTTTCCTCACCCTCCTCAACCCCTTCACCACCAAGATCGCTCTTCTTCATGTCACCCTTCCCAACCCCCACCATCATTCCATCCTTCCAAAAACCATCGCAACCCCTTTGGCCGAAACCATCGCATCCCCTTTTCTCCCACCATGTGCACCACTGCAAACTTTTCTCCCCCATACCCTAGTGCGCATAACCTAACCCATCTCCTATTTTCTTCATCTTCTACATCTTCCTCTAAAAACCCTAGCCCTCTTACGTTGCCCACTACTAAACCATTTGGGTTACTACTACCACTGTCAAATCGCAATCACCATTTAGTTTACAATATCCAAACTTGCAATTGAAGTTCATTTTGCAACTTCTGAACACCATTGATTGGTTCCATGAGATCGAACACTATTCATCTATTCAGAAGACTATCAAAACATTGACCATCTATTCGGCACTAGTTTTCTGCCACCATCTCATGTCTTCTTCCTGGAATTTATCTCTTTCTCTTGCTTGAGATTTGTAGGGCTAGGAGTGGTGCATTGGCGAGAGAAGGCCAGAAAAGGAGTGTAAGAGAAGGGAAGGGTCAATTGGAAAGGAAGAACGCTAAAGAAGGGGTAGTGGTGGTAGAAAAGGGTACAACAAATAAGAGTTTTAGAGACCAAATGTTTTGGTCTCTAAAAATGAAAATTTTGTTGCAAGAGACATTTAGGTACTAATTTTTATTGTCATGAGGATAGTTGTTAAAAGGTCGTCTTGAAAAGTCCAAAACAAAGCTTTTAGCAACAAAATTTTCAAAATGTCACTAATAAATAGACTTTTAGAGATAAAATAATTTGGTCTCAAAATGGTTTATTTTTTGACACAAAAAATTTGGTCCCAAAAGGATAATAATTCATCACTGATGTCTAATTTTTGTTACTAAAAATATAATAACGACACTTTTTGCAACAAAAATATTTGGCCCTTAAAAATTAATTTTTTCCTTAAATTTTGGTTTCTAAAACCTTAATTTTTTGTAGTGGAGGGCTGGGTAGGTAGAATGGGTGAGCGGTTCAGGAGGTAAAGGATTTGCGAGTGGTGATAAGAAAATGAGAGGGTTAGGGAATAGAGGAGTTAGAGAAGGGGAATGAGGCATTACAATACATACGAGTTTTAGACATCAAATTTTTTAGTTTCTAAAAGTGAAAATTTTGTTGCAAAAGACATTTAGGGATCAATTTTTATCGTTGTGAGAATAGTCGCTAAAAGGTCGTTCCGAAAAGTCAAAAATGAGGGGCTTGTTTGGTTTGTATTTGAGAAACATGTTTTGAGATAAAAAGTACGAAAATTTGTTTGATTTGGTTTTTTTTGAAAAGATGTTTTGAAAAATTATTTTGAGAGAGAGTTTTGGAAAAAAGTGATTGATTTGATGTGTATGAGAGAGAGATTTGTTTGAAAAACTTGTAAACTAAACAAGTTTTGGAAAAAAATTTTGAGAAAATTTGTTTGGTTTGATTACTTTTGAAAACTTATTTATAGAGAATTTTTTCCAAAATTTTTTGAGAAACACAAACCAAACAAGGCCAAGATTTTTAGCGACAAAATTTTGAAATTGTCACTAATAAATAGACTTTTAAAGACAAAATAATTTGGTCTCAAAATGGTTTCTAAACTCTCTCCCAAAACAATTTTTAAAAACTACTCTCCCAAAACCAAACAAACCAAAAAAATTTCTAGACTCTCTTCCAAAATAATTTTTAAAAACTACTCTCCCAAAACCAAACCAAACATACCCTAGTTCCTAAAAAAATAATTTTATCCCTAAATTTTAGTCTCTAAAACCTTAATTTTTTGTAGTGGAGAAGGAGGGAGGGGGAGGGGGAGAGAGAAAGCGATATTGTAGATGGTGGTAAATAAAGAGTTAGGGATAGGGTTAGAAGATAGGAAATGAAGGTATTATGGGAATTAAGGGGTGTGAATTAAAAATAATAAAATCAAAAAATCAAAATTATGTGTGATATGCATGGTATGGACTGAGAGATTGTGTGTTGTGCAAATAGAATCTTCTAGACTGTGTGTGCTATTTTCTAACCACACTGCCAAACTGGTACTTAGCTGGAGAACACCGGCAGAATAGATTAAGCCCGAACTACCTGTCACAAAAAAAAAAAAAGATTCCGGCGGTGGTTCGTCCACCCAGAGGCACTCCGACGATCAAGTCAGTTATCTCTTAAAGATAGCAAAAGTGCTTAACTCACTATTTAGAATACAAAAAGCGTACCTTAGACCCATGGGGGTGTCTCTCTTTTATAGCCAACACTGACCTAATCCCAATAGAAGTCTAATTCCAATGGATTCTGGCTCAATGCTAATCCTGGACTCCCAGTTAGATTAGGATGAACTTTCTAAGAGTCTTATCGTTATCCAAACTGAAGTCCTCTCCCAATCTAAGACTCTTGTCCCTTATCCGCTTATCCCGGATTCCGGTATTTTCGTAGATAACCTCAGCCTAGCAGAGATTACCTCGGCATCATGAGCAGAACACGTGGCACCTCAGCTGACACTTCGGTGCAACCTCAGCCACATGTTGTCATTCAAAAATTATGTCCCCACAACTGCCTCCTAGGTTCTATTACCTTGGCATCCTGAGGTGATGGAACATATATCATTTCTTTCATTTAGCACATTGGCTAAGTTTACTTTATCCTTCATTACCGAGGTCATCATTCATCGACTCAATTTGACCAGGAGTAGTCTGTTTTCATCAATGCTTTAGAACCAAACATGGTTATTTAGCCGATATCATCCTCCTAACCGAGGTTTTTGCTTCATTAAATTAAGAACTCCAAGAGTTTCTTCACGCATATGAGCTGTCACGCATAGCAACTCAATCATTTTTACCACGCGTCTTTCCCCCACTAGACCGTATCCGACACGCGTCATTAAGTCACCTTGCATCTGCGTGCGTCGTTTGACAAGCACGTCGTCCTAGGCACATTGATTGCAATTCGGCCACCATTTTGTGGTTTTGATCAAAATCACTTCTCTCTCTCTCTCCGTCTTTTCACTCTTGCATCACCATTTTCCCTCCGTGCTTCAAGCCTCTCTCTCTCTCTAAAAAACACCATTTATGTTCTCCCAAAGCTTTCCAAGCCTTGTACCCTGCTCTGTTCACCTCTTTCGACAAGGGTTTCACCGCTCCGTCACTTTTGCTATCGTCGTCTGACTTCGGCGAACCCCACACCGGCCTCACATTCTCTAGTAAGCCACTGTTCCTCCTCATTGCGGTTCTTGGTTCACTTCAAACTCTATTACACTTATACTCTGTTACTGTGACTTTGTTCATGTTTTTTATTACAAATCTGTGCGTATGAATTCAATTATGTATTAGGGCATGTTTATCTTATGATTTTACTTTTGCCCAATACATTTTCTTGAATATACACACACTGTTCACCCATTTATTCATTTTGCCACTGTTCTTGGCCTCACACTTTTGTACACACTTTGTCATTGTGTTCTTGATAGTTCATCACCATTCTTGATTCTGAATCGCATTC
Source organism: Camellia lanceoleosa (assembly GCA_025200525.1). Lineage (NCBI taxonomy): Eukaryota > Viridiplantae > Streptophyta > Magnoliopsida > Ericales > Theaceae > Camellia > Camellia lanceoleosa. The sequence continues at coordinate 49,735,681 of CM045767.1, forward strand.
CTGTTTTTGTTTTCTGTGTCTTTTTCCAGATTCTCGCCTTCAATCCTTGTTTGCATAAACTTAGGTTTGGGATTTGTTGTAGAACTCACGACTTTTAGGAAAAAGCAAACGAATTCCCCTTAGATCCTCACAAATTCTTACCCCAGCACACATTTAGGTTTTAGCCGAGGTCCTCCAAACCTTCACAAAGCACTTTCTTCTGAAATCTAACTCCTTTCCTAAAGCAGACATCATGGGTATGTGGAGGTATAGGGTAGACACCCCAACTAAGTTTGAATACTTCAGGCAGGAGTTTGACATCCCGACCAACGTTCATCTTAGGTTGGCTAGTGAGGAGGACTCCATTATGCCTGACGGGAACTTCATGCCTTTCCCTGTTGTAACTTTCGTAGAATGTGGACTTAGGTTTCCACTCGACATCCTTTTCCGAGAAGTCCCCCATTATTATAAGCTCAATCTGATGCAACTAGCCATTAACTCCTATCCAGTCATAAATGGTATTATCACCTTAGCCAACCGAGAAACTGCTAGAGTAACTCTAGCCAACATCCAGTACTGCTACACGATGTGTGGCCTTAAGTTAGAAAAAAGCTATATCTACTACCTCAAACCGAGGTCCACAAAATACAAACTTGTTGCCGACCTCCTAGACTCCAACAAGGGAGCCGGGGACGATTACTTCATTGTCTCGGGCAACTAAGAGTTCCCGCCAGATGATGACCTCCATCTCTATCCCTTAAGCCGATCAGTTTTTAAAGAGAGTAATGGTAAGGGCCAAGAGTCACCTTACTTGCTTTCAAGTCTTTAACACTTTGTTTCTTCTATATATATGCTAACGCCTGTTTTTTCTTGCAGCTCTCCCTCAACCACCAAAGGATTTTCACAAGTCCTTCTTTCCTAGTAAGGACTTCAAAAGGCTGTTGGGTGAGCTGCGGAGAGCTCTGTTGTTGCTCAACTACATCCTGACTTACAAATCGGTGTTTCCCGACGTCCCGAAGAAGAGAAAGTCGCCTCATTCCGCTACAACTCCTCCTGTAACTTCATTACCTCGGCCAGATCAGGGATCAACCTCTGATCCAGCTCAACAGCCATCAACCTTGGCTCCACAACTGATCCAACCATCTCAACTCAAATGACGACGTCGAACCGTAACCGCTGCTGAGATGGGTCGTAAGAAGGCTGTTGCTGATGATCTCCTAGCCGACATCCCAAATGACGTTACCGCACAACCTTTACCATCTTAATCCCAGCTGAAGCCAAAGCCCAAAAAGATGAAGAAAGCACAACCCAAGGCAACTGTGACCCAGATCGACTTTGAGGACACCTTGCCGATCTCCAAAATTGCTGAGGCAGAAAAAAGTGCCTCTGTAGCCGAAAAGAGGCCCGTCGAGGCCGTACCCTTCAAATCAACCAGGTCAAAAAGACCAAGGTCCAAGTCGGTAACAACCTCGGGCTCTCTGAAGTTTGAGGCCCCCTAGGCTCCTCTAATTACAATTGAGGACAAGCCGGTTAGAGTGGGTGACAGTGCCGACGACATTAAAGTCAGCATTGCCCTTTCTACTGCCTTACTCCTTCTCAAAGATCTCAATCATAACGCTGAGATGAGCTAGTATGATAACTTCGCTCTAATGTTACAGCACTCCATTCAAGTAAGACCCTAACACTTGGTAATCTTCATTCTCTGTTTTTCTATACTTAGAGAATTTTGCTAATTTTTGTTTTCTTCCATTTCTTCTTAGGCGATCCAGTATGGCCACTCCTTCGCTATGCAAGCCTTTAACATCAAGAAGGAGTTGGCCAGCAAGACCAAGGAGGCTACTGGTTTACAGAAGACCATCAACAGGGCTGAGGCCAAAATGAAGACACTAATCGATCAAGCCAAGGCAGCCAAGGATGCTCAGGACAAGGCCGAGGAAAAGGCTGATACTGCAGAGGTCGTTTCCAAGGTTCTTCAAGCTGAAAAGAATGAGGCCGAAGCAAAAATGGCCAAAGCCCAGGCCGAGCTCTGGGCCACCTTGGCCATAAAAGAAGCCGAGATCAAAGCAACAGATAAGAAGGCGTACACCGAGGGGGCAGCCGACGTCAAAGAAGACTACAAGAAACAAGTCAGACAAGCATGTAACAAGGGCTATACCTGGATGGCTGCTCTGAAGGCGTTGGCTATCCCTGAGGACTCTCCTCTGAAGGATATTGGCAGCCTCGTCCTACCATTCCCTCCATCTCCAAGCCAGTCCAAGGACGAAGCTAAGTTTGAGGATCAGGCTGAGGCCGAGAAGAACAAAGAGGCTGCTGGGGCCAAGTCCCCAACTTTGAATGAGCAAGTCATGGACTTGTCTCAGGATGAGGAGGATGAGGTCTCAAAGGATGCTTCCTCTCAAAAGACAAACTCCGAGGTGCCAATTGCCGAGAAGAGCCTTGATCAAAATCTACAAGAGATTGATGCTGAGCTCGAGGCTGAGAAGGCTACTGAGAAGTCTTCCTAACTGTCTTCTAGGGCTGGAACACAGTCCGCCGCTGACGCCGAGTAGTTTGTTTTGATGTTTTTCTTTGTACCTTGTACTCTTTTTTTTACTCTTGAAACAATGTAAGCTTTAATTTGGTCGACATGCCACTTTTGTAATCTGAACAATTACTTCTCCAATGTCGTCAAGTGCCTTCTCTCCTTATCCTTTTTTCTTTCAGGTGTTTTGAATGTTTGTCTTCTTCTTTATGCCTTGTATGATTCCATACTTAGAATATAACTTGCATGTCTTCAACATACACCTTAACTGTGCAATCTCCTTGGGTTAACATACTTTAGACAAAACTTCCAATCTTGCTTATCTCGGCCTTGGCTTAACTCTTGAAAACATTGTAAAATATTTTCACAAGTGCTATATAAAACCTGCCACTTCACTTTTACTTAGCAAGACTTCTATCTTCAAATATCTTCCAAGTCTTGGTAACATAGTAATCTCGGGAAACACGTAGGTACTTCTTTCAATACAACCTCGGCTAAACTTGTAAATTTTTTCAAAAATTTCAACAAGTGTTAAACCAATCTTCCTTTAGAATGACCTCGGCTTACTTCAACTTGTAAATTTTTCTCAAACATTTCAACAAGTGTTAAACCAATCTTGAAAATTTTTACTTTCAAATATCACTCTCCAGCTCTCTACCTCTAATGTGAACCTAAGTTCCACTTGGGTTCTCATTAAGCATACAACTTTAACCTCGTCGCCGAGGTAATATTCAAACAAAGACTGGCTGAGGTTACCAACCTTGGTTCTTCTGTTAAAAAATGCACTTAGTTGCAATCTTGTGTTTGACTCTGCCAATGTGGCGAGTTCAAGTTGATTCAACTTAGTTCAACTCTATTATATGCAAGTAGGAACTCTACCATATAATAAGTCTAAGTTATTCGTCATGTTTCAATCAGAAACATTGCCAACTTAGTTCAACTCTATTATATGCAAGTAGGAACTCTGCTATATAACAAGTCTAAGTTATTCGTCATGTTTCAATCAAAAATATCGCCAACTTAGTTCAACTCTATTATATGTAAGTAGGAACTTTGCCATATAATAAGTCTAAGTTATTCGTCATGTTTCAATCAGAAACATCGCCAAGTGACCGGTCAATCCTTTTACACAAGTTTGAAATCAAAAATCGAGCTAAAATTTTATTAATTACTTCGGCTAATAACAAAAGATTTTAAAGAAAGAAAAAACTAATGAAATCTTAATGATAGAAGAACTTCAGGTTACAAGTATTCCAAGGTCTTGGCAACTCTTTGCCTTCATTGTCTTCAAGCCGATATGCCCTATTGCCTAGGACCGAGGTGATTCTATAAGGTCCCTCCCAGTTTGGGCCAAGCTTTCTCTCTCTAGGATCCTTCTTGTTGCCGACGACCTTTCTCAGAACGAGGTCTCCAACTTGAAACTCTCGTGGGTTGACTTTTTTGTTATAAGCCCTAGCAAGCTGCTGCTGGTATATCCCCAACTGAATTGCTGCCTTTTCCCTTCTTTCTTCCAACAAGTCCAGATCTCGGGCTAAGAACGCGTCATTAGTCCCATTCTCCACTCCCTGGGTTCTGATCCTTAGGCTGCCGACCTCCAGTGGGATTATTGCCTCTGTGCCAAAAGTCATGGCAAATGGGGATTCTCCAGTTAATCTTCTCGGCATGGTTCGATATGCCCAAAATACACTGGGCAACTCGTCCACCCATTTACCCTTTGTTGTTTCCAGCCTCTTCTTGATCCCAACCAATATAACTTTGTTGGATGCTTCTGCTTATCCATTACTTTGGGAAAAACTTGGAGTTGAATAGTAATTCTTGATCTTGTACTTTACACAAAAGCTCTTGATTAGCTTACTGCCAAACTGTGTGCCATTGTCTGCTACTATTGCCCTTGGGATCCCAAACCTAGTGATGATATTCTTCCATATGAAGTTCTTTACATCAACATCTCGAATCTTTGCAAGGGGTTCAACTTCAACCCACTTGGTGAAGTAATCTATTGCCACCAGTAGGTACTTCCTTTGTCCGATTGCTTGAGGCAGTTATCTGACAAGATCCATGCCCCATTGGGGAAATGGCCAAGGGCTGGACACTAGGTTCAAATTTGCTACTGGTTGGTGTATCAAAAGTGCAAACCTCTGACACTTCTCATACTTTCTGACATAGCCTTCGGCATCTTTCTACATATAAGGCCACCAGTACCCCTGGGTAATGGCCCTATGAGCAAGTGACCTACCCCCAGTGTGGTTTCCACATACTCCTTCATGTATCTCATACAAGAAGTCTTCAACTTGTGAAGGATGTACACACCTCAAAAGGGGACTAGTAAAAGATCTCCCGTAGAGATGCCCCTCTGCTGTCAGACTGAATCTTGCCGACCTCAGTCTGATCTTGTGTGCTTCTTTATGATCATCTGGTAGTTTTCCCTCTTTAAGAAATGCTATTATTGCATCTGTCCAGCTTGGTCTCATCTCCACACATATTGCTTCATGCTGTGTGTTCAGTGGTTCTACACTTGGACCTGGCAGGTAGTCAACCATGATAGTCCCTACCTCTCTTGGTTGCATTGCACTAGCCAGGTTGGCCAAGGCATCAGCATGGCTGTTGTTATCTCGGCTAACTTGCTATAGTCGGCAATTCTGGAACAATGCCATCAGTTTGCCCACCTCCTTCACATAGGCCAACATCCTTTTATCTCGGGCTGCGTATTCGCCCGTTGCTTGGTTGACTATAAGCTGGGAGTCACAAAAGACCATTACCTCGTCAGCTTCCATTGCTGCTGCCAACTTTAATCCTGCTATCAGTGCTTCATACTATGCTTCGTTGTTTGAGGCCTTAAATCCCAAGTGAATGAATTGTTCCAGCATCTATCCATCTGGCAATACTAGCACTACTCCTGCCCCCGCTCCTTATCAGTTTGAACTCCCATCAACGAACAACCAGAAGGAGTCTGTAGACACCCCATTTTTGACCGTCCTCAAGACTTGGACGTCACCGCTTGAACACTCGGTGATTATACATGTTTGTGTTTGTTTGGAGTTCCCAGAGTCCTCGGCTACGCGCCCTGCCTCAGGACCTCCGAACTTAACCGTTTTGTGTCTGGTTTTGCGCCAAGCACTTGTGCTTTGCCTGTGAGGGGCAGGGAATGCCTTCTGAGGCATCCCTACACACCACCGGCAGTGGCTAGAGGCCACCGGCTGGTGATTGTTTCCATCTGCACTATATTGTGCCGGTCGGCACTACTTTTGGCAAAATGACCATTTTGCCCTGCCAACCACTTTACAGCTGTTGTTGGAGATATTTTCATACAGCTTTTTACCACTTTATTCCCCTCCATACACGTGTATAGAGGGATGAGCCCCTTGCTTGCTTGGTTGCTAAGCTAACAAGATTGCCTCCTCTATAAGAGGAGGCCTTGTCTTCTTGGCTTGGAGGTCAGCCATTTTGAGAGACTAAAAACCAGAGCTCACATATATCTCTCTCTATATTTTCCATCTCTCTCATCCTTGTGTGTGTGTTCTAAGCCTAAAAGGTGTGTTTTACCTTACTTTTGCACCATTACACACACCATCACACCTTAGCTCGAGATTGAGAGACTTAGAGGGTTGTTTGTTGAAGTTTTGGACTGATTTTGATCACTAGAGAGTGGCTGCTCCACCTGTTCTTCAAAGGATCTTCAAGGGTGAGCTTGTTACTTTAGTTTCCCCATTCTTGCACTAGCTTTCTACCCCTCTTGCTTTGTGTTTTTGGATTTGTGTTTAACATAAAAAAGGCTTATATTTTCATGCTCTTGAACATTCATTAAGATTGATTTGTGGTTTGGGTAGAGTCTCACCCTCTTAGGCCTTGTTTTGGCCATTTTGGTGTCTTTTCTTGAAGCTTTGCTTACTTGGTGTTCTCGGTCTTCTCACCACTGAAAACCAGTGGGTTTTCAGTGGTGAGGAAGGTATTTCCAAGTCTCAAATAGGGGAGGGACACCCCTCTCCCCCTTGTCCTTTGCTTGCCTTTGTATTTGGCCTAAAGAGTAGCATGTATGCATACTTGCATTTAGCTTCATTTCAGAATTTTTTTGAGTGTTTTGGAGCATGTTTAACCTCTGTTTTTGGTCGGATTTGTAGCCCTTAGTATGTATCTCATACTTGCTTTGAAATGCTCTATTATGCTAGGAAGAATACCTTGCATTTAGGCCATGTTCTTTGCATGTATTAGCCTCACTTCATGAAGATACTAGTATTATTTTGCCACATTTAAGGGCTGTGGGCCACTGTTTTTGTCATATTTAGCATGCTTGACTTGGTTGTTTTGCATGATGGCTTGTAAGCCTTAGGTAGGTGATCCATGAACATGCATTGATTAGGCTATTTAAGTGATTTGGAGTCATTTAACATGCTATTTTAGTCTCTATACCATGCTCGTATGTCTCCATTTATCACCTCTTCCATGTCTTGAAGTGTTGGTCTCTTTTGTTTTAAAGAGGGCATTATGCATGCTTGTATGTTTAATGCATTTTTGGGGCTGCCATATCAAGGTTTTTGGGTTTATTTTTGCATGATGGAACTCTGTTTTTGCTTAAATAATTCATGCCATGATTGGTCTTGGTAGTGGTGGAAGGGTGCTCCCTTTTTGTGCCTTAATCTTAGGTCATTTGACTTGCATGCTTGCACAAGTATTGGTCACCACTTTAGGCATGTTTTGCCACTGTTTTGGGTTGGTTTGAGGGCTGCCCCATTGAAGTTAAGGCCACCATTGTATGTTCATTATATGCTTGATGCATGCTTGGCTCATTGAGTGTTGTAGTAGGTTGGTCATCTTGCTTGATTGGCCCATGCTTGCATGCCACTTATACCCTGCATACTCTAGCATTTTGCATGCCCATTGTGATAGTTGCATGACACTTGATATGCCTTGCATCTTAGTCCCATTGTTGTATCATTTGAGCTATGTTGCATACATGCATTCCATGGCTTGGCTTGGGGATTGTCAAGCCAAGCATAGGGTTGAGAGGAGTTCACACTGGTACAACTCATCCCAATTCTTGGTCACCAAGACCTTTGACTAACATATGATAAGGCCTTGGATTTCATTTGTTTGTTTGCATGCATTACCATTACAATGCAACCTTGGTTCCTTAGGCCATCATGCATCAAGATGCATAATTGATGGCCCAAGAACCAAGAGTCATGCCTCCTTGAGTCCCCAAGCATGATAGGAGGCATTGGCCATGCTTACATATGCTCAAAATCCATGCCATGCACTTCTTTGGTTTCTTTGTCAAACTATCCTCTGCAGGAACTTTCTCACGACCGTGAGACAATCACGACCAAGCACACTTTTTGTGCTGATAAACTCTGTAAGCAGCCGGTGACCAATTTAAGCAGCCGGTGGTCACTTCCTCCAGCCGGTGGAGTACTTCAGCTCAGGAAGAAGGTATTTTGGGACTGTGGGAATTTTTGGAGAGGCAAGGCAGTAGAAACAGAAGCAACAGTGTCATGACACGGGCTTTCCGGGCAAGTCGGATTCGAGCATGCATCATTCGCGCATCCCGTGGCGGGCGGCTACGGCCACCTTTCCTCTTTGCATTTATTCGCTAAATAATTAGAAATTTTGTAATAATTAATTTATTTATTATTCGGACTGTAATATTTATTCGGTCCCTCTGTGTGAGGGCATGATTGTAATAAGCGTGCGTGAGTGGGTGTATGTCTTCCAACCCCCACTTCTTTCTTCCCTTTTATTTACCTGCTTATGATGGTAGATTAGGGCACGTTTAATTTTAGCATACCTTTATGTTATGCATGTGTGCATCCATGCATTTGTTGACATGCATCAGGCTCGGTACATCATACAAACCGCACTGTACTTTCAATTCCGAATTGAATACGTGCATCGAATAAAGTGCATTCCACATGCCATCTTTAGGGTTTGCCGAGCCTACTTTAAATTGCATCATTGTCTGTGTTGCATTAGCCACTTAACATGACCTAGGGACATGCATGTTCGCTAACTAGTTTCTTGTTTTGGCACGGAGTACGATGTAAGTATTTACGCTTTAGCATACCACATGCGTGTGAATGTTGCCATGACAGTATGCTTACCATGCGGCTAAGTGCTTATGTGAAATAAACTGTCTGAATGCCTGTGGGTAGAGGTTGGATTGCTTGAGTTGGGAAGACTCATTGAAATCCGTGTTTCAGCCTACTTGCGAGTAGCAAATTCCAAAACATTTTTCAAAATGAACGGATATGCAATGTTTATTTCCAAGTTAGGCGATCTAGTCTATACTTGTTTGCCGTGCGCATAACATAGCAATTCTAGGCTAATAATTGGTATAAGAACACATAATGTTTTCAAAAACGGATATCACGGTTAGTAGAGGCCGGTCTTCGGACCGGGCGAAAGGGGGTGCTCATAGCTGACCTTCCCCGATCGTACCCAAGCTCCCGAGCCAAGACCACTTTGGTGATGATGGACATGTGGCCTTCGGCACCGAGTTAGGGTTTCCTAAATTTCCCATTTTAAAATATTTAGGTGGCGACTCTATAATCTGGCAAAGCAGTCCATGTTTGGCACTTCTTTTCAAAATCTGTTTTTCTTCAAAACGATTTGCCAGAGTTTGACTCTTTGGTTCAGATTTAGAACCGTGACAAATTGAGTCCTTTGAACTGTAGTGAACCCGATATGAACGGAACGGGACCTAACCCTCCAGGGGCATTCGGGGACGTCTACAGAGTCGCTGATGTAAATGCTACAGGGTCTGAGTTTCTCTTCCTTCCTTTGCTTCGCTACCCCCAGCTAGGCTTCTCCTTGTTCACTTAGACATCGTATACCTCGGCTCAATGGAGCCCGATGTACGATGGCGCCTGGTGTGAACTCGGCCACGAAGTCGGCTAAGACTTGGCCTTTGATTGTTGTTCTGGGTCTGAATTCCAAGTCATATTGGCTTAACACCACTGCCCATCTGGCTATCCTACCTATCAGATCTCCTTGCTACAACAGGGACTTCAAAGGATGCTCAGTTAACACCATAATCTTATGGGCTTGAAAATAATGATTCAGCTTCTTGGAGGCCATTACCAATGCTAGTGTTAACTTTTCCAAAAGTATATATCTAGTCTCTGCATTTGCTAGAGTTTTACTTACGTAGTAGACTGCCCTTTGCTCTCCCTTTTCTTTCCTGATTATCACTGCATTTATTGCATGTTTTAAGACCGCCAAGTACAAGAACAGCTCTTCTCCAAGTACTGGATTTGAAAGAGCTGAGGCTGTGGTCAAATACTTCTTCAAGTTGGCCAAGGCGACTTCACATTCTTCTGTCCATAAGAAGTCTGTGGCTTTCTTCACTAAGTTGAAGAAAGGTTTACACTTGTCAAAGCTTCTGCTTATGAATCTATTCAGGGCTGCAGCCCTTACAGTCAACATTTGCACTTGTTTTGCCGATGTTGGGCTCTTCAATTCTAAGATGGCCTTAATCTGATCCGGGTTGGCCTCAATGCCCCTTCTGGTAACCAAATACCCTAAGAACTTACCAAACCCAACTCTAAATGCACACTTTGATGCATTGAGTCGGAGCCGATATGTTCTAAGGATGTCAAAAACTGCCTTTAAATCCTCCAGATGATCCTCAGGTTCCTTGGTCTTCACGACCATGTCATTAATGTAAACCTCCACTGTTTTGCCTATTAGATGTCTGAACATTTTTGTCACCAATCTCCAGTAAGTTGCTTATGCATTTTTTAACCCAAAAAGCATCACTCTGTAGCAATACAGCCCTTTTGAGGTGATAAATGCAGTCTTTTCCTCATCTGGGGGTACATGGCTATCTGATGGTACCCCATGTAAGCGTTTAGGAAGCTCATCCTTCCATGCCCTGAAGTGGCATCCACCAATTGGTCAATCTTGTGTAGTGGGAAACTATCTTTTGGACAAGCCTTATTCAGGCTGGTGAAGTCCACGCAGACCCTCCACTTCTCATTCTTTTTCTTCACAACCATTGTGTTTGATAGCCATGTTGGGTAAGTTACCTCTCGAATGGCTCTGGCTTCCAAAAGTTTATCTACTTCCTCTTCTACTACCTCAGCATGCATTAATGTCGACCTTCTTGCTCGCTGGATGATAGGTTTGGCCAACCTGTCCACATTCAGTCTATGGCATGTGACATCGGGGTCAATGCCAGGCATCTCGTACAGCATCCAGGCAAACACCTCAATGTTTGCTCTCAAGAATGCCTCTAGCTCTTTTTCCTCTTCCTCGGCCAAGCTTGAGCCAAGCAGGAAGAAGCGTTCTTTATCCCCCTACTGGACAAGGATTTTCTTCAAGGCTTCCTCACTCTTCTCGGCTGGCTCTTTGCCGACATCCTCCAGGACTTCCATGTCCTCATCCTCAATCTCTGCTGTTTCTGCTTTTCGTACATTGCAAGTAGATTTCATTGCTGCCATGGAACAATTCCTTGCATGCACCTGATCTCCTCTGACCTTCTCAATTCCATGTTCTGTTGGGAATCGTAACAACTGGTGCAATATTGAGGGAATAGCCCCCAATGCATGCAGCCATGGCCTTCCCAAGATGGCATTGTAAGGGGAGGGTGTGTCAATTATGGTGAACTCAGTTTTTAACTTCTTGGTGCCAGCCTGCACCTCCAAACTTACTATTCCCAGGGGCTATGTCGGCATTCCATTGAACCCAACCATTGGGCCATTGGATTGCTCCAAATCGTTTTGGTAAAAGCCGAGCTCCTTGTAACATCTAACATACATGATGTCACAAGAGCTGCCCTGGTCAATTAAGATACGCTTCACTTGGCACTCTCCAACCTAGAAGGATACTACCAAGGTATCGTTGTGTGCATGCTGCACCATCTCTAGGTCGTCTTCAGCAAAGGACACCACCGGTCCCTGGCACTCATTTGCCCTAGGTCTTTTCTGCCGAACCTGGTACACATGCTGCAAGTGCTTTACCTTCTGAGTTTCCCCACGTATTTCGTTCTCATTGACCTTCGAATGAATCACATTGATCACTCGAGGTCCGCCTGCCTGCGGTTGTAGTGCTGGGGAAGGTGGTGTTGCCGGTGCCTGAGGCAGTCTTGCTTGCTCTCCCCTTATCCTGGCCTCGTCTACTAGGTCCCTTAAATGGCCTTATCTTACCAGGTCTTCCAGATGTGCCTTCAGGGCTCTACACCCCTAAGTCAGATGTCCAACTTCATTGTGGTAAGCACAGTGCTTGCCAAGGCTTCTTCCCATAAATTCCCCAGGAGCCCTTTCTAGTGCTCTATAGTACAGTTGGTTTTTGATCTTTTCCAGTACTTTATAGATCGAATCCGGAATACGGTAGTGACTGCCTGTGCAACCCTTAATCCTATCTCTTGCTTATTGTACCCACCATTACCTCGGCCTCGCTTCGGCGAACCATTCTTCTCTTGTTTGGACGCCTTTGTTCCCGGTGTATCCTCCTCGGCTCTTGCATACTTCTCTATCCTGGCCATTAGTTCCTCTATACTTTTTGGCAATGTTTTTGCCAATGATTTTCAAAGTAGGCAATCATCTTTCAAGTTGTTCTTAAAAGACATGATCGCTACCTCTTGGTTGCATCCTGGTATTCAGTTGAACACCTCATAATACCTTTTGGCATAGGCCCTAAGGCTCTCATCCTCTCCAATTCTCAGAGCCATCAGGGCATCCGCCCTTAATGGCTGTAGTTTGTTTGTCACAAATCTAGCCACGAACATCTCAGCTAGACCTTTCCAGCTTTTCACAGTTCCTTTTGGCAACTTGTGAAACCAGTCTGATGTGATTTTCCCAAAGGATGAGGGGAACACTTTGCAGAGCAACGGCTCATTCCCGGTGTATAGTGCCATCGAGTTCAAGTACAAGCCGACGTAAAAGTTGGGGTCGGACTTACCGTCATATATCTGCAATCTCGGTATGTGGAACCTCTTCGGGGCCTCAAATTTTTCCAATTCTACCGAAAACGGTGTTTTCACTTTGACCGGAGATGTTACCTCGGCATCTTGTCGCTTCCTCTGGAGGTAGTCCCTCAGATCTTCCTTGGTCCGTCTAGGAGCTCGGCTATCAACGAATTTTAGCCTTTTCGGTGCGTTGCTCCTAGTATCATTATTAGTCCTTTTGGACCGCTCTCCCTTGGTCGTGTCGAAACAAAGCTCATTCCCTTGAACATGCCGATGTTCTTTGGTATGGGCCTCTTTAGTACGATGTATTTTTTGAGAGTCTTTCTTCATTGACTCTTCTTGTCCGTCCTCCCCCGAAGGCCTGTAAGAGTGTCCCTTAGTCCTGTCATGTTGAGGGACTGCAAGAACCGTTCTCTGCCCTCCTTTTTGGGCATCTTTGGCCACTAGTATCGGTGTATCTTTGCAGGGAACAAGTCGCATGACATTGTTCTGCATCATGAAATTAATGACTCATTGTAGGTTCGCCAATTTGTTTGCCATCTCTTTCATCTCGTCGTCCATCCGCAGGCATCTATCCTTCCATACCTGGAGGTCTTTTTCGTTGTAATATTCGCCTCGGTCTCCCTTCTTTGGAGCGTCTTTCTTTTGGCCGACTTCCTTTTCCCAGGGATTATCACCCCGAGGTTCTTCGTTACTATTATCCTTCTCCATGTTGGGATCAAAGTGTTTACCGCTTCCAGTAGGGATGTCGTCACCAATCTTCTCTTTTTATCCGTTGTTGGCCATCCATTCTCCTTTCTTTCCCACAGACGGCGCCAAATTGTGTGTACTATCTTATGACCATACTGCCAAACTGGTACTCAGTTAGAGAACACTGACAGAATAGATTAGACCCGAACGACCTATCACAAAAATAAGATATTCTGGCGGTGGTTCGTTCACCCGGGAGCACTCCGACAATTAAGTCAGTTATCTCTCAAAGATAGCAAAAGTGCTTAACTCACTATTTAGAATACAAAAAGCGTATCTTAGACCCATGGGGGTACCTCTCTTTTATAGCTAACACCGACCTAATCCCAATAGAAGTCTAATTCCAATGGATTATGGCTCAATGCTAATCCTGGACTCCCAGTTAGATTGGGATAAACTCTCTAAGAGTCTTATCTTTATCCAAACTGAAGTCATCTCTCAATCTAGGACTCTTGTCCCTTATTCGCTTATCCCGGATTCCGGTATTTTCGTAGATAACCTCGGCCTAGCAGAGATTACCTCGGCATCATGACCAAAACACGCGGCACCTCAACTGACACTTCGGTGCAATCCCAGCCACGTGTTGTCATTCAAATATTATGTCCCCACACATACGATATGCAATAATAATTAAAAAAAAAAAAGTTAACTTAAATGGTAGATTTTGGGAGAAATTGATTTAGTAGCATTTAGGAAGTCACTGCATGCAACATCATGGAAAGGGATTTCCAACTTCAGTTTTGGTGAAATTCCTTCTTTTAATCTCATTCAAAAATAAATAATAATAAATAATAAAGAGAGAGAGAGAGAGAAGTCTCGCCAGAACACGACTTTTTTGTCACTTTGCTTTGAGCAAGTCTTATTTAAAAGACTAAGCAAGCCATGCAAAATGGAATTGAGAATAATTTGTTAACCATAAAGATAAAAATGAGTGGTGGGGGGAATTTGACTTCATCTAGTTAGTCCGGATACCTAATTATAGATATATATATATATATATATGAGCGTGCATTTTAGTGAAATCCGAAGCAAAATGAGTTATTAATCGTAACAACTTGAAGTAGTAAATTTTTTTGAATTAAGTGTAATTAAAATTGAACCGTATCTTTCGCTATGTATGTGAAGTCCGTTTCACTCTAAGAGCCTCTCAAAGGGATTTTTTAAATAAGACTTGTTAGTTATTATAGCTAATATTATTATATTTTAGTCATTCCAATAATTTAGTAATAGCTATTTTAATAAAATTCTATAAGGTTAGCTGCATTTGAAGAGTCTTAACCGATTCTTTAAACAGTTTGTGTCTATAAAGAGGTAAAATAAATAGTAGTGTTGAGGTACATACATAAAAAAGGAATTAAGCAAAATAAAGAATTATTTTTTTATATTTTAACCAATAAAAAATAGAGAACATAATTGGAGTTACTCTAAAGCTATGTTTGGGAAGTGGCTAAAATAGCCAAAAAGTCAAAAAGCTAACTAAAACACATCACATCACCTCTTTACTTTTCTGCACACCTTTTCGTAAAAAGCAAAAAAGTTACTAAAATAGCATGTTCCCAAACCAAGCCTAAATCAAAAATTTTAAAGTTGAATTTTATTTTAAAGGAGTCATCAATTTTGCAATATCAAATGCATTAAATAGGAAAAGCCTAATTGGTCATTCAGAAATCTAATCCACAAGTCAGTAATGTTGCTTGAGCATCATGTTTGGTTTGATTTTTAAAATTTTGTTTTAGATTTTTTTTTTAAAATTAAAAAATAAATTTGGTGAAAAAAATCAAAAATATTTATCATTTTTATATTATTTTATTTTTTAGAAAGTCAGAAATAATTTTTAAAAATTTAAAAATATTTTTTTAATATTTATTTTTATCAAATTAGTTTCCATATTTTTTTATAAAAAATTCTGAATTTTTTTTTTCTCAAAAAGAGACCAAACAAGGCAATGTGAATGTATGGGTAGTGTAACTTTCTCAATTATTGCAGTCCTTTATAGGGATTTGGTGCAATTTGTCTTGGCATCGTGATCCAGTTATGCCATCTTTGAGTTGTCTATTTATATGTTATTTTTGACTTGTCTATTTATGTCCGATTGAGAAGATTCTGAGCGCGATTTAACGAATGTGAAGTTATTCTTCATTTTCTACGCTTCTGATTAACTTTTTCATTAGGAGGAATTTCAATTCAGCATAATGTTTTAAAATATATATATAAAAATAAATGGTAAATATTATACAAATTAATAATTAAAAACATAAAATTTTCATAATTTTGTAGCAATTTTCTGATAAGCCCATTGACAAGTGATTTTCCATTTTTATTCTAAATACTAAGCACCTTTTAAACTAAGAGTTGACCTTAACTTCTCTCAAGTTGATTTTTTTAAAATTTATTTTTTATTTTTTAATTTATTTAATCATTGGATAAGAGAGTAATTATAAATATGAAAAATATTTACACCATCAAACATATTACTACCTCACAATAGTTAGAAAGTCAATAAAACTTAACAACCAAAATCAATAAAGCTTAACAACCAATAAACCCAAGCCTAACACAACCACCACAAATTACATATAATCCTCATAATGAGGGAAAAATAAACCACCAGAAAGGACATCAAACTCCTTTTCATAAGAGTTGAACTCGAGATCTCACATTATAAAGATTGTTACACAACCATTAGGCCAAATGACTTTCTTCAAATTGACTGTCTTCTCAAGTTGATTTAAATGGAATTTATTGGTTTGGTAATATCAATCACTAATAATTTTTCAATCTTTAAACATTTATCTATCACAAATAATTTCTCAATCTTTTAACATTTAACAGGGTTATCAACAAATTCATAATTCAACTCTCCATCCCCCAATACTTCTTTGTAAATTGTTTTGATTTACGATTTATCCTCTTTTTATAGTGGATAAATTACAAATACATCCTTTGAGATTTATTTAAAATTCGAATTGTCCCCTATAGTTTGAAAAATTACAAATACCTTCCTGTCAGAATTTTTTATTTAACAGAATTAATTAAAAAAGTGAAATTTCTAATTGTTCACCTATACAGTAATAAAATTATCTGAATTATTAATTGAAATAAAATTTTAACATTATTAAAAACTGTTAATTAACTTAATGATTTATTAATAAAATGACATATTTGTTATGAAATTAAAAATCTTAGGAGACATAATATAATTTCTAGAACCACATGAGTTAATTTATAATTTAAGTAAATATCAGGAGGTGTGTTTTTTTTTTTTTTTTTTTGGGTAGGTATCAGGAGGTGTGTTTGTAATTTACCATTTTATAATTGTTTGGTAAAAATAGTGATAATGACTATATTTTTGTTAATTATTTTGTCACTGTTTTTGTCTCTATGTATTTGAACTTATAGTCTAAAATTTCAGATAAAGAGTTCTATTTTATTTTTTTAAGGATAGAATATAGGTCACTTGGGTCAAAATTTTAATTTTGAAATTTTTAAGGAATAGCTTCAAATTCTGTTCTTTTGGGTCATAAGAACAAAAATAATTTGAAAGATCATATCATCATTATCTATCTATGTACGCAACACCTATCTGTCTACCTATTCGTTCACCTCTAGCAACTTCTCTAAAAGCGATGGTCAAAAGTGATATTTGAGAATAAAAAGAGAAATGAGCAAAATTGTCACAAAAAATTTATCTTTAATCCTTAACGTGCTCCCTCTTTGAATTTATCCTAGTTTTTCTTAGAATATAGAGCTTTTCATTTTATTTTAATTTGAAGGGTAGAAGCCGACAGGATAGGCAAACAAAATGATCCATCACGGCCATCCTACATCCTTCTACTGCTTGGTTCTGTCATATATTAAAATACATGTTGCTGCCTAATCTAGTACATTTTATTCCCTTGATTCTAGATAAGTTTTGAAAAATAAAATATTATAAATATGGTAATAATAATAAATAGTAAATACTTTCCCAAGACTTCCATGTTGCCATAGAACAAAGTGATACTTGCTATTACATACTAAAGTCCAAGATCTCATCCACATTTGATGAGAGAACCATGTCATATGAAACCCTCACTACAACACTACATATATTTTTTAGTGAGCAAAAACCAAGAAGATAGGTGGACTTCATGGAAGTTGAGAAGTGCAAGGTAGGCTAGAAAGCGGGTCCATTGAATTTTCAAAGACCCTCTTAAAGTGAAGATGTGGACATGCTAACTGGAAGTGGTGGATCAGATAACTGTTATGTTAAGATCATAGTGTCGCATGGGCATTGTTTGTACTGTTCATTTGACTCCATGTGTTTCGTAGTTTATCTTACTGGCTGTTATGTAATGGGTAGATTTTATGATTGGATTGACGTAGTACACCTTTTCATTAGCTTTGGATTTTCTTTTTCTTTTTTTTTTTTTTATTAGTGAAAGTCAGTAGTTTATTGTTATATTAACACTTTAAAGAGTTAAAACTTAGGGGTACTTACGTGTAAGTCCTAATAAATGAATTTATTGTCTAATAGGTCTTATAAAAAAAAAATTCATAAAAAAAGTTACTAATTATAAGTTTTAGCGATAATTTATAAAAATCATAATAAAAAAAGTCACTAATTATAAATTTTTAGCAACATAAAAAATTGTCACAAAAAAATTATTTTTAACTATAATTTTACTAAGACTTATTTTCAATAAAATTTAATAAAAATTAAATCTAACTATTAAAATCTATTAATAATTTATCCTAAAACTTATAACTATAAGAAAATCTTTGAATCCCATTCCACTGCTAGAAGTGGAATCCATGACTTTCCATTAGGAGAGGCTTGGTGGACAAAATGATAGCATGTCTCTGTTTTTAAAAATAGTTAATTAGCTCTCATGTGATTTTAGTCATTTTACGATTCACTTTTCTGCCGTTAATAATTCTAGTCTCATAGACAAAATGTGCGGTACACGCTCCAAAAATTAGAATTGATATGAAAGAAATTCTATTCCAAAATCAAAATGAAATTGAAAAAGAAAAATACAAATACAAATACAAATTTACCTTAAATGTCATTTTATTTTTGAAAACCTAATCTCAATTAGGGTTGCAAATGAACCGAACCGAACCGAGTTGAGTCAAGTTTTACTGAGCTCGAGTTCGGGTCGTTTACTTATCAAGCTCAAGCTTGACTCAATAAGGAACTGGACTCGAGTTCGGCTTGACTTGGCTCAATAAATTTTTTTAATATTATTTATATATAAACATTTAAATAAAAAATATTATTTATATTATTTAATATATAAAAAAATGTATTTATATTATTATTTATATATATTTATATATTTTTAATATATAAATAATGTATTTATATATATTTATATATTATTTAATTAATAATTTAAATAAAGATAAACGAGTCGAGCTTAACAAGCCAAGTTTATGCGAGTTTGAGTTCGGCTTGTTTACTAAACGAGCATAATATTCGAGCTCGAGCTCGGCTCGTTTAGTAAACGAGCCGATACACGAGCCGAGCCGAGCTCTTAACGAATAGAGCCAAGCTTGTTTATGAATAGCTCGGTTCATTTGTAGCTCTAATCCCAATTATCTTCTTCTTCAAAACTTAACCCTGGCCCTAATCCTAAAAGGGCCAATCACCCCCTCCTAACTCCCTGCTACCACTAGCTGCCTTTCCCGCTGACACCCCTCTGTAAGCGTCATGACTTGAAAAATCTTATTAGGGTAAATTATATAAATAGTCCTTGTAGTTTACACAATATGTCAATTTGGTCCCTATAGTTTCAATTTGCTCGATTGTGTCCTTTAATTTAACAGATTGTGTCATTTTAGTCTAATAAATAACGGTTGCTAAGTTAATTTAATGGAAGGTCAAATAATGTATCAATTTGATCCATGTACTTTACATGATGTGTCAATTTGGTCCCTGTAGTTTCATTCTCAATTTTGACAGGGACTAAATTAACACATTGTAGAAAATACAATGACCAAATTGACACATTATTTGACTTTCTATTAAATTAACTTAACAACCGTTATTTGTTGGATTAAAATGACACAATCCATTAAATTAAGGGGCAAAATTGAGCAAATTGAAACTATAAAGACCAAATTGACACATCGTGTAAACTATAAGGACTATTTACATAATTTTCCCATCTTATTATTACCCACGTACCGAGAAAGGATCAAACCAACAAATGATAGTCACGTAGCCAAATTTCAAAGGCCACAAAATTGATTACCATGGGATAAATGACTACTAATCAAAAGCTAAAAAATAGCTACCATTTGATTTTAAGGTCCAAGAACCATAATACACATTTAGAGCCCCTAAAATACAATTATTAGTTATTGTTACTTAACTGTTATAATGAGTTTGTATATGTGTAGGTCACATTGACTTGTGACATGAAATTGACCTTAAGTTGAAGTATTTGAAACTTGAGAAACAAGGTCTAACCCAATTTTAAAGGCACGAAATATGTAAATAATTGAATCAAGCAATAAAAACACAACCCATGAACTTTGAAGAAAGAAAAGTTAGGATTGTTGCAATCCTACTATAGGAGTCACTCTGCACAGCCTTTAATATATTGAAGGTATCTGTCTCGTCCAATATTGAATTGAGGTGCTTCAAGAGGAATCAGAAAACCAACTTAAGAGGGCTATAATTTTGTGTGAAATAAGAATTTTTCAATTTGAATTTTACTAGGTCAAAGCATGCCCACAAATTGAGCCTAAAATGCTAGAAATAATTCTATCTGAATTTTTCTTTTATTTTGGGGAATCCTACCTCTTGGGTATTACTTAGAAGGCTCTTATGTCTCAGAATACATAACCCTATTCATGATTAGGGTGGTTCATGATTTTAGAGAGAAAAGGCGGAGGCTACAAAAACATGTGCGACTAAGGAACTCCCCTCTTAGAGTTTGGATGAAACTTTAGTTAAGTAACAATGTTTGGTATTTAGCTTAGGGCTTTTATTATCGATTCAATAGTTGTATAAGGTTAAAGATTTTTTATTTTATTATTTATTTTGAATCTTTCTACCCAACATATGTTCTTAGTTTATGTGATTCCAATTGCATGCTTGTACAACAGTTTTCCTTGATTTGTTTTTGCTTGGTTAATATAGCCTATGCTAGGAGAGATGAGTCGTGTCATGATTAGTATTGGATAGTCTAAGCTAATCGATAAACTGCAAATAACCCCATTCTTGGTGCTGTTTGTGGCTACCTTGGGTGTTAATTACTTAGTGTTGCTAGGAGTTTGCTGGTGTATTGGTTATAAGTTGCTGGAGGGGTTTGTTGGGGGAGGAGTTGGCAGATTTGGAAGGTTTCCCTTGCTGTGTGGTTGGGTGGTCTTTATTTTTGTTTTTCGTTTTGTTTCTCTGTTTTGCATTGGTATCTTGCCAATCTGTGGGTTTAGTGCTAACTGTTGATTGTGCTTCCTCCTTGGTACCAACCTAGTTGGGATTGTGGAGTGTCAGTTATGATGCTTTTTGCACTACCCTAATTTATTGATGCTTGTGTTTGCTCATCTCATCAATAAAGTTTCCTTTCTCTTTGCTGATCAAAAAAAAAATGCAAATAATCCCTAGATGATACTATTGAAATTTTCAGTCACTAACGGATCATAGTTGAATTGAATAATAAATTAGACTGATACAACTCATTGATTACAGGGTTAGGGTGGATTCAAAACCATAGGTCTCACTATGCCAAAATTGAGCTTTAGCGGCGGTTTTTTACCGCCGTTAAAGGCTATAAAACCGCCGTTAAAGCCTTTAACGGCGGTTTTATTACCGCCGTTTATACGCGTGTCGGAAAAAATGAAACCGTCGTAAAAAGGCAAATTACCGTCGTTAAAAGTCGACCAAAAACGGCGGCTTTTTACCACCGTTAATAGGTTCAAAATTTTCAAAAAATAATTCTTTCTTCTTGCACTCCCCAAGTTTTGAACCCAAGACCTCTCATCCACCCAGACCAACCACTTTGCCACAGCCACTTTTCATGAAATATATTACCTAAATAAATATTTAAACATTACTTTTACTTTTTGTAGATGGTTTCGCCGGAGCTCGCCGGAGTGTCGCCGGAGCACGCCGGAGTTTTGCCGGAGCTCCGCCGGCATTAACGGCGGTAATAGTTGGGCATTAGCGGCGGTTTTATTACCGCCGTTAAAAGTGGGCATTAACGGCGGTTCGTTACCGCCGTTAAAAGTGGATTTCATTACCGTCGTTAAAGACACTTTTAGTGACGGTTTTTTTAACAGCGGTAACGAAATCGCCGTTAATGTTACATTAGCGGCGGTATTAACGGCGGTTTTTGTTACCGTCGTTAAAAAAACCGCCGTTAATGCTGATTTTTGGCGTAGTGTCTCTTCTATTTGATTCATACCACTTAAATTGTTTTTTATTTGTTAATTTAATTAAACTCATAAAATATTCTCATTTTTAACTTTTACAGATCGATACTTGAACTTGCTATTATTCTACAGAATTGAGGTCTAGTTTAGTTCTTTATTTTACTGGGCAAAATGACCTATCATGCCCCATACACCTACAAGGAAAAACACCCTACAAGTTAAAAGGCCTCAACTCAAATCAATCACTTTTGTGGAGCAAACAAACAAAGGAATATTTGTACCAAAAAAAGAAATTGCAAAATGAGAATAAGGGAATATAACATAAGTTTTAGATCAAAATGAGAATGACCTAATCGGCACTTTATTAAATAAATACAAAATGCAAATTTGAGTCATGTAAAAGTAATCATTCTCTTTTAATATAATTTCAGTCGTTCCTTTACAAATCATTCCATAAATGAAATGACAAGTGAGTGAATGACATCAAAACATTAAGTCTGATGCCATCCCTACACAACCATTGGCATGGCATTCAGATTTTCAAATCTATTTTCAATTCTTGAACCAAAGGTTGATTCACACACTACCAAGAAAGCATTTAGTTTTATAAATAAAGGAAATGATGAACATACAATGGTGTCATCAAGTGATACTAGTTTTGCACAACACCACCAAAGCAATGATGCATAAAAGATATAAGCCATTTCCTTATAGTGTTTGCATTATTTAGCTTATATTTGACATAAATCTTTTGCCTTATATGTAATATAAATCTTATTTGATTTACTTGTGGATTTTATTCCATTTGATTTACTTGTGGGTTTTATGACAAAGGGATTTTTGGCAGTGGGGTTTTAAAGGAGTTTGCATAGAGAGAAAAAGGGGAAAAGATGATTTTCTAGATATGGTGGTGCGAGGGGAAGAGGGGGAAGAGGAGAAGAGTTTCATACATGAGTGTGGGCTCGCCTTTTTCTCACGTCCCCATCTTTCGGAAAGAGTTTGAAAAGAAGGACTCACAGTTCGGACTCTACCTGTGGTTCTGAATCTAGTCTCACAAATGCAATGTGAAACTGATAAACACCAAAGAGTCCAATCTGGCAAATCATTTTGAAAAATTGATTTTAGATCAAATAATGCTAAAACGGGACTGCTTTAGGAAACCCTGACTTGTGCCAAAGGCCACGTGTCCGTCATCACCAAAGTTGCCTCAGCTTAGGAACTTAGGTACAAAGGGGGAAGGTCATGAAATGAGCATCCCCGCTCCCCCGATCAAAGATCGGCCTCTACTAATCATGATATGTCATTTTATAAACATTATGTGTTTCTTATTCCGATTATTAACGTAACTTTACTATGTGACGCACACAAAGCAAGTATAGACTAAAATTGCAAGAATTGGAACAAATCAAGTCATGTTTGTTTTCAAAAATGGTTTGAAGTTGCCACCCTCAAGTGGGCTTAAAAATGCGGATTTGCCACCTCAAGTGGACTTAAAACATGATTTTGCCACTTCGCAAAGTGGGCTTAAAACTCACACTCATTGAATTGTTCCAATTCAAACAACAAAGCCTTCATCCACAGGCATTCATGCAGTTTAACAAGTAAGCACATAGCCTCATGGCAAGCATACGAAACATGGCAGCACTTACACTCATGTAAGTGTGCTAAAGCGTAAAACTTATCGAGTACTCCAAGCCAAAACAAAAACTAATTAGAAATATGCATGATCCTAACTATACAAAATGCCTAATGCAACACATACGATAATGAAATTAATAGCCTCGGCTACCTAATCATGGTATTCGCAACACTTTGATAGCATGCTTTGAAACAAGTATTCAAAGAAGTATTGAATTGATAATGCAGTTTGAATGATGCGCCGAGCCTAGGTGCGTGCAAGACAAATGAATGATGCAAACATGCGAGCATAAGGTATGCTAATCAAAACATGTCCCTAATCTAACCATCGAAAGCGATTAAATAAAATAGAGAAAGACGTGGGGTTGAAAAACATACACACACACATGCACGCTTATTATAACATCATGCCCTCACAAAGAAGGGTCTGAATGAATAAGCTAAGCAACTAGCTACGCTAATTATTACAACAATTGAAATGAATTAACTAACTTATTCTAAGCTAATTAATTACAACAATTGAAACGAATCTAACTAATTATTCTAAGCTAATTAAATATTACAAATTAGAATTGAATAACTAATTACACTAACTAATTAAGTAATTAAATGGCCTCGAGGGATGAGGGATGCATGCATGCTTGAATTTTCCTCCCGAAAATGCCACCGCCTTGCCTTTGTAGCCTCTGTTTGCACATTCTTGAATACTAACAGCGCTGCCAACATCCAGAACACCTCTGCTCCAACTCAGGAACACACTTATGTAAAATTTCATTTTTGGCTGGTCGGCTACTAATGGTGGTTGTTGGATACCATTGGTGGCCAGTCGGCTACTACACGTGGCCGGTCAGCCACTACTGGTGGTCGGTCGGCCACTCATTCCCTGAACTTCTCTTTTTTGCTTCAATAGAAAGCAAATAGAGGCAAAGCAATATATTCTCAAGGAGTGTATGTATTGCTACCCTCCTTATCATCACACAAGCTCAAAGAAGTGTAACTCTTGGCTCTCAAACCATCAACCAAGCAATTTTCATGCATGATGGCCAAAGAACCAAGCTTGTACAAGCTTAATGAGTGCAGAACACGACTCAATAAAAGCACCTCCCTATCATGCATGATCAAGGGTAATGGCGACCAAGGAAAATGACACATTTCATCACTTTTGAGTATAAAATGCCCCATTTACCTCGTGTTCGAATTAACGTCCGATCCGAACACATGCAATGCAACACAAAAGATGTCTTATCTTGCATCTTTTACTTGTTCATTTTGGTTTACCCATTTTAGCTTACCAATCCATTCTTTAATTGCTTAGTCCAAAAGTGAGTGTCCTCTAATGGAAGAGGTGTCAACTAAGGGATGATTTAAGGCAAGAGAGAGGTCATGCCGTTGGTTAGTAGAAACCCTCAAAAGAGGATTAAAACCATTAAGTATGAACCTCAATCTCATGCTTAAACACAACATTAAGGCTAAACAACCCTCAAAGCAAATGAAAAGGTAAAGAAATGAGGGAGGTTGCAGATATGTTAAGTGCTGGAATGGAGTGCAAAACAACACTAAAACATGCTATTAACTCAAAAGAAAGATGATCAAAGCATTGAAACAACAAACTAGTGAAGGAAATTGCACTACAACCATA
Source organism: Camellia lanceoleosa (assembly GCA_025200525.1). Taxonomy (NCBI): domain Eukaryota; kingdom Viridiplantae; phylum Streptophyta; class Magnoliopsida; order Ericales; family Theaceae; genus Camellia; species Camellia lanceoleosa. Next base: position 49,760,473 of record CM045767.1, read on the forward strand.
CAATACAAGCCTCAATTGAATTAACCAGCCCAAAACAGAGCCAAAATAGGTCAAAATAGAGGCAAAAACATGCTAAGATTAAGCTAAGTTAAGCTAGAAAAACATGCTCACATGTGAAGCTATTTAGGCACGCAAGCAAGACACAAGGAGGGGAGGCTAACCCCTCCAATTTTGAACTTCAAACATATTTTCCACCACTGAAATAACTCTGAATTTTAGTAGTTTAAATACCTAAAAAGTTTGATTGAAAGTGATGACAAGATGGCACAAAAGCTTAACAAGCAAAGAGACAACAAGGGTGGACAAGCCCTTAACTCAAAATAGCCTCAAACTACCACTTTTAGGTCTCAAAAATAGGGTTTTTTCAGTTAAAAACTAGGCCAAAAATAGTAGAAGAAGATAGCAAAACAAGTGTTCAAAACAAGCTTAAATAAGGTAAGTGTTATACCTTTGAACGAAAGCACCACTTAGGCACAAAATAGGCAGCAAACCAAGCACAATCCTCCTTCTAGAGCTCAAACAAGGCTCTAAGTAATCTCAACCCAAAGGTAAGCAACTTTGGTTAAAGGTTGATAGGCAAACTAGAAGTGTATCTCTACTTGTATGCACAAAGGTTCAAGAGAGAGAGAGAAATCTAGAGAGAAAGAATTATAGAGAGAGAGGATTGTAGAGAGAGAGGCTCTCAAATCTTTCTAACCTTAAAAACAATAGAGAAGGCCCTCTATATATAGAAATACAAGAGCCTTGGTCAAAAATATCTGAATTAGAGACAACTGGAGCAGTGTGATACAGCTGGAGAAAAATATCTGTAAAATATGAGCTTTCTGGACACTTGTGGCTGACCGGCCACCATTGGTGGCCAACAAGGATCACTCCTGGCCAACCTATGGCCAGAAAACTCCATTTGTGGTTGACACATGGCCGACAAGCTTCACTAGTGGCTGGAAAGAAAAAACTGGTTTCTGGCCCTTACTTCAAGCAGACGTATCTCCTTCATCTGGACTCCTTTGCAAGTCATTCTTAAGCCTAAATTGAATCCCTGGAAGTCTTGTTTCCAATGGTGGAAGCCTCACATCAAAATTCCAAGTGTCTAAAAAGTTATGCTCATTTTAGTGAAAACTGCTCAGTTTCGGTCATAACCGGATTGATGCCCAACTTCAACCAGCCATATCTCCCTCATCTGGTCTCGGCTTGAGGAGATTCTTGAGTGTAAAATGAATCCCCGGAAGTCCAATTTCCAATGGTGGTGGCCTCATATCTGAAATCCAAGTGTACAAAAGGATAGGCCTGATTTAGCGAGGGCTGCTCGACTCTCTCTTAACGGTTCATGCCCATCTTCTCCCCCAACTTGGTTTCTTCTCTTTCCTCCAATTTTCTTCAAATCCAAACCTCTAAAAAAGATGTTTTAAAGATTTTTTCTAAAGAGTTCATGTCTCTTTCATTCATTTCCACTTTGTCCTTGCTCGGTTTACCGAAAAGTGCAACATTTAATGAAATGCGAGCCTCAGAACATCGTAAAAACTTTTTTCAAAAATGTTTTGAAAGAAAGGGTTTTAAGGTCGAAAATCATTTTGGTCAAAATCGTTTTGGTCCAAAAATGAGGTGTGAGGTTGGGATTTGACGCTCTCCTTGCCGAAGAAATCGAACCTTTGCAACAAGATAGCCTGCACCATCAAGTAAGCAATCAGTGGCATCCAAGTCTTAAGGGTGGTCAAAATGGGGTGTCTACAATGAGACACACAACGTTCAAAATATATTGTTTGAAGAGAATGGAACGAGGGCATTGGTGAAGGCGCATTTTCTTTGCCTATGTGACAAAGGGGTTTTCAGTGGTGAGATTTTTAAGTGGGTTTGCAGAGAGAAGAAAGGAGGAAGAGGACTTTTCACAGATTTAGGGAAAGAGTTTTGTAGGAAAGGAGTTTTGGTGCTTTCATAGATAATGTGGTGCAAGAGAAACAAAGGAGACAAAAAGAAATGAAAAGATATGCTCTCTAGATGTAACGCATGAGGCGTAACGCCTCTTCGTTTTCCTCACATCTTAGTTTTCATTATTATCCTAAAAAATGAGAATACAGTGAATTGATGAGCCTTGATACAAGTTCAATTTTCCATATTGTCCTCCATAAAAAGTTAATTTCACCCTTGTTTTATTTTTTATGTTTGGAAATATTTAGGGTAATTTTGTGTTAAAAATCATATCAATTTACATATCAATCATTCACAAGCAAAATTTCTTTTTTGCCTTTTTTTCTTTTTTTTTTTTTGCCACGTCGTTCTATTACATAGATTCTATGCTCCAACAATCTAACAAACCAAGCCAAACCAAACCAAACCAAGCCTCAAGTCCCATTAAATGGGATCAGGTACATGAATCCTTTTTCTCCACTTGACTCTATCTAAAGCCATTTGGTTACTTAAATTAAGGAGATTCATATCTCTATTTACTACACTAGCCCACATCAATCTAGGTCTTCCCTTTTCCCAAACACTTCCATCTACCGTCATTATATCGCGCATTTTCACTACTGCCACTGTTGATCTTCGTTGTATATGACCAAACCATCTCAATATATTCTCTCTCAGCTTATCTTCTATCGATGCTACTCTTACCCATTCATGAATATACTCATTCCTAACTTTGTATTTTCTAGTCTTGATATACATCCACCATAGCATTCTCATCTCAGCAATACTTATCTTATCTATATGTTGTTTTTTAGTTGCCTAATATTTTGTCCCATACAACATCAATGGTCTAATAGCCATTCTATAGAACTTTCCTTGTAATCTAGTAGGTACTCGTTTATCGTGACAAGATCTCAGACGCACCTCCACTTAAACCACCCAAATTTTAAGTCTATGGACCACATTTGCTTCAATATCCCAGATGTGACAGTCGATCCTAAATAACAAACATTTTCAATCTTAAGTAGTTCCTGGTTCTCAATCTTCACTTCTCTTATGTTTCCATTGTAACTATTACTAAAATTACACATCATGTACTCTATCTTAGTTCTACTTATCCTAAATCCTTTAGATTCAAGTGTTTCTCTTCAAGTCTCCAACTTAGTGCTAACTCCTTCTCTAGTCTCATCCACTAACACGATATCAACTGCAAAAAGCATACACCTTGACACATCATCCTGAATATTTCTCATCAACTCATCCATAACTAAAGCAAAACGATAAGGACTTAAAGTTGATCATTGGTGTAACCCCACAATAATTGGAAATTCACTCGTCTCTCCAAATTACCGATCTAATAGTGATCACCACACCTTCATACATATCCCTAATCACATCAATGTAGCCTTTTGTTACCCTTTTCTTCTCTAACACCCACCAAATTATATCCCGAGGTACTCTATCGTATGCTTTCTTAAGATTGATAAAAACCATATAAATATCTTTTTTCTTCTCTCTATATTTTTCTATTACTCTCCTCAAAAGATCTCACTTCCATTGTTGACCTACCAAGCATAAATCCAAATTGATTATCTAATATCTCTGTTATATCTTGCAATCAACATTCCATCACTCTCTCACACTTTCATTATATGACACATTAACTTGATTCCTTTATAGTTGTTGCAATTTTGGACATCTTCTTTATTCTTATAGATTGGCACTAAAATACTCTTCCTTCACTCCTCTGGCATTTTCCTAGCTAATAAAATTTACTAAATAACCTAGTCAACCAAGTAACCCCCTTCTTACTCAAACATTTCCAAGCTTCAATAAGGATATCATCAGGTCCTAAAGCCTTGTTCGATTTCATCTTTGTAAGTACAATCTTCACTTCAAAGTTCCTAATCCTGTGACAAAACCTGTAATCTTGGTATTTCTTATTACTGGCAACTTCCTCCATTTTTGACCTTCTTCTGTGTTCCTCATTTAATAACTTCTCAAAATAGCTCTTCTACATCCTCCTTAATCTCTTCATCCTTCACCAACACCTTAGAGTCCTCACTCTTGATGCACTTAACTTGATTAAAATCTTTTGTTTTCCTCTTTCTCATTTTAGCAAGTTTGTATATTTTCTACTCTCCTTCCTTACTATCTGGTCTAGTGTATAGGTTATCATAGGCTTTCAACTTAGCCTCTCTTATTATTTTTTTGACCTCCTTATTAGCCAATTTATAGCTCTTATGATTTTCTTGAGTTGTATCCTTTTGCCACCTTTTAAACACTTTTTTTTTTTTCATTTTTATTACCACTTGAACCTCATCCATCCACCACCAAGTTTTTCTTAGAGTTGGGTCCCTTCCCTTTCAACTCTCCAAGGACTTCCCTTCAGATTCTTCCCATACAATTAGCCATCGAGTTCCACATAGTGTTAGCATCATCTTTCAAGTCCCAAGTACCTTCTTCATCTATTATATTCTTAAATATTTCTAGTTTATCTCCTTTTAGGTCCCACCATCTCGTCCAATAGCACCCACTATCCTTCCTAGCTTGGTGTTTCCCTTTAAAGCATAAATCTAGTATAGATGTCAAGCTCTCTTCAGGAATCACCTTACAGTCGTTGCATTTACACGGTCTACTTTTCTCACTAGAAATTAATCTATTTGGCTTCTAATTGACCTACTCTGAAAGGTAATCAAATGCTCATCTCTCTTCTTATACATAGTATTGGCCACCACCAGGTCAGAAGCCAACACAAAATCTAAAATCCAACCTTATTTCTATCACCAAAACCATACCTACCATGCACCCTCTCAGAACCTAGTTTATTTATTCATACATGGTCGTTGAAATCTCCACCTATGACAAGGTTCTCTCCTACGGGTATCTCCTGTAATACCTTATCCATTTGGTCTTAAAAATCTTTCTTAGTCTGATCATCTAATTCTATTTGGGGCGTATGCACTAATCATCCAACATTAATAAATTTCCCATGGACTACATCAACAAAATAGGGCGTAGTCCTTATAGATAAGGCACTTAGCAATATAAAATAAGGTTGTAGGCCATCAACCATCAACAAGGGATAAACAAAAGTCTAGTTGAGAATGCCTCGACTCCAACTATATGAATCCAAGTCAAGTGTGCCTCTAATAGTACCATTGCTCACGAGCATTGGGGCACATGGGATTTTCTCTCTATTGCCTTGTTCTAGTGACAATAATCCAAGTGGGTCACTTATTAATAAACCAGTAAAAGTTTCTCTCCACAATCAATGTGAGACTTGCCTTTTTATATTACAACATACCTACTTTGAAACCTCGAGGCATAACATATGAGAGGGTTCAAAAGGAGAATGATCCAATTTTGGAAGAAACAAAGAATTGTAGAACATGGATATAACAAATATGTTTTCTAGAAGTGTTTTGAAAACGAAAAGTAATCAAACTAATAAGAGAGTGAATAAAGAAGTGCAGATAGAAGATAATAGTACAATGCTTTGAAAAGAATACCAGAAAATGTTGGGAGGGAAAAAAATAGAAAGCGTTGAAAAAAATTGAAGCAAACAATAAATGCTTATGAAGAGGGATCACAGGAAATGGGAGGTGGAGATAAGCGATCTTGCTGCTCAACTCGGTGAATAATCCACATTGCACTATATATTTTCAAGAGAGTTTGAAGAAAATTGCCAAAAATTGAGGAAAAAGAAGAATGATCTGGTTGCGAAAATCAAATTGATAACAACTTCAAAACAAACGAAGTTCTTTAGATAACTAATTTTGATTTGAATTGATTTTGAAAATCAAATCAGTTCACCTAATAACAACAATTATCATAGAATTTGAACCAAAATCAAATAGAGTTTGATTTTCAAGGCATAGACAAATTTAAATATAGAAAAAGAAAAAAAAATTGGGGGGGGGGGGGTTGATTATAAGGAAAGAGTTTGATTTTCAAGGCATAGAATTTGATTTTGGAATTATTTTGAACTGATTTTGACTCTAAAAATGGTGACAAAAGAGCCAAAGTGACTTAAAACTTCATCCAGATCTAATATAAATAAATAAGTAAATAAATATGAAATTCAAGATTTGCATAGTGAATATGGATGCCTCAAATATGAATTTTGGTAAAAGGATTGAGTTGAGAATTATTGCCATAGTTTGATTGGTCAAATGCATGGATTATGTTGCACTATTTTATATTTGTTATGTTCGTTATTGACACGATAAAATAAAAATAAAAAAACAAGGAAATGCATACCACCCAGCTTTAGAAGTTCACATTTACATACATCTTCCATAAATTGCTTCTAAATTACTATAACATACATATCGGGAATGTCTGTATCTAAAAATTTTATTCAAACATATATACAACAGAAAAAAAATGTAAAAAAATAAAAATAAAAATAAAACTAATGATTAAATTACAGTTTTTAATGTATTTGTAAACTCCCCATTTTGATTGACCCTAAGATTTCGGGGGCTTGCAAGCTTCTCGATTATGAAATGGTATTTACTTCATTCTTAGAAGTATTTGAGGTTGTTTAAAGTTGCTGTATTATCCTATTTTAGCCAAAAATCATATTTTTGTAAAAATGACCACTTTACTCTTGAACCTGTTTTCAACCAAAACTCAACTCCTTGGTTATGAGGGAGAAAGGGAAGCCCGATTGCATTTTAATTGATGATATTTTCTGAAATTTGTGAATTGTTATATCAAAAACATTGATTAAGATGCAATCCGAACTTGGGCCACAAGTAAGCCAAAGGCATGAAACCTCGCACCTAGGCATACAAGTTGACACTTGGACCTCCTAGTGGCATGTGCACCCGCATATGCGTTGAGCGGCTGCAACTTCCTCGCACAGTCGCACAAGCTAGGTATGGTTGCACCTTCCTCGGACATACAATATTCTATTTCCAGCAAGGTTGTAAGTGCAATTTCGTAGGGAGGCGCATAGGGGAAGCGATGCTTAACCCTAGTATGCCCATTTTAGTTTGTTTCCCAAGTCCTCTAAGCCTATAAATATAGCCCCTACCCCCCATTTCAAAGATCAAACTTTTGAGCAAATTTGTGAGCTTTTTAAGTGAAAAACCATTGCATCTTCTCGCCTTAACACTACAACAAAGAACACATTCGGCGACTAATTTTGCCAACTAAAGTAAATTTAGTCGCCAAAGGTCTACCAATTAGCTACTACAAATTTGTTGGTCGCCAATGGTAGACAGATTAGCTACCAAACAATATTTGGTCGCCAAAGGTACATGCATCAGCTACCAAACCTTTTTGGTCGGTAAAAGACCACTATTTTGCTACTAAATATACATGTTGTCAGAATTGTCTTTACTTTTGGCGACTAAAGATGATGTTGGTCGCTAATTGCACTGTCTTTATAAATTATAAATTTTTTTTATTGGTTTTCATTTAATTTTTAGCTACTAAGTGTGTGTTAGTCGTGGAAAAGCACCTTTTTAGAGATATTATTAATGAATTTTTGGCTACAAATGTGTGCTAGTCATGCAAAATAGGGTTTGGGCGACTATTTCAATTTTGGTCGCTAAATCTGTTTGCTTTACCGACTCTAATTCAGTAGCCAAAAGGGCTAAAATCGTTTGGAGGGAATATTTAATTTTTCATAAATATATTAGCGACCAAAATAAAGTTTGGTCGGGAATAAACATTTCGTGGTTTTATTTCCCTCCTTCTCTCACTTCCACCTCTGTCACTGCGTTGTTTCCATCTACATTTCGCCTCCCTCCAGGTATGTCCTCTATTTCGCCTCTCTCTCGCTACCTCTCTCTCGATTTGTTTCTTCTTCTCTGTATGGCCTCTCGGTTTCCATCTTTCTCTCTCTCGCTGTTTACATTAGTTTTTGATTGGGTCTCACTCACGCCTTTGCCCTCTTCTCTATAGCTTTGTCGTCATCGCCATCACCGCAAGTTCATCAGGATCATCACATAGTCTCCCTCCCAGGTATGTCCTCCATTTCGTATTTGTCTCTCTCTCTCTCTCTATATATATCTCCCTCTCGATTTCCCTCTCTCTTTCGGTCTCTCTCTGTTTACACACACACAAACATACATATATATATATACACACACAGAAATCAGAATGTGAATGCTGGAAATTAGGGCATTGTGATTGAAATTAAAATTTAGGGCAATGCTTAGGTTGAGATGTTCTCAAAATTAGGCCAATGTTATTCAATTTGGGTGTACAAATTACAGAAATGCTGAAATTAGGCCAATCAATTACCATATGCGATGATCTTATATATATATATATATATATAATTTTTTATTTCACTATTTTATTTTCTAAGGTGGAATTGCTCTATTTGTTCTCTCTCTTCTTCCTTTGCATTTTTTCCCCATCTTCAGTAGCCCATCACTAACCCTATCCATACCACTTATTTTTCTAAGTCTATTTCCAACCCTTCGTAGTTTTACTCAAAATGAGGTCTGAGTTTGAGTAAAAAAACTTCATTTGATATTTTTCTATTTCAATGGAAAATTTCAAATTTAAGTACAAATTGTCAAGTTTTGAGTGGTTGTAGCTAGGAATTTGAGTGAACGATAATTTCAAATTTTTGGATAAAAGCAACTGTGTCAAGCTCTTATTGCATAGAAATTTGAGTAAAAAGGGATGTATCTCCCTTGAATTGAGTCAAAATTAGAGTAAAACTAAATTTGGTATACATGTGAATAAATGAGTGGGTGGAATTTTAACTTCTTACTCAAATTTAAGTTTTGAGTCAAGATTTAAGTAAGGTTTAAAATGTCATAACTCAGTGGAGTCAGGGTGGCTGCCATTGTGTAGCCTTTTAGGTTCACTTTAGATCTTATTTTGATAATTTAAATCGTTTATTTTTTAAAGTACATCAAGTACAATATATTTATATAAAATTTAATTGACATGAAAAAATGAATGATAAGTTCGATTTTAAGAATAAAACTTAATACATATGTGATTTGATTAAAGAACTATTATTAATATCCGATCAATTTGATTTTTTTATATCAATGTTGTACTAATATATTCTAAAAAGTAATCAATTTGAATTATCAAAATAGGATCTAAAATGAACTAAAAAAACCGCACAACAGTTACTGTTGTGCATCTCAAGTCCTAACTCACCACTAATTGTTATTACACCTAACAACTTCCTACTCTCGGTGTAAAGCTCATCTCCAGCTCCCTTTTCACTTCAACTCTCAGTCATTCATTTTACCAGTTAAACTAATATATAATGAAAGGTTCGGATCATGTGTGACTAAAGAAGTGTGGAATTTATAAATAAATAAATTACTTTATAACAGTTTACTTTGCCCAGAATTGGGGGCATAGTATTTACCATATGTTGTACAATAATTATGGGCATAGCATTTACCATAGGCTGAAGAAGTGTGTGTGTGTGACTGTATGTGTTCATGTGTGACTGTGTAGATGTCCCCGAACGCCCCGGGAGGATGAACTCCCGCTCCGTTCGTATCGGGTTTACTACAGTTCGAACTCGATTTGTGTCGGTTCTAAATCTAAACCAAAGAGTCCAAATCCGGCAAATCATTTTGAAAAAAAAAACAGATTTTTGAAAAAGTAGTGCCAAACATGGACTGCTTTGCCAGATTACAGAGTCGCCACCTAAATATTTTAAAATGGAAAATTTAGGAAACCCTGACTAGGTGCCGAAGGCCACATGTCTGTCATCACCAAAGTGGTCTTGGCTCGGGAGCTTGGGTACGATCGGGGAAGGTCAGCTATGAGCACTTTCGCCTTGGCCCAAGACCGGCCTCTACTAACCGTGATATCCATTTTTGAAAACATTATGTGTTCTTATTCCAATTATTAACCTAGAATTACTATGTTATGCGCGCGGTAAACAAGTATAGACTAGATTGCCTAATTTGGAAACAAACATTGCATATCCGTTCGTTTTGAAAATGCTTCAGAATTTGCTACTCGCAAGTAGGCTAAAACACGGATTTCAATGAGTTTTCCAACTCAAGCAACCCAACCTCCACCCACAGGCATTCAAACAGTTTATCGCATATAAGCACTTAGCCGCATGGTAAGCATACTGTCATGGCAACATTCACACGCATGTGGTATGCTAAAGCGTAAATACTTACATCGTACTCCGTGCCAAAACAAGAAACTAGTTAGCAAACATGCATGACCTAGTTCATGTTAAGTGGCTAATGCAACACAGGCAATGATGCAATTTAGAGTAGGCTCGGCTAACCCTAAAGATGGCATGTGAAATGTACTCATTTGATGCACGTATTCAATTTGGAATTGAAAATACAATGCAGTTTGTATGATGTACCGAGCCCGGTGCATGTCAACAAATGTATGGAAGCACGCATGCATGGCATAAGGTATGCTAAAATAAACGTGCCCTAACCTACCATCATAAGCAGGTAAGTAAAAGGGAAGAAAGAAGTGGGGGTTAGAAGACATGCACACACCCACGCACACTTATTATAATTATGCCCTCGCTCGGAGGGACAAAAAAGAATAATACAAATAATTAACTACGCAAGCCAATTAAATATTACAAATTAATTAAATTAACAAAATAATTAATCTAAGAAAAACAGTAAACCGCCTCGGGGCGAGGGCCTAATGCATGCGCGCTCGGATTCCGCTCGGAATTGCACTGCCATGCCTAGCCTGCCTCTGTTTTCCCTGCTTTTGCTCCTCTGGAAACTGCCAAAGTCTCAGAACCACTTTTCAAGGCACTGGGGGGTATCACCGGCTGAGGGGAAACACCACCGGCTGAAGTATGTGGTCACCGGCACAAGATTAATCCATCGGCTATAAGTTGACTACCGGTCGGCACTAAACACTGCCGGCCGGCACTGAATGTCTGCAGAACCTGCAACTCACAGCAGCAGAGGGCAAAAACTTGCATGGCAGCTCAATTCAAACAATGTGTGCACCAATCATGCCCCTTATCATATTTGTGACTCAAAGGGACATGTGCCTCGATTCTCGGGCCACCAATCACGCATTCCCATGCATGATGGCCCAAGGAACCAAATGTGCACTTTCAATCTCAAATGCATGCAAACCAAACAAACCAAAATTCCAATCCCCATCACCAAATCAAGGGACAAGGAATGCATGTTGATGCAATGTGACCTAGCCATGTTAGCTATCATGCAATATGAACAATGCCATGTACTTATGCAAAGCATACAAGCCAACATGAGGTAAATATGCAAGCAAGTAAATGATGGCCTTAAACATGATCTAGGCAACCCCAAATAGGCCCAAAATCAGTGGCCAAAATGCTAAGTATGAGAGCTACCACACACACACACATGCATATGTTAAGGTATCAACTTAAGCATAAACAAGCAATTCTCGAGCACACTCAAAAGAGGCTAAGTGTGGACAACTAACATGCATTGTAAAGCTCTGAAATCATGCTAAACATGGTACCCAAACCGAGCAACAAAGCAAGCTAAACATGCAATTAAGGTCCAAGCACTTAAGGCGAGCCAAAGGGCTTAAACCAAGGTCAAACCCACCAACCTCACAAGGCCAAGGGGACTCGAAATAGGTCAAAGACAGACCTAAACAATACTCAAGGAACACCTAGATGGCATCTAAATGGTCCAAGTATAAAGGCACATACAAAGGCCAAAACATGAGGCATACAACATGCGCTTTTAAAGCAATAAAGAGGCGAATTAGGCAAGCATACAAGCACACCAAAGGGACTGAAATGACATGCTAAATGGTTCCAAACCATCAAAATGAGGTAAGCAACACATGCTACATATGCATGCTCAAAGGCTAGCAAGCCTAAAATGCAAAGGGGCTATATAATGCATGCCAAGATCAACCCAAATGACTATGGACAGAGCTAAAACATGTCAAAATAAGCACAAAACATTCATAAGTCTAAGCCTAAAGCATGCTCAAACTAGGGCTAACAACCTAAGGCATGTTAAGACAATACAAGGCATTACATGGCAACTATGCTAAGCATGCATAAGGGACCAAAACCAACACATAGCAATGTTAAATCATGATATCCTAAGCATGAATAACAGTCCATACATGCTCAACACACACTCAAGCACAATGCTCCCTCAAGAGGCAAAACTTGCCCTTTTCAAGGACATCAAGGAGAGGGGGTGACCCCCTCCTTCTTAGGGCTTTAAGGCATCATCTTCACCACTAAAATCTCTCAAGATTTCAGTGGTGAAGAGACCCAAACACCAAAACCCCGGAGCTCTGACAAAATAGCACAAAAATGAGGCCTTTCAAGGCCTAAGAGGGGCCAAACTTCCCCAAAGCACGAAGTACCCTTAATAAACTATCAAGAGGACTAAAAAATAGAACTTTTTTGTATTGAACACCAAGCACAAAAACAGTTCAAAGATAGGTCAAAATGGAGCGCAAGAATGGGGTATATAAAGCAAGTTTCTCACCCTTGTTGACCTTCTTCACAAATGTTGACTTTGTTGCTTCCTTGAGCTCCAAACCAGTCAAGAACAGCAAGGATAACCTCTTGGGACCTCAGTAGCTAAGGGAAGGTGAAATACTATGTGCTTGTGTGCAATAATGAGACACAAACACACACAAGAGCAAGAGAAGAAGAGGTATAGATATAGGTTAGATACACCAAAGCAAACCCTAAAAACCAGGGCTCTTCCTTCTTCTCTCCAATCTTTCTAACCTTAAAGCAAGGGAGACAAGGCCTCCTCTTATAGAGGAGGCAATCTTGTAAGCTTAGTCACTAAGCAAAACAAGAGAGGCATCCCTCCATACACGTGTGTGGAGGAGAAGCCAACGCCATATAGCTGCCTCAAAATATCTCATAAAGCAACTGCACAGTAGTCGGCAGGGCAAAATTGCCATTTTGACAAAATTGATTGCTGACCGGCACAAAAGAGTGCCAACCGGCACAATATAGTGCCGATGGCAACACCAAACAGTCGGTGGTCTCTAGCCACTGCCGGTGGTGTGTGGGGATGCCTCACAAGGCATTCCCTGCCCCTCCAAGGCAAAGCACAAGTGTTTGGTGCAAACCAAACACAAAACGGTCAAGTTCGGAGGTCCTGAGGCAAGGCGCGTAGCCGAGAACTCCGGGAACTCCAAACGAACACGAACATGGATAATCACCAAGTGTTCAAATGGTGACGTCCAAGTCTTGAGGACGGTCAAAAATGGGGTGTCTACAGACTGTATATATTAAAATGTGTTCCAATGCCCCATACATATATACCAAGTAGTACCACTCTTTCTCTCTCTACACATAATTCAACCTTTGTTTTGTTTTTTGATTACAGATTTTTAATTTGCCGAAAATTGCATCGAACATGTTGAAAATAGACTTTGCTCGACACCATAACACTCTTCACCCTCAAAGAGAAGCTAAAAATTAAATCCATATTAAGACTATGATGTCTAAAAAAACAAGACACGGACATGGCACCTTATTAGAAGTGTTCTTCCTTATAAGGTTGTTTCTAGATGATGTCAGTATAGTAATTCAAGTCGCACTGTTGGAGGTGTGTATAGATGGTATTTCCTGAATATTTCAATGCTGACAACATGAATTTCGCATACGAGGTTGCTACTAGTTGTATTTTTGGATCTATACTTCTGTGTCCTACTATCCCTAGTTTTCTAGATTTTGATATCACTAAGAAATTGCATGCACGTTTTACTCCTTGAAGGAGGTTCAACTCTTTAGAGTAATCCTGTTAATGAACATAATAAATGCCTAAATTTACCAATCATATTACCTTCCAAAGATGAAACTTAAAAATTGTCAGAAAGAAAACTTTACAAGAGTAATTTTTTGATAGGAAAATTATAAGAAAACAATATCTTTACAACCTTGTAGCAGTGGCATGTTTGTTTATTTTTTTAGAAGATGTTTCTTGACTCAAACTAGAATTTATTGGGGATTGGAGGGTTTTCAATGACTAGCGGCATTTTGTTGGTTTCTTATGATTACTCACTCTCACAGTAACCTGAAATGGTAATATATCTCATTATCTCATACAGATAATAATTACAAGACATTCTAGTCTGTCTTTCATCATTGGTGATTTCACAAGTGTGTAATACCTCAAAGGGAACCATCTTCTGGAATAAATTTATCAGCTTTCTTGTGTTTGTATATAGTTGAACTGGAATAAAAATCTGCTAATTTTACTTGTTATAACTTAGAACATATTGGGGTTAATTACCATGTAAAGATATAGGAATGTAGACATTGATTACATGTTGAGGTACCTGGTTCACTACTTGGGCTTCATATTACTATAGTAATTATTCATTTCAGTGTCTGAATTCTTGTATTTATGTGCTTGGAGTTCCTTCCTAGTAGTTTATGTTAACCTCTTGTAACTATCTTTTTATCTTGTTTGGTACAAGCTGTTTTGGCTGAGAACGGGAGGCTGAGGCACTTAGAAGCTATTGCAAAGAGATTTATAGAATTGACTATGGCACACAGGGGAGAAGTGAAAGCCATTATGACAACTGTTATCGTAAGTTCTACTCCTAAAAATGCAAATTATTGATTCATAATACCATATGTCACATGGCATACTTTAGAACATCGAATAATAAAACTGTCCTCTCCACTCTTTGCCTTCTCTCTCCTCACTCCCTATATTTTTGAATCATTATTGGGTATGTGTGATCTTATTTAGTTGCAGTGGACTAGGGTGATTGCAGTTGGATTTTGTGTTCTGCTTTATTTTGGCCCATAATTCCTTGGAACGCTGGGTTGCCTTCTTAGCTTGAAGTTATTTGCACCTGTTTTCCTGTTGCATGTTATGAATTAACCCTGGAGTAGGGAAGACAGTTCATATTACTAGGGTTGGCATGTCATTTCTCTGGCTATGGGGGGGGGGGATTTAGTTATGATTTAATGTTGTTATGTTTTTTTTTTTTTTTTGAGCAATTAGTGCTCGTCAAACTTCTATTATTATGAAAATTCTATCATAGTTGATGACCTGAAATTTGCAAGTAAATAACTGGGCATATCATCCCTGTACTGTATTGTTGCTTTGTTAAGAGCAGAATTTTGTTAAGAGCAGAAAGAGCAAAATTTTTGCTTTGCTTTGTTAAGAGCAGAATTTTGTTAAGAGCAGAATTTGCATGTAAACCACAAAGAGCAAAATTTTTATTTTGTTAAAAGTAGAATCACAGAGAGCTTCTTTTCCTTTTTAAACAGCATTATTTAGTAGCTGTATTTCCTAGAGAATTTGCATGACATGAGATGAATGGGCTGCCAACTTTTTGCTGGCTGATGAGGGTGAAATATGCCTAGCTTAATGTGAATTTTGCAGGCATCTATTTTGGTGAGTGCTCTATTTTTTTGCCCTTCTCCTTGTTACAGCCAGAAAGGGAGCCAAAGATTGTTGTGATCATGCCTGGAGATGAGAATCCAAATGTGAGAGCCCTTCTTCTGCTACCACCTTATTTTCTGCCCTTCTCCTTGTCTAGTGCTTCACATCCACAGAAACTCTAGGTTGGTTTGGTACAGCTTCTGAGAGCTAATAATTAAAAGCCACAAGTCAAAAATACCCTTCTTCTGCTGCTACCTTATTTTCTTTTATTAGAACAGTTTTCAATAGCCCTTCTCAATTTAGTTCTTGCTTTTGTTGGAGCTTCCAAGAATATTATGTAAGTTGATGAGTAAAATAGGTGTTAATGACCTTGTATACTATGTTGTTTGATGCATAATTTGATATTCTCTTTGTAATAGTTGATCATGTTGCAATTTTCATTCAGAGTTTTTAGTTCTGGTTTCCTAATATTTATGGATGAATATGTATATTTATCAGTTAATTCATGTGACACAAAATAGATCCAGAACTAAAAACAGATCCAGCATCAGGCATCAGGCAGATCACTAAAACAGATCCAGCATCAGGCGGATCAAAGCTCTTCTGTGACACACCATTCCACAAATAGCAACAGGCAACAAAACATCAAAAGTCAACAATAGCAGCAGAAAATACTCATCAACAGTAGCAAACATATCAGCTTAAACAGATTAGCAAACAATTCAAGGTCGGTTAACTTATTCCTTCTATCCCATATTCACATAAGAGTTAGATGCCCTGATGTGATCCATTCCTTATTCTTCTAGCTTGAAAGTGCAATAATCAAGCATTAGTTGGGTGTACTTTTTTTCTATGACGAAGTTTTATTTATTTTTATTGTTTTTGTGTAATTTAGTTCATGTATATCATGCTTTATAATGTAATTAAGCATGTATTAGTTGAGTTAGTTCATGCTTTCTAATTCATTTTTGTCTAATTTATTTCATGTAGTTCATGCGTTATAATGTATTTTACAGCAAGCATATCATGCTTTATAGTGTTACTTGTGTTATTGCAGATTGGAAAATGGTTCCTCGCTTAAAGACTGGTCAGCTTTGGAAAAAGACACTCACGCAGCCAGAAATAGACTCGCCGACTGCTATTCCTTTAGGATCACCCATTGCTCCATCTCGTGTTCTCCCCGTCTGATCAAATGTGGGACCATCTCATCATGCCACTAGCCAACCAATGGTTGATTCTGATGAGACACAAGCCCCATCTGAAACGTAGCCGAGTGGCGTAGGTAGGATCAAAGTGTATCAAATTTGTCAATTATCACTTGCCATTGCCATTGTTTTTTTGTAGCCAATTATCACCCAATTTTCATGTTGTTATTTTGTTAATAGGGACTTTGAAGCCCCTACGTGTACGCAGACCGACACTTGGCAAAGGCATACAAAAAATAATTAGAGCCAAGAAAGGGGGAAAATGTTATGTTCACATCGATCGTGAGTTAAATGCAATGACTGGCAAGTATGCCACTCCAGCAACTAACGAGTTAGGAATTCAAATTAGAACCTTGTGCCCTGTGAAAGATGTGAAGTCATGGCTGGATCTTGATGAGACTACAAAAGCTGCCGTCATCCAAGCTGTTCTTGTAACTAATATTACTTGTCCACAAGATGTAATTGTATTATGTATGCTTATAAGAAAGACTATTATTTAATGATTAAAATTTCCATTTGTTATGCTTGTAGGACAAGTTTCAAATTGGAGACGATTTCCACAATGACTTACAAGTACAAGAGATTGTGAATAAGAAGGCCTATGGGTTGTACAAAGATTGGAGATACACCTTGAAGCAAGAATTCAAATTGTTAGAGGGACTTCCACGTGATGAGATCTATGCTCATCCGCCTCTAGGGGTGAGTTTAGATGATTGGAAGCATTTGATCGATGTGGCATGACAAGATGCATCTCACCAGGTAAAATAATAGACTAGATAGAGTACATACATCTATGTGAAAATGTGATATGCCTTAATATTTACCAAAAAATTGTTGATCTGCTTGTCTTATTTTTAGAAACGGTCAAAAGCTGGCAAGAGTAATAAGAGTCAATTGCCGTACAATCATACCAATGGGTCTCGCTCATTTCCTATCGCAATGGCTGCTATGGTGAGTTTGAATTTTTTTTAAACTTGAATCCATTATATGTTGTTTGCATATGAAAATGTTATGTTGTGATACATATATATATGTTAAACTCTGTTAGTAAACATCTACTATCTGCTAAAAATCTGTCTGGAAAAAATCTATTAATGATACCCTTGCCACATGTTTGCATTCGAAATCTATCTAAACTATACTCTGTTTTTCATTCGAAATCTATCTCGCAAAGTCTGTCTGGGAAAATCTATTTCAATTTTGTTTGAAAAAATCTGCAAAAATCTGTTTGACAAAATTTGTTTGAAAAAATTTGACGTACAATCCGTTTGAACAAATCTGTAAAAGTTTGTTTCTAAAAATCTGTTTGAATTCTGTTTCAATTGTGTTTGAAAAATTCTGTTAGTGATACTCTGATTGAAAAATTCTAAATCTTAATTGATAATGTCCACATTTCTGGTGGAAGCAATATATGACTTATATGTAATATTTGTACAGTACTGCTAAGCACACAGAGATCAAACAAAGACTGGGACACAGATGTTATGTTAGAGTGAAATGCTTGGCATGGACTGTTTGTTATGTTGATTTATCTACATTGGTATTGGTTTAGGTACTTGTTTTGCTGCCTTGAACCTAATGCTTGGCATGGACTGCCCTGTTGTTAATAGGATTATCAAATGTGAATAAATGATATTTATAGTTGGACCAGAGTAGAAACAAAAAATGGCTATCAGTAGAAACAAAAAAAGTCTGTGCTAGTCATCTTGGTATCCACAAAAAATAAGGGATGTTGGTTGTATATGCATGTATTAGTCTTATAACTCTATTTTTTTTAGATTTAAGTTAATACATTCACAAAAAATAGATATTCCTGTACACACACATGTTAGAATACACATAATCTGAAGTGATTATAAGTGGCTATCAGTAGATGACTGACGTGTGATTGTATGCATGAGCAGATTTTGGTTTACCATGATATATCATTCAATTTTGGTCAATCAGTTCAAGTCAAATACAATATCCACATATGTTGGTCAAATCAAATACAAAGTTCATTTGCGTAAGTTCATATGTTAAGTGGCATCATGATGGTGACTTTCCTTATTTACCAACTGGACCTTTAGAGGGTTTTATATATTTCTTATTTTCTGATTCTAAAATTTTATTTTTCTGACAGATTTTGCGTCTATCACACTTCAATTCTTGTATATAAGATGACTACAATGTAACTCTACTACCAATTAACTCTCTCTAACCAACTCTACAGATCATTAGCACACTTTTATGATTTGGGCCAGTTATAAAATCTGTTAATGATACCCTTGCCACATGTTTGCATTTGAAACATGTCTAAACTACAAATCTGTTAATGATACTCTGAATTCGAAAACTGTTTGCAAAAATCTGTTTCACAAAATCTGTTTGGAAAAATCTGCGAAAATCTGTTTGCAAAAATCTATTGGACAGAATCTGTTTGACAAAATCTGAAAAAATGTGTTCGCAAAAATCTATTGGAACAAATTTGCAAGAATCTTAATTTAAAATCTATTTGAATTCTGGTACAATTGTGTTTGAAAAAATCTGTTAATGATAATATATTTAAAAAAATCTGCAAAAGATCTGTCTAAAAAATATAAATCTGTTAATGATAATCTCTTTGAATTCGAACTCTGTATAAACTACAAATCTGTCTACAACACCTCTTCCCTTATCGATTCAAAAAATCTTATGGCTCAAATTTGGAGCATAAAGTATCATTCAATTATACATTGATGTGTTAACATGTAGCAAAAAATGGAGAGTTGGATTTTCCTAAGTTCTTCGAGGACAGCCACACTTCCAAGAAAATGAATGACTGGATCCATCCGAAATGCAGTGAACTTTAAATACCTAATAACAATTAGGACCATCACCAACTAATCCAAGTTCAGCCATGTAGGATGTAGCACAACCATTAGGACAACCAATTATCATTATCACTATAGATTCATTATATTCAAGACCAACCTGAAATCATAAAAGTCCATCTGGTTAACACGCATCATTACCCAATCTAACAATATGACCTTAATCAAAAACCTTTTTCTACATGCCCTGCTGGATTTGTTAATACTTGTAGTTTAATTAATATACCTTCTCAAGTACAGCATGAACTCGCTTTAGGATGTCAGGTATTCCACGCCTTGATTATTGCCGGAGGGCAAAGTGGAAAAGCGAGGGCATGCCATTTGCGATTACATTAAGGGATCTACGTCCATTGCCACATATGAAATTTGTGTAAACTAGAATACTGCTGCCCCTATTTCCAAATCTGGTTGCAAATCTGTCTAAAAATTTGGCTGCAAATCTGTCTATAAATCTATCTCCAAATCTGTCCAGAAATTTGTTTAAAAATCTATTAATGAAAATTTGTCTATACAAATCTATCTGCAAAGAATCTGTCTAAACAACAAATCTGTCTGCAAAAACTCTGTTATCATACAAATCTGTCTGCAACAAATTTGTTTGCAAAAATCTGCTTAAAGTGTCTTTGATTTATACGTTGATGTGTTTACAGGTAGCGAAAAATGGAGAGTTGGATTTTCCAAAGTTCTATGAGGACAGCCACACTTCAAAGAAAACGAATATTTGGATCCATCCGAAATGCCGTGAATCGCATGTAAGTATATGTATTCAATATGGTATTACTTAGTACCCAATAATACATATATGTTGCCAAAGTTTTTTCGTTTTATTTATTTGGAATGATAGCAAGAGATGGTCAATGTAGCGGTTGCCATCAGTCGGGGCGCCATTGACACAGGAGGAGCTTTCAAGGCAAGTGCTTGGATAGAAGAAAAGGTACTTGCTTGGATTTGGGAGTGGCCCACAACCCTCTACCATATTTGCATCACGAGCACACGATAAGGACATGGAGGCAATGCGAGCTGAAGTTGAGGCACTTCGTGAGGAGCGGCAAAAAGATCATGATGAGTTAATGAAAGAGCGAGAGGAGCACAAGAGATGTTACAATGAGCTGTTGAAAGAGTAAGAGGAGCGCATTCAATTATCCAATGAGATGTTGAAAGAGCAGGAGGAGGGACAAAAGGCAAGGGAGGAGACAAATACAAAGGTCGAGCATCTTAATAACGTAGTCGCCAAACTATCACAACTCTTGGGAATCTAAGTTGGGCATCCGGGGTTTGCTTTTTGGTAAGAACAATTTCATTAATGTCATACTTACTTTGTTTAAATATGTTCGCTTTAAGAGTTAAAAATGTCATCAATTTGGGAGTTAATCTGCCTCACAAATTCAATGGGAGTTGTTTAATCCATGTTCGCTTTAACCTTTGTTTATAAGTTTCTGAGCTAATTCTTTATACTCATTCCTAGATTACAAACCAAGAGAGTCATTCACTGAAACCTTTGTTTATACCTACCAACCATCAACAAAAACCTTTGCATTTTCAATTATAATTTACATTGTATCATTACCACCCAAGACCCTCATTCACTAAACTCTTACCTAGCAAAAAGAATACTTCAAATGAGAAGTTGTAAAAGAAGAGCATTGCTAAGTGACAATTAGGAGACATTTAAGATGCCTTGACAATTCATTGAACACTCTACTAACCAAGTTTAAAGTTTCATTAAACTGTCTACTACCTAGAAGTTTAAAGCTTATTTATGAGTTTTTATAAATTAATAAAAACTCAAATCTCCTAAACTACCAAATGTTATTTGTGCAATTGATTTCTTGTGTAGTTACTAGAGTTTGGTATTGAGTTTTCTTAACAATGAACTTGTATTTAAAATATTTACTTGATTAAGATTAACTGTAGTAGCAACATGTTAAAAAAACATAGTGAATTTCAATCTTCGTTTAAAGTAATAAGTTGATTTCAACAGTGGTATTTTGAATAGCAACTCGCCCCACAGTTTTAACGTAATGGTAAGCTCCCGGTGACAAATGTGACATGTAGGGACAGACGGTACATAAATAGAACACATACGTTGGGAGTTAGAGTTGAAAATGTCATAAACTTAGTCGAAAAAAGGGGTTCGGGGGGCGAAAATGCAAAACAGCCCCCGAACCACTGTTTTTTCGTAACGGGAAGCTTCCTGATTACAAATGTGTCATGTAGGGACAGACGGTACGTAAATAGGACACCTACATTGGGAGTTAGGGTTGAAAATGCCATTAACTTAGTCGAAAAAAGGGGTTCAGGGGACGAAAATGGAAAACAACCCCCGAGCTACTATTTTTTCATAATGGGAAGCTTCCCGGTGATAAATGTGACATGTAGGGACAAACGGTACGTAAATAGGACACCTACGTTGGGAGTTAGAGTTAAAAATGTCATAAACTTAGTCGAAAAAAGGGGTTTGGGGGGCGAAAATGCAAAACAGCCCCTAAACCACTATTTTTTCATAACGGGAAGCTTCCCGGTGACAAATGTGACATGTGTTGTTTAAATTGTGAAATTAAATAAATAGATTTATGAAGAAATTAAATTATATACCAAGAATATATGCTAATAATTACAATTAAATTTCAACAGAAATACACAAAACAATAAAAGGGTAAAGAGACGAAACCGAAGCCTGCACAAAAGCAGTTTCCTTAAAACAGATTTTGCCGCCTCACGGGTTGAGTGCTTGAGGAAACCCGGCGTCTATCTCCCAGGATACGACGGTCAAAACCAATTACGGCAGAAGCACTATCTGTCTAGCTTAGCGAACAAAACAATAGCGGCACTCTCTCACAATAGGAACTATCTAGCAAACTGACTTGTAAAATGGAAGCAAAAATTTCTATATTGAAACTTGACAGGAGGGTCTCAATTTATACATGTATAAGGGAGAGAGGAAAAGCCTCTAGCCTTTAAGGCTAGTCATTAAAACACCAAGCATCTATAGCCTCTTTCCACAAAATGAAAAGTATGGATGCCCAAAGGATTCACACCCTGTAGCCAAGAAAAAAGATTTAAATACTCTTTAAAATTCTGTTCATGAATATAACATCATGAAGCAATTTCTTGGCAATTTCTTATTCAAAACCCAATGGTTTTTGGCTCACTTGGACCCAACACAAAAAATTGGTTAGGACCCACTTTAATATTTAATTAAAGTCACCACATTTTAATATTAAATTAAAGTCCCCAAACAACCATTTTTTCCTACAATCCCCCACATGAATAAAAATTGACCGAAAGACTCAACAAACGGGCATCGTTCAACAATAAAGACTCTGAGAGAGAGTACAACGGACTAATCCCGACATCAGAGAAGGTAGCTTTTGGCTTTGAACCTCTCCCAGTGAAAACCTATCGAGTTTACTGGCAGATCAGTGAATAAGACATCTTGAACTGCTCTACCGTTTATGTAAACTGAGACAATAGATCTCACACGGGAATTACTCCTACCACCATTATGTTCTCCGGTGTGCCCCTGTGGCCCTCGACACTAGCTTTGGTTCAATGAGTGGTTTCAAAGAATCTTGGCCTGCCCAATTCTTCTAGAAGTGGCCCCACTTCAAACTCACATAGGTGACTCTACTAAAGTATCCTGCAATACTCAGCTCAACAGCTTAACACATAAGAGTCATTAAAAGCTCAACTTATCCTCTACACTTGCAGGTATCACTGATAGAAGGAATGGCTGGAGGTTTAACCTCCTCAGTGACATACCACCGTTACATGCAATTAGGTTGTCCCATTGAACCTAGATCTTAGGATCACCAGTCAACTAGGTTGGGTTTCCATTCCAGTAACTTCCAAAGGCCTTAACCCCATTCCTTTTGACGACGTTTCGACTAACACTCAACTTAACCCTTTGGTTAGCAGATCCACAATGTTGTCCTTTAGACTTTACATAGTCTAAAGAGACAACTCCATTCGAGAGTAGTTGTCGTATGGAATTATGTCTGCGACGGATATGTCTAGACTTTCCATTATACATATTACTCTGTGCCCTACCAATTGCAGATTGACAATCCTAATGAATACAAATAGCTAGCACAGGTTTAGACCAACGTGGAATATCTTCAATGAAATGGCGAATCCATTCAGCTTCTTCCGTTGCTTTATCCAAAGCAATAAACTCTGATTCCATCGTTGATCTAGATATACACGTTTGCTTGGAAGATTTCCAAGACACGGCTGCCCCACCAAGAGTGAACATATATCCACTAGTGGACTTTGAGTCCTTTATATCTGATATTCAATTCGCGTCACTATATCCTTCAAGCACCGCTGGATATTGAGTATAATGCAGCCCATAATCCCGAGTGTAGTGTAAATACCTTAACACCCGCACAATGCCCTTCCAATGAGAAGCATCAAGATTACTTGTGTATCTACTAAGCCTGCCAACCGAATAAGCTATATCTGGCCTAGTACAACTCATCAGATACATTAAACTTCCAATTACCCGAGAATATTCTAACTAAGAGACACTCTCTTTATTATTCTTGGTAAAGTGTAGACTTAAGTCTACAGGTGTCAATGATACACTCGTATCTGATCCACTAAACTTCTCAAGTATCTTATCAACATAATGAGACTGAGAAAGTACAATTCCGCTAGAGATTCTGGTAATCTTAATTTCCAGAATAACATCTGCAATGCCCATATCTTTCATGTCAAATTTAGAGTTTAATAACTTCTTGGTAGTTTTGATCATTTCATCGTTGCTACCTATAATGAGCATATCATCAACATATAGACACAAAATGACATAACCACTGTCAGTGTCTTTGACATAAATACACTTGTCACATTCGTTGATTCGAAACCCATTTGACAACATTACATTGTCAAACTTCTCAAGCCATTGTTTGGCTTGCTTCAAACCATACAATGATTTGACAAGTTTACAGACTTTCTTGTTTTGTCCTGGAGTTGAAAACCCCTCAGGTTGCTCCATGTAGATTTCTTCATTCAAATCCCCATTTAAGAAATCTGTCTTTACATCCATCTGGTGTATCTCCAGATTACGTGAAGCTGCTAACGCAATCACCATGCGAATGGATGTTATCTTAGTAACAGGTGAATACATATCAAAGTAATCCAGGCCTTCTCGTTACATGTACCCTTTGATAACGAGCCTCACCTTATACTTGTCAATTGACCCATCGGTCTTCATCTTTCGTTTAAAAATCCATTTGCAGCCTAAAGGCTTACAACTTGGAGGTAAATCTACCAACTCCCAGGTGTGGTTCTATAAGATGGAGTCAATCTCAATTTTGATCGCTTCTTTCCATAAAGGACTCTCAAGAAAAGTCACAGCTTCGTGGAAAGTTTGAAGTTCGTTCTCAACCATATAAGTCAAGAAGTCTAGACTAAAAGATTTGGATGTCCTAGCCCTTTTACTCCTTCTGGGCTCATCTAAAACCTCAATTTGATCATCACCTGAATCATCAACATGATCATCCTTACTAGCAAGCTCATCAAATTGCTCCAAAGACCTTGAAACCCCTTCATGGGTTTGGCAAGGAAAAAATGTCTTCAAAGAAACATGCATTCCTCGACTCCATGATGGTATTTCTGTGTATGTCCGGAATTTCAGACTTATGTACAAGAAACCGATATGCACTACTATTAAGTGCATAACCAATGAATATACAATCTACGGATTTCGGACCTATCCTAACCCGTTAGGGTGTAGGAATCGCCATAATAGCAAGACACCCCCACATTCATAAGAATTTATAAGAAGACTTAACGCCTTTCCATAACTCATATGGGATCTTGTCCACTTCGCTTCAACACAAGTTTCACACTTCTGTTTCGTCAGAACGACCTTGTTAGACTCAAAAACCATGCGAAAACATGTTTACTGAGAAGAGACCTTGAGACAAGATTCTAACAAATGTCCAAAACATACATGACTTCGTTCAAGGTTAGCTCTTTCCTGAGGTTAACTTCAGGACCACCTTTCCTTTCCCCTCAACAATCGAGGTAGCAGAGTTTCTTATAAACAACTTCTCACCATTTTTAACCTGTTCAAAAGTTGTAAATAGCTCCTTCTCGGAGCAGATGTGGCGTGTAGCCCCAGTAAAGATAAAACCCCTCGCTACCACAGTTGTAGCACTTCCCAAAGAACTGATAACCAGGTTCTCGCGACTTGTATGCCTGCTTCTTTGCAACACCACCCCTTGGCCCCAGCATAGAGCCCTTGTTCACGGGAGGCTTCTTCCTCATCCCAGAAAATTTGCCATGCTCAATGACATTGGCCTTCACTAAAGATGTACTTCCTTCTTTCTTTCTATTATCCTCCTCAATTTTGGAGCCAGATAATTAAGTCTTCTTTGTAGAATTTATACAAAGTTTTTTTTTTGAACAAATCCTTGTGCCACAATGATTATGAAACTCTCAAAATCATATCACAGTAAATACATTCCCAGAATGTCATCAACCGAATTAGGCACCCAAATATATTAGGTCCGACCTATCACTCTGAAGCCAATAGTCTTACTATTAGGAAACACAAATCCAGTATTCAATAGTCTACTATTCGGAACTTCATAACATGGCGATAGTCTTATCACTAGGAATCACTAATTTCACAACATGTGGTCAGTAGACTTTCTACTACTAGGAATCACAATGTCTTAACCTGTGATCAGTAGTCACTTTACTACTAGGAATCACAACGTCCTGACAATAGACTTTTTCATTACTAGGAATCATCATATCTTGACATATGACCAGTAGCCTCTCCACTACTAGGAACCATGATGTCTTGACATGTGATCGGTAATCTGTTCACTACTAGGAACCACAATCTCATAACTGTGTAGCCAGTGGTCTAACACTACCTAGGAACCACCAGTTTTCTATCTCTGTGATCAGTGATCTTGTACTCATTAGGAGTCACCAATTTAAGAATATATTTGGAATTCAAAAATCCAAAAAATATTCACCCACTATAACAAGTTGTCTTAACTTTGCTTTCAAGCAAAGTCACATAGCAATCATAGATGCTATAAATAACACAAGGATACCATACTATTTGCCTCTGATCAATTTAGAGATAGTTAAATGTAATCTTATGATTTCCTTTAATCATACTTGATCTCTCAAGATCTTCCTTTAAGAATCTCGTGAGGCTAAGGTTGTCAAGTGGAACAACATTTCTGTTTGTCACCTTTTGAAGCCATTTCTGAAACATCACAACAGAATTTCACTTCTGTGATTTCAGAAATTAAACTTAACCCTTAGAAAATCCCTCAGATGGAAATTTAATTGAAAACTAGTCTCACTATTTAACCTAGAATCGAACATGGTCAAGAATGTTCCCAAGAAGACTGGAGGGTTCACATCGGTCCCACTTAAAATCTAGTTAACCTTTTAACAAAACATCCAAGACCATGTTGACTCCTAGTCCATAGGAAACAATTTTAAAATTAAACTTTCCAAGGGATAAACCAGGTTATAACAAACCGATTCCCAAGTAAATAAAATTTGCTACCAGAATTACACCACTCATAAAAATTAACCGGTACTCCCAGAACTACGCCCATTATTTCTGAATAAAATCAGAAATATTTTAGCTAATGCTAAAATTTGGTTTCCTTTCTCAAAACCAAAACACTTTGGACATAATCAGATTATAACCAAAGATTTTCTCCAAACTTGGTTTTCCAACACTTTGGGAATAAAATGATTAAACCCAAAGACTTCCTCAAACTCCAAAAGTTTGAAACCAAATCCATCTTAGTTGTCATTTCCGAACAAATAAGAACTACTCTTTAGCCAAAGCTAAACACTTTGGTTTTTAACACAGAAAACCAAATCAAGTTCCAAACTTACAAGCAATTTAAAAATTGTTATAACAATTACACGCATGTAAAATGCTTCTAACAAAACAAACAAATAAAACTTGCTACTACAAATTGGTAAACAAACCAACTATATCTCAAGCAAAACATGCTTCAAACATTTAAATAAAATAGCCAATCCATAAAGATTCTATTTAGTCCAAAAGCTTTTCCACGCTTAGGTATTCCTTTTCAACACAAACGTTAGTAGTCCAAACATTTTTGTTTTTGCATCCCAAATTCTATTCATTTGGTTTTATATTTGTTTTTCGCATTGGTATCCCTACAAAGAAAGTTAGTAGCAAACCACAACAAAATACAAACAAATAATCTAAAAAATTCAATTATAATAAATAATTGAAACCATCTAGCCAACTATTAATTATATAAGTAACCAACTAATATAAGGTACCAAAACAAAATATAATTTGTAACTTCAAAAATTAAATTACAACTTTAAAATAAAGTTCAATACTCATGAGTCATGAATGAAATTAATTCATAATAAATATTTAAACTAATAACTCCAAATAGATAAGTCAAATTCAAAGTTAATGCACCCAATTAAATAATTCAGATTAATGCACCTAATTAAATAATTCAGATTAATGCACCCAATTAGATAATTTAGATTAATCATATACACAATTCATAAAACTCTATAACTCTAAATACATTCAATTGTGTAATCTCGCCTAGAAAATAATAAGCATGTCAAAATTGCAACATCCATAACTTATATTTTATAACCTTAAGATTCATGCAAATCATGGTAGCGAATTCTAACAAAACTAAGCAATTAGAGAGTACCATAGCATAATTTATAATCATTGAAATAGTGAGCAATTCTGCAACAATTCCTAGTAACATTATACAAAGCTAACCTAATTGTCTATATAAATCTATTCGATCAATTTCATAAAAAATATATATGAATTTGTTTTAAGCTTGTTGTTTAAATTGTGAAATTAAATAAATAGATTTATGAAGAAATTAAATTATATACCAAGAACATATGCTAATAATTACAATTAAATTTCAACAGAAATACACAAAACAATAAAAGGGTAAAGAGACGAAACCGAAGCTTGCACAAAAGCAGTTTCCTTAAAACAGATTTCGCCGCCTCACCGGTCGAGTGCTTATGAAACCGTCTGTCTCTCCAGGATCTGACGGTCAAAACCAAATACAGAAGCACTATCTGTCTAGCTTAGCGAACAAAACAATGGCAGCACTCTCGTACAATAGGAACTATCTATCAAATTGACTTGTAAAATGGAAGCAAAAATTTCTATATTGAAACTTGACAGGAGGGTCTCAATTTATACATGTATAGGGGAGAGAAGAAAAGCCTCCAGCCTTTAAGGCTAGTCATTAAAACACCAAGCATCCATAGCCCCTTTCCACAAAATGAAAAGTATGGATGCCTAAAGGATTCACACCCTGTAGCCAAGAAAAAAGATTTAAATACTCTTTAAAATCCTATTCATGAATCTAACATCATGAAGCAATTTCTTGGCAATTTCTTATTCAAAACCCAATGGTTTTTGGCTCACTTGGACCCAACGCAAAAAAATTGCTTAGGACCCACTTTAATATTTAATTAAAATCACCACACTTTAATATTAAATTAAAGTCCCCAAAAAACCATTTTTTCCAACAACATGTAGGGACAAACGGTACATAAATAGGACACCTACGTTGGGAGTTAGAATTGAAAATGTCATAAACTTAGTCAAAAAAAGGGGTTTGGGGGGCGAAAATGCAAAACTGCCCCCGAACCACTGTTTTTTTTGTAACGGGAAGCTTTCCAGTGACAAATGTGACATGTAGGGACAGACGGTACATAAATAGGACACGTACGTTAGGAGTTAGGGTTGAAAATGTCATAAACTTAGTCGAAAAAAGGAGTTCGGGGGGCGAAAATGCAAAACAGCCCCCCGAACCACTATTTTTTCGTAACAGGAAGCTTCCTGATGACAAATGTGTCATGTACGGACAAACGGTACGTAAGTATGACACGTACGTTGGGAGTTGGGGTTGAAAATGTCACAAACTTAGTCGAAAAAAGGGGTTTGTGGGCCGAAAATCCAAAACAGCCCCCGAACCACTGTTTTTACATAACGGGAAGCTTCCTGATGATAAATGTGACATGTAGGAATAGACGGTACGAAAATAGGACACCTACGTTGGGAGTTAGAGTTGAAAATGTCATAAACTTAGTTGAAAAAAAGTGGTTCGGGGAGCGAAAATGCAGAACAGCCCCCAAACCACTGTTTGTACATAACGGGAAGTTTCTTGATGACAAATGTGACATGTAGCGACAAACGGTACATAAATAGGACACCTACGTTAGGAGTTACAGTTGAAAATGTCATAAACTTAGTCAAAAAAAGGAGTTCGAGGGGCGAAAATGCAAAACATCCCCCGAACCACTGTTTTTACATAACGAGAAGCTTTCCGGTGACAAATGTGAAATGTAGGGCCAGACGGTACGTAAATAGGACACCTACGTTGGGAGTTAGAGTTGAAAATGTCATAAACTTAGTCGAAAAAAGGGGTTCGAGGGGTGAAAATGCAAAACAGCCCCTGAACCACTGTTTGTACGTAATGGGAAGCTTCCCAGTGACAAATGTGACATGTAGGGACAAACGGTACGTAAATAGGACACCTACGTTGGGAGTTAGAGTTGAAAATGTCATATACTTAGTCGAAAAAAGGGGTTCGGGGGGCAAAAATACAAAACAACCCCCGTACCACTATTTTTACCTAACGGGAAGCTTCCCGGTGACAAATGTGAAATGTAGGGACAGACGGTACGTAAATAGGACACCTACGTTGGGAGTTAGAGTTGAAAATGTCATAAACTCAGTCGAAAAAAGGGGTTCGGGCGGCGAAAATGTAAAACAGCCCCCGAACCACTGTTTGTATGTGACGGGAAGCTTCCCGGTGACAAATGTGACATGTAGAGACAGACGGTACGTAAATAGGACACCTACGTTGGGATTTAGAGTTGAAAATGTCATAAACTTAGTCGAAAAAAAGGGGTTCGTAGGGCGAAAATGCAAAACAACCCCCGAACTACTGTTTTTACATAATGAGAAGCTTCCCGGTGACAAATGTGACGTGTAAGGATAGACGGTACATAAATAGGACACCTACGTTGGGAGTTAGAGTTGAAAATGTCATAACAATAGTCGAAAAAAGCGTTTGGGGGTCGACAATGTGTTTATGTGGTAGAACATGAAATGCCCATGTCGTAGGTAACTATTTTGGTAATACTATAGTTTGTTTAACTCTTTCCTTATTAGTTAAATGTGACACAATATTTTTGGTAAATTGTTTAGTGCATTTGTTGACTGTGGCCCTTTTAATTGCCATAAACACAACTTTTGGCGTTAATTCATAGAATCGATGCTCGTCTACCAGTCCATATTTGGGTGTCTTTCATTAATTAATAGCTATTACTCTCCTTGGCTTTTAATGTTTGAAAAAATACAGTTGCTATATAGGCACTAAACTAATGAAATTTTAATTTTTTTTTTTTTTTTGCAAATGGTTTTGGACATACAAATGTA
Organism: Camellia lanceoleosa; assembly: GCA_025200525.1. Classification (NCBI taxonomy): domain Eukaryota; kingdom Viridiplantae; phylum Streptophyta; class Magnoliopsida; order Ericales; family Theaceae; genus Camellia; species Camellia lanceoleosa. Next base: position 49,791,236 of record CM045767.1, read on the forward strand.
GATATATATAATTCTTTGACAATTACGGGAGGGCATTGTTTTTATACCTCTATCCGTATATATAGTGGTTCGTACAAATTACTTTTTTGGTGTGGTAAATATCCGATTAAATTTGGCATGGTAGAAATTAGCATAGCATGTGGTACAAAATAGTTTTGGGGCAGTACAGATATAATTTTTGTTGTGGTACATATGTTCTTTTTGTCAATTAATTTGGTTATTCCTGTATTATGTATGGATTGAAATTATTAACGTTGGATTAGACTTGAAGTGTATGAAATTTGTATTATATATAGAATTGGACGTTGAAGATTAATTTTTTGGATGCTTGGAACTGAAATGCGTCTACGTTGTTAAATGCTTTAATGGTTGATAATATATTTTAGTGTTGATGGATTATAATGTTTATACAGGGTACAGGTTGTACTAATAATGAATACAGGTTGTTTACAAAAAAATTTTAAAAAGAAAAAAAAACAAACAAAAAATTATTTGGCCACCAAATGTTTTGGTAGCTAAATAGGTAATCAAAAGTTTTGGCTACTAATAATTTAGTAGCAAAAACATAACCCAAAACGTTTTTGCGACCAAATAATTAGTAGCTAAAAAATTTGAGAATGAGAGAAAGAAACTATTGGCCACTAATTTTTTTAGTCACGGAAAAAAGGGTATCATTTGGCAACTAAAACTTTTGGTGGCAAAAAGTTTTCAAATGAATCTTAATAGGTTTTTGGCTAGGAACAGTTTTAGTCGGCAAAAGTCACCATGACTAATGACATGGTGGCTAAAAATATGTATTCTATTGGTGACCAAAATATTTAGTCTCTAATAGTTGGTCAAAATATACGGTAGGACTTTTAGTGAATAAAAATTTAGTCGCGAAAAGGTCATGTTTGCCAACTAACGAAGGATTCGTAGCTAAATGTTCACTTTCAGTGACCAATATTTTCGTAGCAAAAATGAACACCTTCCCCGACTACATGAGTGTAGTAGGCAAAAGTCACATTCGGCGACTAATGGTTTTAGTGGCAAAAAGATACCATTTGCCTACTAAAAGAAATTTAGTAGGAAAATGTTTCATTTTTGGTGACCAAATGAAGTTTAGTCGCCAATACTATCACCGACAGGGTATAGGTGACGAACTTGGCAACAGTAATATTTGGCCGGTAAATCATTTCAGTGACCAAATTTAGGCCTTTTGCCAACCAATAGTTTAGTAGCCAAAAGTGACATTTCTTGTAATGTAAGCTCTAGCTTCAAAAATTAACACACCCGCAACAACTTTTAATAACTAAATATCATCTAAGGCTTGAATAACTTGGACTTAATCAGTACGTAAGCCTAAGGGAGGCTTGCAAGCAAGGAAAACACAGCGTTTCTTCTCGAGTTCTTCAGTTTTCTCAAACCACCAGGTAAACACTCTTTATTTTAATTATTTTAGTACCACTTTTAGTGTATTTTTAGTATGTAATCATGTAGGATTGTTAGCATAGCATGATCATCTTGTAGTTTATCTATTTTGTTAAGTATTTTTGCCTATTTTTGCATATTTTGTTTATTTTATTTAAACAACATGTTTAGGCTAGATTAATCATGTAATATTCATGCATATAGCCCGGTTTGATCATCATGTATTAAGGTTTTAGAAACTAAACTTTAAGTACAAAATTATTTTTTAGGGACCAAATATTTTTGTTGCGAAAAGTGTCATTATTATATTTTTAGCAGCGAAAATTGGACATTAGTGATGAATTATTATTTTTTTGAGACCAAATTTGTTTGTCCCTAAAAGTGTATTTATTGGTGACATTTTCAAAATTTTGTCACTAAAAGCCTTATTTTTTACTTTTCGGGACGACCTTTTAGTAACTATTCTCACGACAATAGAAATTGATCGCTAAATGCCTTTTGCAATAAAATTTTCACTTTTAGAGACCAAAAAATTTAGTTTCTAAAAGTATTATATGTTGTAGTGAATATTCAGTATATTTTTTCTTTTTTATTTGTTAGTTGCTCTTTGTGCATTTACATCATATTTTTTTTTGATCGGCAAAATAAATCTTTATTGATGAATCAAGAAAGATGAAAAACATCAATAAAGAGGGGCTCAGAGCTAGGACAAGCTCAAAGCACCAGTTGGTGAGAAACCAACAAGATGAGAGAACAAAGGAACAAAAGAAAGCCAGCAAACAGAGCAGTAGCTCCAGAAAAGCTCCAAGACAACTCTACCATCATTTTTGATACCAAATCGGCTTAGGCTAATGTTTGAATGATTTGTTGTATATTATGGTTCATATTTATTTTATTCAATGCATGTAAGACACTTGCGAGGGAATTCGAGTGAGTTCATTGTTCTTCATACACATGTTCTTCGTTGCATTGTTTTTTAATAAATCAAGTTAAGTGCTTTTCCGTGCAAAATTGGATGTTTTGAGTGTTTTTATAAATATTGTTTTATCTTAGTTTATGTTTATGGCCATGATAAAATTAGACTCTCTTTTTATTGAAAAATATCATTTTAATGGAAAACATGGCTTTATTCATTGTATCTAAAATAAATGGTGTCTATTTTATTCAAACCACCTAGTTTTAGGATTAGTAAAGGTTTTAGAGTTAATAATAGATTTTATATGAAATAATTAATCATTAAAATCATAAAATAGAATATTAGTAGAAGCCAATCTTCAGATTGGGTAAAATGGGTGCATCATTCAATGACCTTCCCCTTTCGTACCTTAGTTCCCAAACCTTGAATTCTTTGGTTATGATGAATTAGGTCTTCTGCTTAGTTTTCATTGTTGAAGATTTCTTAATTCCCCTTAAAATTAAATGGTGACTCTATCGGTGTGAGAAAACAAGTTAGTATAACAATAGTGTGAAAAGGCACCTTATACATGACGTCCACAATATTCAGTTCATATCATCAACTTAAACAACTATTAATATTTTTCTGTCGGTGTTTATCTTCTTCTTCTTCTTCTCTTTTCTTTTTTAATTTTTACATTTTCCCATTCAATATAAGCCACAGGCAGCATCAAATGTTTGTAAGCACCGGGCTAAGGGAAGTGATTGATGAAAGTGATGATAAAAAAAGCCTAATGATTATTTTTTGGCAATGTTGCCAAGGAAAGATCCACTCTTTGTTATCTCGCGGAGTGGTTTGTCTGTCAATCGAATCAAATTATATGCAAAACCCCCTACAATGGTTCCCAATAGAGGTCCAACTACATATATCCAGAGTCCAGTGTATTTTTGCATGATAAGAGCTGGTCCTATGCTTCTTGCAGGATTCATTGATCCCCCGGATACTGGGCTGCAACCAACACAAAATCATATTATAAGAAAATAAAAAGAAAATTAATGCTCCGTTTGTTTTGGTTGAAAACGTTTTCCTATGAAAACAAATTGAAAAAATTTATGTAGAAAACCTGCGTTTCCTATGTTTGCAATCTTGAAACTATATCATGCAAGTAGTTGTATTAGAGGTGATGAGGAGTGGTGATGGTGGGCATTGTAGGTGCAGTGGCATTGGCAAGATTTTACATCAAAAAATGTTTTGAAATGTGAAAAATATTTTCCATCTAAATAAACTTGATTTCTGCTAATTATGAAAAATCTTTTCGATTAACATTTGTTTTTCATAATAACAAATACTAGAAAATACGGAAAGTGTTTTGTTTTTTAAAATATTTTTATGTCGAAACAAGCGGAGCGTAAGTATTTACAAATCCATTTGACAAGTTTAGAGTATCGTGGTAAGGTTGTAATTAATTACCCAGCTATGAAAACATTGAGAAGTATTGTCATTCCAATGGCAATTCCAGCTAATTCTCCAATCTACAAGAAACAAAATCAAATGCTTTCTTGCATATGGACCAATATTGTCTAAAAGAATATGTTGCATTTTTCAATTATGAGAAACTGAAGCAACTATAGGCTTATTTGATAAAAACATAAACTTTTGTCTGAAATTTTTCCTTCTTTTTTAGAAAACACATAAAACTTGTTTGGAAATTTGTTTTTGAAACTATTTTTTGGAAAATAATTCACTTTTAAGAAACACCAAAAAATTGTTTACAAAAACTTTTGCCACACAAAAATAAAAACAATATATGTTTTTGAATTTTTATTTTTATTTTTTTGAAAATACGAAAAACGAAAAATGATAACTAAAAGACAACCAAATAGGCTCAGTTTCCGGTTCACATAAAAATGCTAAATTAGGTGAAAATGTTACAAATATTTGAAAATAAAAAACTTAAAACATATAATAGATATATCTAGAAAATTATCTAGTTTCATCCTTGTTAACATATGTTAGGAATATTGAACCATCTATATTATGACTAGATGTGATTAGCTCTAGTTTATGTAATTAGCTCTATTTTAGATCATTTTCATATTTTCGTATTTTCGTGGCCACTCTACCCTTGTCTATATAATAGATCTTCTCCATTATACAAAGGAACATATCAAATATATCTTTATCTTATTTTCTTATAATCTACGTGGTATTAGAGCCACTGATACATATATCCTGAATGATCAATTAAGCTTCCACTTCACTAGTTGACCCCTTTGCACCACAACCCATCGAAACTTCAAATCATGACTCCTAGTTTAGGTAATCACTCTCTTTTTATGATTCTCCAATATCCTACCAATTTTCATAGTCTTAACCGTCACTATCACTGGCATCTTATCACAACCAGTCAGATCCATCTATTTTTCTAGCCTCTTTTCACATGGTCTCTCTCTAATGTATTTTTAGATTCCCTTATCGGTGGAAGAAGACTAGTTCAATCCTTTATGTCCATCCTCGTTTCTAATTAGTGAAAGAAGTCATATTTGGACCTTAATGTTTTGTTGGGTCTTCAATTGGAGGAAGAAATCCTATTTGGTGGCCTATAGCGACTCAGGTTTTTAACTTGCATTTTATTTGGTAATTGTCATGTAGTATTCAATTTTATTTTTTTTTTGGATCCTTTTTGGGTGTGTGTTTATTGTTGATTTTCATTCTTGAGATGGCTAGCATTGTGCTGAATCTTATTTATTGTTTGAATAATTTTGTAATTGAGATTTGAACTTAAAAATTCAAAATTCAAGCTTAGAACCATTCTTGAAAGAGGGACACCCAACCAGGGTGCTCTCATGTGCAACGGTAGTAGTCCACACGTGTGGATTGGTGTAGCAAAAAGTGAGTTGATGGGCACATACGGTGTGTCTAGGTTGAACTGTAACGTGGCAATACCTAGATCACCTCTTTTCTTTTCTTCTCTTTATTTCTCTAGAGATTCCTCTTTCCCTCATTCATGTCCCACGTGCATTTTCTCTTTATATATATATATATATATATTGAGAGAGTAATTTATAAATAAATTGAACCGAGTTAAGGAAGAGGCTTCTTTAGAAGTTGGGTCGTACGTCGGACCGAGGTATGAGCTGCTGTACTAAACACTAACGAGCTTGGGCCAGGAGATGTTTGGACCGAGCTATGGGTTGAGGTGTTTGGGCTTCACAAATTGGACATCACCCTTGTTAGCTCGGTTGGGGCTACTGCGGTTAGCTCGATCTAAACAGCCAAACCGAGGTATAAGAGAACAGGGACCGAGCTAAGCGTTGCATATGAAAGCACCAGATTAAGTATGTTAAAGGGCCTAGTGTTGGCTCAGTCATACTGTTATTCAACCGTGGTAAAACCATCTCACTTGGTTTAAGCAGTGAGGAAGGTGTTGAAGGATAAGCATTATTTTTCAGGAGTGTAATTCCTAGGAGGACTCTATATTGAGGAATAAGAGTCCTACTAGGATTGTGCCAGGCAAAAACTATAAAAGCTCACAACAGAACTTATGTAGAGGTATCCCAATTCTGACTCTAGAATACACAGAGATTTTGTCTATTGTCTATTTGTTGACTTAGGCATCAGAGGGGTTTCCGGCACACACCCGTCGGCTAGCTCACATTTGTGTTTTCAGGAAGTAAAGCGACGACGTTTGGAGGAAGGCAAACTTAATCAACAGGATCATACGAGAAGAATTATTTCGTACTCGAATAATTGGTGCCGTCTGTGGGAAGACCAGAAAGAACAAAACCTCTTGATCCAGTTTTCCTCTCCAGCTGAAACCAATGGCGCACAATGAGGATTTGCCGCAATCTGCTATCAACGGACAAACCCCAGAGGGGGGTGGGAGGTGCGAAGGTTTACTTCTATTCCACCCATGGCGGATTTAGAACCCCATCGACGGAACTCCCAGAGAGACACAAGGAAGAGACGGGGCACTAGCCCCCATCGCTCTCAAAGTCCTGAAAGACAGAGGCGGAGGCTAGACCCTCAAGTTCTGGAGGACCGCGTGAGGGAACAAGATGAACTAATAAGGAAGATGGTGGCAAACATGGAGATGATGAAGCGCCAGATAAAAGAGAAAGAGGTGGCGACAGGAGAGGGGTGCAAAGGCAACACGCCCCCTCACCACTCGGATAGTCGTAACAGGCATACCACGCCATCACAAGCAGAAAGCAAGAGCCTTAAAACAGGTGATACTCAATCAAGGACTTCCAGGACTCGTTCCTCCATGTCTGAGAGAACGAGGACTGAGAAGTCGTATACGTCATGAAACACTTATTGGCCTTCGCACATGCATCAGACGACATCAAGGCACTCGGAGTTGCCTAGATCTACGGACCTACGAACAGTGCAGGAAGAGAGGGCCCGATGGAAGGAAGACACTAGGGCTCGCGACCCTTGCAGAGTTTCAGCCCCACAGCGATTAGCCCCTAGGACACACGGGAGTGTCGAGGTAGGGATGCCAATGTCGCGCCTTGCTTACGAACCAGCGGATAAGGTACTAGCAAGATTACAGAGCTCGTCGTTCATTCCGGCAATAGAGAATGCGCCACTACCTTCAGGCTTCTACCAGCCCAAATTCACTACTTATGAGGGAAAGACGGACCCATACATGCACTTAAGCCACTTTCGCCAGGTTATGGCAGTATACCGGCGAAACGAGGCCCTAATATGCATCTTGTTCCCATTTAGCCTTAGTGATCTAGGTCTAACCTGGTTCGAAAGGCTACCAGAAGGCAACATCACCTCATGGGCACAACTAGCAGAGGCGTTCGTGACTAGATTCAAAACGAACACCAAGACATCGGTGGAGATCGATCAACTACTCTCCATTGACATGGGCGAAAAGGAAACATTGGGGTCTTACAATAGTCGCTATTGGGAGACCTTCAACCAGATTGGTGATTGCCCTACAAATCTCGCTATCGCACAATACAAACGGGATTTACCAGTCGGAAACAAATTGAGGAACTCAATCACTAAGACGCCGCCCCTCACGATGGAAGCCCTAATGGAGAGTGTGTATCAACATATCCATATAGAGGAAGGCAACGCCCGTGCTAAAACAAAATCTAGCACAACAGTAATGCCAGACAAAAAGGCTACAGCGAAAGTTAACATGGTGGAACAGCCACGAAGGAATGGATGAGACAGGCGAGCCAATAGAGAAGACCCAGAAAAAATGAACTTAAGAGTCCGCACCGCCATCACCACCGTGTTCAATAAACCCATCTACCGAATTCTCAGCGAGATACGTAATGAACCCTTTGTTCGGTGGCCAGCTAAGTTCGAAGAAGCCCAAAGCGGCTATGACGAGAGGTCCCGTTGCACCTTCTATGATGAGAAGGGACACCGAACTGAAAATTGCACACCCCTGAGGCAACATCTGGAAGAATTAGTAGTTGTTGGTCACCTAGACCAGTACATAGAAGGGGGAACACAGTCAGCCCCCTAGGACCTCAACAGACCAAACGGGATGCTGGTCGACGGTCCACCCCAGGGAGTAATCAATGTGATTCATGGAATCGTCGAACCAGAACGAGTATACGAACTCAGGGGGACGATCAAGAAGGCTGAGCACTTAAGAGAGGTACTAAATGCGCAACCTACCATCAAAAGGGGCAGAACAAAGGCTACAAATGTCATATCCTTCTTAGACAAAGATCTAGCAAGGTTACATTGCCCTCACAATGATGCATTGGTGGTGACTTTGCGCGTCAAGAATTTTGATATCAAGGGGATTTTGATCGACCAAGGAAGCTTATGCGAGATAATGTACTATGAAACCTTTAAACAACTGAAATTAGAGCACAAAGACCTGGCACCTGCGACATCTCCCCTCGTCGGTTTCAACTCAATGCCAGATTGGCCAGTAAGCAAGATAATCCTCCCAGTAAGAGCAGGAACCGTAACAAAACAGGTGCAATTCTGGGTACTAAAGGTCCCTCCCTTCCACCTACAACATCATCTTGGGAAGGACATGGTTGCATGCCATGCACTCAGTAGCGTCAACCTACCATCAAGCATTGCGGTTCCCCAACGAAGACAAAGTAATTGAAGCAGTCTTAGGAGACCAAATTATGTCAAAACAGTGATTCGTCACGGTAAATGGCAGTCGGGCTGCAAAAGGGTATTTACAAATAGTAGAAGAGCTAAAAAGCAATGAACAGTTTGCGGATGTGGGCAAAGTAGCAGAGCAGAAGGCAGTGGAGGACTTGGTTGAGGTAAGGGTAGATGAAAAGGACCTAGAAAAATTCTTTTTGCTAGGCTCGTCTTTGTCCAGCCTTGAAAGAACTGAGTTAATGGAATTCTTAACCTCAAATATCGAAGTGTTCACCTGGACACCATATGACATGCCTGGCATAGACCCTAAGTTCATCTGCCACCAACTTAATGTCCACCAAAATGCCAGACCAATCATACAATGCACTCACAGATCGGCGCTTCACCACCCAGAGATAATGGCGGAAGAAGTAGGAAACTTGCTAGAAGCAGGAGCCATCAGAGAAGTGCACTATCCCAGGTGGATCTCCAATACTGTGGTAGTACCAAAGAAGAATGGAAAGTGGCGTGTTTGCGTGGACTACAAAACAGTCAACAAGGCATGCCCAAAGGACAACTTCCCCTTACCACGAATAGACCAACTGGTGGACTTTACAATAGGGCATAATCGACTTAGCTTCCTTAATGCGTATAGAGGTTATCATCATATTGCTATGTACGAACCAGACCAAGAGGTCACTTCATTTACAACACCTAGGGGATTGTACTGCTACAAGGTCATGCCCTTTGGCCTAAAGAACGCAGGGGCAACATTTCAACAGATGATCACCAAAATGTTCACACCATTGTCAGGCAGAACAATAGAAGCCTACATAGATGACATGGTGGTCAAAAGCAAGGATGAAAAGGACCACCTCAGGGACCTAGATGAAATATTCCAAATCTTGAAGAAGAACAAGTTACGCCTGAACGCATCCAAGTAAGCATTCGGCGTGGGATCAGGCAAATTCCTAGGCTTCCTGGTGACCAACCGAGGTATAGAGGCAGACCCTTCTCAGATCAAAGCAATCCAGGATCTGGAGAGGTCCAACACAGTTAAAGAGGTAAAACATCTCACTGGCCTAACAGCCACACTCAATCAGTTCATAAGTCGGTCATCAGACAGATGTCGACCATTCTTCCAAGCATTGAAAGCCAAGTTTGAGTGGGATGAAGAATGCGACCGCGCCTTAGAGAGCTTGAAGGAGTACATGACCTCTCCTCCATTACCAGTAACCCTAGTACGTGGAGAAGAACTCTTTTTGTACTTGGCAGTCTCACGGCATGTAGTCAGTGCAGTGTTGGTCAGAGCGGAATGAATCCAATACCTGCCCATATTTTATGCTAGCAAAACCTTGCTAGATGTTGAAACAAGGTACCTACCATTGGAAAAGCTGGCCTTGGCTTTGATGAGGGCCTCATGGAAGCTGTCGCATTACTTTCATGTCCACACCATAATTGTCCTAACAGCCTTCCCATTAAAAGCCTTGTTTGAGAGGGCAGACTTCTCGGGATGAATTTTGAAATGGGCAGTAGAGCTGGGACAATTTGGTATCAAGTTTTAACCCAGAACCGCAATAAAAGCCCAAGCTTTGGCAAACTTTGTGGCTGAATTCACACCAGGAAGTCATCACATATGCCCACTTGACTTGACTGATACAACTGAAGTGGGGATAGAAAGTACCACAGAAACTGCGCAGCCCCCCAAAACAAGTTGCCCAGCTACTTCCCAAGCCATACAGGATTGAAGACAGGAAGGAAGGGGCAAACCATGCTATATCCAGCAGGGACTTATCAACAAGTAAAGACTTGGGGCAGTCAGACAGTGAAGAGAAAACCCCGACAGCAGGCATGGACTTGGAAGAAAATATCAGCAACACTCATGACCCCAAGACGTCATCTGACCCCTCTACTTGCTGGAAACTATTTGTCGGAGAGATGTGGAAGCTCTTTGTGGACGGAGCATCCAACAGGCATGGTGTAGGACTTGGTATAGTTCTCATCTCACCAGATGGCCTAATAATGGAGCAAGTAGTCAACCTTGGCTTCCCAGCATCCAACAATGAGGCAGAGTATGAAGCACTTTTAGCAGGCCTAAAAGCAGCACTCTTCATGAAGGCCACCAAGCTAATGGTTTACAGTGACTCCCAACTGGTAGTAAACTAGATTTCAGGCGACAACGAAATAAAAGATGAAAGGATGGCTAAGTACCAAGAGTTAGTTAGAAAGGAGATCATGAAGTTCGAAGTAGTGCGGATAGAGCAAATCGACCGAGAAGGAAACATTAGAGCAAACGAACTAGCAGGCTTTGCCTCAATGGCAGATACATCTATCCCACATCCATTACTGATCGACTTCTTACCCAGACCAAGTATAAAAGAACCCGAAGTAACTAAGGTATGTTGTTCCGAACTAGGCCCCTCATGGATGGATCCCATTATTGTGTTCTTAAAAGATGGGATCCTACCCGAAAATAAGAAAGAGGCCAAAAAAATAAGAGCAAAATCACAGCGATTTTAGCTCTCTCCATCATTGGTGTTATACAAAAAATCCTTCACTGGACCTTACTTGAAATGTGTCCATCCTAGCAAGGTCTAGGCGTTTTTGTTCGAGATACATGAAGGTGTATGCGGAAGCCACCAAGGGGGAAGATCACTAGCTTACAGAGCAATCTCACAAGGATATTGGTGGCCATACATGCAAGCAGACTCTGAAAAGTATGTTAAAAAGTACGAGAAATGTCAGAAGTTCGCACACCAGATACACCAACCAGCCAGAGAGCTTCTATCATTAACTAGCCCATGGCCCTTTGCAATGTGGGGCTTGGACATAGTGGGACCACTACCAACAACACCCGACAACAGAAAGTTCTTTCTCACTACAACTGACTACTTCACAAAGTGGGTGGAGGCCGAAGCGCTCGCATCAATAAAAGAGAAAGATGTGAAGAAGTTTGTCTGGCAAAATATCATAACCAGATTTGGCATACCCAAAGCACTGATATCTGACAATGGCACTCAGTTCGATGGCAAAATCTTTAGAGGCTTTTTTGTGAGGAATACAAGATAGAATTCTACAACTCTACACTAGCATACCCTCAAGCAAATGGCCAGGCAGAAGCGTCAAACAAAGTTGTCCTGGATGGTTTGAAGAAAAGGTTAGAAAAAGCAAAAGGCAAGTGGGCTAAGGAGCTTCCTCATGTTTTATAGGCTTATCGCACCACACCCCGGCAATCAACCGGTGAAACGCCTTTTTCTTTGGCCTATGGCATGGAGGCTATAATCCCACTGGAAGTAGGCCTCCCCACCATAAGAAGTGAAAACTTTGACCCAGACTTAAATGGAGAAGCTATAACCTTAGAACTCGACCTCGCAGAAGAAAGAAGGGAAAAAGCATTAGTTCACATTGCCTCATATCAGCAAGAGTTATCTAGAAAGTACAACAAAACAGTTCATCCGAGGCAATTCAAGGTTGGGGATTGGGTTTTACGCAAAGTAATGGGCAACACTTTGGTACCCGAAGATGGCAAGCTAGGACCTAATTGGGAAGGACCATACAAAGTGGTTGGTTTAGCAGGAAAATGAGCATATCACTTGGACGATAGAGACAGCAAGGTTGTTCCTAGGCCATGGAATACTGTCAATCTCAAGTTATTTTATTTTTATCTTTTTTCCTTAGAATAAATGTAATTTTTCCTTTTTCCAAATAAATACAAGTAGTTTACTTTCTCAGCATAAAGTCTTTCTATTGTAAAAGTTGTTCTTAGTCACTACCAGCAAGGGGCAATCGGAAAGTTTGGCAGGAATAACCAAACATTGACTCTTTTCAACCCAGATCAGGATCTAGGCTGAAGAATGTTGGCCGGAATAACCAACATTTATCTCTCTTCAACAGAGATTAGGATCTAGGCTAAAGAGGTTGGTAGGAATAACCAATACTTATTTCTCTTCCGCCGAGATCAGGATCTAGGCTGAAAAGGTTGGCAGGAATAACCAACATTTATCTCTCTTCAGCCGAGATCAGGATCTAAGCTGAAGAGGTTGGCAGGAATAACCAACAGTTATCTCTCTTCAGTCGAGATCAAGATCTAGGCTGAAGAGGTTGGCAGGAATAACCAACAATTATCTCTCTTCAGTCGAGATCAGGATCTAGGCTGAAGAGGTTGGCAGGAATAACCAACATTTATCTCTCTTCAGCCGAGATCAGAATCTAGGCTAAAGAGGTTGGTAGGAATAACCAACACTTATTTCTCTTCAGTCGAGATCAGGATCTAGGCTGAAAAGGTTGGCAAGAATAACCAACGACTAGTTGTCTTCAGCCGAGATAAAGACCTCGGCTGGAGAAGGTGGACAGATATGATAGGTATCTCGGCCATAAAAATTGAGGAATGGCAACCAAGCAAAATGTAGTAAGGCAATTACAAGTAATAGTATCCAAACCGAACAAAAAGAATAACAAAACAGTGGATTTCATTCGAGATAAAAAGTGTATACTATAAAAGGAGGGGTCTTAGCCCGACTACAAATTCTTACAAAATACAAAATAAAAAAAAAATGATGAAAAATGATCAAACAAAGAGGTCATCCAAATTTGCATCCAGAACAACCCGAGTTTCACCACTCTGTAGCCTGGTTTCAGTAGCTACGTCGGTCAGAAGCACGTCATCAACCGTGCTTGGTACCAGTGGCTCCACCTGGGTTGTTTGTCCAGTTTGACCGCAATCTTTGTTGATAGTTAGAGCATTGTCAAGTTCAGGCAATCCTTCTTCCTCCTCCCCCTCTTGGAGAAACTTTTGCTAGATGGTGTTGGCATAGTCCGCCATATAACTTGGGCTAAAATGAGAAGGAGGGTTTTGAAAGACGTTGGTCTCTGGGCCTAGGTCGAGCTGCGCAATAGCTGTTTTCCAACCGCATTTAAAGAAGATGTCTTTTGCAACTTCGCACTGTTTGACATACGTGGCCTCGCCTTCTTTATAACCGTGATCCTCAACGTCATCCGCGCTCTTTTTCAGCTCAGCGATTTTAGCATCTTTCTTTTTCTCAAGCTTTGCCAGCTCGCGCAAGTAACGGTCTTTGAGCCTAGCCAAAGACTTCTGCTTTTCCGCCTCTGCCGTGCTGACCAAGCCAGTAAGACGGGCGACTTCAACCTGTAGCTCGGTGGTTTTTTGTTTCGCTTCTTCTAGTTCGGCCGTCTTAGCGTTGGCCTCTGCCATGGCCAACCGAGTTGTTTTTCGCAGCTCCAACATACGCTTATGAACAACATGCTTCTTCTGCAAGGCCTGTAAAAGGAGGGATAACAATTATGATTAAAAATGTGCAAACAGATGTGTTAACTGGAAAGACAAGCAAAAGGAGAAATTACCAGAACCATCGACTTTGTTGCCGAGTGGATGGCCTTTAGCTCGGTCAAATGTTCATGATGCTCCATATCGGCTGGCAGGCACACGCTCTTAAAGAGGTTGAAGGCAAGAGAGTGGTATTTTTCTACAACCACTGAGTCTGTGTTTGTTACGGCCCGGTTCTTGAAAGTTATTTTCGGTGACCATGCCAATGGGCTAGCTCGGTCAGAATGCACGGGCTCAGGGTTCAGTTGCGTAGATTGGGGGAGCAAGGTGTCGTCGTCATCCATAAGGTGTTATGGCTCGGTTGAGGGAGTACAAGTGCGCTTCCTCAATCGGGATGACGAGGCTTGGGCTATTGGGAGGGCCACCATTACATCAACTATTTGACCAGCTAGAGTTGTCTTGGTCTGAACCCTGCTGTCTGGAATTGAAGTTGTCTCGGTGATTAGGGCTCGCACAGCTCGGCGTTTTGTCATCTCTTGTTCTTCGGTTAGGGGAATAAGGCTGATTTGGGAAAGAGTTGGATCTGGTTCTGGTGAAGACTCTAGAAGGAAGTCAGTTACCCTGGTCTTCCTCCTTCCACCATATTTGTACGTTGGTTCAAAATTGAGTAGCTCGACCCAACCTCGATCGCGGTACCGAAGCACGACGCGGAGTGCGTCTAAATTGGGGTATTGGTATTGTGACTTTAACTAGTTCAAATCTGCATAAGGAGAAAGACAACGGTTAGCACGGTGTAAAACTTGTAAACAATAAGAGCAAAAAACGGACAAACTAAGCTGAGGTTTTCATACCGGCTGTTCCCTTATTCCAGTTAATACGGTAGCCCGATATATGGGCTTCATGATCTTTAAATTGCCAGAAACCCAGAAAAAGTCGTCGTCATCTATGTCTTTGTCCGGTGTGTTTTTAATTATTTTCTCTCTGCATCTTCTTATTCTTAAATAGTATACCCAACCGTCTTCATTCTGACCAAGTGAATATTGGTGAAATAGCTCGGCTAAACCGAGGTTGTGGCCAAGCCGGTGATTTAGCTCTGCGATGCCATTTGTTATTCTGTAAGAATTGGTGCTGGGCATATTCTAGTCTGCCTTAGGAATTCGCATAATAGTGGCTGAATAGGGAATCGGAGTCTGGCCTCTACAATGGATATGACGGTGAAGGGAACGAAGCCCGATTTTCCTCATGGGGTTGTATCTAGCTCAGCTAGTAAAAGGTGGATGTCATCAGGGATGTTGTAGTCCTTGCAGAATTCGGCAATGGCCCCTGGTGAGTTTACTAAGAATCGGTATTTGCCCATTTATAACTTAAAATTATGTATAATTTAGTCTGGAGTCCTAGCTTGGTGTTGAAATGACGTTGAGTATCTCGGTTGAGCATACAAAGGTGTGCCTGGCCAACCTAGTCAGAGTCTGCAAAGTGAAGATAAGAAGTGTTATGCCCAGACAACTGTACCGGACTAAGTGAAGAGTCAATTTATAAACAAAAAAGAAAATGGAAAAACCTAGCTCGGCCACATTCAAGGAACGTGGTATTTTCAGTTCAGTTGAACAGAAGGGCTCACTCAAGACCTCTAGCCTGGTTAAAAGGTCTGGCTCTAGTCCTAGTTCGGTCATTGGGTATGGTTTCCAGTTCGGTCTAATATACACCTATGGTAAACAAGTTCTTATCCCGGTCGTGGTGTGATTCTGGATCAAAAGCGTCCCATTACAGATTGTTTGTGAACCCAGTGAGTGTGATTATGGTCTAAAGAGGTTCTTGCCTATTCATGTGAAAACTATAGTAATGTGTTTCGAAAAACATGTGAATGTGTTTCTATACTATATATATTCACAAAGCAGAAACGAACAAAATGAAAGGATTGAGTTACGTACAACTTCGATGTGGAGGGACGAAAGTCAAGATTGAACAAGCTCCAGCAGGAACACAAGCTTTGCAAGTGTTTTGAGCATGAAAATGGAAGCTCAGAGACACGAAGAGAAGGAGAAGATGAATAATGGGGTGTTTGATTTGGAAGAATAGGGTTTTTTTGCATAAAGCATGAATTTGGGCGGGACTATTCAAATTTTGCGAGGTACGAAGGCGGCTATGGCAACTGTATTGAACCAATAAGGGCTCGCCACGTGTCCAAGAGAATCGTAAGCGATTCAGATGTGTAGCGACTGAGAAGACGTTTTTTGACCAGATAAATTGGTAGCCCAGTAACAATTTAGCTCGGTTGAGGGCTAACTTTTAGCTCGGCGGGTAACAAGTAATCCCAAATCATGCTATGCAGATGGAATTAAGGGGCAATTGAGAGGATAATTTATAAATAAATTGGGCCAAGCTATGGAAGAGGCTTCTTTAGAAGTTGGGCCGCATGTCGGACCGAGGTATGAGCTGCTGTAGCTCGGTCTAAACACTAACGAGCTTGGGCCATGAGAAGTTTGGGCCGAGCTATGGGTCGAGGTGTTTAGGCTTCACAAATTGGACCTCAGCCTTGTTAGCTCGGTTGGGGCTACTGCGTTTAGCTCGGTCTAAACAGCCAAACTGGGGTATAAGAGAACAGGGACCGAGCTAGGCATTGCATATGAAAGAACCAGATTGAGTATGTTAAAGGGCCTAGTGTTAGCTCAATCATACTGTTATTCAACCGTGGTAAAACCATCTCACTTGGTTTAAGCAGTGAGGAGGGTGTTGAAGGATAAGCATTATCTTTCAGGAGTGTGATTCCTAGGAGGACTCTATATTGAGGAATAAGAGTCCTACTAGGATTGTGCTAGGCAAAAACTATAAAAGCTCATAATAGAACTTATGTAGAGGTATCCCAATTCTTACTCTAGAATACACAGAGCTTTTGTCTATTGTCTATTTGCTGACTTAGGCATCGGAGGGGTTTTCGGCACACACCCGCTGGCTAGCTTACGTTTGTGTTTTCAGGAAGTAGAGCGATGACGTTTGGAGGAGCGCAAACTTAATCAACAGGATCATACGAGAAGAATTATTTCATGCTCGTACATATATATATATATATATATTTCCTCTCTACTCTCTCTCTCTCTCTCTCTCTATGTGTCCACTATTAATACACCATTAAACTTGAGATTAGAGGTAGTTAGAGTATGATTTCTTTCTTGGGCCAAGAATAAAGGCAATGGAGCTCGTTAAGTACTACACATCTATCAGTTCCAATTTTCAATTCAACTTTGAACATTTAAGGCTTCTTCTCTTCTCTGATTGATGTAGGATTTTTATTTTCTTTGGGCTAATATGGGTTTATGTGTTGCATATGTGATATTTGGGTAAATAAAAAATGTTGATTCTCTCATATATTCATGGTTTTAGGGTTTTTGAATGGTGACATAGAATAAATGTGTCCTCCCTCAAAATCATTTTTTTTTTCTATTTCATTATATATTATGTTAAATTTAAAACCCCAAATTGTTGATAAAAGCTTAATTGGTGATTTGAGTATGATTAATTATTGAGTAGTTGTTTACATTGTTGAGTATCACACTATGATTTTTCTCATACCATGGAGATGAAACCGTTGGTTAAGTCTTGGAAACTTTGGAAATCAAATGTTGAATCTTGTAGCGATTGAAAAATTGATGATGTACTTGAACCATAGAGAACTGAAATATTGTTGATTGAATATTGAGATTGAAATTGGGACATTATGTTTGAAATTGAGAATGGAAACCTTTGTAATGTAAATGATGAATACGGGGTCACTGTACAGTTAGAAATTGATTAAGCTGGGTTGAAACTCCACGGTGAAAGATGAAAACCTACGCCGAGTAGGTATCAATTTTTTTCGGGCTAGTAATCAATAAAGTGGAGGTGATTAAGTAATTCTTTTGATAGACCATTGACAGATACACAACCTAGGGATTCGCTATAAATAATAATTGAATTAGTTGTGTTTTGAATTCACTTTTTTTCCTTACTAGGTCCATTGTGTTGTCAATTACGCGAACAAACATTTTTTCCAGTTGTAACATGTGTTTTGTTTTATCATGGACTACTCAAGCGACGGAGTGTTCGCTCAAGCGAAGAATCCCAGCTCCCAGAAGTTTAACTCATCTGCAAAAATACTGGCAGGGTTCAATGTTGGCTCGAGTTGTTAGTGGCGCGAGCGAAGTCGCTTATGGATTTCACGCATGTGTAACACATTGCTCGAGCGACCATTCCGTGACTTGAGCGGTCTTCGCAACCCTATTATCTATAAAGCTGCACAGAAGTTAGATTTTAAGGTTACATCTTCCAGATCATATTCTTGAGGGTTAGGGTTTCTCTTTGGAGGTTCTTTGCTTGTTTCCTTTGATGTCTTAATGAGTTTATGTCATGATATAAATTGCTTACATCAAAGGATTGTTTGATCATTCATATTAAAGAGTTCTTGTCGGTGGATTTCGAACATTCGACTGTGAAGGCTTTGAAGGAGTTTGAAGTAGCTCATTGTCATGGATTCGACATGGGTGTTATGGATTCAACATCAAACTAATCAATTTTGAGATGAAAGTGTTGGTAAAAGAGGCACAAGTTGTTGAAGACAATTTTACTGAGTGTTGGGTAAATTATTTGGTAATCTTGTGCATTTTCATTCTTCATGGTAGATTGATTAGTGGCGTTTCACCCGTTATTTTTTATCACAATTAGAGGTCCTCCAACTGTGATTTTTTCCATGTAAAAATCGTTTGTGTTGATTTATTGATTGTGGAACAACAATCTAAATCATTTTTGTACGTGCTAGATAATTTATATTGTTAGTTTTGATTGTTTGGGGATTGTTGCAATTAAATTTGTTTTGAATCACGTAGGTTTTTCAATTGGTACCAAAGCAAGTCACTCTTTTAAAAAAAATAAAAAAAAATAAAAAATAAAAAAAAGAACTATAGGAGTGTGATTTTGTGTGATTTGTGTTAATGGATTCGATTCGCAAAGGTAACTCAACCCATAGACCTTCTTTACTTGATGAGACAAACTATTCTTATTGGAAAGCTTGTATGAGGGCATTTTTAAAAAAGTTTGGCACTCTATTATTTATAGGTGGAGTGAACCTATGGTTACCATCGATGGTATTAATATTCCCAAACCAATTGATAAATGAGATACAATTGATTATCTGAATTCGAGTTGGAACAGTAAAGCGCTAAATTCTCTCTTTTGCTTGGCCATACTTGAAGAGTTTCGTCGTATTTGTACGTGTGAGGTAGCAAAAGAGGCTTGGGACATTCTTGAAACTATTCACGAGCATACTACTGTTGTTAAAAGGTCAAAACTCAAACGTCTCACCTCCTGGATGAGACGTTTGATGATTTTTATGCTAAATTTAGTGACATCATGAATTCTTTTTTCACACTCAGGGAAAAAAATCGCTAAATCTAAACTGGTTGAAAATTTTTGAGGTTCTTACCCGATAGGTTCCAATCAAAAGTGACAGCTATAAAGGAGGCTCAAGATGTTGAGAACCTCAAACTTGATCAGTTGGGTAGAAAACTACAAACTTATGAAGCCCATCTAGTTTCAAAGAAGAAACAAAAAGATAGTGTGGCCTTTACTAGTGCTCATGAGACTGCTACGAACCCTGAGGTAGAAATTGATCTAGAGTTCGAAATGACGACTATGTTTACTAAAAAATTTTAAAACATTTTAAAGAAAAATAGGCCTAATTTCAAGGACACTAGATCTAAAGAGAAGGGTAATGATAAACCTAAAACTGTTCAATCCAAAGTTACTCCGAAGACTAAAAAAAAGATTGAAAGGACAAGGGGAGTCAAATGCTATGAATGCCAAGGGTTTGGGCATATTGCTCTTGAATGTCCTTCGAAAAAGAATCGAAAGAAAGTTTACACAATAACTTGGGATGATGAAAGCAGGTCAGAGCAAGAAGCTAAAGAAACCAAATCTGGTAAAGACGGAGATAGTACCTACATGGCATTCTACTCTAGCTTCACTCAATCAACTCCCAAGCCGGTTGAGTTTTCTCGTGGGCCTAGTCTGCATAGTGCTCTTACCTTTGATGGAAGTAATTATCTGTACTGGAAGTGTAGAATGAGAGTTTATTTTAGAGCTTGGGATCCTGAAGGTTGGCACACAATTGAGGAGAATGTTGAAGAACCATTTGTGATCGATCTGGACACCAATCAAAAGGTTACCAAGCCGATTGAAAAATGGAGTGATGTTGAAAGGGCTAACATGGAGAGTAGTGAAAGAGTTCTGAACACCATACAAAAAGCACTTTCTGAAGGAGAACAAGATCAGATCTCTTATTGCAAGAATGCCAAAGATGTATGGACTATTCTTATGCAATTCCATGAAAGAACATAGTCATCTTCACAACCATCCAGTAATACCCACATCAGTGCTTTAGCCACTCAATTGGATGCTCTCGAGGATAAAGAAGAACAAAAAAAAAAGATAATGAAATCTCAAAGGATAGTGATGAGATAAATGGTGAAGAACTTCAACAAGCTTATGAAAAACTTTACAGTGAATCTCTAAACTTATCCAAGTTGAATGACAAACTCACTATCAAACTTAAAGCATGTGAAAGTGAGAATGTCAAGTTAAATGAGGAGATTTCTACAGCTAAAATGGATGTCATCAAGATTTCAAGTGATAGACAAGCTCTCTGTGCAAAGCTTCTGACCTCTGAGACCGAGAGGAATGAACTTCTAAAAATCTATGCCACATATGAAGAAAAGATTGAACCCCTCGAAATGTCTCAAGTTACCTTGGAAGAGCTGGTCAATGAGAAAGAGGAAGAACTCAAAAATGCTAGAGCCACAATTGATATGTAGAACAAAGGATCAAAGACACTTGAAGACATCATTGGATCTCAATAAATGGGCGGTGACAACAGTGGAATAGGCTATGGTGATGCAACACATTAAAAAGAAAAGGCTCCTACCGCTCATGGAAAAAGAACTCAACCCAAGGGAAAGCTGAAGACCCAACTGGATAACAAGCCTCTCCATCAACCTAAAAGTGGTATGACCAAAGAAAGGAAGGTAAAACCTATTTTTATTTGTCATCATTGTTATAGAGATGGCCAAATTTGGCCTTATTGTTTTGAGTTATTTGGCAGAGTGCTCCAAAAAGTTAAAAATTCTAATACTTCATAGGTTAGGAGACAACCTTACATGTCAAGGCAGCATACTAGGATTTATAATGGTGTTCACAACGCTGAGACATTTACCAAGAATGCCAATCCCCCTTCTTTGAAGACCAAAAAGATATGGGTAAGAAAGAGTGACCTAACTTGTTTCGTTGTTCACACTGCACTGAAAACACGTGACTCGTACATGCGGTATCTTGACAATAGGTACTCTCATCACATGTCAGGTGACAAATCCTACTTCACACCCCTTGAAAAATATGAAGGATGAATTGTTACCTTTGGAGATGGTGGCACCTCTAGAGTCATTGATAAGGGCTCTATAAGTGTCCCCGGTCTTCCTAATCTGGAAAATGTTTTGCTCGTTGATGACCTTAAAGCTAATCTTTTGGGCATTAGTCAAATGTGTGATTCACATCATGAGGTATTATTTTCAAAAATAAATATGACATTTTGGATTAAAAAAAAAGGAAATATTTTCATGCATGAAGTTCGAACATATGATAACTACTATGGGATTGTTACTACTAATGATCTCACTTGTCACTCAGACATCATAAGTAATCTTGAGCTATGGCATCAACAATTAGGTCACATGAATTTCAAAGACCTTACTAAGATAGCTAACAGAGAGATAGTGAGAGGAGTGCCCAAAATGGGTAAGTATTTGAACCAAGTGTGCAGGCCATGTCAATTAGGGAAACAAACTCGAGCCCCTCACAAGTGAATAGCTTAACAACCAAGAGTCATCATGAGCTTGTTCATATGGATCTTATGAGACCCACTTGTATTAAAAGTATTTGAGGTAAAAGATATTTTTTTTTAACTATTGATGATTTTTTTTTTTTAATTTGATACGTTTGATGCTTTCAATTCCTTAGTCCTTAAAATCCAAAATGAACAGGGTGTTTCTATCAAGCATATCATAAGAATCCGAACTGATCATGGTCGTGAATTTGAAAATAGCTCTTTTTCAGATTTTTGTGACATGCATGGCATTAAGCATGAATTTTCTACACCCATTACCCCACATCAAAGTGGAGTTGTTGAGAGAAAAAATAGAGTTGTTCAAGAGATGGCTAGGGTCATGCTCCTTAGTAAGAAAGTTTCTCCTACATTTTGGGCTAAAGCCTTAAATACCATTGTTTATGTGGTCAATCGTGTGTATCTAAGGCCCGACACATTACACACTCTATATGAATTGTGGAAATGGTTGAAACCTAATGTAAAATAATTCTAAACTTTTGGGTATAAATGTTATATTTTCAAAGATAGAGAGCCTTTGGGCAAATTTGACTCCCGTAGTTGTGAAAGTATTTTTCTAGGGTATCTAACCACAAGTAGAGCCTTTCGTGTCTATAATCTTCATCCTTTATCTATAATAGAATTTATCTATATGGTTGTAGATGACACCGGTTCTCTAATAGCATCTTTACATAAGGAAGAAGATGGTGATCCTCAAAATCTAGATATGGCACCACAAAGTTGAGGAGAAGCTCAAGGCAAAGATCAAGAAGGTAAACAAACACTAACTCCCATGGCAAGCCCTAGTCCAAAAAGTGCACAAAGAGACACCACCACTGCTACTCAGGTCATTACCAGTCCTATCTTAAAACCATTGGCAAGGGTGAAATTGAATCATCCGATACAGCAAGTGATTGGGAGTGTCTTAGACCGAATGAAAACCTAAAAAAAAAATTCGAGAGGAGGTAACTGATATGTGTTATGTTTCTTTAATTAAACCTAAGAATGTAAAAGAAGCCTTACTAGATGATAGTCAGGTTAATACAATGCATGAAGAATTAGGTCAATCTGAACATAACAAAGTTTGGACTCTTGTTCCTAGACCTAGAGATATGAATGTAATAGGTACCAAATGGATATTTAAAAATAAATCTAGTGAGAATGGTACAGTGGTTAGGAACAAAGCTAGGTTGGTTGCTCAAGGTTATACACAAGTAGAAGGCATTGACTATGATGAGACGTTTGCCCGTGTTGCATGTCTTGAATCTATTTGTATTTTACTTCTTGTTGCATGCTTTCTTGAATTTAAATTGTTTCAAATGGATGTGAAAAGTGCTTTTCTAAATGGGTACCTGAAGCAAGAGGCTTATGTTGAGCAACCAAAGGGGTTTGAAGAACCTAAATTTCTAAATCATGTCTAAAAGTTAGACAAGGCTTTATATGGGTTGAAACAAACCCCTTGGGCTTGTTATAATAGCTTACAACCTTTTTTCTTGACAATGACTTTCAAAGGAGTAGTGTGGACAAGACCTTATTTGTGAAACATACTAAGTCTCATATCTTAGTTGCTCAAATTTATGTTGATGATATTGTGTTTGGATCCACATCTAAATCTCTTGTGAAATATTTCTCGGATTACATGACACATGAGTTTGAAATGAGCATGATGGGAGAATTATCATTTTTCTTGGGGCTTCAAATTAAGTAGTTGTCGTCGAGTATGTTTGCTTTCCATACTAAGTATGCTAAAAACCTTGTATCCAAGTTTGGTCTAAAGTTGGCCATACATGCACGAACCCCCATGAGCATGAGTCTTCACCTCTCTAAAGACTCCTCTAGCACTGATGTTGATCCTACCCTTTATAGGAGTATAATAGGGAGTCTTCTGCACCTCACAACCAGTCGGCCTGACATTGCATTTAGTATAGGTGTTTGTGCTCGTTATCAAGCTTGTCTTAAAGAGTCTCATCTTCTAGCTGTCAAACGAATTATCAAGTATGTTAGTGGGACTTTAGGGTATGAGATTTGGTTCGTGTCCGACACGATATCATTGGCTTTTCTAATGCCGATTGGGCAGGGTGTGTTGATTATCGTAAATGTAACGCCCCGACCCTTTACACGCCATCGATATTGTCCGCTTTGGGCCACGCCCGCACGGATTTGTTCTTCCCAGGGGGGTCACCCATCCTAGAACTTCTCCAGGCTAAGCACGCTTAACCGGGGAGTTCTAATAGGGATTTCACCACTTGGGAAAAGGCCTCGATGCTGTATAAGGGTCCCGGTCTTTACTTTTATAGCCCAGGAACTCCCCCTCCATTCCCGATGTGGGACACCGGGGCCTTACAATCCACCCCTTAAGGTGCAGACGTCTCGCAAGTGCTTCAAGCTTCATAAGCCCGCCCACATACACCGAGCGACGCCAGGCCCACTTTACTCGGAGAGCTCTCGATACCATTTGTAACGCCCCGACCCTTTACACGCCATCGATATTGTCCGCTTTGGTAAAAATACTTCTAGGTCAAATTAGGGGCTGAAATTGCACAGAAATAATAATGAACCTGTCTAGTTTCATTTCCAATTCAAAGAATGTGCATAGCACCTCCAGAAATTCATCCACAAGCGGTAAGGCCCCGGTGTCTCACATCGGGAATGGAGGGGGAGTTCCTGGGCTATAAAAGTAAAAACCGGGATCCTTATACAGCATCGAGGCCTTTTCCCAAGTGGTGAAATCCCTATTAGAACTCCGCGGTTAAGCGTGCTTAGCCTGGAGTAGTTCTAGGATGGGTGACCCCCTGGGAAGGACAAATCCGTGCGGGCGTGGCCCAAAGCGGACAATATCGATGACGTGTGAAGGCGGGCGTTACAAATGGTATCGAGCTCTCCCGAGTACCGAGTGTGGGCCTAGCGCCGCCGGTGTATGTGGGGCTTATGAAGCCGGTAAGCTAAGACGGGACGCAGCCTAAGGGTGATTGTAAGGCCCCGGTGTCTCACATCGGGAATGGAGGGGGAGTTCCTGGGCTATAAAAGTAAAAACCGGGATCCTTATACAGCATCGAGGCCTTTTCCCAAGTGGTGAAATCCCTATTAGAACTCCGCGGTTAAGCGTGCTTAGCCTGGAGGAGTTCTAGGATGGGTGACCCCCTGGGAAGGACAAATCCGTGCGGGCGTGGCCCAAAGCGGACAATATCGATGACGTGTGAAGGGGCGGGGCATTACAGTAAAAGCACATCTGGAGGGAGTTTTTACCTTGGGAATAATTTGGTTACATGGCATAGAGAAAAGTAGAATGCCATATCTCTTTCGATTGCTGAGACTAAGTATATAGCTTGTAGGGAGTTGTTGTGCTCAAATGATCTGGATGAAGCAAATTCTTCATGATTATGGTATAGACCAGGACACACTCACTTTGTTCTGTGATAACAAAAGTGCCATCAACATCTCCAAAAATCCAGTCCAACACTCTCGCACTAAACATATTGACATTCATCAACATTTCATTAGAGAGTTAGTTGAGGAGCCTTGTTGTTCTTAAACATATATCCACTAAGCGTCAAAGAGCTGATATTTTTACAAAACCCCTTGATCTTCTTAGGTTGGAGTTCCTTAGAAAGATCTTGGGAGTAGTGCTCATAAACTAGAGTATGACTTGTTGCATGAGTGGTTATGTGTGATTGGCATTTTGTGTGCTTGGATGTTATAATCTAATTATCATTGATACTTGTCATCTTTGCACATAGACTTATTTGAACACCTCTCATGCTGCTTGCAAGGTTTTATGTGTCCTTGTCTCTGGATCATTTTGAATATACATGCTCATTGCTTTCATGATCTCATTTTGTACACATCCTTGAGTTAAACTGTTGCAGGGGTTTCCGCATAAGTGATCAAATTTCTCTATGGACTAGTAGCATTTGTGTCTTATGCATTACTAGAGGAATTGACCTATATTAGCATATCATGGGTGATGTTGAGTCTCTTAACCACCTACCATATTTTTGCATCTCCACGGCTTTCCCTCAATTCTTTATAGTCAAGGCATAAGGAAAAGGCTACCTCAGAGGCACTAACCAGGCCTTCCTTATTTTTCTCCAAGCTTCTCTTGTTTGGTTGCCATACTCTTGAGCGTGAAAGCCGCCAATGAGTGCGCAAAAGAAAGAAAGAAAAGTCAAATAAAAAAATAAATAATAAATAAAAACTGACTCTTTGATTAAGGGGAAGCCTCCGTCTTTACTCAACAAATACCCCTTGTTTCCTAGTGGTTTGACTTTCCTCAATCGTGTATAGATTCTCTTGCCTAAGGTCTAGCCATCCGATCACTACTAAGATTAACTTTAGCAATTATGCCACTCAAGGATTGCGCACGCACACACACACACACACACACACAATATGCGAGCTCTCATGTTTGCCAATGAGATGTGCATTCATATGCTAGCTATGTTCATTGATATATGCTTACCTGACTTGCTCATGATATTATGTTCATATTGTGTAGTTTTCAAGATTGTGAGCTTCATGATATATGGATTATCTCATCTTAGTGTCCCATCATTGCCATTGTACTAATCCATCCTTGTTTCAGGTGATACTTCGTTGTATAAGTGATTTTGAATGCTCAACAGGTTGAATTTTAGACTCTTGCACACCTTCTAGAATTTTGTACACCGCTCGAGCGAAGGTTCTTGCACTCAAGCGATAAATACCTCAATTCAGTATTTTTGCAGGTGGCACAAACTACTGAGAGCATGTTTTTTAGGCTCGAGCAATGGAGTCTTAGCTTGAGCGTTGAACCTGCGTTTTAATGTCTTCGGTTGGGCGACAAAATGGTCGCTCAAGCAGTCTGCGCAAGTTTAAATAGTTGAACCCGTCCTTTTCAATCCATTTTCCCCCAAATCCTCTAGAGCTCTTCTCTCTCCTAGGGCAAACTCCTGCCATCACTGTGCTCGATCGCTTGCCTCTTGATTTCACTTGATTTAGCCCTTGGATTTGTGATCTTCATTGCTATTTGGTAAGTCCCCTTCCCTTTTATTTTGTTTTTTCCCTTTCTCTTTTCTTTCCACAGTTACTAATTGTTCCATGCCTAGGGTTTCTCATGCTAGTGTTTCCCTATAGTTTTTTTTTTTTCTTTATGGTTATTGTTTTTCCATCTAGGTTCATTGTTTGTTTTTTTTTTATATATTTATTTTCCTAAGGTTTTATAGTGTACTTTGATTAAATTACGTGACTAAGTCACTTTGGTTATTGACCTTGAACATCATTAATCATGATTAGTTTATTCCTATTTTCCTGTTGGTGGTTGACCCTGGATTTTATTATTCTCCACTACTTACTAATGGGGCTTTGTCCTTCTTGTTTGAACTTTGGCTGTTGGTTTAATTGTATCATGTATGGGGATGTCTGGTTTGTCTCTTGGTGGGCTATCTTTGGGGGGTTGTTGGTGGTTTTACTTGCGTTGTCAGGGTTTAGTTATGGCCAAATCATCTAAACGTCGAAAGGCTACTACATCTCGACCCTCCTTTAACACTAATAAATTTCAATCTAAAGAAAAAGCTACCTCGTTTTGGGATTGCTACGAGTCTAGAACTGTTCATCTAGAGCAAAATGTCCAACCCTCCACCATCGAGTCCATTCTCATTCGCTCTATCTTTGATGTATTAGGAGGTGACCACGTCCTACTCTTCTCGGGCCAACAAAACCTAAGTTGGGTCCGGGAATTCTATTGTAACATTCACTCAGTTGATCCAGTCTCTACTTCTTTCAAAACTTGGGTTTGTTCCAAGGAACTCCATGTTGACAAGGAGTTCATTCGGTCTTGCCTTGATATTCTCCATGTGCATGATTGTCACTTTACATTCCTTGCTTCCCGAAATGCTGACTTTGACATGGTGGCTTCTGAAATTTGTGGCACATCTCGGACTTGGATTGCCGGGGCACTTATTAAGTAAAACGAACTCCTTCCTTGTTTTTGTCTTCTGAACATCATTGTGTGTACCAACATTCATGTCACAACCTATAGTTGTAATATCTCACAAGACCAAGGATATGTGCTCTACTATATAGACCGTCATCTTTCTATTGATTTTCTTGAAATGATTGTTGAAAAAATGATTTCGGTTTTTTAATGGAAAAAATCATTAGGTCTTCTATATGGGTGTCTTCTCAATTGGATTCTCTCGTCTATTTTTGTTCCTACTTCTTTTGATAATGAGTTTGCGTGTCCAATCAAAACTATCACTAAAAAGACAGTGTCCCAAAGTCAGGCTCATGTCAAGAAGGCTTCGTCAAAGATTGGTGGTTATGGTGCAAGTGAGGACCAAATGGATGAAGAAGCTAAGCTGGATGTTGCAGTTGCTGGTGAGGGGGAGCCGCAGCATCCTCAGGCTCATACTATTTGGGGATAGCTTCGCTAGGTAGAGTAGGCCCTGTTTGCACGTTTTAACCGCTTGGATGCCCGGATGGTTGTATATGATGCACGTCTCACTGACTTAAAGACATCCACCTATGCTCATCTCACTACTTTGGAGGCTTCTTCTCATCGCATAGAGCATGTTGTGGACCAGTCATCTCTCCAGCTTGCATGGATACTTTCCATACTTCAGATATAGCAGCAGCCTCCTCCACCTCTACTGTATCCATGATGGTTTACTGTTTATCCTTGTTTCTCTATTTTGGGCAGTTCTTATTTTTTATTTGATGGACATATATTTTTTGTTATTTTTTTTCTCCTAGTATGTTGGTAATTCTTATTTCTAGCCACATGACTGTATCCTTTGTCTCTCCTAGACAAAAAGGGAGAGTATTTTGGATTTTATTTTGGTTTTTGGATGGTCTGGTCAGGATTATATTGTTTTTGGATTTTGGATGGTTGGAATTATATTACTTTTGGATTTTGGATTATATTGCTTTTGGTTTTTGAATGGTCTACTTGTTTTATTTATCACTACCAATCATGCTACTTGTTCATTTACATATGTCTAGTGTTTGTGTGAAATTGTTTTCTTTGCAGATGGTTTACTCACTATGGTTAAAAAGTGATGTATAGAATGGTTGAGGGATTTTTTTTTTTTCCTATCTAGTGCGTGAGTTTGTTAGAATTTAAATGTTAGACGTGTTTTGTCAGGGAATTGACAAAAGAGGAAATTGTTAGGTCCCTTATGTTGTCAATTTCGCGAACAAACACTTTTTCCAATTGTAATCTATGTTTTGTTTTATCATGGACCGCTCCAGTGATGGAGTGGTCGCTTGAGCGAAGAATCCTAGCTCCCATAAGTTTAACACGTCTGCAAAAATACCAAGATGGTTCAATGTTCGCTCAAGCGAAATTGTTGGTGGCTCGAGCGAAGTTGTTGATGGATTTCATGTGTATGTGACACACAGCTTGAGCGACCATTCCATGGCTTGAGCAGCCTTCACAACCCTATTCTCTATAAAGCTGTGCAGAAGTCAAATTTTAGTGTTACATCTTCCAGATCAAATTCTTGAGGGTTAGGGTTTCTCTCTAGAGTTTCTTTGCTTCTTTCCGTTGATGTCTTGGTGAGTTTATCTAATGATCTAAATTGTTTACCTCAAAGGATTGTTTGATCATTCATATCAAAGAGTTCTTGTTCGATGGATTTCGAAGATTCGAGCATGAAGGCTTTGAAGGAGTTTGAAGCATCTCGTTGGGTGTTGTGGGTTCAACATCAGACTAATCAATTCCGAGACGAAGGTGTTGGTGAAAGAGGCACAAGTTATTGAAGACAATTTTACAAAGTATTAGGTAAATTGTTTGATAATCTTGTATATTTTCATTCTTCATAGTGGATTGATTAGTGGCATTTTGCTCGTGATTTTTTTCACGTAAAAATTGTTATGTCAATTTATAGATTGCGGAACAACAATCTAAATCACTTTCGTACGTGCTAGATGATTTAGATTGTTAGTTTTGAATGTTTGGGGATTGTTGCAATTAAATCTATTTCGAATCACGAATCACGTAAGTTTTTTAGCCCACATTTAATATTAGAAATTGAGATTGTCGTTTTGAAATGGGAATTGGAAAGTAAGATTAATCTTATGTATATTATATCGCGTCATGATCATGTGCATGGATGAGTTCATATTACTAGAGTAGAAGTATTCTCTACTAAACATTATGATCATCCCTTATTGTTTATCCTTTTTCAAGTGATGATGATGTACCATGGCTATGAGTCGACGTAGAATGTGAGAGTGAGCTATTGAGATCTTGTATTTGTTGGCGTAGGACCTTTATATTTTGTTAGCAAAGAACTATTATATGTAAGGGTTGAGCCCTCTATATGTTGTAAGTCCACGGGGAAATTTCTTTTGTAATAGATATGGATTTATTTTTTATTTGTATTGATACCACGTAAATAATAAATATAAGATATATGTAATTAAGGATTATATTATCATTGATTGAATGAAATACATATACGGAGAATTGATTTACAGTTTATACCTTTTATTTATGTCATATATCTGTGTTATTCTCGTGGATTCGAATTTTGTAAATCTTAAGTGTGACATGGCCTCTCTGTTGATCATCATCTTCAGCCGATGGAAGAAATCATGTCCAACCTCTCTATTTAGTCTGGTCCTCCCACGATGGAAGAAGTCAACTCCAGACCTCTCTATTCCCTTGCTCGTCTAATGACGAGACAGTAAACTGGCGCTTAGTGGTTTTCTATCACTATGAGCATCGTACTCGCCTTTGTCGTAGTAAATTATCTCAACCTTCGTAGGTTCACTATTTGAATTTTCACATTCCAGGAGGCTTTTTCAAATCCCTCGTGCCTATGTGGTCCACACGTGGCTTCTCCACCCTTGCCTATATAATAGATCTTCTCCATTATACGAAGGAACATATCGAATATATATTTCTCTTGTTTTCTTATTTTTTTTATAATCCTAGTGGTTATTGATCAAATGAATTTAAATAACAATTGCAAAAGTTTTTATGCACTCATTCTCTTATTTTATTTCATTTTATTAGTTGAGGGGAAAGAAAAACAAAAGAAAAGCAAAGGAAAATCAGGGTAATTGAATTGCAATGACACCTCAATGACCCAAAAAAATTGATCCGTTGAAAAAAATTAATACTTACTGATCTGTTATCTGTGGCAACACCAGATATGACGAACATCAACATGAAGGAGGTGATGAACTCCATCATAAGTGATTGACCTTTGGTTCCAACTGGCACTGTTCCAAAATAAGCATCCTCATCTACATCGAACATAAGATATAGCGTGCCGCTAGCAAGAATTGATCCTAGCATCTGCCCAAGAATATACAGAGGCACCTGCATGTATAGTTAAGGTAATATTTTTCTTTCCATGCTAAATTTGTACTTTTTTGGATAGTTTTCTATCAATGTGTTTGACAAACTAATTGTTTGGATCAATTCTATTGTGACAAAAGTGGGTCTAATCACCACAAATTTATTACAATAGTGACGAAAATTTTGTTTTTACAAATCCATTTTTCTATGGCAAATCAGGCTTTTGTCATAATAAAGATAGTAAAACAAACTTATTGTAACAAGCTGGTAACAAAATTTTTCTCACAATAGCATTATTGTGAGAAAATGTGGATTTTTTTTTTTTCCTTTTCTAATGAGAGTTTTCATCACATCAATTTTTCTATGTTGTGTGGAAATAATGCTTGCTTCAGAAATAGTCCTAATCACAACAAAATATTTTGTCACTATGTTGCACCTCTTCCATTGAAATTAATTTGTTCAGCAATATAAGTTTTAGGGTTACCAAGACAAATTTTTCCACAATAAACTTATGAGCTATGTTACATGAATTAAAGTATGAGTATTGAGTGCAAGTGTGTGTTCAAGTCTAACCTTCATAAACCTTGAATTTAAGACATTAAGATCTGTATCTAAAAGTTAGATATGGGTACAAGGACACATCATGTACAAATGTGAGTTTTTTCTTCAAATATCAGAAAAACAAAACAAAATAAAATATTTTTTAAAAATATATATATATAGGATTCAAGTGTCTAAATTGAGTACGGGCATCAGACAAATATCACACAACATGTTTGATAATCTAATTCAGCACTTCAAACTGAATGTATTAAGTAAAAATCAATTAAGCCTATTTGATAACTACTATGGTTGTTCACAAACCTGTAAGATCCAAATAAACCAACCGGACTGACTCGAGCCGATGAGTCACAGTCAATTTCAAATGTCATACGGTCTTCTACACCCGAACCATTTGAATTTATAACGTGAAGTATACGTGGCAATTCAAAATTGGAAGTCAAAAATACATTTTATCTTCTCAGACTTATCCTCTTCTCTATTTAAACCCTCCATGTACACTTGGCAGCATATGATAGGGTGTTAAAGGATCACACCTTACTTCTCATAGTCCCAATGAGTCATTATGACTTTTATCTTTTGTCGAGATCTATATCTATTACTAATCTAAGACTCTTATATGCTCTCTCTCTCTCTCTCTCACATATGTCTCTTTGCATTCTTATTAAATAAAGATGTTATGGCTTTTGTGCCCTCTCTCTTAGATAAATAAGACGTCTTCCTGATCTCTTGCACCAATTGTGACTCGTTCTCAACATTGATCATCTTCTATGGTGGTTCCTTGATCTTCTCTCGCCAGTGGCCCTCATCTCCTCTCTTTTCATTTTTGATCTCTCTCTCTCTCGAATCTCTCAAATCTCTCTTCCTAAAACCATTCTTTTCCTCATCCCACTCAAATTTGTTTAATGGAGGTCTGTTCTTGAAGAGGAGATCTGTTATAGTTTCAACCGAAACTCGACCGCTAAATCTCTAGCCTGAAGTGGCTGGTTTCAAGCAGTTAGTCAAACAGAATCGGATGATGGATTCTCCAATCCGAAGTGCTCGGTTCAAGTTGCGGATGTATATGAAATCCAAACCAGTCCAACCTATGAACTACCGTAATAACTACAATTAATATCACTTAAAATTTTAAGTGATTCTTAAAATGTAAGTTAAAAATTAAGCAATAGGAAACTTGCTTAATGTTAACTAAGTTTATAAACGCCCATAAATGTTGAATTGGATATTTATCGCCCCCACCACTACCACCCCCACTACACCACTACTATAGCCACCACCATGACCACCCTTCTCAAACACCACCACCACTGCCACCACCTTCATTGCCATTGTGAGATCCTTAACTTTTGTAAACCCTGTTAAGATCCTCACTTTTGCATTATTATAATAAAAACTCTTAGTTCCTTGTTTACTCATATATTTAACCCTAGAACTGAAACGCATCATGGATGAACTTGTACAAACCCTAATCGATCCAAGTAGCTTAGCAATCATTTCTAAAAATCTAATATTAATTATTTAAATCTCTATAGATTAATCACTGAAACCCTACTTTCTGATTTTTACTGTTTTTGTTCGATTATTCACCTTTCAATTCAAAGCAACGTAACACAAATTGAATTATTTTTCCTATCACTATTTTAATTAATTATATACTTCAAATAGGTATTTTAATTTATAAATTCATACCATGCCCTCACACTTTATTAAAATTGCACATTTTCCTCAAATTCTTTACTTTATATATATTAAAGTACACCTCATTATAATAATATTTTTCATAAATATCTACACTATTTTAAGATGAATTTGTACACAAAATAAATTGAAAAAATCCCTCAAAATCCCTATCAAATGGCCAACCACCTATATATGCATATATATATATATATAGTGTACTTTTGAAGGCAAATAAGTTTGAAATAAGGAGGAATATTTGACTTTGAGCAAAATTCATGGAACCTTGTTGTGTACTTGGCATCAATCTAGTTCTATCTTGACTAATATATAACTAAATCATGTTTAGAACATAATTGGGCATCGTAATCAACCTCCATTCCATTACCATTCAACTAAATCCAAACATATTCCATTCTATTCCAACAAAGGACATTTTAGACAATTCAACACAATTTTTTTATAAATAGACCATTTCCCTTAACATTTTTACTCACTCAAACACAAAACACATGCACATTTCAGCTAAGGAGGGGAAAGAAGGAAGAATGTGTGAGCTTGTGGGAGAAAGGAAGAAAAATAGAGCACACTTGAACAACCTCATTCCTAGGCAAACAAATAAGCCACAACACAGCCCATCCTTTTATTTGCTCTTTCAAATATATGATATTAGAGGCCTAGAGCATTATTTCAATATGTGTATGCATGGTGTTCTTGTATTTGAATCAAAGAAGTTGAACCTTGATTGCCACCTTGCATGTATTCTCTCTCAAATGAAGCAAACCCACAACTTTCAATCTAAATCTTACATTATTTTAAAGACACACATTCAAACTAAAAATCTGAGTTATTAAAATAGTATTTAGCATGTTTTCATCATAAGAGAAGTGGAAATTATCCATGGTTGCTCCATTTTTTCTATTACTCTTTCTATTTTAAGTTTTATGCACATATGACCAATATTTTCAGTCCACTTTCAAAAATTCTAGAAAAATGTATAAAAATCCCCTTGTCGTCATTCTTACATCAAAACCTTCTTTACAGTATTAGCTTTCAATAAAAAAAATGGTTTTATTGAAAAAGAGTGAGTGGTTTCAGAGAAAATTCAATTTTTATAATAGTCGACGAATCTGGATAGTGCTGGAGTATTTCTTATATAATTAAAAATCTAGGAAAGTTATCACACTTCCAAAGAATGATATGGAAACTAGATAAAATTCTCTACGAATCCTACGAAGGTCAAGTTCAGGAGAGAGCGAGCGAGAGAGAGAGAGAGAGAGAGAGAGAGAGAGAAATTGAAAATACCTCTTTCATTGTGATCTTTAAAGTAAACAGAATCTAGAAATTTATTTTTGTTGATGATTTCATGTTCTTAATTTCTTGGATATGTTTCTTATCACTTGTTTGAGCTTTAATATGGTAATTACATATTGTGGCTATATTTCCTTACAATAGAGCTTGATGATGCTCATACTTGTGTAGAATTTATTGTTTTAATAGCTTGTGCTAACCTAAACTTAAAACATGTAACTCAATTGGAAACTTAATTAGGGTAGTAAATGGTTTTCGATCACTTGAGTAATTTAATGAGATATGACAACTTCAAGAATTGGTTGACAGAACGTGTTTCCTATTGAAAGTAAAGTCTTGTGCAAGTGGCTATTTCCGAACCCTTGAAAGGATCAATTGTATTCGGACCCTAGGTTGTTTTGGTATAATAAGGTTGGAGGAGGTTATAGACAAGGCCCTCATTTTTGCCGTCTCTTTTGAGGTCCTTGTTTGGTGTCACACGGTATGTAACCATTGTAGGCATCCGGGATAAGGTCTACAAAACAACAAAAGAGGAGACACACCGAATAATTCGAGTCCAATTCTTTTGGTTAGGATGATGAAATCTCTTTGGGGAATTTCTAATTTACTAACACCTAATTTTATGATCCCTTTGTTTATTGACTTGAATATCATGCTTCATTTTGTAATTGTGATCGTGTATTGGACTAGAAAAAAGAGACGGGGTGTCTGTGCGTTTACTGGTCCGCGTTTTATGCTAGGTATTGAAGACTATTAGTTGGTCAAAGGCGAAACTGAAGCATTTGAGAACGTATGGCTACCTTAGAAGAATTAGATACTAGTTTTGTTAAGTCCCTTTTGTAACCATATTTGGATTGTAAGTGTTAAAACTCTTGACGTAATTAAGACATACCTCTTGTAATTGTTATATATCTATACATATCTTTTGTAACCTATCTTTATATTCCGTCAACTCATGTAAACCTTGTATTAATACCTTGTTAAGATTTGTCAAAGAGGTAACTTTGCTATCGAAGGAGATTGGACTTAGAATTGAAGTTATTTTGACTCTTCAGATCTTTCCTGAGATCTTATTTGGTTATTGACCAAATGACTCATTAGTGACATTTCTTACACTTATAATCTTAGAAAAGAAAAAGAAAAAAATGTATTTATTTGTTAATATATTCCCTGATATTCTTGATTTTTGAGGTGTCACAGCCATTGTCATCATTGCCATATGCACTACTATCAATTTACTACCACCACCACAATTGTCATTACCATTACCACCACTTCTCTTCCACTGCTGCAACTGCTACTACAACTATTCACCTTCATAACCATCACCACCATTGCCATAACCACTACTATTATTTCACTATTACAATCACATTTTACCTACTACATTATCCCTTCACTATCACCGCACCCACTAAACCTTTACCTCCACCACCATCACCATTGTTGCCACCTCTACCACCACCATTACCACCTCACCATAACAATATAAAAATTGAAAGATACGCATTGAAAGTAGTAAGTTTCAAATTTCATCTTGTACATATTAGACAACTTGTTTTAGTTTAGTACTTCAATTTTATCGAACAAATTTGGCATTAAGTTTTTAATTAGTATTTAATTTTTGGATTTCACTTTTTAGTTTTATTAAACATCAACACAACTTATGAGTAATTATATATAAATAAAAAAATCTCATACAAAAATTTTGGACAGAATGATGTAGTTCAATGTTTAAAGGAAAGCACTCATAAAAAATTATTTTTATTTATAAAATTGATACTGTCGCATCATTCTTATGGTGTATTCTAGATTAAAATTTCATAGGATGGAATTCACCTAAACTTACTAGGACAGTCTTATTGTAACAAATTGGCTACAAATAAACTTATTTTGATGAAACTTATTTTAGTTATATCACATGGGTTGAGAAACACTTAACTCTAGCTATACATTATGGTAATCTTTTACACAAAATGAAAGCAAAATTATATCATATATGAGACAAATCAATCTAATAACGTACCTGTTTGTAAGGGAAATGTCTGAAGATTGCAAAAGTGATGGTAACAGCAGGATTCAAATGGGCACCAGAGATATGGCCAACGGAGTACACCATGACCATGATTATTAGACCCCATACTACACATACCCCTGGAAATGTCACGGAACCATAAATTTTATTTACAACAACTGCACTGCATCCGGCAAATACCAAGAAATAAGTTCCCATGGCCTCGGCCATAACCTAAAAATCATATAAACAAACACATAATGATTAGCATTGTATTTCTCACTATGTAATCGTTTTTCTTTCTTTCTTTTTTTTTCAATCAAGAACAAATGTTAAGGGGGGAAAAAAAAACAAATAACCAATTGTCCTATGAAAGGTTTTAAATATTGGATGATACATGACATATCAAGTGAAGTGTTTTGAGTTTTGGCTTACATTCCAGTATATTGGTGTGATCAATGCTCAACATGTGTGTAATTAAGAAGATTGGAATGAAAAAAGTTCACGCATCAGCACGTTCGTGATATATATTGATTTATAACCTATTCACAACCCGATTCACCAAAGGTGGCTCAACTTTTGGTGAGGCCTAAAGCGAAATGTCAATAAGATGCCAATTTTTACATTTAATTATTAATTTTTATTTTGTCTTATCTTTTACATTGCAACTCTGCAATGTAAACTTTTTTTTTTTTCCTTCCATCATTGTAATTAAAAACCAAGTTTATTCATAGCATTTTTATTAGGGGCTTTTGAACAATTAGATTTCTTTTTCTTTTTTCTTTTTTCTTTTTTTTTTTTGCTTTCTCCAAATGAATGTTTGGATAAATATTTTTTTTAGTGGACCTTTGAACAAGAAATGTTTTTTAAGCCTTTACAACCAAGGACCTTTCAACAATGGGAGCTTCTAAATGCTCCCACATAATTTTCTTAGACATTGTATCCTCTCATTTCTTTGTAGCACCACAAACTAATTTCAAATTTTACAAATATTCTTTGAACAACCCACTTAATACCAAAATTACCTACCACCCTCTCAAACCCTAACCTTAACCCTACCTACACCCCTAGCGCTAATCACCATTCCTCATCACTCTCTTGCTTTGGCCACCACCCCTAGTCCCCCTATCGTTTGACACCACCACCGGCCCCTCCTCACCTTTGACGAAAACCCCAATCCTATCATTATCCAACCCCTTATCCCTCTTCTAAGCATGACCTAGCGTCTCCCTAATTTTTCTTATTCTTCTCCATCGGACAATTAGTGTCGAACTAGTGACCTAGGTTCGATTTTTCTTTACCAAATGGAGTACGAATGTGTGCTTCTTCTTTGTTGAATGAAACCCTAATTGCTCTCTCTATTTACAAAGAAGGGCTAGGTTGGTCATAGCAATGTGGTAATGACGTGAGGGATGCTAGTGTAGAAGGTTGGGATTCGTTATGGTTGTTGGTTTGTTGGAGGTAATAGGACTTAGTGGATGAGGGGATAAGGAAGAACAAAGGTGCGGTGCAAGGGCATATGGAGCTAGAGAGAGGAAAAGAAGGGGTAACAATAGATGATGATAAAGTAGAGGTCAAAAATTTTACTCTTTGGTCTTTGTTGGTAATTGTACTTTAGGGTATAATGATTAAAAAAAAACGAAACGGTGGCAGGCCAAAGAAGTTTTCAGGTTCATTTAGAAAGCCTTTGGACAATGCATGCTTTTTTGTGGCCTTTGGACAAAAATTTGTTTTCTTTTTATTGTATCTTTGGCAAAACTCTTTTCCCATTAAATTTTAGAGTCTTTTTTTTTCTTTTTTCGTTTATTATGGCCAAGTGTTTAGACAAATAACTCAAATTTTGGAGCCTTTTAAAAAAATGATTCTTAAACAGCGACTATAATGGCCTTAATGGTGTATCGGTTGTGCAAACTACTATAAAGACTTCTTCTTCTTTTTTTTTGTAATTGATGATTTCACAAAAATCACGACCACGTCATTTCATTTCTAATACATATGGCTCGATACAATAAGACATGACCCATACTGATTCCTCTCCTGACACCATTATTTAAATGTTGCAAGATGGAGGCATTTTGACTCAAAAGATAGAGAGAGCCTATGCATAATGTTTTCAAATTTTTGTTACCTTTTGAGTGATGAAAACCACCTCAGTTGAAGAACAAAAACTAGGATGTTTATTAGTCGGTTGCCAAGAGCCTGCTTGAACACCAAATTTCTATTTTTGTTATATCGTCGTCTGATGACATTGTCTTAGCTAATGAAGAACCAATTTTTCCTCTCTTTCTCTCTCTCTCTCTCTCTTTCTCTCTCCCTCCTACAAATTAATTAAAAGAATTGAGTTGGGTTTGAACTCTGATGGATGGAAATTCAAAATGAATTTGGATAAATTGAAGATTGATGGTTTAGTTTTTTTAGTATGGTGGAATGGAGGTTGGAGTTTGTGAGTTTTTTTGGATGTCATTTAGACCATTAGCTGAAAAAATAGGCTTCCTTTAAATAGTTACATGCAACAACTGCTTTGAGACCGTTAATTAGGTTGGTAACTATTAACTGCCATGAAATCTTCTATCCCAATTATTTGTTTTATTGTTAATCTTTTTTTTGTTTTTTATAGGTAAATTATATTTTACCCCTTCTATATTTGACCATATTCTCACTTTGATTCTTAAATTATTTAAATTAAAGCATTATTCGTAACATAATTAATCCAAAATCCTACCATAACCAATAATAACATTAATCCCATAAGACATGTTTCCCATTGAACTACACTTTAGACATTACAACTTTCATGTTCTGGTATTAGTTACATCACCACTTTCATAGTTGAAGAAATTAGAGGATACAAATTAAAAATGCCCTAATGGCTTACAAATAAGCAAGGCAAGGCCTTGTTACAACAAAATAGACACGTGGTCTCAAAACACATATGCTCGGAACTTCCACATAATACATCCATAAGCCTTCGTGCTGTATCAAAACAAAAGAGTCCATGAAAGTATGAATTCCGTTTAATTCATCCTTCCTAAATTCCAAAAATTAGGATTTTCATAAAATTAGGGCTTTTGCCCCTTCATCATGTTAGATATTATTTTTCAACTCCAATTTCCATAATCCATAGGCATTATTAGAAATTTTAAGAAAATTTTGGGAAAAATACCATTTTGGAAACAAAAATCCAAGTTACAAAAACAAACATCAATTATAGCATCAATATTACAATAACACCAAATAAACATCCTCAAAGTAAAGAGATACCAGGTTAAAAGTAATCCTACATCAAAGATGGAGGCAAAAAATCTATATCAACAAGAATCCTTCGAAAACCAACGATCCAATCGACGAAAATACACTACCTTCACGTAAACTTTGATTTTTGTAAGGGAGAGAGGTGTGACTCTTAGTAAAATGAGAAATTTGTAGAGTTAGAAGGTTAGGATTTTTTAAGCAAGAGAGAGAGGAGGGAAGGGAGAAAGGTGAAGAAAATGATCTAAAAAGTCACTTTTAAGTGAGTAATATCGCGCAGACCGCTCGAGCGATGAATCTAAACTCTCATTATTTCAGTCTGCAAATCGAGATTCTTAGAACCCCTACATGTTCGCTCGAGTGACCACTTGTCCACTTGAGCTATCCTCCGCCCTGCTATAGACACCCCATTTTTTTACTAGCCTTGAGACTTAGGTGCTCCCTTTTGGGTTTTCAATGATGAAGACAAAATGTGTTAATCCTTACAAATTCCGCATCAAGAAGCCTAAGGATTAAGCTTTAAACCATCTAGTGCCTGTTTTAGACAAAATGTTTTTTGACCAAAATGGAAACCTCTTCCAAAATAAGTTTTAGTGGTGCAACTCTAGACGTTACTGCAATGTTCTAAGGCTCTTATTTTCAAAATCAAAACATAGTATTCTTTCAAATAAACTAAGCGAGAAATATAGTAGAAGTGAATGGGATGGATGAAATCCTCTAAAATGCTTATTTCTCATTTTAATTCAGGCTAGCCTTCTCTTGTTGATCTGATGATGTGCTTACTGGCTGGTCGGACACTATATCATGGCTGGCTACAAAAGCACTCAGCCGATTGCTAAGAAGCTCGATCGACTAAATGTTCTGAGTACCGAGCGTTTTTAGAAATTTCAGCTTATTTTGCTCACCTACCACAAATATCTCAAATATTTATGACCTGAGCTCTATATATAAGAGCTCGACACCACTTTTCAAAAGGTTGAAAAA
This sequence comes from Camellia lanceoleosa, assembly GCA_025200525.1. NCBI lineage: Eukaryota > Viridiplantae > Streptophyta > Magnoliopsida > Ericales > Theaceae > Camellia > Camellia lanceoleosa. Next base: position 49,831,891 of record CM045767.1, read on the forward strand.
CATGCCCAAGGCATTGCAAGGCTTGAGAGCTCTCTCTCCCTCTTCTCTTGCTTCCTATCTACTACCTTCACCATTTAATCTTCCATTAAAGCTTGATCCTAAGCTCTGGATAAAGGAATTTTGGACATTAAGGGGTGCACCTAAGAGTTCTTGAGGGGTCTTAAAGAGAGTTTGTGAGCAAAAAGAACTCATCCTCATAAAAAGGTGAATCATTTGCTTCTTTGATCATTTTTTTCCTTTTTTTTCTTTAGTTCTAACTTCATTTTCAAATATGTAATTGTCATAAGTCCTCATGGATGTGGAGGGAGTAGCTTTAGCCACCCATCCATTTAGTTGATAGCCTTTTCTTTGTTTCCTTACTTTTCTTAGCTTTAACTATCTAGTTCATATGAATTTTGGATCCTTTTGGATGAGATTTGGAGTAGTTTTAGCCATCCATTCACAAGTTCAAAAAGTATGGTAGCTTTTCGTATTATTACACTCCTTATCCTATCTCTCAAGTGTGTTAATCCATGTGGTTCAATTCCTTACTCCATTACCATGAGTGCTAGGGGTTGTTCCATGGGATTGCTTGGGTAATCCATTGGATTTGATATGGACGAGTGGTGTCTTCCCCTTTTCATTGAGCCTTTTGGAAGTAAAATAAGAGATTTTGGGTCAAAGGATGTTAAAACCTCCATTCTCAATCATTTGTGAACATAGAAAATGATGTCATCATCCTTGTTCTATGACTAGATGAGGAGTTTTTCAATGAGTTTGATGAATCTTTTATTTTGTTAAGTAAAGCTTAGGCCAAAAAATGATTTGCATTAATCTATGCTCTCCACTTAATAGCATGGATTTGGGTATTAATTTACACTTATTCACAAAGAGAATATATAGGTTCATATTCCTTTCTTGGGCTTGAATTTGTTTTATTTGCATGTGTCTTGGGACTAGCCTTGGAGTGCTAGGTGAGCATTTCGAGCTTTAGCATATTGCATGTGTGTGTTCTTTGTCATATCTATTACTATATCATGTTACTAAGTTCTTAAGTAAAATGTATGCTTGAATGTCAATGGATGAAAGTTGTGTTGTTTATTTTGGAATGTAGGTAATTCTTACACTCTGGATTTTATTTTTAAAAAAAAAAAAAACTGTTCAAAACTCATGAAATCAGAGTATAACCAAAATTAACGACACAATCTAAATTTACATGCCCCAGATAGTAATGGTAGAATTATTAGTAATTAGAATATGGACATACATTGATTAGAAAAACCACATTATGACTTAGTAGAGGCCGATCTTTGATTAGATAAGTGGGGTGCTCAATTAATGACATTCCCTTCTCATACCTATGTTCCCCAGCCGAGACACTTTCGTTATGACGGACGGTGGCCTTTGGCACGAGTCACGGGTTTCCTAATTTCTGCAAAAGATTAGGTGGCGATTCTGAATTTTGGTGATGTAGTCCATTTCTGACAATGTTTTACAATAAAAATGGATTTTCTATAAAATTTGCTGGATTTGGACTCTCATTTTCTGTTTCACATTGCACTGGTGAGATCAGATCAAAAATTGGGAGTCTGAACTGTCAGGGGCGCTTGGTAACCCCAAACAGCATCCCACAGTTTTTGCAACTCCACTGGGAAATTAAGAAAACGTGACTCAAACTTCTTAATGTGGATTTTATTTTCGTATGTGTATTCACTACATTTCATGCATGGTGCTTAAGTCACTGTATTTGCCATCTAACATCCCAGACGGCTTGCCGGACATAGGCTTTGTTATGGTGGAAATACAAGCCTCGGATCTGGACCACCAACGTACTGCTTGATCCTTCCTTTATTTAGGTGTTGGGTAAAGTAGGTATATCAAGTGTCTTGTTAGGTACCCTTTTGACCAGACTGATCTAGTTCATATACTAAAGTCTATCAACTTTCACAAATAAGACAGGATGTTTTCTCATGTCTAAGATGCAGTGATACCACTTGTTTGAGTAGTGAATCCCTAGTTTGTCTCCCACACTAAGACAGGGAATCCCAAGCCCCTATAGGGGTGCCTTGGTTTACCTTATTTGCTATATGTTGTGTGTGGGATTCAATAGAGGGGCTCGTTATTCATATTAATGGTTTAGATATGTCAATAGCTGGGTTAAGAAAAATCCAGTGGTATATGCAATGATCAGTGATACAAATTGAGCCGAAATACTGCTGAATTCATGTTTTTTATATATGTCATGGGCCAAATTGCCGTTAGGTTTTTGTTTTATGTATGTTTTGTTTTCTTTGTTTGTTTTTCTTTTGTTAGGTAGTCGGTTCATCATAGCTTCGGAAAGTTCTGACACCCCTAAAACCCTATGGACTTACGCTGGTAGACTCTACATAACTACAAATCTTGTTTAAGGTCAGCCAGTGTTAGTGTCATTTCCACTAGTATCCAAAAAAAGGGTCAGACAAGCACAATTGATTCAGAGCCCGTCACCTCTTCCATCTCCTTTGCAGCTTTTACATTAGTCACCCCTCAAATCTCCTATGTTCAGTACCCCAATAAACCATTCTCTAGGCCCTTTAGTGGCTTAGAATCTGCCAAATATCGTGGAAATGATCGCTAACCTTTAGCGGTTCATGGATGCTATTAATTATATAGTAGCTACCCAGGGTGATACCATTACTGGAATGCAACAAACAACCGGGACAACTGCCGCCCATCCACTGCCAGCTAATCATCTTGGTCCGGACCTGCCTCCGCTAAATGAGAACTTCCCAGGTTTTGATCAGCCAAAAGAACTAGCCCGGGTTCCTGTTACTAATGCCCTAGTACATCCAGTTGAGGGACTTTTTTCCCTCAACATCGCCAATTTTGATCCAGTCATGCTGAAGATAGCCAAGTTAGGGAAATTATTCAAAAAGTCCCAAGGCTTTGATTACATTCTTGATATAGAGGATAGGTATACAGAAGCAGCAATTATATTACCTGAAAGATTCAAAATGCCACATATCGACCGGTTTGAAGGATCCGGAGACCTTACATATCCACTTATTCTCAGATGTTCTGAAAACTATGTATCTAACCTGCTTCCAGAAATTGTCTCTTTTTGGAAAGACTTTGTCAAGAATTGCTGCTACTTGGTATGCCAAACTGGAGGACAAGGTAAAGCAAGATTAGGAAAAAATTGATAAGACATTCATTGCTCAACACTTTTATAATACACAAATTGAGGTGACCCCCGGGATTTGAAAGCCACATGTCAAGAACCAAAGGAAAGCTTCGTTGAATTCATAGCAAGATGGAGGGCTAAGGCGGCCATGATGACTAACGGGCCCTCAGAAAAGAATTGGATCCGGATAGTGGTAAGGAACCTTCATGGCAAGATGCTACAAAGATGATAGTTCTCCCACTCTTACTTTCAAAGACTTGCACAAGATAGGAGTTCAAATTGAAGATGCTATGAAATAGGGGATCATTGCAGATGAGAAAAAACCTGTGAAAAAGACTTTTGTTTGCAGTTCCAATGTTATTGGCTGCAGTAACACAATCGCAAAACCTTTGGAAGTTAGTACCGTTATCACCTCCACAAAAATGACCAATCTCTTTGCCGATGCCACCTCATAGCCCCACAATCAACACCGTTTCCTGAACTGTGATTTCCATCCACTCAATATGACTCCAACCCTAGTCTTGAAAACACTGGTGGAGAAAGGCCATCTCAAACTTCCTGATCCTTGACCTTTCCCATACCCACTTCCACCTAGGCATGATGCATCCAAATACTGTGCTTTCTACCAGCAACAAGTCTATGAAATAGACTGTTGCATTCGTCTCCGCCATGAGATCCAAGAAATCATTAACTATAAAATCATACCTCCCCCACAACCTCCACCACAAAAGCCAAATGTCACCACCAACCCGTTGCTTACCCATGGCCAAGTTCTGCCATCTCTCTACTTTAACCTTATCCATACACTATCTCTCACCTTTGACCCCAGTGTATACATCACCCCTTCTCACTTACCCAAACTTGAAGTCTACATTCATGAGGGTGCTAATCTATGCATAATGGATGCAATCTCAGTCAGAACCCAAAAATCCTGTGGTGGCAACAGAGGTGCCAGTGATAAAAACTGAGGATTTGTCAGGGTATGATCCTAATTGATAAACAGTACTGATTGGTCATCCAAAACTGAAGGTTGCATTACTTGATGCATTCTCCATTAATGTTATCAAGAGGGATGTACTCGAGTAAGAACTAGACGACTTGGCTGATTTATAAGAGGATTTGGATAACCTTCATTTCTTCGAAAAACAGAATTTGGAAGATATACAATGCGAATGGTGAAACCCAAACAATTTGGCCAACGTCCACGAATAGGCAAGCAGTATGGAGGATTCAAAAACAGAAGGAAGTGATGAGGAAGCAAGAAAAATGGTACAACCCACTAGAAAAGAAAAGAGGAAGGAAAAGGAAGGCAAAAGCAGTGAAACTAGGGAAGGTAATAAGCCCAGAGAGTCCAAAATAAAGAAGACTGAAAAAAAAGTGCCAGGAGGAGAATTTGGGAGAGTGGTCCTAAATTCGAGAACACTAGAACAACCAATTCAATAATAGAAGAACAACAACAACAACTATGAGTTAGCCGAGCATGGGCATATTTGAGAAGAAGGGAGATCTTTACAGAAATCCGATCAACATCACATTACCAGCCAAAATGAGATGATTGTAATATAAGGATGATACATGTTGAGCCGGATGATTGCATAGCTATAAATGAAAGGGAATGGTGGAAAGACAATGATTTACAATTCGCCCACACCGATGAAGGTTGGGGAAGTAATACATCAGATGATACCTAGTCTTCTGAATAAATTGATCATCTAACTAGGAGCGGGCATTTCTTTAAGCCCTCACACCTAGATCAAGGAAAGCTGTCGGGAAAGGATACAGAGAAAGGAAAAGAGAAAGAAAATGAAGAAGAGGAAGATTTGGTCCTTAAATAGTTGAAGAGGATCCAAGCTAACATTTCAATCTGGGGATTGCTCATGGCATCACGTAAACATCAACAAGCTATGCTTAGAACATTAACAAAACCCAAACTGTCCATTGATACCACACCTAACCAGTTATGTTCGCTATAAATATGTGTCCTTCGCGTACTACTTATATGATAGGATTAAAGCTAGTAGACTTCGCGCTAACAAATTAGCTGATCCGAGCATATGACAACACAAGCCGGGAGGTTATGGGTATTGTTAAAATACAGATTCTAGTGGAACCATCTAAGCACGAAACTGAGTTTCACGTCATGGATGTGCCAATGACTTTGAATTTGCTATTGGGCAAGCCTTGGTTATATCAAATGAAAGTTATTTTTTCCACAATGCGTTAGTTGGTCAAATACTTGTATGTCGGCGAGATCACTACTGTCTTCTAGAATTCATCTATCCATCCCCCACCCGAGGTTACGACCCATGTATTGGAGATAGATCATGAGGAAGAAGACGTTTTCCTTGCCAAGTTCACTTTAGCCAAAGCCCAGTTAGTCCATACTATCGTGGCAGATGAAGACGGAATATACCTGAGCGCTCAGCCAATCTACTTCATGAGCAAATTGGGACATATCCCAGGAATAGGACTTGGAAAGAATGTAGGAAAGGAATTACAGTGGCAGAGGAAGCTACCCACAACCCTTATTCATTTGGGTTAGGGTACAGACCCACAGAAGAAAATTGGAAGAAGAAAGGGGATGAGATGAAAGAAAGGGCTAAAGCTAGTAGGGCTAGCAGGCAATATGAATTAAAGTACAAACCGATCCTGGGAACCCTAAATGGTCGCTTTATCAGAGAGGAGATAATTTCCCTTTTTGCGATTTTCCTGAACCATAAGTGAACCCCGAGACAAAGAAGCATCTCTCCAGGTTTGAGGTTTTCTTTGACTAACAGCAATTTGAGAGTGAGGATGAGGAAGCAAACTTCGGAAATGGCCTGGACTAAGGCAGAAATAGCTATTTGGCTAACGCTGAAGAGGATAAAGTGGAGTTGATACTGGCTGATCGTGAAGCTAGCACTGTGTTATAGGGTTTTAAGGATGTTAGTGTTTTTGTGATCGGGGAAAGATCGTCTGTGGACTACAGTGACCTCATTCTAGATGTATCTAAGGCACCTCGTTTGACCTAGCAACTCAAGAGAGGTTGTATAGTGAGTCTGAGTCTGATTCTACTAAGTCTGTAGAGTCGAAGTCAGACTTGGGTTCTTCTAGTAGTTCTGAGTCGGGTGGTTCTGGCATTGATAACCAAATGCCACTATCTTGTCTCGGTCATCTTTTTCATTTTCTTTTGAGTCCATCAGATCTCATCGAGCTGCACGATGAATGAGAATCATGGGAATTGTGCTTACTTTTTTGTGCCTTTAGTTTATCATATTGACCAAGATTTTCAAAATTTTGATGAAAACAAAGATAAAGAAATTTCTTAGGCTTTGAAAAATTTGATTAATTGGGAGGAGGAGAGACGTGCAAAACCTTTAATGGATGAGATTGTTCCGATTAATGTGGGTACTAAAAAGGATCCTCGCTTAGTCCAGATTGGTTCCACGTTATCTTTGGAGGAGAGCGAACGATTAGTCTCTTTGCTAAAAGAATTTAAAGATGTTTTTGCATGGTCCTATAAGGATATGCCTAGAATCGATCTTGAAATTGTCCAAAGACAAGATCTCGTTTTGATCCCCGTGCTAGGCACATTAGGTAAACTCCATAGAATTCAAATGATCGGGCATTGAAGATTAAGGAAAAAGTCACCAAGCAAATCAATGCAGAGTTTCTTATTATATCAGAATATCCTACATGGTTGGCAAACATTTTACCAGTTCCAAAGAAGGATGACAGGATTCGAGTCTGTGTTGATTTCAGAGATTTGAATAAAGCCAGCCCTAAAGATAATTTCTCCCTGCCACACATTGATGAATTGATAGACTTCATTACAAGTCATGCTTTACTTTCGTTCATGGATGGGTTTTTAGGATATAACCAGAACTCCACGGCATCTAAAAACAGAGAGAAAACGACATTCACTGCTAAATGGGGGACTTACTAACTACTATCGGGTTATGCCATTCAGGTTAAAAAATGCCAAAGTCACTTATTAGAGAACAACAACCACCATATTGCATAACATGATTCACAAGGAGGCTGAAGTGTATGTGGATGATATGATTGTCAAGTCCAAGGAACGAGAAGGTCACCATGATGCATTAAAAAGGTTCTTTAAAAGAATCTGGGAGTACAAGCTAAGGCTGAATCCGCAAAAATGTACTTTTGGGGTGACTGTAGAAAAGATGTTAGGTTTCCTAATCACACAATGCGGAATCGAGGTAGACCAGTCCAAAATCAACACTATCTTAGAAATACCCCCACCAATGGCTAAAAAGGAGGTCCGAGGCTTTTTAGGGAAGGTGCAATTCATAAAAAGGTTTATTTCCAAATTAGCCTCCACTTGTGAACCACTATTTGGCTTGCTGAAAAAATGGAAGAAGTTCCGATGAGATGATTGACGCAATTACGCTTTTGAGCAAATCAAGCAATATCTACAAAATCGACCTGTGTTGTTACCCCCCGAGCCAGGGAAACCATTGATCTTGTACCTGTTAGTGACTGAGTCTAATATGGGCTGCATGTTAGTGAAAGAATCAAAAGAGAATGTGGAAAAGGCCATATACTATCTAAGCAAGAAAATGTTGGAATATGAGACTCATTACACCCCTTTGGAAAAGCTTGTTTAGCCTTGGTGTGCGCCACCAAAAAGTTGAGGCACTACTTGTTAGCACACTCGGTAATCCTGGTTTCAAGGTTAGATCCCATCAAATATCTCTTTGAGAAATCATCACTTATCGGTAGGCTAGCTCGATGGCTGCTTTTGCTTTTTGAGTTTGATCTACGATATATCGCTTGCAAATTTGTCAATGAGAGAGCCGTAGTAGAGTTCTTGGCAAACCACCCGATCAAAAGAGAAGAAGATAGGGAATACAAATTCCCAGATGAAGGGATCCTGCAGTTAGAAGAGGACACTTGGAAGTTGTATTTTGATAGGGCTGCCAATCAATATGGATACGGAATGGGAGTATTACTCATGGCATCCGATGATTCCTACGTACCTTTGGCCTTCAAGCTTTGATTTAAGGTGTCCAACAATCAAGCAGAGTATGAGGCATGCATAGCTAGACTAGAAGCTACCCTAGAACTAGGAGCATTAACATTGGATATGATTGGAGATTCAAACCTGGTTGTGTCTCAAGCCAATGGGGATTGGAAAGTGAAGGAAGAGAAAATGAAAGTCTATCATCAGACCCTGGATACGCTAATTCTGATGTTTAAGCGATTGACATTTACACATTTGGTGAGGGAGAACAATAGGTTCACTGATGCCTTAGCAACCTTAGCTTCAATAGTGGACATACCGATTAGGGTGAAGATGAGCTTGATTATCATAGAGCAGAGATATGCACCGATATACAAGATGATTGCTGTGACAGAAGAAGCCCAAGATGGCCCTTGGTATTTTGTCATTTGGAATTTTCTAAAGAAAGAAGTATACTCACAAGGGGAAAATGCTAAGGATAAAAGGGGGATATCGCATCTGGCCACTCAATTCCTCATATGTGGAGACAATTTGTACAGAAGGGGCCATTTAGGAATGCATAAGTTGTGCATAGAGAAAGATGAAAATTGCATCATGGAATCCGTCCATGGAGGGGAATATGTGGCTCATATGAATGGTATAGCATTAGCAAGGAAAATCCTCAGACAAGGATATTACTGGTTGACTATGGAAAGTGATTATGTTAGTTTTTTTTGGCGATACCACAAGTGTCATATTTACGTCAATCACATGAACATCGCGCCGTCAAAGTTATACAACATGACTTCGTCATGACCTTTCTCTATCTGGGGAATTGATGTGATAGGGGAAATAACACCAAAAAGGTTGAATGAACACGAGTTTATTCTAGTAGCAATTGATTATTTTATCAGGTGGGTGTATGCGCAATCACATGAAGTGTTAAAAGCATCATACATTGCCAAGTTTATAAGGAACAACATCATCTGTCAGTATGGGGTTCCGAATGAGATTGTTTCGACAACGGTTTGCACTTCAAGGGAGAGGTGATCAATTTGCTCAAGAAATATAATGTGGTCTTTCACAAGTCATCAACCTATATGCCACAGACTAATGGCGTTGTTAAAGAAGCGAACAAAAATATCAAGAACATCCTATGAAAGATGGTGGAAAGATAGAAGGATTGGCCAGATAAACTACCTTTCGCATTGTGGGGCTACAGGACATCGATCCAAACATCTATTAAGCCAACCCCCTACTCTCTAGTTTATAGGATGAAGGCGGTGCTACCGATTGAGGTAGAGGTGCCTTCGTTGAGGATTATGGCTGAATGTCAAATAGCGGAGGCTGATTGGTAACAAAATCGCTTTGAAAAGCTAATGGGGGTGTTTAGGAAGCCAAGGTTTGGCTTTTTCTGGGGTAAAATCCACAAAAAGAAAAAATAGGCTCAAATATTCAATAAGACAAAATGTCATATCAAACTCATAATCATTTCACTTTTTTTCTCACAAACATCATATCCAACTACAAAAAAATCTAACCCTCTTCCTAAATACAAATATTTTAGTCTACTACAATTTCCAAAAACTAAAATAGCCAATTTCCCAAACAAGGCAAATATTATTCAGTGAGAGAATGTTGAAGGCACTATACCACGTACGGGGGTACCAGCGCAGGATTGCTCGAGCATTCAACAAGAAGGTCAAGTACAGGAATCCGAATAAGGGAGATCTAGTGTTGAAGGACAACCAGGCTCCAATTTACGATCCTAGAGGCAAGTTCAAACCCAATTGGATTAGTCCTTACATCATTAAGTCAATTTGTCAGCAGGAGCAGTTATTTTAATGGATCTGGATGGACTAGAGTTTTCACAGCCGATTAATATCGACAAGTTAAAGAAATACTATTCCTGAGAGGCTCGCTGGGCCGAAAAACTGGAAGGGCGACCTATGTAAAAGTTAGAGCAAGAAAAAAGAAAATAAATAAAGTGGAGCTCGCAAGGTTAAAAACCCGAAATGACGGCTTTGGCAAAAATTAGAGCGCAAAAGAAAAGAGTAAATACTCGAGTAGAACCCAATCATGAACTATGTAAGGCCTAATTCCCATCCTTAGGATACGTAGGCAACTTCATTCTAAAGTTCGGCCCTAATCATTTTTAACTCGGTTGTTTTGTCCATGATTGATCGATTCATTTTACTCAGATTTACATCTTGTTACCTAGACTTGCTTTTCTGTTATGAATAAGGTTGCAAGGTAAAACCAATTAATGACACAGTGATGGAAGAGGTGCAGAAAGTACTGTCCGATGAGTTGATTTGAGGTTGTGCAGTACGAGGGTTGATTTCTGGTATGTTAAGTAGTGGCCGTTTGTGAAAATGTGTTTTGGTTTTTTTAACAAAATGAACTGATTTTCTCAAACATCTTTTGCAAAATGAGTTTTTCTTTAGAGCTGAAAGGAAGCTTTTCAATACCCGCAATTTTTCTTACATGTTTTCAAAGCAAAAGTGGAACAAACATGCTTAGCCCACTTCCATATTAATTAAAGTATTTTACATCATAAAGCTAAGGTCAAAGCAATAAACTAGGGGCATGGTTGAGTCACGTCTGTGGCCCTCTCCCCACAGCATCAGAAGATTTTGCTACCAAAGATGCGCCTACCTGTGCCTCATTCTCAAGCTAAAGCATACACTCACTGGAAAGGGCCTAACTAAAGACATCGGTAGGAGCCAGGAGCTATCTCATCCTCCAAGTAGTTACATACCGAGAAAAGTGCCTAGTGCAAAGTAGAAATGAAGTCGGATACTTAATCCCATCAGCAGGGCGAGTTTGATTATGTCCAAACTGTCGTCTGAATCGGACAGGGAAATAGAAGACGCATTGTATCAAGCCAATCAATTGCACACCTGATTGGCAAAATATGTAGTATGTCATTGGAGGCAAGTCTAACCAGGGGCAACACCAAGCAATGTCTGTTGTAGACCTGCTGCACATCCAGACATACCACAAGTACTCTAAAGGAAAATTTATTGTCCAGGCTCAGAAGAAGTAGTTCCTAGCTAAATATTAAGCACAAGGAGCCACTACTTTTAACTTATACATCAACCATACATGGGAAGAGATGAAAAATGAGAGAGATTAAAAGAATATAGAGATGTGCTAAGCGTAAAAAGTGAGAAAAAGGTTTTGAGGGAAAAATTGAGTAAAGAGAGCCAAAGTGATGTGAAAAATATAAAGTAAGAAAGGGTGGGAAACAATACCTGAAGAAATAGTGGACTCCTTGCAAACTGAAAAGTCTCTTGTCTACGGAATGTATTTAAACCCATCAAAGTCTCGGCTAATGCTAAGCCCATGCAACTCTGACCCTTCCAAAGTTGTTGAACAACTTCAATAATCTTGATGCTCGCCCTATCACCACTAGGGGCAAGTAAGCAACGTAAGAGTAGACGCATGCAAAGTGCATATTAACGATGCCCTCGCCAAATAGGATCACTTCTAACTCCAACAATGAAAATTTGGTGAATCAATCTGAATGCATCCAATCCCTCATTGTGAGCCAAGGATTGAGCCTCATTTGGAGTTAGACCACGCATCTGGGCTAAGGCCTGAGTATAGCCGAAGTTAGGCCAGGGAATGATTTCTTCATCTCGGGAAAGCTTTATTAATGCCTAAAATTCTTCAAAGGTCTAACAGAGCCCCTGCATGCCAAAATGACATGCATAGGTAATTAGATCCCAGTAGCAAACAGCCGCTTGGAGGAAAAGAAGAGGAAGGGAGGTGAGACTTAGAGGAAAAATGGTGTTTAGGCCGAAACCCACGAAATTCACTTTATTGGTGCCGTCCAAAAAGCCTATCCAATCCTAGAGCCTAGCTATAGTTGGAGCCTCCATTTGCAGAAGAAGCTCCTCAATGTTCCCACATCTGGGTGAAGAAGTAGTTGCGAGTTACATTTTAGATAGACAAGGTTGCACGAGCGCTTGATAGTTGTATCTCACTACCTAGCCGGAACTGTCACGACCTAACTCGCCCATATAGGTTTAGCATTGTAACTGGCCAATAATCCATAGATTACCAAAGGCCTCATAGACAGAAAACATAATATTAGCGGCTAGTGGAAGTAGATAACAAATATATAACGTCCATTGAGCTGTGCAAACATATATGGGACAGAAAAATTTTAAACTTTTTATATACATATATTATCACATCATTCCTACGACATCATATATATATATATATATGAGACAAAATGGGAGTTAGCCCTATTTACAAAATAAACAAAGACTTGTTTAACCAAACAAGAAAACAAAACTTAAACTTTAATCACATAGCCATAACCACTTGACATATCCGGAACCTCCACGGGAGACACATAGGTTGGCTAACAAAAACAGATTCCAAGCAGAAGCCTTTAAGTCTAGTTACGTGCCTGATCACCTGTATATATAAATAATACAGTAAGCTGGAGCCCGGTGAATAATAACAAAATAAAGGGGTTTAAATGAATGATGTCCTATATCAGATTCGGAAAACAGATTTATTTTTATTTCAGGAACAGAAGAAAATCCATATTCATATTCTTCTTCAAATCATATACAGAAATCAAAGTTCATGCTTAATCATACGTGGTACATCCATTAGTGCTAATAGAACAGATACAGAGCAGATACAGAACAGATGGTGGTTATGAGTAACCAGCTCCATAAAGAAACCTTCGAATCCGGGTAACAGATAACAAATATGCTGAGCTCCATAATGGAGCCTCCGATACAGGTAACAGATAACAGATATACTAAGTTCTATGATGGAACCTCCGATATCGGGTAACAGCTAATAGATATACTAAGGATGCAACAAATATTTGTTAGAAATTGGACAATCATTCATTGTACAGAGCATAACATTTCAGACAACAGATGTTATTTCATCATACAAGAAATAAATAAAGTTGAACATAGCTTTACTAAGTTATTACTCACAGATAGCTCCAGAAGTAGAATAGACGGATCAGACAGACGATAGTGCGTGACCTACACAATCATATAACATATACACATTGAAACACAATATCACTTCTTGATCAAACTTGACTTGTCTTTTTCTATCTAAGTAATCTGAGGTTCTACCACGTGTATTCTTTCTTTATTCAAATGAATCGGGTTCTCATTTCACATATTCTTTTATTACTAAGTCCTTTTTCAATAGACCGATTTCTCACTTGGCATCTTAATCAATTGTTATTAAATCAATGACTTATTCCTTAACCAACTAAGTTGTGTTGATTGTTGGCTTATTAATCTTTATTGAGTAATAAATCATGTCTAGAATGCTTTGGGAGGAGATGAGATGAAAATATAAACAAAGTGTGATTTTTCAAAACATGCTGAAAACAGCCTGGCCGCTCGAGCCACCACTTGGTCGCTCAAGCAAACTGTACTGTCTGTAAAAATACTAGAAGCTCATAATGTTCGCTCAAGCCACCAATTGGTTGTTCGAGCAATCTGAAGATTTAGCTTCCAAATTTCATTTCAAATTTCGAATCATGCATGACTCAATTTAAACATGTAATGTCATTAATAAAAATGAACACGTGACTAATTTCCAAATCTCAATACAAAAACCTTCTTAATTTGTCCAAATTTGAATGTAATTCAGTTCATCCATATTAAACCCAACTTCAAACTCATAAGTTCTAAAATATGAATTAAGCTTTCAAAATATAATTTCAAAACTTACGTTTAAACATGGCTTGTCTAGAAATATACAAACTCTTAAATAATTAAGAAAAATTGATCAATTTTAAACCATTGACATCAAAAAATTCCCTTAATATAAAATTACAACTCATTCTTTATAAACTCATACTTTTTAACCCAAAACTTAATTATAGATGTTTCAAAATATGTTAAATTTGAATAAAACTTTTAAATTAAATTACATGCATGGATTCAAAATTAAAATTAAACCAATTTCTATCTTTCATAATAAAATCAAAACCTTATCTAACTTTAGAATTAACCCCAAATTTCCATAAACTTGATTTTTATAAAACTTCTTCCTTCTTCTCTTCAAAACATGAAATTCATTATCTTAAATTCTTCAAAATCCATGATGTGTGTATAAAACACTTATCAAAATCCAACCAATTCTACATTATCAAGCTCAAACTATAATTTGACTTCTTAATTTATATCACAACTTAATCCCAAACTCATAAACTTTAAAATATGAATTAAATTCTAAAGTCTTCAAAATTCACAATGCATGTAAGGATGAGTTTCAATCGATTATAGTCTTGGTATCAGATTCAGGACTCATCCAAATACAACCATTCTTAATTTCAAAATCAAAATAAAACAGTTATGTGCTCGAATGCAATGCCATGCATGCTTATACATTTAAGATGGTCCAAAAACAAAATTGCTTCCTTCATTACTTCTCGGTCAAAATATTTTTACAAAAACCTATCTGAAGCTATACATGATTTTCTAAACTACAAAGCAAAAGAAATCTACAAAAAGAGAAATACAAAAGAAGATAATCAGGGTTGGCTCGCCCTCTTCGTCTCTTCTTCATGATGAAACCCCGAGTCGTCCCCTCACAAGACCGCTACCCTCACCATAATGACTACCTCACCCTCACCTCAAGAATCGCTCATTACCAATCTCGTCTCCGCCATCTCTATCAAAGCCATTGCCGGTCTTACTGTGACTAGAGCCATCCTCAGAACCGCTGCTACTCACGTTGCCCTCATCCTCTTCATCATCATCATCAGTATCAGCATCGCTACCCTCCAAGTATTCGATATCAATGATCGTATACCCCTCACTATCCTTAGAGGTCTCATCAGTGACAAGATCCTCCTCCTTAGAAGCAGTGGGAGTTCTCTCTCAAGATGAAGAACTCTCCACCATCTGGTCACCTCTACATCTACCGAGGACACCCATATCTCGACCTCTATCAACACCTCTCCCCCAAGTTGGATGATGACCTACTCCTTTCCCAACTATTGGAGAAAGCATCACTTATACCGTACCAAGCTGAAATGAAGGATTGGCAAGAAATAGAATGTCAAATAGAAAGAGTGCAAAGATAAAGATAGTCTATCAGAGTGTGTCAAAATGAAAGTATGGAACAGACAGTATAGAGTGAGTTGGAATAGAATACCTGAACGCCAACTGCGGCAAGGGCATACTCCCTTCTTCGCACTATGTGGACTAGGGACTCGACCACCTCCAAACATCACTCAATGTAGGTCGCAAAAGGCTACAAGTACAAAATGAAAGTATGAGTAAAGCAACGTAAAACATGAGTAAAGCAGAATGAAATAGTATAGGGGCATCTGAGAAAGCTATGAAATAAATAAGATATACTTGTCTCATCTCTCGGGCAAGAGGAGCACCCGATCCTTAGGAAACTCTAGAGAAACCTCTCTAAGAGCACCACTTAGCCTCATGTATGTCACCGAGAAAGGAAGTGCTGGAAAACTAATGGTAGGATCAATGGGAGAAACAACAGCACTTCTAGTGGTATGAGCATCAACAGGAATAAGAGCAGTAGCTGTGGCACCTTCTACTACTCAGGCTGTATCAGGAGTAATGGAAGGCATGATATGGGACTACAAGAAGGCGGTGTAATCCCCGAACATATGGAATAGGTTGGCATCCTGTCCATCCAACATGGCTTCGAGCTTCACCATGTTAGTAATCAGATCAGCAGTCCTTATACGAGCAAGCGAAGGAGATGGGATGTCCCGAACACCATGATCTAGGGTTTGGTGAATAAAGTGCTCCCCCAAGTACCAAGCCTAGCTAAAAGAACCCTCAAATAGTATCCTCACCCTGGAGGCCACCCATGATGCAGCATACCGCTCCCTCTTAGCCTGGGGCATAGCCACATAGGGTGCCAGTCTACCTACATATTTGAAAAAGTGAGTTGCAATCAGAAGCCCAGATAAAAAAAGTAAAAAGATAAAATAGATCAGTAGGAGTTATGAGTTCTGAATGTTTACCCGAGCAAGAGTCACAGGGTCAAAAAAATAGCGAAAATGAGTGAAGCTGCGATACTGGTGACCTGAAGGCCTCATCAAAATATAAGAACCGAGGCATTACCCAGTCAATCTCACGCACGGGAACTAGGGCGAGTTTGGAGAAGTAAGAATATGCCCATATCTGCATAGGAAAGAGGGATGGCATCAAATAACAAGCAGAAATAAGGTCATAAATGTACAAAGTGGAAAAAGCAGTAATGTAAACTGAAAAAGGATCTCCCATGTGTGCCAATATCCCTCAAGTAGCCACACTTTCCAGTAATAAAATGAGCTCGCATATTTGTACAATATGGCAAGGCTAACACCTCCCCAATCATAATTCCTCATATGGGGGATGTCCACCATCATACTCAGAAACTATAATCCAATGGTATTCTCCCTATTCGCAAACAGGGTAGTACCGAGGACATATAGAAGAAATCTACGAATGTACTAAGTCGTGGCCTTTAGGGTGTCAAGATATGTGCCATAGGACCTCTGGTGCAACTAGTCAGGATGATCTCCAGCTACCCTTCGGGGAATGGCCTCAGAGACACCCCATTTTGACCGCCCTTAAGATTTAGGCACCTCACTCTGAACACTCGATGATGAAATGTTATGCTGTGCAATCGTTTGAATCTTTAGCAAAAGAATTCACTTTTGAGTTTCAAACCCAAACCTTGCACCCTATTTGGACCAAAACCTATTTTAGACCATTAAAAATCCTCTTTTCCAAAATTAGGACCCGGCCGTGCCTATTGGGACCCAGCTGTGGGTATTTGGGCCCGATCGACTCTCAAAGGCAGCAAAATGAAAAATGACTGCCAGGCCACATATTTGGGTCAGCCAGTGTAGACACCCTATTTTTGACCGCCCTTAAGACTTGGGTGCTTTATTCCAAACACTCGATGATGAAAATAGTATTGTGCACGATTTGCCTTCTCAACCAAGGTCGAGCGCTCAAAACAATCTCAAACCTCTCATATCTACACTGATTGAACCCCTGAATTTTATTTTTGAACCTTGTGTTGCCCTACACTGAGCTTAAAATAGAAAAACAGGGGAACACTTTTGGACCCAGCCATGCCTCATTGAGGGCCAGCCGTGGCCATTTGGGACCGGCCGTGCCTTAATGGCGATAGACACTGTTCTGGGCGAGAGCCCGTCAACTGTCCGTTTTTTGAGATATTTCTGACTTGTTTTGCTCAAATTCTATAAAAACGAGGTTATACCTTTGTTTTGAGGGTTGAACAACTTCAAAAGACCCTATATACATATTGAGAGCTTCTTCTTCTTGTGCAAGTCATATTTAAGCAAGCTTATCACCCTTAAGCCATCTCTATACTCCATACACACCCTCAAACCTTAACCGTGGAACCTCGGTTAAACCTTGAGGAGTACAATTCAAGCTTAAGAGTGAGTTAGGATTGAGTTTGATCAACAACCAAAGCTTACTCCATTTGAGAGGTATAAGTTTGTAACTCTTGCTTTTGCTTTCATCTTTTATCATTTTCTATCTATTTCTTGCGTCTTTGTATTGTTTTGATCCTAGTTCAAGTGTTGAAACTTGGGTTTGAATAGCTACCAAAGGGTAAAGAGGGTTGACACTCTCTCTTACACCTTACTTCGTCAACCCTTGTCTTTACACTCTTTTCTTTAACCTTTCAAACTGATTTTCAAAGTTTAAAAGTAGCTAAAAATCATGCTTTGAGGTTTCAAAGGTGGAGGGGTTAGCCACCCCTCCTTGTTCTTGCTTACTAGCCTTATTTTCTTTGCTTGTTGTTTAGCTATTTGGGGCTCTTTTCATGCACTTTGAGCCACTATATTTCACCTATTAAGGGGTGTTTTAGGGCTGTCCTAATTTATTTAATTAGTTCATGCTTTGCTTAGTTCACTTGTTGTATCATAAGTTCGTATATATAGCTTGTTGCATATTGTTCTTGGCCTCTATTTGTTTAATTTCCATGTTAAGAGCCTCATTTTAATAAGCAACTTACCATTCATTTCTTTCATTTGAGAGTTGTTTCAACCGGCTGATGGTTGTTCAAAATATGAGCTAGAGATCTATACTTAATGGCTTAATCTCTATGGAGGTTCATCGCCAACGACATAGTCTCCCTTTCATGTTGAAAATCACTTCCGATTTGACATACTTCTCATTTAGTGGACGTAATCTTTAGAAGACTTAACCATTATCTTGGACAAATGGACTAAAGAATGGAAAGGTCTAAAAATTGTTAAAATAAACCAACCCACATAAAGAAAATGAGTCATATTGCTTGGATTCGGCCAGACATTATGCCGAGTCTATTGTGTCAAGGGTCATCTTACATCAATTCATGATGTTTTGATGAGCCTTGAAGTGTTTCTACCTCCCTCTTTGAGCTTACTCCATGATAGGAGGGAGGAGTGGTTATTGATTCATTGTATTCATTAATCATTGTCCAAAATCATGTCCAGACTCATTAAGCAATCGATTTGCTCATTGATGATTTTGGAAATGACTTCATTATTCTTTTGAGGTTTTCCATGACAGAGAAGAGTAGAAGGGACAAACAGAGTTCAGAATAACTTTGTTTGCACTATTTTTACTTTAGAGCACAAAAATAGGGCTTTTTACAAAAATAGGGCACGGCCGGCCTTATTTGGTCCTGGCCGGGCCTCATTTGGGGTTGGCCAGGGTCCAATGTTTGGTCAGCAGCATGTTTTGCAAAAAATAGAAGGCAGTGGCTGAAGGTGAAACAAAAAGATCTAGGCAAACAGAGCAATTTCCAGAAGCTATGCATGCAAGCATCGTGCATCCTTGTTTGATGATTAATCATTAATTATTATTGTTGTAATTAATTATTATTGTTGTACTTAATTAATATTATTATAGCCATTGTTCATTTGTAATTGTTATAGCTAGTTAACTTAGATAGCTAGTTCATTTCTTTGGTATTCATTAGAATTTGTAATAAGTAGTTAGCTTAGCTTAATTCATTCATTCGGTTTTGTAATAGTTAGTTTAATTTGGACACTTGGACATTCATTCGGACCCTCCTGCGTGAGGGCAAAACTTGTAATGATGTGTATATCTTCCAATCCCACGTCTTTATCCCTTTTATTTACTCGCTTATGATGGGTAGTTTAGAACATCATGTTTCTTTTAGCCTTTCCCATGTTTGCATCCACTTGTCTTACATGCATCGAGGCTCGGTTCATCATTCTAACAAGCATTACCGCTTCTTACTTCGTTGAATGCGTGTTTAAACTGCATGCTTCCAAATTGATTCATATGTCATAATTAGTAGTCAAGCCTATTAATTGCATCATTACATGTGTTGCATTAGTCATGTTGCATTAATTAAGGGCACGCGTGTTTTCTAACTCTTTTGTTTCTTTTGGCTTGCCTTGGAGTACGAGGTGAGCATTTTATTGCTTTAGCATATCGCATGCTTGTGAATGTTGCCATGTCTAATATGTTTGCTATGAGGCTAATTGCTTAATTGATATACTTGCTTGAATGCCAGTGGATGAAAGCTAATTGCTTGAATTGGAATAATTTGAGTAATGTATATATGAGATCACTTTTTCAAGTGGTATATATTCAAACAATTTTCAACAACAAAACATGAAATCAAATGTTCCAACTTTTGCAAATTAGTCTATACTTGTGTGCAACACATAGTAAGTTAGTCTAATAAATCGGAACAAGAGCATATAATGTAAATAAGAATCACATCATGATTAGTAGAGGCCGATCTTTGATCAAGCGAGTCGAGTGCTCAATTCATGGCATTCCCCTCTCGTACCTAAGTTCCCGAGCCGAGATAACTTTGGTGATGACGGATAAGTGGCCTTTGGCACAAAGTCTTGGGTTTCCTAAGTCTTCCAAAAATATTTAGGTGGCGACTCTATAATCTGGCAAAGCAGTCCATTTTTGGCATATTTGATTCAAAATCGATTTTCTAAAAGATTTGCCGGATTTGGACTCTTTTGTGTTTATCTATTTCACATTGCACTTGTAAGATGAGATTCAAAACCACGGGAGTTCGAATTGTAGGGCTAGTCGTATCTGAAAATAGCATGAAAAGTCGAGCTACAGCCGGCCATCCTCTTAGCCGACCAGCTATGTTTGTTGACAATAGATATTTTACAGCAGCCAGCTGTCCCCATGTGTATACTTTGGACGAGCTATCTCTTTACAGATATTTCTAACATGAGAAGTTGTTTTTCTATAAATACAACACCCCCCTCATGGTTTGGGGTTAGAAAAAAATTTCCAAGTGCCTATAGCTTGTCCAACACATCTTCTCTACCCTCTTGCGATATACATACACTATAGATACACCCTATAAGCTTGAACTTAAAGCTTTTGTTGAGGTTCTTGAATACAATTTTAGCTCCTTGAGAGTGTTTGGATTGTGGTTTGTGAACTAAGAAGAACATCCTCTCTTTCAAGAGGTGATCTTTGAACTCTTCAACCATCTTTTCTCTCTCTTTTTCTTATATTTTCATAGTGATTTCAGAGTTATTTTTGAGCTTAAAATGCGATTAAGACTTTGTTAAAGGTGAGTGAGCTAGCCACCTTTCCATTGGCTAGCTCACTAGTTGTATATCCTTTGCTTTCTTTTATTTTTTTTACTTTTTTTTCATTTCTTTTGGTTCAATTTCAATCCCTTTTAGCATTGTTTTAGGTTGTTTTGTGTGATATTAAATGAATATGGGCTTATAAAAGGGTCCTAGTCCTCCCCACTACTTGTGCTCTTACTTCCTATGCTTTACATATCATATTTGTGTTGGTGTAAGTCCTCTTAGACTTGGCGTGTTTGGGATATAGCGGCCAATCCGTTGAGTTGATCGTTTTTAGCTTTCATTATGTCTCTTGGAACCTTGTGGTCATGGGAGGATTAGAGTGTAGGCTTAGCCACCCCACCACACGTTTGCTTATCTGGTTTAAATTTTTTGTTTTCATATTATGGTTGTCCACCTTGAAGCTAGGTAGTAGCTTCCGTAGTCAAAGTGTTGAAAAACTTTCTTATCGATCATCATTCGAAACATGGAATTGGATGTCTCATCCTTATTCCATGAAAAAAAGGAGTTGTTAATAACTTTGACAAGTTGTGTGTTTAAGTTTTGATAGATAGGTTATTTCTTGTTGTTTTTCCTTATTTTCTTTGTTGCTCCTAGAGAGCTCTTGCTTGAGAAGTGTTGAAAACTCCCTCCTAGTTCCACTTTGTAGCATGGAAAGGGATGTTTCATCCTTATTCCATGAGTTGACTACACTTTTTGAGTTATTACTTTTGTTCATTTTAGTTGCTCTATGATCATCATGTACTATCTTGTGACTTGATGATTTGTGAGTCAAGCATGCCTACCTTTTCCTTGACAAATTTCATAATAGGAATGAGGTGAAGAGCATAGCACTTTTTTGTGTGTTTAACCTAGTCTTTTCATTTTGCTTTCAAAGATCATCATGCAACAAATTTGCAATGATTGATGATTTGGGAAGTAAACCTACTACCTCCTTGAAAATCCTCATGACATGAGGAGTAGGAAGGATGAACAGCTTTCGGAAACCCTCTGTCATGTTCTTGCTTATCTTAGCAAGGATATTCTCTGTAAACAATGGCCGGCTGGTCATTATTCAATACAGTCGACCATCCGACCGGGCCTCATTGTGGGCCGGCCGGGCTTCAGAGTGTGCACACAGAGGGCTTTTGTTAGCAAAACAAAGCAATGGCTGAGGGCAGACAAAGCAGTTTTTGAAGGATGTTCTTGCTCGCGTGCATGTTGTTCTTATTTTTGTTTCTTTCATATTTATTGTTGTAATATTTGTACATGTAATAATTAATTAGTTCATTTGGTATTGTAATAATTAGTTAGTTTGGCTATTCAGACCCTCTTCTATAAGGGCAAATTTGTAATATTTGTATGTCTTTCAATCCCCATTTCTTTCTCCCTTTTACTTACATACTTACCGTGGTAGCATCATGTTTTATTTCACATCATTACCATGATTTGTATCCCTTTCTACATGCATTAAGGTTCGGTTCATCATTCTTAAAAATCATTGTCATTTCCTATTTACTTGAATACGTGTGCTACCACATGCGTTGAGTTAATTCACATGACATGTTAATAAACTAAGCCTAATAGTTGCATTCTTGTATGTGTTGCGTTAGTCATGTGCATCGTTAGGGTCATGCATTTTTTTAATTGCTTTCTTTTTCTTTGGCTTACCTCAGAGTACTAGGTAAGCATTTTTAGCTTTAGCATATTCATGTGTGTGGTTGTTGCCATGCTTAGCATCTTACCATGAGGCTACGTGCTTACTCAAAATAAATTGTTTGAATGCTGATGGATGAAGGTTATTTTACTTGCATTAGGGATAATTTTGATCAAAATGTATATATGAGCTCATTTCTTACGTTTTGAGTTGTGTGCACTCAAAACTCTTTCAAAAATCACATAAAATCACGTCATTTCCAAAGCAAGCGAAATAGTCTATACTTGTGTGCCTCACATGGTAAGTTAGCATATTAATAATCAGAACAAGAGCATATAATGTTGATAAAATTCACATCATGATTAGTAGAGGCCGATCTTTGATCGGGTGAGGGGAGTGCTCAATTCATGACCTTCCTCTCTTATACCTAAGTTCCCGAACCAAGACAACTTTGGTTACGATGGACAAGTGACCTTTGGCATGAGTCACTAGTTTCCTAAATTTTCCAAAAATATTTAGGTGGCGACTCTGAAATCTGGCAATGCAATCCATTTTTGGCATCTCTAATAGTTAATGGATTTTCTAAGATTTCCCGGATTTGAACTCTCATTCATTTTTCTGTTTCACATTGCACTTGTGAAACCAAATTCAGTACCACAGAAGTTTGAACTATAAGGCTATCATACCCGAGGAGACTAAACCCCTCTGAGGAGCACAAAAAACCAACTACAGGCCCCGAGTAAATGAAGTTGGGTGGTGTCCTAGGATCCCATATCCAAGTCAAAAGGGATCGGATCACCCCCTACCAGGAGACCTGTAATCATGGAGAAGTCGTAGGGGGTTATCGCCATCTCCCCTGTGGAGGAGACGGAAAGGAGTTAGTGGTATCCCACCACCTCTCTATAAGAGTTGAAATGGCCGACCGAGTGGCCTGCATCTAGGTGATCCTCGAACAGAATGTGCCAAAGCAAGCCTACTCCACCAAGGCCCAAACTCAGGCAAAGAGAACCTGGTACCACCAGCGAGGGAATATGACTATCCTATAGCCCTTCGCCTGGTGGTCATTGTCTTAGTACAATAAAGTTTGATTAGTACAGTGCAGATATGAGCAAATGTGAAAAGAAGTGAGTTTGGTGTCAAGACTTACCAATCAGGCACCGTGGGATAGGTGCAACTGTCACTCCCCAAAGAAGCACATTCGTAGCAAACCCTGGTTGAAACTTAGTGAATATAAGCATATTACCATGAATAATGCTGTGAACGTCAGGCTGGTAGGTAGCCAAATTGAATGGCCTGAAATGCAGAGGTGGTAGCTTGAGACCAAACATGAGATGAAGGATGTCCTTTGTCGCCATGTCTGGATCATCCACCTGGACACCTACACCCTCGACAAGCATATATACGTCAGTCTCGGGGGCCGGAAAAGGCACATCAACCTCTAGAAAGATGGAAGGAGCATCCTTGTGAGGGATATCAACGTCCATCAAGAAAGAATAAGTGTGGGTAAGCCAAAAATGAGGGAGAAGAAAGAAGTAAACCAAAAGTCCACCTGAGGGACCCAAAAACCCAAAAAACAAAGAGAAATGCAAGGAACTAAAAGGAGTAGTAGGCGAGAAGCTAAGCCAAGACATGTGAATTACGTAATGAATGGTGCAAAACTCGAAACTCCACCAAATCACAAACCGATCAGTTCAAAGTGTAAAGGAAGATGGCTAGTTTGAAGAAGAAAAAAAAAAAGAAAAGAAAAGGCGTGGAACGTTAGGTAATATAAGGGAGTGAGAAAATCTAAAGAGAGAGTGTGTAGAAGAGAGGGAAGGTGTTTTCGGATGGTGTGGAGCCAAAATAAACTGTTTGTTTGCTTTTATAAATGTTTCTAGAGACGAAAAGACAACTATCTCTGGAAAACCCAAAACAACCGACTAGCCCATCATTTATTCGGCCGATCAGTTTTGTAGTTGGCTACCAAAATAAGTGACTGGCAAGGGCTTTTAATACGGACAAAGTCATATTTTTGTTTGAATAAGTTGTGTTTGTACCCAGAAAGAAGAGTTGATACCAATCAAGTTCAGTGCAAAGTAAACATATCAAGTACATGCCCGGAAGACCGAGCCCTGCGAACAAAGGAAATCTATTGATGTATAAGAGAATATCTATTACACATAAAAGAATGACAAGAGTTTTTCAAAGCCCAAGAGGAGTTGCTAGTCATTACAAAACAACTATATTTTACAAGGGGCAGTTCGCAGACATACAAGCCCTAAGCATGATCATTTCCTATACGCTAAGTTCTTTACGTACGCAAAGATGCGGCCCTTGTCCTTTGAAGAGCAAAATAAGGAAAGAATGCATTCGAAGGTAGTCTAAGTTATGGGGAAAAGGCTCCAATGCTACAAGGAGTATGAAAGGTTTCTCGGTGCATCACTGTCATCGCCGGAATCACCATTATCATTAAAGTTTCCCTCGACGTCGAAAGTGGTTTCCGTGTCATCTTCTTCATTGCTACTCACCACCAGAGAATCCGAAGTGGGTAGTCGGAGTGATTCTAAGTTGTCATCCTAAAACCAAGAGACCCATGTTATTAAAGGGAGAAGTGAAAAATGCCGATGCAAAATGAGAAATGAGTTGCAAGGTCAATATATTTACCTCCAAGAAGTTGGTAGGGTAAGGGAATAAAAACCCTTTGGGCAAGGAGTTTTGGTTAAGTCCATGAGTCGACGTCGGACCCAACCCAAAAAAATGACCACAAGCATGAGCATAGTTCAAGGATCAGCTGTTAACTTCACTGCAGCTCTTTTTTCGTTATCAACAGTGGGTTCCTCCAGGACCGCCCACAGTTCTTCTCTCCTACGGACAAGCCTTCTTCTACCTCCCCGGCCACTAGATAGAGTTCTTAAACATATTACTTTCAAGTTAGGAACTACGACATCATCCAAACTTGCATCGGATAAGCCAACAAAATCCAAGTAATCAAGGGAGCCCATGTCTTAAGATACACTGAAAATGAAAGGGAGAGAGAGGTTGTAAATCATTTGAAAGTAAGAAAAGGCGTACAAAGCCACATAAATAGAAACTTCGGATAGTTGTGGGCTGTTTGCAGCCGAAGTACCACCTTTTTACACACTTTTAGAAGTAGAAAAGTCAAGACTCACTCGGGTTTAGACCGATTGTACCGGCTGACTTCACATTTGGTCAGCCGACCATGGCATTGGCCAGCAGGTTCTGGGGAAACTAGTCCAGGTGCACTAATGAGTTTCATGGTGCTAGAACAAGGGCAAGAATGGATTTACAGAGTTTAAAAAAGAAAAAGATATTCAAGTGCGTGTATAATTATTCAGAAGTGAAGCAGGGCAAGCAAGGCATAAAGTCAGAGGTCATCCACAAACAAAAGAGAGTTGATATATATATATATATGGTCCACAAACGGCATGAGTTGTTTACAAAAATAATTACAAAATGTCCTACGACAGTTAAGGATATCACTTTCAAAGTTCCTATAAGCTATACAAAAGAAGAAAGAAAGAAATAAGAAGAAAAAAAAAAAAAAAGGTAAAAGTGGAGCCTAAATTAAAACAAAGCTAGGCGATTTGAGCCATTATCCTAGTGGGCAGCAGGGTGCCATCTTCGCCAGGGCCATCATCATCACCACTGGCCTCCATAGCCGAAAACACTACTGCCTACAGAGGAATAATCAAGGGGTCCGTAAAGTGCATCATCATCATCGTCATCGTTATTGCTGATGACAAGCACCTCGAGCAAAGCAGCTTCATCCTATAACAAAGAAGAAATCTCAATTAAAGAAAAGTGAAAAGTATCGTATGGGAACCATTCATGAGGAAATGATCAGTTTTAAAGGTAACCAAACCTCATGGTGGATGTCTGGAACATGTGGGGCTATTAAAACTTGGTCGTGTCTGTGTCCTCGTCGACCTCGGATGCCCAGGCCATGTCATTCGTAAGGACTCTGTCTAGGACCATAGTAACATCCTCGCCCATGGGCTCAAGTCTACTCGGGCTCATCAACCGCTGCCTACCTACTACTACTAGCACCCCCATAAAGGTTTCCTAATCTATGCCTCCTTGCATGGATAATGATATAAGCAAGCTCCGGGTCAACGGCATCTGTCATGGCCGTGACTAGAGCATCTGCTACCGTGTTTCTAGAGGAGGTATCACTGTTTGATGGTGTATTTTATTCATCGAATCCAATAGAAGAGTTGGAAGGAAATAGGAGGAGGTCATCATCAGCCATGGGAAGTAATCAGAAGGAGTTTCAGAGGACTTGGGAGGTGTTTTTGGACAGAAGTGAAAGAAAGTTGGATGGTCACTGTTTTTATAAACTTGCAAAGTTGTGTAATGACTGTTTTGACCTTGTAAAAACCCCATAGGGCCGACCGACCACTCCTTCATTCGGTTAGCCAATTTTCTAGTCAGCCAAAGAAGCAACATCAATATGTTAGAAAAGAGGTGTTCAAAGATATACAATAGTGGCCGGGTGGTGTATAATTGTCATCCCTATCATATTTCGAGATGCGATTGTTCAGTGGTGCCAGTAGAGAGGAAGGTTAGTCCCTATTTTATTGCGTTTTCCTGTATTTGCCTTAGTGGCACAATACTTCTATTATTGCAACCACTCCTCACATGTACAAAGTGTGTACAGCGTGACCCTCAGTTAATACCACCCCCTGTGGGGGTTGGTAGTTAACACCACCATTGGTTAATACCGTCTCTTGTGGGGTTGGGGGTTAATACCAACTCAGTTAATACCGCCCCCTGCGGGGTTGGTGGTTAACATCACTCTTGATTAATATTGCCCCATGCGGGGTTAGCGGTTAACACCACCTTCAATTAATACCGCTCCCTGCGGAGTTGGAGGTTAACACCACCCTCATTTAATATCGCCCCCTACGGAGTTGGTGGTTAACACCACCCTCAATTAATATCGCCACCTGCGAGGTTGGTAGTTAACACCACCTTCGATTAATACCGTCCCCTGCAAGTTGATGGTGAACACCACCCTCAATTAATACCACCTGCCGTGGTATTGGCGATTAACACCATCTTTTCTCCCTTCATGACGCGACATGTTTTGTGTTGTGGAGTTCCTTATTGCTGTGACTATCGGTCATATGCAATTGTTGTTGCAGTCATTCTTTTCTCTTTCCCTCTCGTGTTACCGTACCGGTGGGGTTATTACATTTCTGTCATGTGAAGCATGCTTGTTGTGGAGAGGTAGTTTGGAAATACTCTAAGATCCTGAAGGATGTCCCTAATCCTCTAATTGCCACCTAAAAAAGGGATTAACACTCCGGTCGGGGGTACCGAAATTAGCACTCCGACGGACAAGTTAGTATACTCTCGTTTGCTTGTGGCTTAAGTTTCTTTAATTTGTTCACACATACCTCTCTTGGTTGATGCTCTCTCTTTTATACTCGTTCCTGGTCTCGGGGGTTGGGCCCACTTTTAATCCAGCGCATAACTACTCACTCAGCTATTTTGTCGTGTGCCTATTCGCACTCGGCTTCTTGTACGTCTAATTCTATGGCCGATTTAACTATTCGGCTTCAGGGTCCCCCAGGATGGAGCCGAATAGTATATATCTTGATTTTCTTCAAATTCATTTGGTTTTCCTACATATAAAAATTATTCAGCTCCCACACTTGTATATGGTGCGTCATTCTTTGTTTTTCATAATTGTTAGCTTGCTTTGTATGTCATTTGCATGAGATCCTCCTTTTTCTTTTGCCATCTTTGCAGCTTTATTTATTGTTCCACCTCATCACCCTCCTGAGGTGTTCGCAGCATCATCAAGCTTTTCACAGCTACAGCAGTGTGATACACGTAAGCACAATTATCAAATAATGGCAGTGCGCGCCATGTAAGCCCATCTTTTCAAAGTGTATTTTGAGCATAGCATTTGCATTCTATCCCTGAATTATGTTGGTTTGATTCCTTGCAAAAGGATGCGTAGATAACCCTTGGGTTCAACCAAATTTTATCTACATGTTGTTTGTTTGCCCAAGTCTTACGGCCTCATCAAAAAGGGTCATCTCTAGGCTTTGACATTCACTCACATTATGAAATGATGCACCGAGCTCTTTCAAAGAGGTGCAACTGTAGATATCCCATTTTTAATTAGCCTTGAGACTTAGGCATTCCCTTTTGAGTTCCCAATAATGAAGACGAAATGTGTTAATACTTATGAATTTCGCATCAAGAAACCTAAGGATCAAGCTTTAAACCATCCAATGACTGTTTTAGACAAAATGTTTTTCAACCAAAATGGAAACCTCTTCCAAAACGAGTTTTAAAGGTGCAACTCCAGACGTAACCACAATGTTCTAAGACTCATATTTTCAAAATCAAAACGTAGTATTCTTTCAAATAAATTGAGCAAGGAATATAGTGGAAATGAGCGGGAATGATGAAATCCTCTAAAATGCATGTTTCTCCTTTCAATTCAGGCTAGCCTTCTCTTGTTGATCTAACGAATATGCCCACTAGCTAGCTGAACACCATATGATGGTCGGCTATAAAAGCACTCGACCGATTGAATGTTCTAGGTACAAAGCATTTTTAGAAATTTCAGCTTATTTTGCTTACCTACCACAAATATCTCCGATATTTATGACCTGAGCTCTATATCTAAGAGCTCGATAACTCTTTTTAAAAGGTTAAAAAACTTGCCCAAGGCATAGCAAGGCTTGAAAGCTCTCTCTCCCTCTTCCCTTGCTTCCTACACACCACCTTTACCTTTTAACACTAAATCCTCCATTAAAGCTTGATCCTAAGCTTTGGATAAAAGACATTTGGATATTAAGATGTGCACCTAAGAGTTCTTGAGGGGCCTTAAAGAGAATTTGTGAACAAAAAGAACTCATCCTCATAAAGAAGTGAATCATTTGCTTCATTGATCAATTTTTTTTTCCTTTTTTCTTTAGTTCTAACTTCATTTTCAAATATGTAATTTTTGTAAGTCCTCATAGATGTGGAGGGAGTAGCTTTAGCCACCCATCCATTGAATTGATAGCCTTTTCTTTGTTTCCTTACTTTTCTTAGCTTTAACTATCTAGTTCATATGAATTTTGGATCCTTTTGGATAAGATTGGGAGCGGTTTTAGCCATCCATTCACAAGTTCAATAAGTATGGTAGCTTTTCTTATTATTACACTCCTTATCCTATCTCTCAAGTTTGTTAATCCATGTGGTTCAACTCCTTACTCCATTACCATAAGTGCTAGGGGTTGTTCCATGGGATTGCTTGGGTAATCCATCGGATTTGATGTGAATGAGTGTTGTCTTCCCCTTTTCATTGAGCCTTTAGAAAGTAAAATAAGAGATTTTGGGTCAAAGGAAGTTGAAACCTCCCTTCTCAATCATTTGTGAACATAGAAAATAATGTCATCATCCTTGTTCTATGACTAGATGAGGAGTTTTTCGATGAGTTTGATGGATCACTTATTTTGTTAAGAAAAGCTTTCGCGAAGAAATGATTTGCATTAATCTACACTCTCCACTTAATCGCATGGATTTGGTATTAATTTACCCTTATTCATAAAAAGAAGATGTAGGTTCCTATTCCTTTCTTGGGCTTTATTTGTTTTGGTTTTGTTTAACTTAATTGTTGATTTATTGCAAAATATCTATTGTATATACCTATTTTATTATTATTGAGGGCTTTGGCCTATTCGCCTCTTCGTCAAGTGATCTCCGTCGACAGAGGAGGAAGAAAAGTTGAGCACTCCCAGAAAATGCCCTTTTGACTTCTATCCCGAATTCAAGACCGATATTCCCCAGCTGGAGAGGAAATTCAGCCAGCCACTTCCTCGTGCAGCCAATTCACTTTGTGTCTGGTAGGTCATCCCTCTCTAAGAATAGATCAAACAGTTTCTAGGAAATGCTCTCCTGGGCAACTCTAGAGCTCCTGGATGGCTTCTTTTCTTTATTTAGTGTGATTTGTTAGATTCAGCAGTAGTTTGGTTGAATCGGTTCATTGTTGTAATAATCTCTCTCTCTTCTATTTTTCTTATTTGAATTGTTTTAATATCTTCCAATCCCACATCTTTCTAACCCTTTTATTTACCCGCTTTCAGTATTGCATCATGTTTTCTTTATCATACCTGTATATTGCATCCATTTTTTATGCATTCGAGTCTAGTTCATCCACATTTGTGGCATTTACTATCTTCAAAAATGAATACATACATAAATCCATGTCTTCAGATGATGCTCATGTCACATCCTAGCATCCAGACTCCTAGATGCATGTTATGAATGTACTGCACTAGTAATTTGCATATAGGATCATGTGTATTTGTATATATTTGCATGTGTCTTAGGACTCACCTTAGAGTACTAGGTGAGCATTTCAAGCTTTAGAATATTGCATATGTGTGTTCCTTGTCATATTTGTTGCTATACCATGTCGCTAAGTGCTTAAGTGAGATATCTGCTTGAATACCAGTGGATAATGGTTGTGTTGTTTTTTTAGAATGTAGATGATTCTTACGTTACAGATTTTATTTAAGAAAACCCTATGCAAAACACATGAAGTCAAAGCATAACTAAAATTAACAACACAGTCTATATTTGCATGCCCCAGATAGTAATTGTAGCATTATTAATAATCAGAATATGGATATACATTGATTATAAAAATCACATTATGACTTAGTAGAGGTCGATCTTTGATCAGGTGAATAGGGTGCTCAATTAATAACTTTTCCTTTTCATACCTAAGTTCTCGAGGCGAGACACTCTGGTTATGACGGACGATGGCCTTTGGCACAAGTCATGGGTTTCCTAATTTTTCCAAAAGATTAGGTGGTGACTCTAAAATCTGGTGATGCAGTCCATTTCTGGCAATATTTTGCAATAAAAATGGATTTTCTATAAAAGTTGTCGGATTTGGACTTTCATTTTTTGTTTCACATTACAGTAGTGATATCATATCAGAAATTAGGAGTCTAAACTATTGGGCGCGTTTGGTAACCCCAAAAGGCATCCCACACCTGCAAGGCAAACTACTGGAAGTCTCTTTTCTCTGCTTGAGCAGTCTTTTAACCGCTCAAGTAGTCATTTGGGATGAATTGTCACAATCTCTCCCCCTTAAGGAATTTCGCCGCCGAAATAACGTTAATTCCCAACGCAACATCAATAACATGATAATGACATAAAAATCACAAGTCACCAACAACCTCAGATAGCTAACAGAAAACTTTTTATAACAAAATATGAGAGATTTAATATAAAGAGTAAATTACACTCAGTTTATTATAGTTTAAGGGAAGAACGAATCAAAAGGAAAGACTACATATTATGAAATAAATTTGGGTATTTCTTACAGACCTCATCTTCACACTCCCAAATTGCTTCCTCAACCCCATGATGATGCCAAAAACACTTTGACTAATGAAATGGTCTTATCCCTCAAAACTTGTTCCCGAGTGTCTAAAATGTTAACCGGTCTCTCTTCATAAGATGCATCCTCATCAACCTGAATATTCATTCAATCTAACACATGGGAAGGGTCGGGTTCATACTTACAAAGTATTGACATATGGAATACATCGTGTACTCTGGAGAGTTATGGTGGTAGGGCAAGATGATACACAACCTCTCCTACCCATTCTATGATGTCAAAAGGACTGATAAACTGTAGAGATAATTTCCCACTCCAACCAATCCTCATCAATCCCCTCCTAAGTGAGATTTTCATAAATACATGATCTCCTACCTCAAAGGACAATGGTCTCTGCCTCTGATCGGCATAACTTTTCTGAGGGCTTTGAGCTGTAACTGATCTTTTCCGAATGAGAGCTATTTTCTCAGTGGTCTCACGAACTAACTCGGGCTCAAGTATGGGTAAATCCCTTACCTCAACCCAACAAACCGATGACCTACAAGGACGCTCATAAAGAGCCTCAAAAGGTGTTATCTTAATGCTAGCTTGATAGTTGTTATTAGATGCAAACTCAGCTAATAGTAAATGCTTCTCCTAAGACCTTTTAAAGTCTAACACACAAGCCCTTAACATCTTCTAAAATTTGAATGGTGTGCTCGGATTATCCATCAGTCTGAGGGTGGTAGGCGGTGCTAAAGTTCAGTTGCGTACCGAAGGCACTCTCAAGACTCTACCACAATCTGGCGATGAAGCGAGGATCTCTATCAGAAACTATACTCATTGGAACTCGATGGAGTTGAATAATTTCACGGATATAAATTTAGCTAAGCATTCAATAGAATCTATCACACTCATGGCAAGGAAATGGGCCGACTTGGTAAGTCGATCCACAATTACCCATATCGTATCATTACTCCTTTAAGTTCTAGGAAGGCCCATAACGAAGTCCATATTGACATGTTCTCATTTCCACTTGGCAATTGGTAAAGGTTATAATAATCCCGTGAGTTTTTTATGTTCGGCCTTAACTTGTTGATAGGTTAAACACTTCAATACAAATAAGGCTACATCCCTCTTTAAACACTGGATGTACCGCAAGGCGGAAACAATGGAATTCCCGAAAGACTTCTTCTCTAATATGCTCAGGTACAAACAACCTGTTAAGATAACAAACGCTCAAATCGGCATAACTATTCAAACCCTTCTCTTCCTTTCCCTTGGTGATTCTCTCTCAAATAGTCTTCACTTCATAATCACCCTGTTGTGCCTCTATCACTCAACTAACTAGTGTAGGTTATGCAATAGTTGTGAACAAGGTAGCCTGTTCCGTAGACTAACGAAGTTGTAAGTCAAATTCACTAATGTCGCCCATCATCTTCCATTCCCTCACAACGACGCTAACCAAGATACTTACGGATTTTCTACTCAAAGCATTGGCCACTATATTGGCCTTTCTAGGATGATAGTGTAACTCAAAGTCGTAATCCTCCATAAATTCCATCTATCCCCGTTGATGCAAGTTAAAATCTTTTTGAGAAACAAGTACTTGAGACTCTTATGATCAAAGAACACTTCAAATTTCTCACCACACAAATAATGTCTCCAAAGTTTCAAAGCAAAAATAATGGCGCCAAGCTCTAGATCGTAAGTCTGATAATTTCTCTCATGAGTTTTCAATTGGCATAAGTTGTAAGCCACTACCATTGCCTCTTGCATCAAAACACACCCCAAGCCTTCCTTAGAAGTATTGCAATACATCGTATAACCCAAACCACATTCTAGTTTAATAAGAATAGGAGCAGTAGTTAATCTAGGCTTCAGCTATTGAAAGGATCTCTCACAAGCTTCATTCCAAACAAATTTGACACCCTTTCGAATCAATCTAGTCAAAGACGATTCTATAGAAAAGAAATTTCTCACAAAGTGACGATGGTAACCGGCTAGACCTAAGAAACTACAAATTTCAAAGGCGTTTTTAGGTTTATTCCATTTATATACTGCCTTAATTTTGGAGGAGTCTACCGTGACCTTGTCTTTGGAAACTACATGACCTAAAAACTTCACTTCCGAAAGTCAAAATTCACACTTCTTGAATTTTGCATACAAACGATGTTCCCTAAGAAATTGTAGAATAATGTGGAGGTGCCCCTCATGCTCCTCCTCGGAAGGAGAGTAGACAAGAATGACGTCCACAAAGACGACCACAAATTTGTCAAGAAACTCTT
Source organism: Camellia lanceoleosa (assembly GCA_025200525.1). Taxonomy (NCBI): domain Eukaryota; kingdom Viridiplantae; phylum Streptophyta; class Magnoliopsida; order Ericales; family Theaceae; genus Camellia; species Camellia lanceoleosa. The sequence goes on from CM045767.1 coordinate 49,865,840, forward strand.
GAAAGACCCGATTCATCAAGTCCATGAATGTAGTAAGTGCATTGGTTAGACCAAATAGCATGACATAAACTCATAATGGCCATATCTAGTACAAAAGGCCCTTTTAAAATATCCTCATCCTTGGCTCGCAATTGATGATAACCCGACCTTAAATCTATTTTCGAAAACAACATGAACCCTTGAGTTAGTCAAAAAGATCGTCTATTCTAGGTAATGGATACTTATTATTAACTGTAACTCTATTCAGTTTGTGATAATCGATGCACAACCTTAGCGAACCATCTTTCTTTTTGGCAAAAAGAATCGAAGCTCCCCACGGTGAAGTGCTAGGGGGTATGAAGCCTTTATTCTTGTAATTGTTCTTTTAGAATAACCAACTCGGCCAGTGCGAACCTATATGGTGACATGGAGATAGATGTTGTGCCCAGCACCAAGTCTATGGAAAACTTGACCTTCCGATGAGGCAGTAACTCGATAAGATCATCCAGAAAAACATTTAGATATTTGCAAACCACCCTAAGAAGTGTGTCTCGAACCGTACTACTCCCTTCGGCAAAGGCTAAGGCAAAAAGAAAACTAAGCTTGCCTCGACCCCGAAGGTCATACAACGGCGGTGTAGACATATCACAACAGTCACCTAAAAAGTAGAAGCAATCCCCTACTGGCGTACAAACAGTAACTCTCCTACAATGGCAATCTATGGCGGCCTGATAAGTAGACAACCAATCCATGCCTAAGATGATGTCAAAAATCGGCATGTCTAAGACCACAAAATCAAACAAAAGTTGACACCTATAACCTCTATCTTACAACCACGACATATTTTGTTCAACACAACTCTGCCTCCAATTGGTGACTCTACCATAAGTGAAGATGCTAACTTATCCACCTTTAACCTCAAAATTGATGCAAATGCAAAAGATATGAATGAATGTGATGCTCTGGTGTCTATTAATACACTACCCCAACTATAGAAGACAAGGTGAGTACCTCTCACAACGAATGGTCCTAAAGACTGCTCAAATGTAGTGACCGCATACATCCTTTCCCGTGGTCTCTACTTTCCTACATCGCCTCTCGGAACATAGGCCTACTACACAGATTATGCATATGTGGCCCTATAAACTGCTGTGGATGCCTGGCCCGACTAGACTAATGAGACTACCTATGACCCTAATACATCTGAAAACCTCCTGATTGGCGAGACCTCGATACACTAGCTGATCTTTCTATCTGTGGGCAAAACTTCTTCAAATGCCCTAGTTGACCGAACTACTAATAGGATGGCGGTTGACCCCTACTCCAAGGTTGGCTCTAATAACGAGCCAACTGTGCTAGTGGTCTAACCCTCTGAAGCTTTGTGACCTAGCTAGCAACATTGATAGCAAACACCACGAGTTTGACTCGTGTTCCCAAAACTTCTACCCATCACCAAACCCGAAGACTTAGCCGACTACGGTGGTGACTGAAAAGATAACGAACCCCTAGACTTCTTAGAGGACCCCGAATCACCCCGAGAATTTGAGTACCCTGACCTCTTCAACTTTTGTCTTGCCTCATCTACCTCCACCATAATTTCTACATGTGCTGGGGCCTTCATTAACTGATCATACTCTTTGATCATATTGCCCACTACCTTTATCAAAATTTTCAGTCTCAACCCCTTCTCAAATTCCAATCATCGGCGCTCTTCTATCACCACAAGCTTGGGTGTAAAGCAAGATAGACTAGTCAAAGTAGCTTCAAACTCAGCCATGGATGTGTCAAGCTGTAATAGCTCTTCAAACTACCTCCTCAACTGTTCCCTAGCAGTGGGATGGAGGAACTTCTCTTGGAAGGCGTATGTGAATGCCTCTTAAGTGTGCTCAATGCGATTCTTGGCATACTCTCACTACTACCCAGCCTCTCTTTTCAGCTGATAAGCCGCCAACACCACATGAAACTCACCCTCACAGATGTTTAAGATCTCAAAAGATTTTTCGATCTGCTTTAACCACTCATCTGCCTTCATAGGGTCAAGTCCACCACTGAACTCGAAGGGTTTGGAACGAAAGAATTCCTTCTTTAGGAATGTAGTTCTAGTCTCCCCTTCAATAGCCCTAGCCGCTTGCTCGACTCTAAGTATGTCCACAGACTCTCTAAGAGCCCTTGCCATTTCTTGGACCAGTGCCCCCATCGCGTCTTGAGCTAGTAAAGCAGCCACATTATTTTGACCTACTTCTTATTCTTGAAAAGGGATCTCTGGTTGGGCCAGAGTATCCCAACCATCCTGGCAAGGTCTACCATGACCTCTACCACGTCCATACATCCTATAAGAAATAGAGATAAACTAAAATTCGTGACTCATATTCGCAAACTTAGTCTCACCCGTCACATATGCACTAGCATGAGCCCATACATACAATTAAGTCACATTAAGCAAACCACATAAGTATCTTGTTAAACCACCTCTCTAAGATATTAACTTGTTCCAAGGCGCTTAAAGACCTCCAAATGGAAAAAGTATTGATCAGGTGTCTTTCCAAAAGAATTTCAATGAGTGCAATGAACGCAAGTCGTATCCTAGAAGTTTAATTCCATACCCACATAGTCACATAAACGCATAATCATATAAAGTAATTAACATCCCTTCCTAGCATAGCAAACCCATTACGGCGCAGACCACTTTCCACGGGCTCAAGGTATTCAAAACTAATTGGCTCTAATACCAATTTGTAATGCCTCTAAATTATTTAAATTAAAGCATTATTTGTAACATGATTAATCCAAAATCTTACCATAACCAATAATAACATTAATCCCATAAGATCTCTTTCCCATTGAACTACACTTTAGAAGTTACAAATTTCATGTTCCAGTATTAGTTACATCACCACTTCCATAGTTCAAGAAGTTAGAAGATACAAATTAAAAATTCCCTAATGGCTTACAAATAGGCAAGGCAAGGCCTTGTTACAACAAAATGGACATGCAGTCCCAAAACACATATGCTCAAAGCTTCCACATAATACATACATGAGCCTTCGTGTGCATCAAAACAAAAGAATCCACCTCTTTCTCATGAGGTGGTTGCACATCACCAAGTCTTGAAAAATGTTAGATAGGAATGAGCTAGATGCCCAATAGAAATACTTTTAACAAAGTATCTAATTACTAGAAAATCCATATGGCATTATCACAACCGAAACATTCTCTTATTCAATACCAGTTAAAGACATAAACAAGGAAACTTAAATATTATAATTCCCATTAACACCACAATTCAACACCGGGGGATAAATACGTCATGAAACCCCTAAGGAGAATCCCAATACATACATACATAGGTTTATATCTGAAATAACCCCACATTTGCCGACTATTAATACGGTAGGGAATGGGCATCCAAAATCATCCGTTTTTTTACTTTTACTGACTACAATACGACAGGACCAATAGACACCCAAAAATACTTTCCCACATTCGTCCAATGATAAACTCAAGACAGAGTAATTGGGCACCTAGACTTTTCCCTGCGTGGGTATCAACAACACATAACCTTTTCCAAAATTGACTCTCTACCCAGACTCACATTTTATTTACCACCGACTTAAACAACCTTTCAAATATTTCCAAGTATTCATACTTTCATGAGAAAAATGATAAATTACCCCATTCAAGTAATTTAGGTGCATAAGTAGAAACAATATACATAATTCAAGAAAGATCTTAAGAGCTTCTAATTTCACAAGTCTCAATCAATTTACATTCCAAAATCTCAGAATTTGTTCATCAATTTAAAATTTTAAAAATCAATTCCATTTAATTACAACCTTCCTAAATTCCAAAAATTAGGATTTTCATAAAATCAAGGCTCTCTCCCCTTCATCATGTTAGATACTATTTTTCAACTCCAATTTCCATAATCCATAGGCCTTACTAGAAATTTTAAGAAAAATTTGGGAAAAATACCATTTTGGAAACAAAAATCCAAGTTATGAAGACAAACGTCAATTATGGCATCAATGTTACAATAACACCACATAAACATCCTCAAAGTAAAGAGATACGAGGTTAAAAGTAATCCTAACTCGAAGATGGAAGCAAGGAAGCTATATCAAGAAGAATCCTTTGAAAACCAACGATCCAATCAGAGGAAATACACTACCTTCGCGTAAACTTTGATTTTTGCAAGGGAGAGAGGTGTGAATCTTAGTAAAATGAGTGATTTCTAGTGTGAGAGTATTAGGGTTTTCGAAGCTAGAGAGAGGAGGGAAGGGAGAAAAGAAAAAATGAAGAAAATGATCTAAAAAGTCATTTTTAAGTGACTAATATCGTGTAGACTACTAGAGCGATGAACTTAAACTCTCAGTATTTCAATCTACAAAACGAGATTCTGGGAACCCCCTCATGTTTGCTCACGCGACCACTTAAGATTCTAGAAACCCCCTCATATTCGCTGAAGTGACCACTTGACAACTTGAGCGGTCCTCCGACCTGCAAGGAAAACTATTAGAAGTCTCTTTTCTCTACTCAAGCAGTCTTTTAACCGCTCGAGCAGTCACCTGGGATGAATTGTCACAATTTATACATGTATCACTTATTTATTCACTTATATGTTCAATATTACCTATCTAGTCACCTTACTACCACTAGCTGCTACTAGGGGTGTGTGCAGTGCAAGTCGGGCAGTTTGAGAGTAAAATTACAAACCGAAAGCAGATTGATAGATTGACAAATCACGATTTTTGGTAGATTGATGGATTGAAAAATATTCTAACCAATTATCAGACATTTGCGTAATATATAACATTAATTTACATTATATTTATCATACTAATTTTACATAATATGTTTCATATAAGTAACTTCTAATTTGTAACAAATTTCATATCTTAAAACTTTCTCACACTCATTTTTACTTTGATATTTCATTAGAGATTAATATATATATATATATATATGTGTGTGTGTGTGTCTTAACTATAGTGAAGCAGAGCAGTTTTGAGGGTGGATTATAAATTTTAAAGTTTAATCTGGGGTTAGCGGATAGAGCGGTGCAAATTGATGTGATTTTAGTGGATTGAACGGTATTTTGCACAGCCCTAACCGTTGCTGCTACTATTCGATGATTTTTCCAGTGTCGAGAACTTTTCAATTCATGTCTTTATTAGCAAAAAAGATTAAACTTTAAAATAAATGACATATGACTCCATAAGAATGGATTTTTCACCAATTAACCCTTTTTTCTTTATAATTTTAAATATATCAATTTTATTCTTTAATTTTCTTATGTATTAATTTAGTCTAATTGTAACATCTATTGATAAATTAAACAAAAATAAAAATAAAAAAGGAATGGATCATCTCAAAAATTAGATGTCAACTTCTCAATTACTTTAAGGATTTTTTACAACTAGATTTTAATCTAATTTTTAAAGAGGCGTTATTAATTAAATAAAATTCACACATTATAAAAATTTAAAATTAATATTATTAAAATTATAAGGATTAAATTGATACAAATGAAAATCAAATGGGTAAATTACATTTTACCCTTTTATATTTAGTCATTTCTCACTTTGGCCCTTAAAGTTTGTTTTTTCACTTTGACCCTTCATGTTTCAATTTTTTCTCAATTTCCTCCTAAATAATTTATGTTCAAAATTAAATAGAAAATATCATATTAGTTGTCAAATAATATAAAAAATATACTATTATATTGAAATTTGGGTTTGTGTTAGAAATGTGAGTTAAATATATTAAAATAATATATCTTTGATAATCCAATATATTGATTTATGTCTATTTTTGAACTTAAATTAGCTTTTCAAGTAAATTTTAAAAAAAAAATCATAAAATATAAAAGGTCAAAGTAGGGGGGAAAAAAAAACAAACTTCAGAAGCCAAAATAAAAAAAGTAATTCTATTTACACCACCATTTTAACTCGTTACAATCCCAAAGTTGTTTATTTATTTATTTATTACAATATTATCCTTATCTAAAATGACCAAAACAGCCTCAAAATCCTAAACCTAATTTCTCAATACACCTATTAGTCACCACTATGATTTCAACCAACCTCTGTCACCGATGACATTATCCATTGTCATTGGTGCCACTACCTACCCCATTTATGCCCCATCTCCAGTCTCATTCCTCCTCCTCTTCATCTTCTTTATCTTCTTCTCTAAAACCCTATAATTGTTTCTCTTTCTTAAGGGTTCGCAATGCAGGTGGTTGGGTTGCGATGGACGATCTCGCAATGAAGGCAATTAGATCACAATGAAGGGTCGCGCTACGAAGGCAAGTTGTTCACGGTGGTCACAATGGAAGTGATGGTTAGCGGCGGAGGTCGAGGAAGAGAGTCGCAGCGATGAGAGACTGGAATGAAAGTCAAAGACGAGGATGAGAGGTCGATCGGAATTGTGGCGAAGAGTATGGCTGGTTCGCGGGGGAAAAGTAGTTGTGGTAGTTGGTCATGGTGGTCAAAAAGAGGAAGCGATAGTGAAGGTGGTCACAAGAAGAGAAAAGTTAGGGCTCTGGCTCGCCAGTGGGAGGGGGGTTGTAGTTTGGTGGTCAGAGTTGCCAATAATAGCTGCCGCCGAAGTCACCCACAGTGACTGTCGAAGTAGGGGTGCGATCTAGGGTTTGAAAAATGAAAGGAAAGAAGATAAGGGCAATCTTGGTATTATGATAAGTGTAAAGAGAAAAAGATAATAGCTGCCGCCGAAGTCACCGACAGTGACTGTCGAAGTAGGAGTGCAATCTAGTGTTTGAAAAATGAAAGGAAAGAAGATAAGGGCAATCTTGGTATTATGATAAGTGTAAAGAGAAAAGGATAAAATTGATTGTGGTGTAATGAAAAATTAGGTGTAAGGAGACAAAATTATTGTATAGGTAGAATTACCCAAATAAAAAAGGGATCAAATATAAACGGAGCAAATTGTAATTTACCCAAAATCAAATAGACTATGAATATTACAAGAACTTGTGACTTGTGACCTGAAGAGTTTTGTTTTCCCCTTTATCAGTGATCAAAATCCTAATTTCATTGGCGCCATGATTAGGCCGTCTAGATTGCTCTTGTGCCAGGTTTGTCAACGAAATTAGGCCTCGTTTAAGGACTTGGGTTTGTAACCAAAAAGTTACTATAAGTTATCACATCACTTTCTCTACTTTCTGCATGTCTTTTTGTAAAAACTCAAAATTTTAATTAAAATAGTCAATTCCCAAATATGACCTTAAGCTGTAGATCTCGACACCCACAAGATTCAACTGCATACTTAATTAAGGGTTAATTACATTAATGGTCCTTAAAGTATACATATTATTACACTTTAATTTCAAATCTATCAATTGTTCCACTTCAGTCTCCAAAATATGTTATCTATTACAATTTAGTCCTTATCGTCAACACCACTCAAAATCAGTAATAGGAGAAGACATATTTTTTAAATTTACAGGAAGACTCAACAAAATTAAAATGACCAAATATACACATGATCTAAAAGTGTGCATTTTGTAACATTTTTATTTCTAAAACATATTTTTGTTTCATTTTAGTCTCAAAAGTCTGTGCTTTCTTGCATCTTTTGTCCCTAATCTTTTAATTTTGTTGCCTTTTTATTATAAAAATACCCCTATTTCCATTACTAATTTTGAATGGCGTTAATATTAAAAATTAAAGTGTAATAGAGCGTGTGTTTGATGGACTAAAGAGGAACAACTAAAAAATTGAGAACTAAATATAACATGACACATACTTTGGGGACTGTTTATGTAATTAACTCCATAATGTATATAAACATGGTTGTGTTGGGATTTATTATTTTTCTTAAAACAAAGAGTACATTGAATGATATTTTAATTACAAAAATGCTGATGCTACAACATTTAGGTAGAGAATTTTGTATAGAAATTTTTTATAACAATAGTACTTTTCGGATTGTGATTCTCTCTATTGCATATTTGTAATGAAGAGGTTCCAATACATCATCCAATGGTGAGTGTAATGATCTATTTTAATTTAAATTAATTATAAATTTACATTCCTATTTCGTAACCATTAGATATGTAATGGAAATTCTCTATTACATATATGAAATGAAAAGGATCAAAATCCATATTTTTCGGTTTAAATTATAATTTTATAATTGATATTTGGTGTTGAAAAATGCTATTGACCATGAAAATTTACTGTAACTCTTATCCTTAAAATGGTGTAGATTTAGAAATGGAATGTGCGCCATACCTACTATAAATGTTGTTTAAAAATACTATATGGACCATTGCTTTATCTTTTTGAATAATTTTCCGTGTAATTTTTTTGGGTATATAAAATATTATTGTTTAACGTTAGTATTAAATAGGGATTAAGGACTGAAGAGGTGTTGTTGGACCTATTAAGCCCACTTTTAGGCCCTATTTCGATAATCCGAATAGTTCAAATTTTAAAATTCGTCAAGCACACTATCCTTACAAAAAATCAAGTCGATCGGATAACAACAATTACTTGTTCATTTCAATTTTGTATAATTCATTTATTTTTTCACCGTTCATTTTTTTCATACAAAACTGATCCGAACTCGTGGTTGCCATTATTGGATCGACTTAATTTTTTGCAGGAATGATGTGCTTGATTAATCCTAAAATACGAACAGTTTAGATTATCGAAATAAGACCCAATAGTGAGCCCAATAGGCCCAACAACACCTCTCCAGTCTGATTAAGGACGAGAGAGAAGCCAATCCTATCAAATAATCCATTTGTTTTATGCATTGAACAATAGTATCATATGGAAGGCTCATCGGGTGGTGGCTTCCAACTAAGTTGGCCTATATAATTCACAAGGACTTCTCTCATGATCCTTTCAGTTTCCCAATTCAATTTTGTGCTTAGAAATTTGAACTGGCCTCATTTGGTAACTTTGAATTTTAGTCGAAAAGTCACTATAAGTTATCACATTACTCTCTACTTTTTCTGCATATTTTTTTTGTAAAATGTCAAAAAATTACTAAAATAGACTATTCCCAAACGAGACCAATGTAGGATTGGCAACAATGAAATCAATTCTTCGCTCTGTTAACTCTTCATCTTTCATTCATTCCTACTATATAAAAGCCCAAGACAACTTGGTTGACAACAACCATAGATGGAGATAGAGCTGAAAAATATGAAGGCAACAATATGTTTCATTATGTTTTGAAGAAGCTCAAAGAAGCCTTTCATTGGCTTATATCCAAAATCAAAAACTTCTTTCAAAAGGCTTACTAAGTGACAAAAAGCGCTCTGGAAAAAGCAAGGAGATTCTTTGACTACTTTGCTAAAAAAGTTCAAAGAAGCTATTGTCAAATGCAAGACCAAGATTGACTCAACCATTGCAAAAGTTAAAGCTTTCATGTTTTCAATTTTTGGCTTGTTTTGCTCTTCGGTGTGAAAGCTGAATTTCGATATATTGAAAAATTTGTTGAGTTCTTTGATGGAGTAGTTGCAGAAGCTTTTTGGCTACGTGAAGGAGTTCATGAAATTAATGAGTGAAGCTGTGTCGGTTTATGTACAATTCATGTGATGATGACAAAACATTTTTGGAAAAGTATTCACCCAAAAAAAACATTTTTGGAAGAGTTAATCAATCTTATATCTGAGATTTTGGGTATAGAGCAGAAAAGCAAGCCACATGAATTCTGTTTCAATCTTGGGAAATTGGTGAAAGAGAAAATTGACAGGTTCTTGAAAAAAAAAATTCAGGAGTTTGGCTGAGTATCCATGAAGGAGAGGCTTGTTTGTTGATTTATGTCTTATTGCTTTGTTAGTTCTCTTGAATTGAGTGTATCCTAGCTTTCAAGAAACAAAACAAAACAAAACAAAACAAAACAAAAATTCTACTATAATGTTTTGAATCTAATTTGTGTTTTTTTGGGATGTTAATTTAATGGACAGTTGGTTTATTGAGTTATTTGGCCGTACATAATTTCAATTTTGAGGATTTGTCATAATTGATAAAATCAATGAACTTAAGAAATATTGTGTGGTTGACAATAATAATTTTTTGGAAATATTACTCATAAATCTCATTTTAGTAAATGTTGCTCTAATTAGTCTTGGGTGTTTTGTCTTAAACCATTGGAGTTTTCTTAAGTGTGCAAGTGCACACCATGTGCCACTTACACAAAAGGTGTAAGTATAAGTATAAGGTGTAAGTGTAAGGTGTAAGGTGTATGTGGGTTGCATATGGTGTGCAACCTCAAAAAATGTGTAAGTGTAAGGTTTAATTTTTCACAAAAGGTGTAAGTGTAAGGTATAAGGTATAAGGTATAAGGTATAAGTTGCACACCATAACCAAACCCTAAACCATTTAGTTCTTTTTATTTTTGATATGATATATGTTTTTGATATATTGTGTATGGAATTTACATTTTTGCCCATATTATGATTTAATTTTGATTTTGTCATGGTGTGAATATATTCTCTCTCTCTCTCTCTCTCTCTCTCTCTCTCTCTCTCTCTCTCATTTCTTTAACATCATCTAAACCCTTCTCTCTCCTCACTCACTCACTCTCTTTCTCTCGGAGTCGTTGGAGTCGCCTTCAACCTTGTGCCGCCACTTCATACCTTGATCTTGCATAGTCAGAGATCTTCAAACCCCCTCTCTCTCTCGTTCTTACTTGTCGAAATCGCCGAGCTATAGATCTGAGCATGCCATCGCCGGAGCTGTAGATCTGAGTATGCCTCATGCCACCACTCCACAACGTTGTTTCCGGCACTGACGATCGAGATCCAAAAGTCATAGATCGATAGATCTTCTCTTTTGTTGTCACCGATCTGTGCTGTAGCTTTTTCTTTTTTCTATCACCGATCTTCTCTTTTTCTAATCGTCTTGGTTCCCAAAAGGAATTGAAGTCTCGGTTCCCAACATCATCAATGACATCATCAACATCAACAACATTTGTAACAACCCAAATTTTTAATTATGCTATAGAATTTATACTAATATTATTTAATCTCAGTTAAGAAAATATATGATTTCTTCTATATTATTATGCGTAATTTTATAAAATAATATAATTATGAAACGTTTAGGGGTCAAAATATAAATAATAATTGTATAGATAATATTAATAATAATTTATTTTCTATTAATATGTGATAAAATGTAATTTAATTAGAAATTAAATTAGTTATATAATTATTTTAAAATATTGGGTCAAAAAGTAATTATCTTAAATATCTATTAAGGATAATAACGAATCTATATAATTATTAATCGAATCTTGATTGAGCCACGTATGCGCTATTTTCCTATAAATAGAGGCGTTGATCTGGGAGGAGAGAAAGAGGAAAGAAACAGAAAAGAAGAAAAGGAAAAGAAAGGAGAAAAGAAAAGAGAAATAAGAGAAAGAAAGAGAGAAAGAAAGGAAAAGATAGTGGAAGTTTAAAGGGTCTTTGATAATGAAAAGGAAGAGTAAGGTATTAAAGTTAAGGTGAGTTATATTATACATTGAGTCACCAAAATGTATTTTACGTATGTTTTGACTTACCAAAATCTGTTTCATACAAGTTATGTTTTATAAGTTTTTATAAATTATATAAAATTTCAGTTACGTAGTTTTATTTCTGAATCCTATTTGCTTAAAAGGAAACCCATGGATATGTTTGTTTATATTTTAAAGAATATTTGGCTATGACCTTATATACACTTATGTTTTGTAAGTATCACCACGGGAGTCCCATGCCTTGGGGGACTTAAATAACCATTGACCTCTGTTTGACCACTTTGTGGTCCTCTGTTTGTCATGGATCCATTGACCTCTGTTTTGGTGCGGAACTAAGTGCTACACTATTTTGGGAGCCACCTCTAGAATCCGTACGAGCCACCTCTTGAATCCAGACTGCTCGATTGTCACTTCTGACCTCTCGCTCGCTCGTTTCTACCGTGGTTGTGATTACATAACTTCTGTATTTCAGTTCTGCTACTTAAATGATTTGGTTACTAATAAGAGATTATTTGTTCTGACGAAGCATAATCTCAGTTTTATTACTTAAAGGATTATTTGTCAAATGATTTCTGCTACTCAAATGATCTGTTTATATAAATGTTTTGGCCTAACTAACGATCCATGGTTATTTCGTGTCCCTTATACTCTTGGTATAATATTTTTCACTCTGCCATGTGGTTATAGTTTTTTACCAATTTTCAGGAAATAGCTTTTGGAAAGTCTTAGATGCGGGGCTGCGGAATAGACATACACAGTATTTTTCTGATATTTTTATATGTAAATAACGACATTTTTGATCAATAAATTTTGTAATAAAAATAGAAACTCCGATAATTATTTTGGTACCCTTATTTAAATATTTCTTCCACTTGCGTTTATTAATTTGTTTTTGAATTGGCCGTAGGTAATTTCAGTTACTGGCCATCACGATGCTTAACCCTTGGGTACGGGGAGCGGGTCGTGACAAATGGTATCAGAGCAATGGTTTATAAATAAAAAAAATCATCATTGGAGCATAGGACACATGCATATTTAAGAAGTGGGATAGCGGGTAATTAGTATCAAATTATTATATTATATTCATCGATTTAATTATATTATAATTTTATATGATTATATATATAGAATAAATTTTTTTTAGTGTGCCTAATTTTTTAAGGATATTAGATATAATTTATATTTGTTATAGTAAAAGAAGGATGAGAAAAGAAGGACAAGAAACAGAAGGATGTCAAGCTCAAGCACCCACCAAAATTATAATATAATTAAATATATATAATTTTCAGTTCAGTATTCAAAAAAAAAATTTATTTTGATGTTTTTAAGAGGGGGTTCCAATCATAAAGATACTAATTTTGAAACTATTTCCCATAAATTAAAAGTTCATCTCAAAATTTTTTAACTCTTGTATATGATTCTATCATTGTGTTCTCATTTTATTTATTATTTACTTATTATTATCGTTAATAAAACGAGTGAAATTTTTTTAAAGTTACCCATGATTTTTTATTTTGGCCCAAACTAATTTTTGACAACTAGACAGTGAGTTATTTTTAGTAAAAATTTTTTTTAGGTACTATTTTCTATCAGATTAATCATCTAATATATATTTATCAGAGTGCGCAGCGGATAGCTTACACATGACAAATTTCGAGGACGAAATTTTTAAAAGGAGGGAAGATTGTAACAACCCAAATTTTTAATTATGCTATAGAATTTATACTAATATTATTTAATCTCAGTTAAGAAAATATATGATTTCTTATATATTATTATGCGTAATTTTATAAAATAATATAATTATGAAACGTTTAGGGGTCAAAATATAAATAATAATAATATAGATAATATTAATAATAATTTATTTTCTATTAATATGTGATAAAATGTAATTTAATTAGAAATTAAATTTGTTATATAATTATTTTAAAATATTGAATCAAAAGGTAATTATCTTAAATATTTATTAAGGATAATAACGAATTTATATAATTATTAATCGAATCTTGATTGAGCCACGTATGCCCTGTTTTCCTATAAATAGAGGCGTTGATATGGGAGGAGAGAAAGAGGAAAGAAACAGAAAAGAAGAAAAGGAAAAGAAAGGAGAAAAGAAAAGAGAAATAAGAGAAAGAAAGAGGGAAAGAAAGGAAAAGATAGTGAAAGTTGAAAGGGTCCTTAATAATGAAAAGGAAGAGTAAGGTATTAAAGTTAAGGTGAGTTATATTATACCTTGAGTCACCAAAATATATTTTACGTATGTTTTAACTTACTAAAATCTGTTTTATACAAGTTATGTTTTTAATAAAAGTTATATTTTATAAAGATTTCAATTACGTGGTTTCTCTTCTGAACTCTATTTTCTTAAAAGGAAACCCATGGATATGTTTGTTTATATTTTAAAGAATATTTGGCTATGACCTTATATACAATTATGTTTTGTAAGTACCACCACGAGAGTCCCATGCCTTGGGGGACTTAAATAACCATTGGCCTCTGTTTTAGTGCGGAACAAAGTGCTATGCGGAACTAAGTACTACACTATTGTAGGAGCCACCTCTAGAATCCGTACGAGCCACCTCTTGAATCCGTACCTGCTCGATTGTCACTTACGTGACTGCTCGTTTCGCTCGCTTGCATCGTGGTTGTGATTACATAACTTCTGTATTTCAGTTCTGCTACTTAAATAATTTGGTTACTAATAAGAGATTATTTGTTCTGACGAAGCATAATCTCAGTTTTATTACTTAAAGGATTATTTGTCAAATGATTTCTGCTACTCAAATGATCTGTTTATATAAATGTTTTGGCCTAACTAACGATCCATGGTTATTTCCTGTCCCTTATACTCTTGGTATAATATTTCTCACTCTGCCATGTGGTTATAGTTTTTTACCAATTTTCAGGAAATAGCTTTTGAAAAGTCTTAGATGCGCGGCTGCGGAATAGATACACACAGTATTTTTCTGATATTTTTATATGTAAATAACGACATTTTTTGTCAATAAATTTTGTAATAAAAATAGAAACTCCGATGATTATTTTGATACCATTATTTAAATATTTCTTCCGTTTGCGTTTATTAATTTGTTTTTGAATTGGCCGTAGGTAACTTCAGTTACTGGCCATCACGATACTTAACCCTTGGGTACGGGGAGCGGGTCGTGACAACATCAACTACGTCATCAACATTAGCAACATCAACTACATCATCAACATCATCCACATCAGCAACATCAACTATATCATCAACATCATCGACATCATCAACATTAGCGACATCATCACCATCAGCAACATCAACTACATCATCAACATTAGCGATATCATCAACATCATCAACATCAGCGATATCAGCGACATCAGCGATATCAGTGACATGGGTTTTTTGTGGGTCGTATGCTATGTTATTGTGTCATTCAATATTGGAGGGTCAACATTGTCAAATGTGATTTTCAATCACACAAAATGAGGATCCCAATCACTAACGTTGGGATACAAACCCAGAATGTTCCATAATATCTAGACCGTTTTGTTCGAAAAGGAGAGAAATCATAAAAAAGCCTATAGTAAGCTTTTGGGCACTTTTGTGATTATAACATCAGTAAAAACTTACATTTGCCCTCCATAAAAAAAAAAAATGGTGTTAAATAAATGGGTATATATGTAATTAACATTTAAACAGGACTTATCAACCTACAAAATAAAAGGTAGGACCAAATGGTTCAATAAATTAAAATTTGAGATTTATTGGTGTTTTGCCCTACTTTTTTAGTAGAGTTCTTTAAATTAAATCAAGATTTTTGATAAATAATTGTATAGCATGATTTCATAGAGGGTTCAATTCTTATGAGGTGAAATTTGATATTTTTGTAGTGGTTGAAGTCTAATTTAATATAATATTTTATATTTATAATTGTTAAAAAAAATGAAATTGCATATTTGTTAATAAGAGTCAAAGTGGTTTGTTTTGATCCCATTATTTTATACCCACCTAATTTTATATTAAAAAAAAAAGGAAAAAAAAATGAAAAGAAAGAAAGAAATGAAGCTAATCTTGCAGCACTTACGGGGTGTTTGGGATACAAATTTTTGGGTCAAATAGTAAATAGAGATAAAAAAAAAAAAATTTAAAATAGTCAATAAGATAAAATATCATATCTAAACTATAATTATTTTATTTTTTCTCTCATAACTATCAAATTAACTATATATAAAAAAAAAAAACTAAAAAAATCCCAAATACAACGATCATGTTTAGTTTGTATTTGTGAAACAATTTCGAAAAATAATTTTTTGAAATGAGTACAAAATTTAAAAATTTGTTTAGTTATATGTTTTGAAATTAATTTTAGAATTTTAGATGATTTAATTATTTTTTTGTTATTGAATAAATATGTTAGAGAAAAAGTGATTGTTTGATGTGTAACAAATAGAAAAATGATTTTGATTTTTTTTTTTTCCTAAAAATTTTCAACCAAATAACTTTTTAAAAAAATTTCTCAAATTTTTTTTCTTAAGAAACAAATCAAACAATGCTAACTTTTTTAGCCACTTTAAAACAAGGGAAAAGTTAGGGATCGTGAAAATTTTGTCATGAAAATGATCATGAAAAATTTATGATCCTTGAATTACCTTGATTAGTGTGTGGTACTTTATTCTAAGTGTAATTTAAGGGTCACAAAACTTTCATGATTATTTTCATGATACCTAGCATTGCTGTTAAAACAATAAAGACACTAATTAAAATAGCAAAGATCCAACCGAGTGCCATCCGACAACCAAAAATTTGCGAGGATGATAATAATTATTTTAGAAATTCTAAGAGCATTCATATCAGTCTTTTCAAATTTTTAGTCAAATTATAACATAAAAGTGATTTTTTTTATTTTAGCGAGTCATCTCACTGCATCAAACTCTCTATTCTAACTTAATCTTATTAAAATATTTGTTATTCTTTTTTTTATTAAATTGGTGAGCTGCCAGTCAAACAATTCTTATGTTTCTTTGTAAAGGTAAAATTGGAGGAAATGTAAATAAATAAAAAAAATTAAAAAATGCCATTGACCGGTTGGCCGGTCGGACGTCCGGACGTACATCCGGTAATACACATGTAGCGATAAATAATACCTCACTTGTTGTAGTGAGATACTGCAGCAATCACAAATTTTGACAAGCTGCAAGCAAGACTGATAGAGGTCATTTTTTGAAGTTTATATTGCTAGTTTAGCTAAGAAATGATTTTACCGATGCTGATGCTCTAAGGAGTGTGTTTAAAATTATAAAAATCTTGAAGGCTTTACAACAAATTTCCAGTACTTTTTAATAGTAATAAATATTCTAACTAAAAACAGGCTTGTTAGGCAAGTTAGGTTTTAATTTTTTTTGGATCAAAATTTATAATAAATAAATAAATAAATAAATAAATAAAATAAATTAAAATAGTCAATAAAATAAAATATTATATCAAATTTATAATTATTTCACTTTCTCTACATTCTACCTAATTATAAAAAAATCTAACTATCTAATCAAATACAAAAATTTTAACTAAATAATCAAAAGCTAGAATACTTTACTAAGGATTCGTTTGAGATATGGGTTTGTTTTTAAAATTTTTCGTTATTTTAGTTTAGGGTTAAAAAGTTTCATTTGTGATAAATTTTTTAATTTTTGTAAGAGAAAAAATAAAATGATTATAATTTGAGTATGACATTTTATCTTATTAGATTAAAAAATTTATTTTATCTTTTATAATTATTTTAGTAAAAAAAAAGACTCGTTTAACTTGGGGTGCAACTTGGGCGGGCTCAACCCGAGCAACTCGAACTCAGTCTGAATTTTTTTAGGACTTGGGTAAGATATTTTCAAATTCGGTACAGGCTTGGGCAAAAATTCAGAAGCTCGAATTAAATTTGAACGGGCTTGGATAAAAATGTCAAACAACCCGAAACCCGAATTATACATATATAGATATATAAAAATATTAAATATACATATAAATTATTAGCCATTACATGCTATTAAAGTAATTTAGATTATTAGATCATATTGAATATATATTATTATATATACAAATAACATAAAATCTTACTTTTTTTATTTTTACTCATAAATTGTAAAGACTACTATAGCGGCATTTTTCTTACATTATATAAATTATTTATTTTGATAGTATTAATGATTTTCTCTACAATAAAAAAAATGTAAATAGAGTCAAATTTTAATAATTTAATAATGTAACTGTAAAAAAAAAAATTAAAATTCATTTACAATTCGAGCAACTTGGACAATTCGGGTTTAACTCGGGTCGGGCTTGGATATACAATCTCGGGTTATAATTTGGGTCTAGACGGGTTTGGATAGATCTCAGTACAACTTGAATTAGACTTAGACAACTTTCCAACCCATTCGAACCTGCCCGAATTGCATCCTAATTTGGGGCTTTTCCCAAATTAAGCCAAATTAGCAACCTATTTCTCAAACTAGGCCTAGTTTGGACAGAATTCCCATACTAGGCTAAAACGTGGTTATGAACCACGCTTTTACCGTTTTTGTAGCTGTCGTGCAGAAATTTTGTAAAATCGTAAAAGCGTGGTTACAAACCACGCTTTTAATTAAGAATACGTGGTTACAAACCACGCTTTTAAGTTAATCATAAAATGTGGTTTCAAACCACGCTTTTAAGTATTTTTTTTTTTTGTGTGCTGAAAACATGGTTGTGAACCACGCTTTAATTGTGCTTTTAAATAAATTTTTGTTTTTTTTTATAAAAGCATGGTTCGTAACCACGCTTTTTCTGTTGACCAAAGAAAGCGTGATTATCATCAACGTTTTTATTTGAGAGTAGTACTGCTATTTCTAACCATGCTTTTAAAATATATTAAAATATAATCAAAATAAAACTTGAGTTTTCTGTAGCTCAAATGGTAGTGCATTTGTTTTGCTTGGCAGAGGTGCGGGTTCAATCCACGGAATCTCCAAACGGTTGCTATTTTTCAAATTAAATTCTATTCTCTCTTTTTTTTTTTCTTCCACTCACTCTATACTTTATATATTTATTATGTAATTTTTTTTATCAAAAAAAAGTAAAACGTTTGTTTGGTTAACTAAAAAAATTCTCTATAAAATACAAATTTTTTCAAAATGTCAACATAATTGTTTAAAAAGTATTCAGTGTGTTTGGTTTGAGTTTTTTGGATTTAATTATTTGAAAACTGAGTTTTTTGATTTTCGTATTTTTTTATTTTTAGTGAATATTTTAAACATTTTTTTTTTACTTTTTTAGATGCACCTTAGTTAGATGTATCTAAAAAGTAAAAAATTTGTGAAAAAATATTTTAAAAAATTAATAAATACATAAAAATATAAAAAATGTACTGAAAAAATGTATTTTGTAAAAAAAATAAAATTTAAAAATTTTTAATTAAAATATTTTTTCAATTCAATTTTTGTATTGGTGAATATTTTAAAAAATTAATAAACACATAAAAATATAAAAAATGTACTGAAAAAATATTTTAGTGAATATTTTTAAAATGTATTTTTTTTCAAAACACATTTTTTTAGTACATTTTTTGTATTTTTATATATTTATTAATTTTTTAAAATATTTTTTCACAAATTTTTTACTTTTTAGATACATCTAACTAAGATGCATCTAAAAAAGTAAAAAAAAATGTTTAAAACTTTAAAAATATTCACTAAAAACAAAAAAATACGAAAATCAAAAAACTCAGCTTTCAAATAACTAAATTCAAAAAACTCAAACTAAACAAATACTTTTTAAACAATTATGTTGACATTTTGAAAAAAATTGTATTTTATGGAGAATTTTTTTAGTTAACCAAACAAACGTTTTACTTTTTTTTGATAAAAAAATTACATAATAAATATATAAAGTACAGAGTGAGTGGAAGGAACAAAAAAAAAAAGAGTAGAATTTAATTTGAAAAATAGCAACCATTTGGAGATGCCGTGGATTGAACCCGCGCCTCTGCCAGGCAAAACAAATATACTACCATTTGAGCTATAAAAAATTCAAGTTTTATTTTGATCATATTTTAATATATTTTTAAAATGTGGTTAGAAATAGTACTATTACTCTCAAATAAAAATGTTGATGATAACCACACTTTTTTTTATCAATAGTAAAAGCATGGTTACGAATTACGCTTTTATGAAAAAAAACAAAAATTTATTTAAAAGCACAGTTAAAGTGTGGTTCACAACCACGTTTTATGATTAACTTAAAAGTGTGATTTGTAACCTTGTTTTTACGATTTTACAAAATTTTCACGCGACAGCTACGAAAATAATGAAAGTGTGATTCAGGACCACATTTTAGGGGCATTTCTCTAAATAAGCCAAAATAATAAAGGAATTCCCAAACTAAGCCTAGTTTTGAAAGAATTCCCAAAATAAGTTAACTCGCGGTTCACAATCGCGAGTTCAACACTTTTCCACCCCTCTCGTGTGAAATGTGGTAAATGTTAAACTCGCTGTTACGAAAAGCGAGTTTGATTAAGAACTCGCGGTTACGAAACGCGAGTTTAATTAGTTTTTTTTTTTTCTTTTGAACTCGCTTTTACAAACCACGATTTCATCAAAAAAAAAAAATTCTTTTGAACTCGCTGTTACAAACCACGATTTTATCAAAAAAAAAAATCTTCTGAATTCGCTGTTATAAATCACGATTTTATCCAAAAACTTTTAATATATATTAAAATCTGATCAACATAAGATAGATGTTGCTGGTAGCTTAAATGGTAGACCAATATCATGGCTTGGTTGGGGCGTGGGTTCAAAACTCATGCAAGGTTTTCCTTTTTTTTTTTTTTTTCACTCCCTCACTCTATACTTTATATATTTCCCTTTTTTTTTTTACTTTTTTTTTTTTTTTTTTCACTCACTCACTCTATACTTTATATATTTATTATGTAATTTTTTTATCAAAAGGTTTTCCTTTTTTTTTTTTTTTTTCACTCACTCACTCTATACTTTATATATTTATTATGTAATTTTTTTATCAAAAAAAAGTAAAATATTTGTTTGGTTAATTAAATTTTTTTTTTTATAAAACAAAATTTTTTTTCAAAATGTCAACATAATTGTTTAAAAAATATTCAGTGTATTTGGTTTCAGTTTGTTGGATTTAGTTGTTTGAACATTGAGTTTTTTGATTTTCGTATTATTTTGTTTTTAGTGAATATTTTTTAAATTTTAAACATTTTTTTTTTACTTTTTTAGATGCACCTTACTTAGATATATCTAAAAAGTAAAAAATATTTTTCAAAATTAATAAATACATAAAAATACAAAAAATATACAAAAAAATATTTTTGTATTTTTTCAGAAAAATATTTTTAAATATTTGAACATTTTTTTACTTTTTAGATCCCCCTTAGTTATTGGTATCTAAAAATTAAAAAATTTTTGAAAAAAATTTTATAAAAATTAATAAATACATAAAAATACAAAAAATGTACTGAAAAAATATTTTTGTATTTTTAATATTTTTTCAGAAAAATATTAATTTTTTCAGCAAAATGTACTCAAAAAATGTACGCTTTTAAAATATTTTAGTACATTTTGTTGAAAAAAATATTTTTCAAAATTAATAAATATATAAAAATACAAAAAATATACAGAAAAAATATTTTTGTATTTTTAGTATTTTTTCAGAAAAATATACTCAAAAAAATATGCACAGTGAAAGCGTACTCAAAAAATATTTTTTCAGCAAAATATACGCTTTTAAAATGTTTTAGTACATTTTAAAAGCGTACATTTTTTGAGTACATTTTGCTGAAAAAATTAATATTTTTTTGAAAAAATATTTAAAATACAAAAATATTTTTCCAGTACATTTTTTGTATTTTTATGTATTTATTAAATTTTTAAAATATTTTTTCACAATTTTTTTAATTTTTAGATACAAATAACTAAGGTGTATTTAAAAAAGTAAAAAAAAAAATGTTCAAATATTTAAAAAATATTTTCCTAAAAAAATACAAAAATATTTTTGCTGTACATTTTTTGTATTTTTATGTATTTATTAATTTTGAAAAATATTTTTTTATAAATTTTTTACTTTTTAGATATATCTAAGTAAGGTGCATCTAAAAAAGTAAAAAAAGAATGTTTAAAATTTAAAAAATATTCACTAAAAACAAAATAATACGAAAATCAAAAAACTCAATTTTCAAACAACTAAATCCAACCAACTGAAACCAAATACACTGAATATTTTTTAAACAATTATGTTGACATTTTGAAAAAAATTGTGTTTTATAAAAAAAAAAAATTTAATTAACCAAACAAATATTTTACTTTTTTTGATAAAAAAATTACATAATAAATATATAAAGTATAGAGTGAGTGAGTGAAAAAAAAAAAAAAAAGAAAAAAAAAAGGGAAAGTTGGTGTGAGTTTTGAACCCACGCCCCAGCCAAGCCATGACATTGGTCTACCATTTAAGCTGCCAGCAAGATATGTCTTATGTTGATCAGATTTTAATATATATTAAAAGTTTTTGGATAAAATCGTGATTTATAACAGCGAATGTAGAAGAAATTTTTTTTTTTGGATAAAATCGTGGTTTGTAACAGCGAGTTCAAAAGAAATTTTTTTTTTTGATGAAATCGTGGTTTGTAAAAGCGAGTTCAAAAAAAAAACTAATTAAACTCGCGTTTCGTAACCGCGAGTTCTTAATCAAACTCGCTTTTCGTAACAGCGAGTTTAACATTTACCGCATTTCACGCGAGAGGGGTGGAAAAGTGTTGAACTCGCGATTGTGAACCGCGAGTTAGCTTATTCTGAGAATTCTTTCAAAACTAGACTTAGTTTGGGAATTCTTTTATTATTTTAGTTTATTTAGAGAAATGTCCCCCACATTTTAATCTAGTTTAAAATTTTCGTTCAAATTAAACCTAATTTAAAAAATAAATTATTAATTTCGCTTAATTTGGGAAAAGCCCCGAAACTCCCTCACGGTTCCTAGAAACTTCCAAATGCTTTTTGCCTCTTCCCCAAGCTTCTCCACCCTTCTCTACAGAAGAGAACAGAATAGAACAGAAACCCCCCTACACAAACCTCCATAAACCACCTCTTCTCCTCAAAGCAAAGAAAAGAAAGAATTACAAACCCTAGTTTTGCTTCCACTGCTGCACAACAATGGCTACCTCCAGGACGACCTCCACTGCGAGGCTCACAAGTTCAGCTCTCTCCGCCCTCAAGCCCTCGTCTTTCTCTCAATCTCGACCCGCACTCTCTCGCTGCACTGAAATTCTCGCAAATGGTTCGGAGAATTTCTCAACGCGGCCTCGAATCAATACTGGTGTTGTGAAACCATCATCGACCTTCAATGGCAGAGGATTTGTTGCTCCTCACTTCCGGTATTATTCCTCACGCTCTTATTCCACCGCCGTCAACTCTTCTCAGGTAGCTTTCTTAATCTTTTCAATTTTGTGTGCATTTTTGTTTGTTTTCATTTCCTGTTTACAAAATCTTTGGGATTAATTTCACTTTTTAAACTATCACAATTTTTATTTATTTATTTATTTTAATTGTCTTTAAACTATCAACATGTGGTCCAATTAGACATGATTGTACAAATCCATTACAGTTAAAGCTTAATGTGATGGAATTTGATTGGTACTAAACACCCTTTAAATTAGTTTGTGAGGTATATTTTGTTCAAAATAGTAAGAAAAATGAGTGTTTTATTGTATGATTTTAGATAGTTTAAGAGCTAGTTTGGCATCTATGAAAAAAGACAAAAAAGTCAAAAAGTTACTATTCACGTCATCTTATCACCTCTCTGCCACATCACTTCAAATCCAACCCATACCCAACCCATATTTCATAAAAAGTCAAAAAGTACACTTTTTTAGATCATCCTAAACCACCCCTTAATCTCATCAAATGAGGCAGTGTTGGACCACATGAACAAAAATTAGAAACTTTAGGGATTAAACAGACGAAAATTGTAGTTTATGGATGAAATAAGAAAAATGGTTGTAGTTTAGGGGATGAAAGTGAAATTAACTGAATCTTTGTTTACTACTATTTTCTTTTTGGAGGAATGTCATAGTTGTATACGACACAAACATACATATATCCGTAAACAAACAGTTGTATGAATATAAAACAACACATAATTGTATGCTGACAAGATTTGAAATTTGGTACGGGAATTCTAATACACACCTCATAAAAAAATTGTATATCATATGCATCTTTAATTTCAGCAGTTGGATATAAAAAATTGAATTGGAAACATTGATCATAGCTAAATTGTGTCATTACCCATATCGCTTTGGGCATAGACCGGTCTCTAGTCATAACTAAAAGTTGTCACTATGGGCTTGTGTCAACACACCACAATGCGTTGCTTTGTATCTTTTGATTTGACAATTTGCTAATGCTACCACCACAATGGCCCATAACCAAACACCACAATTGTTTGTGGCTAACCACAATTTTGGCCATAACTTCCATATGATATGCATGGTGTGTGTTGTAGCATCACCCGGTTTGGTATTTCAAACATTAATTTGTTATTTTTTAAGGAGAGTCTTGACCCGCACTTGAAAAGCATGTAAGCTGTAACACCGACATGAGCTCATCTGTATTTTATGAGTTTCTTGCAATGGGAACATGGTGATGGGAAGTAAGTTTGATTAGAGGCAACCATTAATGTGTTTTTATTTTCTATATGAACTGTTGAACAACCATGTGGAGTTCTTCCTTTCTTTCTTTCCCCTTTTTTGTAGGTAGCTTTTAGAATACCCTTGCATTAACCATGTGCCTGCTTGAAAGCTCAACTTCTAAGTTAGGCGTTACAACTCCAACTGCATATCAACAAATAGTTGCTGGTGAGGAAGAGTTTCAGGAGTTCAGTTAACCTTGGTCTTTGAAGGTGGATTTTTTTAATGATTAATTAGAAAATGGAAACATGTTAAGCATGGCTGGAAATGTTTCTAGAGAACAATTATTTTGTTTTCAGGAGTCTAGTTAACTTTGTTTTTGTTGAGGGTCTTGAAATTATGGCTAAAAACAAAAGAACAAAAAAGGAACAATTGAACATGGTTTTTTGTAAGTGATCAATTAGAAGATGGAACCTATTATGCATGGGTGGCTAGGAAGCACGGATACGGATGCGATGATAGGGCAAAATTTGAAAAACTAGAATACGGGTACGGCGGGAATACGTTCGTAAAATGTATTATTTTTACAATTTTTAGTAGTGTAGTATGCATAATAATAAAACCTAAAGCAAAAGACAACTTGATAAAAAAGGAAGATTCCTATAAAGTTAAGAGTCTTCAAGGTTAATAGGTTCAACTTGTTCCACTTGTTGAACCTAAACTTCCCGTACCCGAACTCATTTCTTAAAATTTATAAATTTGGTAAATAAATAAAACAAAACATTAATGTAGTTATCTTTTAGCATGAACATCAAAAAAAATTCAGCAATTCAATTCAATTAAATTCAGCAATTCAATTAAATCTCTTAAATCTTTAAAGAGATAATCTGTAAGTTACTGAAGGGAAAACATAAATTAACATTAAGCAGAAGATGCAACACAGGTATAGAAAAAAAATTTAAGAGTAAATTTTTGGTTTCTATTTAACAGGATTGGAATAGAGTAAATGTACCTCAGATTAGGATTGCCTTTCAGCTTAGCTGCAAAAAAAAAAGAAAAAGAAAAAGAAAAAAAAGCTATTCAAAGGGGTCAGAGACAGAAAGAGTGAGTGAGATTAAGCGATAGGGAGAGACAGAGAGTGAGTGAGATTGAGCGAGAGAGACAGAGAGATCGAGAGAGAGAGGGAGAGAACGAACCTTGATCGACTCCTCCTCCTCCTCCTTGCCGTTGTTTGCGAGCCTTGAGCTAGGGCTTGGTTGATTTTATTTCTTGTTTTATTTTAGATTACTTTTGTTATTTTACATTTTGATCCCATTATAAGTTTTTAAAATTATTTTTTTGCCCCGCCGTATTCCGAAAGTATCCCAAGCGTATCCTTGAAGTATCCTCGCATATTCCAAATGTATTCGAAATTCAAAAGTCAAAAAAAAAATTGGGATACTTCTTTGCTGTATTTGATATGTTTCCTGCTGTATCGAACGCGTATCCGTATCTGATACATATCTGACACGCATACAAGGGCCAATCCGGAGTATCCGTGCTTCATAGATGGGTGGAAATGTTTCCAGAAAGCAATTATTTTATTTTATTTCCCAATTAATTGCTTTACTTAACTAGAAGAAATGACATTTCAACTTATCTTGTTTCTTGCTATTGAACCTTTGAACTTATTTTGATTTCAAAAAGGAAAAGTTTTATTTGGACGGTATATACATACCCACTTTAGAAAAGAAACAGGATTAGTGTTTGATGCAGAATATAAGACCATCTCCAATGGTTACTCAAATCTATCATCAAATTTGAATTTGGTGAAAAATCACTCCTTTTCTTGCTCCAACGGTTTCATCAAATAGGTTTCAAATTTAGGATTTTACTTTTTCTTTCATCAAATTGAGGACTAATGTGCTTTTTATCAAATCACTGTTCGTAGCTGTTTGATTTTCACCATTAAATATCCCTCTGGATATCCCCGAACGAACACCTCAAGTCAAAAATTTGTGAAAAAATTATGCTCACCGGTTGACCCCCCGGATGACCACCTCAAATCAAAAATTTGTGAAAAATTTACACTGGTCGGCCGACCGGCTAGACATCTACCAGGGTCGACCAGTGTTCTGATGAAGTTCCAAAAATTTCCATTAGAGCACTTTGATATCAAATAAAACTTTTATTCCAAGTTTTACTCAAATTTGATGAAAAATTTAATGCACTGTTGGAGATGCTCTAAAAAGCTCAAGGAAGAGTAAATTCAAAGAAGTGGCAATATTTGAAAATTGACATGATTTTAAAATGAAACTGAGAGGAATTTTATATAATAATGTTTCTAGTATTATTAGAGTCTTATTTTATGATTATTTTTATGTTTTTTTGAATTTTTAAGTCAAGGGTATTTTGGTAATTTTTATTATTGTTGTCATGGGTTATAGGAGTCGCCCATGGGTCATCTTGGGGGTCAAGTTATTTAATTGAGTTTTGTGTTTCTTCTTTGGTCTTAAATTAGTTTTGGAAGTCTAAAATATTATAGCAGTTTCTTTTTTTAGGTCTAGTTGGTTTAAGAAGTCTCTAAAGTCTATAGAAAGTCATGTAATACTTTTAATTCAATTGAGTTAATATTTTATAAAAATTTGAGGGGTTTGAACCTTCTTCATGGATTGTGTGATACAATCAAACCCTAAGTGTGATCCTATGGAATCTAGGTGTGATGCTTAGACCTATCTTTCTTCTTTCTTCTTCTTTTCTGTTTTAGTTTATTGTTCACAGCTTCATAGCAGCCCCTAAACAGTGCTAAAATCCCATATTTTCATGCTTTGACTCTTATCTATTTATTACCCTAAACAAACCGTACTTGTCCCCTATATTCTTATTGCAATTGCAACCATAAAATCCAATTAAAATCAGCCCCAAAAGCCTAGATTTGTTGCTGTTCCAAGATCGTAGTCATTTGAGAATTGATAATAAGAATGCTTGCTTGAGAGTTTTGATTGTGCTTTTTGAGAATGGACTCAACAAGATCAATGTCATATTCCAACTCAATTTAATGAATTCTCTACTTTTAGTGTCTATGCTGCATGTATTGTCATAAAAACCTTATCAAATTGAATATGCTTCTTGAAAATTTTTCCTTGGGTTGATTTCTGATCTTCTTTTCGTTCTTCCATTTGTGTTCCCCAGAGATTTTTCTTTTCTAACAGTGAGATGCAACATATTTTTCTAATGCTTTTGTATGTGCTCAACAATTCCTTTATCAGATCAATAATTCAGAGTTCACTGAAATGGCATGGGAGGGAATCATTGGTGCTGTGGAAGCAGCACAAGGTTTCAAACAGCAACTGGTGGAGTCTGAGCATTTAATGAAAGCCCTTTTAGAGCAGAAGGATGGCTTGGCTCGGAGAATTTTCGCAAAGGCTGGTCTTGACAACACATCACTTCTGCAAGCTACAAATGATTTTATATCTCAACAACCAAAGGTATGCACATGAATGGTTTTCAAAAGCTAGTTGCTTTGGAAATATGGTCATCTATTTCTGTGGCAGGTGGTGGGTGACACTAGTGGTCCTATATTGGGCTCGCATCTCAGTTCCCTTTTGGACAATGCAAGAAAGAATATGAAAGAAATGGGAGATGCCTTTGTGTCTGTGGAGCATTTAGTGTTGGCATTCTATTCAGATAAGAGGTTTGGCCTGCAATTATTCAAGAACCTGCAGCTTAGTGAGACGGCTTTGAAGGATGCTGTTCAGGCTGTTCGTGGCAGTCAGAGAGTAACAGATCAAAGTACAAACTTGATCTATTGTATTCTCATGGTTATATGCATTTCTATTCTACAAGTATAAGCATGGGGAAAAAAATCTTCTGAGACTTGGAATTTGCAAATAATTCTATTAAGTTTTTGAATGCAGAGCATATTGAAGTTAGAAACATAAAAAGCAAGAATCATAGAAAGAATGTCACAACTGATTCTTGATTCAATTTACTAGTTATGATTCATGTGATTTTTGAAAGTATTGTGTCCAATAAATTTTGACCCTTTTTTACTTTTATTTTATTTTATTATTATTTAAAAATAGTCAAGTGACATATTTATTATGAAAATAACCAATACCTATGTATGATTTGTTGTTATTTTGGTGTTTTTAATAGGATTCAATCTGATCTAGTCAAACCCACCATGTTCATAACCTTTTTTCCTCATATTTTTTTTTTTTTTCAAATGATACATTTCCTAAAGATGTTTAAGGTTAATATTACTTGAACCCATGAATTATCTATGGCTACTTTAGTGAAATAAATATGTTTGGTTATTACATGCTATGAAGCACGGACACCTCTCCGAGGGCTCCGTACCAGTGTCAGACACGTGTCGGACACGGACACGCGTCCGACACGCATTGGACACGTGTCCGACACGCACTACAGAGTGTCCAGTTTTTTTTTTAATTTTTTTGAAGCCGGACACGTCCAGGACACGTTAGGGACACTTTCGGGACACGCACGGGGTCAATTTCAGAATTTACAAAACATTTTTGGGGTCAATTTCAGAATTTTCAAAGCATTTTTGGGTTCAATCTGTAAAAAAACAAAAATAACATATATTTGCCCTAAATCGATCAAAGCCCTAAATCGATCAAACATAGCAGAGAAGAAAAAGCGAGAGAGAAGGCAAAGAACCTGGTCGCTCGTCCGTGGCTCGTCATTTCGCTTCGTCGCCTTAATCATTCAGTAAATGGCCGATCTTCTTCCTTCTTCTTACGGTCTTCGTCAGATTCGTTAAATAACGTCAGTCGATGTCTTTCTCTCTCTCTCTCTCTCTCTCTCTCTCTCGACGTCTTCTCTATCTCCCTCTGTCTTCTCTATCTCTGAGTATAGTTTTATGTTTTATTTCTTATTTTTTGTTTTCGCGTCTTTTTTTTTTTTTTTTTTTTTTCATTTTATATTTTTGTCCCTCTATGCCTTATTTCATTCAGAATATATATATATATATTTATTAATTAATTTTGTTAATATGTCTTATATTTTCAGAATATATATATATATATATATATTAATTAGTTTTGTTAATATGTTTTATTTGAAAAAATATATATTTGATTAGTTTTGTTAATTTTAATAATAATGTGTGTTTATTAATTTTAATAATTATGTTATTTCAATGTTTTTTTAATTATTTTTTAATAATTTTATGACATATAATAAATAAAATTAATTATATATATTGAACGTATCCCCAGCGTGTCGTGTCCCCCATTTTTTGAAAATTTGCGTGTCGGCGTGTCCGTGTCGTGTCCGTGTCGTGTCGCGTGTCCGTGTCCGTGCTTCATAGATTACATGGTTCAGGTCAATCAAACCTAATGGTTCAAAAACTATTGTTTTAAAACTTGTTTTAAACAATAAGCATACACTCCTTTTAAATTGTTTTGAATTTAAAAAAAAAAAGATTCCACTTAATTCTTGAATTTTAAAAAAAAGGATTCCACTTAATTCTTTCTTCTTAATATATTCTATATAGGGTTCCTAGGTCTATTTTTTGTATGCCAAGAGAGATTATATTATGATTTTTGACTAATTTTATGGTTGGATCCTATTTGGACCCATATTTGTTGCTATAAAGACAATGCCTTCTCAATTAGACGGTGTAATCATGTCCTTATATAAGAATTATTTTATAACATGTACCAAAATCAATTTATAATAATAATTATTATTATTATAATATATATATATTTTATAGTTTGTATTGAATCTTAATGATTCTCGATTCACGGTATGATTCACAATTCACAATGTTATAATTTTGATCCACCATACGATTCTTGACTTGACAACTATGGATAAATATACCATAGACGCCACTCTTGGAGAAATGAAGGCTGTATTTGGTGCAGCTTTCGAAAGTTGATTCCACCCTTTGGTTTGAGTGTAGTGTTTGGTTAGAGTTTTCAAAAATGGATTCCACTCTCATTTCGAAAACACATCTACCCGATCATCCTCTCGGACGTTCGGCTGGTTGACTGGAACAGTCTTCGTGCCTTTTTTTTTTTTTGGCACATGTTATTTTTATATTTTAGATAAAAAAAAATATTTTCGGAATTGTTTTTAAATTTTTTATGAGCTTTGAATAAAATTTTAGGTTGTGTGTTTGGTTATGAGTTGTAAGTTTTTGAATCAAATATCATATGTCACATTAAAAATTTCAAACTCAATTCAAAACTCTTTTCAAAACTTATAACCAAACAAATTTTCCACACTCAAATTATAATTTCAAAACTCACAAACTTAAAATACAACTCTATTCTCAAATCATAGTTTTAAAACTCTACCAAATTCTACTGAAGTAACCAATCTCCTATCTCAAATTGGATAACTTTGCTAGGAACATTACTTTAAAAAAAATAAAATAAAATAAAAAAATAAAAATAAAAAATAAAGAAGAGAAGATAATTGGTCAATTTTGCAGTTCTTAAACATTTAGTTCTGAAGTTGTATCTTTGTTAATATAGTTTTTCAAACATGAAAAATGAATGAATAGGTTTTCTAGCAAAGGAATGTATTTGTTTAAATGATTCTCTCCTTTATGTAGAATTGACTCTTTATTCATTGCTTATTTCATATTCTTGTACTTCTTATATAAAATTTAAGCTGCATAAGTATGCGATGTATTTGTTTCTATTTCTTTCTTTACCTCCCACTATATTTGAGTTATGATCATCTGTGCTTGCAAAGGTTCTTTGCTAACTTGTGGTCTACTTACACAAATGATGTTTTATTTAGATCCTGAAGGCAAGTATGAGGCACTTGAGAAATATGGGACTGACTTGACTGAGATGGCTAGGCGTGGAAAACTTGATCCAGTTATAGGTCGGGATGATGAAATAAGGCGGTGCATCCAAATATTATCTCGTAGAACAAAGAATAATCCTGTCATTATTGGTGAGCCTGGTGTAGGGAAAACTGCAATTGCTGAAGGGTATGATCTTTAAACCTCTTTGTTTGTTTCTTCTTTGGGGAAGTGGAGTCCATTATGGTAAATTTATTCATTTTTTGGAGATAGTACACGGTATTAGTTCCTTTGGTAAAATATTATGTGCAAAATTTTTAAAGGCGAATGCGTAATGTGAGGCATTTTAACCCTCATGAGGCGAGCTGTAAGCCTTTAAGGCGTTGATGCATAAGCATGTTGAATTTTAATTTTTTATATTTAGTAAATAATAAATATTTTAAAATAATAAAAATTAAATATAAAGGTCTAAGTACTTTTCTGCTCAAGATGTTGAATATTTCACTTCCCTTATTGAAAGTGAAATTGACATTTTTTAATTTAGTAATTGAACTTCTCACTTGAGCATTAACTGTGTATTTTTTCTTGATAAGTACTTAATTTTTCTACATAATATAGTTCCAAAAATAGTTAATTTTTTATTTTTTTGTTTAAATCATCTACTAGACTAAGTTTAACAAGAGCCTCAGACAAGGCCTTTTATGTGCTCATGTGCAAAAGGTGTACAAAGCACAACTAAGGCACATGTCTCAAATTGTGATGTGCAAGCCTTTGGGAAGTATAGCCTAAAAATCAAAGTTGTGATGTGTTTTACCTTAGCCTTGCCTGGAGGCGAGCCTCAATGAAGCCTTTTGAAACTTTGATTATTTGAGTAGATTGTCTGGTTGAACCACTAAAATCTTTTAATAAAATTACTTCACATTTTATGTTAATTTGAGTGTTTTCCATGTTAATTCCGTTTTAAGATATATCTATCTATCTATATAAAATATAAATTTCTACTAGTCAACTTTGTTCATTTTCTAGTTCCTTAAGGTTTTATTTGTACTATCTATTGAAAAAAATAAGGGAAAATATAAGATTTTAAAAGAAAGTTGTCCTTTCACATTGCTAAATATCAAATAATGGTCCTCTCCTCTCTAAGGTTAAGCATGAATGCTTTTAATAAATTCTTCCTAGAAGATTTCTCTTGAAATGTAATTTGTTTTAGCATTTGAGTTAAAAGGCTCATTGATACTTGGTAAAGAATAGTAATGGATGGCATAACAACCAAAACAAAAATAAGCCTATAATTGTTTTGTAAAAGAGTTGCTAGAATTGAAAACAACATACTCTACAAAAATGATAGAAAAGCTTACTCCGCGACAATGAATGTTGCTTGGCTTGTGTCATTGATCATACTCATTTTTTTTTTTTTTTTTTTTTAATTTTTAAAAATGGGAGTAAGCTAGGAAGCACGGATACGGATACGGGATACGGATACGACACAATACGGATACGGCGATACGACAAAATTTGAAAAACTAGGATACGGGTACGGCGGGAATACGTTCGTAAAAAATATTATTTTAACAATTTTTAGTAATGCAATATGCATAAATATAAAACCTAAAGCAAAAGACAACTTAATAAAGAAGAAAGATTCCTATAAAACTAAAGAGTCTTCAAGATCAATAGCTTCAACTTGTTCCCCTTCATCAGTGAATATCACAAGACCTTAGCTAAAGCCAAAAAACCATTCTTAAATAAAAATTTTAGTAAATATGCTTTTTTAAGTCATCAATGATAGCCTAGGAAGCACGGATACAGATAAATTAATAAATAAAGAGAGGGATTCCTATTAACCTAAAAGTGCTCAAACATTCATAAAACATCCAAAACTAAAAGCAAAAAACAATGCAAATTAAACATCATCCTTATATGCCAACACCAAAAAAAGAATGAGAGCAGAGAGAAGAAACATGAAAGAGTGAAAAAGCGAGAGAGAAGTGAGAGAGACAACAAGGATACATTAATTTGACAAATTCTATTACTTTAACTCTCACTATATTCCTCTTATCAAAGAACTAAACAAAATATTATAAGTAATATGTAACTTCGAGTATCCGATACTTTAAAACTAAGTATCCGATACTTCAAAATTATTAAAAAATTAATTAAGAAGTATCCGATACTTTTAAGAAGTATCCGATACGTATCCGCGAGTATCCGATACGTATCGGTATCCGATACGTATCGGATACGGATACATCACCCTTTTTGAAGTATCCGTGCTTCATAGGGAGTAAGTTATTTTATGTTAAAAAAGATTACTTCAAAAGTACATTTCAGATTGAGAATTTTACTTCCATAGTTTAGTTAAGGGTAAATTATATTTAACATCCTTGAAGGTTTGCTTTTAATACAAATTCTTCCCTAATGCTTTGTAAATTAAACAAACTCCCCTGTCAGTGTTTATCGATTGACAGGGTTAACAAAAATGGTTAAATGACCTTTTTACCTTTTAATCATTTATCTATTTTCCATGGTGCCGTTATTTCCCTCTTTTCATATTTCCCACCTCCCACTACCCCCATTGTCATCTTCCACCTTCTATTCCCAACAACCACGTTCACCCACCCCCACCACGCCAAGCTACCTTCCCTTTCCACCCCCACCTCCATCTTCCCATACCCCCAATTGCCACCTTCCCCTTCTATCCCCAACTGACTCCTTTCCATTCCCAGCTGCACCTCACCCTTAACCTTTCCCTCGTCCACCTCCACTACCCCAAACCATTGGCTAACAAAATCGAGCTCAAGTCAAAATCAAATACACAAATCAATACCAAACCCAAACCCAATCAAATCAAACCATACACAAAATGAAAATGAAAATAAAATCCTAATGGCGAGATTGATTGGAGAGAGAAGGGGAAGGGAAAGGTGGTTGTGAAGTGGTGTTAGGCAAGGGAGATGAAGGATAGAGCAAATGGGAGGTCTGTGATGGAGGGGGGGAGACAAGAAAGATGATCTGTGCTGGAGGGAAGAGGATGATTATCGCAGTTGACAAAGAGGGAGGTGGTTTCGGTGAGGTGGTGGGAGGTGTTGTCGTGAAGGGATGGAAGGTCAAGTTTTTGAAGGAAAATGGTGGGGATGGTGGTGACGGGTTTGGTGGAGCTTGTGATATGGGAGCTTGGGGTGGTTTTGTGAGAGTTATAATGAGAGAGAATGAGGAGGCAGGAGAGGGAAGAGATGGCCATGGTGGTGGGCTTTTGGTTGATGGTGTTTTTGAGAGAGATGTAACAGAGACAAGAGAATAGGAGGGATGCAACTGAGGTAAAAATGGTATTTCAAAATAACTAACTATTAATGGAGGGGGCATTTTGTAATGCGATTGTAAACCTTAGGGAGGGAAATGTAATTTCTAGAAAGTCAGAGAGGAATATGTATCAAAGACTAACCACAGGGGGTGTCAATATAATTTATCCTTCAATTAATTATAAATATGTAATTTCACAATGACCATTAGATTTCTTTGGAAAATTTGGGAATTGTTATTCTTGGTCACCATAACTTACGATTCATCATTAGTGTGCCACTATGTATTCTTATGACTTTTACAATAATGTGGTGGCTGCTAATATCATATTTGTGATGGAAATCAAATAGCTGAGAGATTAAAAAGATTTTAAATTATTGGGGTGAAATTTTAAAACGATAGTACAATAATAAAATGCATATTTAGTGGAGTGAAATTATTGGTGGCTGCTTTTGAATTTACACATTTATTATACCATTTTGTTCCACATGCATATTTATTGTAATTATTTTTTCAGTTCTCAAAGAGGTTGTAACCAAGGAATATGAGTGTGCAGCATGGTATGAATGAGATGTCTTATGTTGGTTAAATATTTATTTCTAGTTTTCTATTCTGAACTCTATACTATCAATTTAGCATGCGAGAAAAATATGTAATCTGTGAGTTGTGATTTTAACATATAGGTTTTTTCGAAATTTCCACACTTGTTATGTAGTACCTTCCATATTATTTTCTAATACAAAATTCGTGTATCTTGCAGATTAGCTCAACGAATTGTTCGTGGTGATGTTCCTGAAACTTTATTCAATCGGAAGGTTGTAATTCATGTTTCTATTTTTTTCCTCTAGTTATTTTCCTCATTTAAATTTGAGTAATTAGGTTATTAAAGGTAAAAAATTATTGGATGAGAAATGTTGTTTCCCATGATGCTATGATGGTTTATAGCTCCAATATTTACTAAGGAAATTACAAAAGTAACCCTATAGTTTTACCCCAGTAACATGGTTTTTAATTGTCTATCTAACCCCTACATCTTTCACATGATGTTAATCTTAACTCTGTTTATCTCTGTTAATTGAACCTACAGAGTAGGAATAATTTTGTGAATTTACCCACTGCCTTTTTCCTCTCTCTCACCCCCTTGTATCCACCGCTGTCACTGTCAGCAACCTCCGCAGTTCAACCCATATTTCTTCTCTTGTAACTCTATTTGCACAATATAGAAAATCTCAATACACACCTTTTGTGTTGGTTAGATATACACTTCCGAATAGAAGTCAAATGTTCAGACGTAAACTTCCAAACAAAAATGAATTGTTCAGATATACATTCCATTCAATAGTTGATATCTGAACAACTATTGTTTGTTTGGAAGTTTACATTTGAGCATTTAACTTTTGTTTGGAAGTTTATATCCGTATGGAACAAATGGTGCACTGAGATTTTCTGTGGTGTATGAGTAGAATTTTCCTTTTCTTTTGCTATCCTCTTTTCTTCTTCATTTCTTTCTTTGTGTTATGCTCTTCTTCATGAGAGACCCAAAAGCTCACCACAGCCGACAATTGCACCCTCAACTGAACTGGTAGCCATCTCCTTCTTTTTCAGTTCACCACAATCCACAATTTAATACATTTGTCAAGATGTTGAAGCACAACAACAAAACCAAAAATCAAGCTTTGCACCATTTTTATAAACTTTGCCATGGATTGATGGGTTTAGAAGAAAATTCAAATAGGCATTACCCTGTTTTTATATGTTGTCTCTCTTCTATGCCTTGCACGTCTTCCATCATTTGAATCACTATTCAGATAAAATTCCATACATGGGTCACTAGTAAGACTTTTAGAGGATTGGTTTCATGAAGACCAAAAAAACTCTCAGATATATTTTATGATGTTAATTATTTTCTTTACAAAATTGGCTTATGATTATACCGTTTGTTAGTTCAGGGTCTAGGTAGAATGAGGTTTGAAACTTTATCTATGTTTTATATCACTAGTTTTGGGTTTATTAATGGAAGTTTTAAAGAGAGAGTAGAGGGAGAAATGGATTGTTAGGGAGCATTAGAATGATAAAGAAGAAGATGGAGGTCGAGGAGGTGAGAGTTTAGTCAAATGAAGTAAGACTTATCAGCATATAGAAAAACCTGCTATGGCAATATTTTTATGTATACACGTGTATGTACGTATATGTGTATATATATATTAGTGGACAACGTTGACCCAAAGATAAAAGTACTTGGTTCTTACCCGAATAACTTACATTCATCGAGGTGTTTGGGATCAGTTGTGGTGGTAGAGAGGTTGGGGATGAAGGAAGTGGATAGAGTGCAGTCATGGAGGAGATGGTGACGCAGGATTGTCCATGATGGTGATTGTTTCCGTGGGTTTGTATGTGAGTGAGACAAACTGGGTTAGGGGAATAGGACATGGTGTTGGCCGTAGAGTAGGATAGGTAATGATATGGTTTGGGGGCGAAATCAGAAGCATGCGGCGTTTTAATGAGTTATTTTTTGTCCAATTATTGCTCTGTTACTGTTAATAATTGAGGTGGATGGTGGACTAAGA
Organism: Camellia lanceoleosa; assembly: GCA_025200525.1. NCBI lineage: Eukaryota > Viridiplantae > Streptophyta > Magnoliopsida > Ericales > Theaceae > Camellia > Camellia lanceoleosa. The sequence goes on from CM045767.1 coordinate 49,902,607, forward strand.
TTAAAACCAAGTTTGAAGTTTAGAGTTTAAATCGTCACAAGTAAAAACTTGGAGTTGAATTGTTATTGACGTAAAACCTTAGGCTCCCTTTGATTGGAAAGAAAATTTAATAGTAAGTGAAGCTGGAAAAAAAAAAAAAAAATGAAGTGAAAGAAAATAAATAGAAAAGAAAATCTATTTTCTTTCAAGTATCTGAAGATGAAAATTTTGTGCGTAAAATATAGAAAAATTTAAAAGTTTATTTATAGATAACTTATACACTCAATTTTTCTTGTGTTTTTTGCAAGAAATTAAAAATTAGTTACAATGCTAATATGGATTGTACAAGAAAATTAGTTTTCTTATATTTTCCACCACTTTCAAGCTAAACAAACTCATAAAATTATTATTATTATTATTATTATTATTATTATTATTATTTTCTCTTTCCCTCACTTTCTACCTATTTCATCCTAAACAAATTGGGCCTTAGCACTATTTTTGTAATTCTCCCTATTTATTATTATCTATTGGTAGGTCTGAAAGCTGAGAGTTCTGCCTTTCTTCAGCAAGTTGTGGTAATGGGAATTTTCAAGACATCATTAGAAGTTAGCCCTTGTGAATGGAACTAAATTTCGGCCCTAGGTGTCATTCAGGATGATCATGTCCTATGAAAAAATATGTTAAACAAAAATACTATTCACGTGTCTGAATGTATGAGGTACATGTGTCTTAGATATGTCTAGTGGTTTGAGCATGGTAAAAGTTACCCATTTAAAATTTACATGCAATTGATTATTTCTGCAAGTTTGGTAATATGATATGTTTAATTGGATCAGAGGCAGACCCAGATCAAAGTGGACCAAAGCGCACAGTCACATCCCATTGACAAAACCTTCCAATTTACTCAAATACCCTCATCTTCTTCCTCTTTAACTTGTATATGTGTTTTTTTTGGGAATCACAAATGGAAGTACATCCATATTTTCAATTGAAGAATTCTCTTACCAAACAACAGACATGTTCAACAGAATCATCATAATTGGTGTTCATTCTGCATAACTGATTAACTAAGCAAAAATAATAGATGGAATGGGTTGTTTACTAATCAAGCAGCAAATTTTTGGTTTCTCTCTGTGCTTCTTAATCTTCTTGCCCACAATGAACTTGTTCTCTTGCTTTAGCGGCACGAACATCAGCATCCCTTGCACCCCAAACTTGTGTGCCACATCTGACAATTCATTGTCATCAATCTTGACAAACTCAGTGTGAGTGAACTTGGTGGCCATTGTGCAGATTGGTGACTCTATGAACTTTCAGTGTCCACACCATGATGCCAAGAAATCCACCACCATCAGCTTCGGGATTTGCTTAGGGGCATTGAAATGAAGTTTCTGTCAGAGAGAGTAGGAAGGACGGCATTCTCTGTAAATTCAAAAATGTATAAGGGCTATTTTTGTCTTAAAAACTTACTCGTCATATAGGCCTGTGACTCTCACGGACCATTATTTTGGATGGAAGATCTAATGGTGCACTTTAGTTCACAAACCGTAGGGGTTGATGTGCTTATTTTGGTAAAGAGGTTATCTACACATGGACCAAATCCGAAGGAGGTAAAATGAAATTTTCCCTATAGTAAATATCTTCACAAGAATCTGTTCGAATTTGATCTGAAGTTCGGTGGTCTTATAAATGATTGTTTTCTAACTTGATTGATTTAGATCTGCTGGAATTTGACCTTCTTCCAATTTGTACTATGTAATTTCAGTTCAAAATGCATTTTTTGTTGATTTTTACTTTTTTTTCATGTCATTACTTTGACCTTCTTCCAATTTGTACTATGTAATTTCAGTTCAAAATGCAATTTTTGTTGATACTTACGTTCCCTTTCATGTCATTACTTTGTGTTCTTTTCCTGTACAGCTGATTTCTCTGGATATGGGTTCTTTGCTTGCTGGTGCTAAGTTCCGAGGAGATTTTGAAGAAAGGCTAAAAGCTGTCTTGAAGGAGGTCACAGCTTCAAATGGGCAGATTATTTTGTTTATTGATGAAATCCATACAGTAGTCGGTGCCGGTTAGTATTCTGTTTGTTTGGTATCTGTTGTATTTTTTTGTTTTTCCCACCAATATTTCATCTGTGTTCCTATCCATAACATCTTAAGTTAACAACAATATGTTAATAGCTTGCAAATTTTATAGGTGTCCAATAGATTGAAGTTCGAGATGTTGTAAGAGTTAGAAAACTTAAAATAAAAAATATACAGTTTGAGATAATGTATAAGAACTGACTTCTTTACCTTCATCCATTTTAATGAAGATCCTATTTTGTGGTGTGCACATACATGCTAAGAGACACTAGTGGCAAAGCATGACATGAATAATTAGAAACATGATTTGTAATGATTTGGTAAAGCATGAAATGAAAAAAATTATGGAGTACTGGATGTTACATAAGATAATCAAAATTTGTCAAGGATGATTTAAAAAAATTATATAGCTTACCTGATAAGCACAGCTCATAGTGGATATATACATGAATTGTTTGCATAATGAACTGTCAATATACTGTCCAGTTGTTGCACTTGAGGGTTAATGATTTTATCAATGTATGACATTGATAATTTCATGTGATGGTAGTACCACAATCAACATGCCTTGGAATTATATAATGAAATCTTTGGAAATTATTTTTTAAGCACCAATACATTCTTGTTTTATTGGTGACTGGGTGATGTAGGATGAGTTCGAGGATTACTCACCTACTAGTAACAGCCCAAAATAATATATGACAGCAAAAACCCTAGGCTTTGGGGGCTGAATTGTAGTTGATTTTTGTAGCTGAACAGGTGGCAAAAATACGGAGTATTAGAGGATTTGTATGGAGACATGGAAGGGTAGAGGTTTGATAGTGAAGAGAAAGGATTTATGGAACTATTTGGGGACTGTTTAACGATTTATGAAGCTTGGGGGTTGAATAGGGGTTAATAAAGATTTGGTTTTATGGTTTTAGAGGCTAAAAGTGCAAAAACATTAAAAGATAAGAAGAATTAGGCATCACTCCTAAATTCCATAGGGATTATTCCTAAGGTTGGAATTGCCTCACACAATCCATAGAAGAGCTTCAAAAACTTCGCAAAATTCTTCAAAACTTGTTGTCTATTAAATTAATTACATGACTTTGTATAGGGTATGGAGATTGGAGACTTCCTTCACTAACTAGGACTAAGATTTAAAAAGAAAGCAAAAAAAAAAAAAAAAAATCTACTAAATTTGTCACTTCTATAATCATACAAAACCAAATAAGACCCATAAATAAAATTTGATTACATAGCATGGCTCATATGATAACTCTGCAGTCCATATTCGGAAATTATGCCAACCTATGAAGCACAAGTACTTCGAAATGTTGTCGTACTCGTACTGACAGGACTGCATGCGTACCGGGTACTCAAAATACGTACCGGGTAATTTTTATATATTTTTTGGCAATTGGGTACTCCATAGGTACTTCATGGGTATGAGATTGGTACATTCGAGAGTACACCAAGTTATGAGACATTAGTGTAGATATGTTTAATTTATTAGAGTTCTGATTTATTTGAAATTGCAAATTCTTTATTTGATGTGCCAAAGATCAAAGATGTATTATTCAATGATGAAGTTGATCGAAGTAAAAACTAAAGTTTCAAGTTTTCAAATTTCACTTAGCTTGCTTTTGGAATGAAACTTTATTTTTTAATTTCTCCTATTTAATGGCATTAAAATAGCTTGTAGACTTTGCTTTGGTATTGGTATTGTTGAACTATAATTTCTCTTTTGGTTTTGTAATCTCTCCTTTTAGTTTTGGTATTGAACTTTGATTTGTAAATTGAATTTCAAACTATAAATTACAAAAAATAAAAAAATTTATTGATGTACCTCAGTTGTATCCGTATCCTAATTTTTTTTGCTTATCGGCATACCCATACCAATATCTGTACTCACCCGTGTTTTATAAATGCAAACCATATTTGGAAATTATGCTAATTACTATCCTTGAGCTATGAAACTTTACATAGAAAATTAAATAGATTAATACCTAGCCTAAGTAATCATAAAATAACACTACTAAATCTTAAAGTTTAATTATACATCGATCTCAAGTGAATTTGGTATGGAACCAACTAATTTCCAAACAGGGCCACTTCTTTAATTTTTCTTTTTCTTAATCTTCTTGACGACTGCATCATTCTTCCCAGTTGGAAAAAACTCGTCCTCGAGTTTTAAAGTACATGAGCATAAGCTATGAAGCACATATATATAGATATGAGATACAAGACGATACGACAAAACTTTAAAAAATAGGATATGGGTATGGCTAAGATACATGTGTAAAAAATATTTTTTATACTTGTAGGGTCTGTATTATACATGAGCTCAAAGAATGGTGAGCCAATGGCCAACCACTTTACTTTTTTTAGTAGGTCATACTAAAGCTAAACTGTTTTTATTGCCCTTGCACTTCTCAATTTTATATGTTTTATGTGCATAAGGGTTGTTTGCAAGTTTATTTGCATGCTTGACTGTTGAAATTCGATTTTAATGTCATCATATTTCATTGTTTATCCCATGGATATGGATATGAGAGACATATATGACACATTTATAAGGATACATCAATTCAATAAATCCTAAAAATGTAGGATATTATGGGGTTTTTTGAATCACGAATATGATTAGTTTCAACCTTGGAGCTCCTTGGGGGGTACTGATTCATCAATCAGACCCCTTTTACGTCTTGATAATTAGATATTGGGTAAATTACAAATACACCCCTTAATGTTTGCTTACAATACGGATTAGCTCCCGTGGTTTGGAAAATTACAAATACTCCATTATCAGAATTTTTTTTTAAACAAAATTAACTGAAAATATGAAATTCCTAATTGCTTTCTTATACAATGATTAAATTACCTATATTATTAATCGAAATAAATTTCTGAAATTATTAAAAATTGTTAATTGACTCGATGATTTATTTATAAAAGCGGCTATTTGTTATGAAATAAGAAACTTCAAGGGGAGGGATGTAATTTCCAGAACCACAATGGACAAATCATATTTTAAGCAAGCCTCAAGGGGTGTATTTGTAATTTACCCGTAGATTTTTTTATCACCTTGCATTGAGCGGGTTTGTTGTTCAAAGTATTAGTTGAGCATTAAAACCATCAAGCTCCTCCATAATTCCAAAATGAATCTCATGTCTCTGGTTCTCAGAAAATATATATCTAACAAAAGATTTTCCACAAAGGGCAGACTTTCAGAACTTGGTCTAAGAATAGGATCTTTTGCTGAACTCAATGCAGGACAGTGCCATGAAGGGTTTTAAAGCTGGAATTTGTGGGTTTATTTCGTGGTTTAAAGTTGAGATCCAATGAGAATTTTAGGGTTTTAATTAGTGAATGGGAAAAACTAGTGCTAGGCTTAGTTAAATAGTCAAGAGATCTATGATGCACGGACACGACACGGACATGCGGACATGCAAATTTTTTAAAAAATGGGAGACATGACAGGCTAAGGACACATTTAATATATATAATTTTGTTTATTATATGTCTAAAATTAAAAAAGAATCATTGATTCTTATACAATTACAATAATAATAAAATTAATAAACACATTTCTTAAATTTTTTAATAAAAAATTAGTTTTTTTTAAATAAAATTAATTTATTCTATGAATTTTAGGTTTAACAAAAATAAGGATTAAAAAAAAGAAAAAAGAAAAAGAAGGGGAGAAATCAGGAAAATAAAGGAGATAGAAACAGAAAAAAAATATATAAAAAAAAAAAAGAAAGAGGGAGGAGAGAAAAAAATAAAAAAAGAGAAACGAAAGAGGGGGGAAAGTGAAATTAGAAAAGGGAGAGAGAATTAGAGAAGACAAAGAGACAAAACAGAAAAGGGAGGAGAAGAAAAAGAACAGAGAAGACGAAGGACAAAGAAGAAGAGAGAAGACAGAAGAATACATTAGGGCTTCTTCGATTGATTTGAACAGGTTAGGGCTTCTCTCTCTCTCTCTCTCTTCTCTCCAACAGTTAGGGCTTCTTCGATCCACCTCGCGGGTGTTTGGATAGTGTCACGGCATGTCCATGGCTTGTCCGACTAGAAAATTCAAAAAAAAAAAAAAGGAGACACGTTAGAGAGAGTGTCAGACACGTGTCCACAGTGTGCCTGACGCGTGTCCGTGTCCAACACTTTTATGCAGGCCTTGGGGACGTGTCGATGCTTCATAGGAAGAGATCAAAACAACAATTGTTTTGGGTGCTTTGAACAGTACCTATGTTGGTTTAGGGTTCTTTTGCAAGCTAGAGTGTGAGCATTGAAGCATGGACATCTCTTCGGAGGCAACATATGGGTGTCCGACGCATGTCACACATGGACACACTGCGGACATGTGATGGACATGTGTTGGACAGTCTCTCTAATGTGTCCAGAATTTGTTTTTGATTTTTTTCCAGTCGGACACTTTGCGGACAAGCTCAGACACTTGAGGGACACTTAGTAAGAGAGAGAGAGAGAGAGACCTACCTGTGAACAACTCTCTCTCTGTCTCTCTTGGTCGTTCTTCTTTTCTTCGTCTCATCCTCTTCATTCTTCTCTTCGTTGTCTTCTTCTTTTCTTTGTTTCTTTTTTTTTTTTTCCTTTACTCTTTTTTTTCATCTCTCTCTCTCTCTCTCTCTCTCTTCTCTTTGATTATATATTTTCTTAATTTTATTTTTTTTCCCCTTTTATGAGGTCAACTATAGGATAAGTAAACAAAAATTTGCAGCCCCTCTACGTTTTAACATTCATCTTTGGCTCTCTTTTCCTGAACATGCATAGAGCAAATAAATTTTACTTGAAAAATAAATAAATTTCTTGAAATTGCCGAATTTATTTATTGGATGAAGTGCTAAAATTGATGAATAGCTGTATATATATTTTAAAATATTTGTTAATATTATTTTGCATTTTTTTATTACTTCTGAATTTTTTTTTTAATTTTATGACATAATAAATAAATAAAATTATATATTTTGAGGGTATCCCTAGTGTGCTGCGTCCCTTTTTTTTGAAAATTTGCGTGTCCACGTGTCTGTGTTGTCTCGTGTCACGTGTTCGTATATGTGTCTGTGCTTCTGTGGGTGAGGGCAAAGATCTATGAAGCTGGGCGGTGAATAGTGGTCAACAAAGATTTGGTCTTATAGAGGCTATAAGAGCAGAAAAATTAAAAAGAATAAGAAAAGATCTAAAATCACACCTAGATTCTCTAGGCATCACACCAGGATTAGAATTGTATCACACACACCATTGGAGAGCTTCAAAAGTTTCACAAATATCTCCAAAACATGTTCTCTATTGAATTAAAGGGGGGTATTACATGACTTTATCTAGATATGAAGACTGACTTCATTAAATAGGTCTAGAATTTTTAAAAAGGAAACTACTGAGCTTTTCTAAAACCTATAAAAGTCCAAATAAGGCCCATAACCTAATTAAGTAAGTTGACCCGTGTGATGACCCATGGGCATCCAGAAATTATGCAAATTACGAAAAATACCTCTGAACTATAAGACTTAATAAATTGTATTAGAAAATTATAAGATTAATACATAGTCTAAGTAATCATAAAAATAGACTACCAATTCTAAAAATTTAATTATACATGGATCCCAAGTTCGCTCAGCTGGAAACAATCAATTTCAAAAGGAGCCGCTTCTTATATTTTTCCTTTTCTTGTCTTCGTGGACTGCATCACTTGGTAAAGGAGAAGACTATATAACAAGAACATTATTGAAAATAACATCTGATGATTTTAAAATATTCGAAGTTCTTGAATGAATTATGACCGGATATTAAGTATGCATGGGGGCCCATATCTTCACCCATCGATCCAGCGGCAGCTACATGCATATGCACATTAATGTTCTTTCTGTTTTTCTGGCAGGCTTATATTCACATCCCAGTCTGTTATACCTTCTGTTACATTCTATTAGTTAGACTGTCAATGTTCAATTATTTGATGTGGTGGTCTTATTTGTGTCATGTAGGGGCTACAAGTGGGGCAATGGATGCGGAAATTTGTTGAAACCAATGCTTGGCGAGGTGAGCTCCGATGTATAGGAGCAACTACTTTAAAGCGAATATAGAAAATACGTTGAGAAGGATCCGGCTCTGGGAACGCAGATTTCAACAAGTGTTTTGCGGTCAGCCATCTGTGGAAGACACAATTTCCATTCTTCGTGGATTGCGTGAGCGGTATGAGCTGCATCATGGGGTTAAAATATCAGACAGTGCCCTTGTTGCAGCGGCAGTTCTTGCAGATCGATACATAACAGAGCGTTTTTTGCCTGACAAAGGTAATGAATAGCTTTGTTTCTGGCCTGGAAATCAATCCTTCTCTACCAGCGTAATTCTCGTTCTTTTCTTTTTCCTATCTATTAATACTTGCACACAATGAACTTATCAATGCTAATTTGATATATCATCAGCCTGTCTATAAATGCTTTTCTTTGACTAACCTAAATGTTAAATTTCTTTTCTACTTTTTTTAATATATTATTAAATTCTGGAACCATGTGATCCATCTCCACAGTGCTTGAGTGCCTGGACAGATGTTAATGGAGCAAATTCCTTTTATGGATTGCATGAAGTCATTGACAATCTTAATGACAATTAACAGACATGGATTTGCTCCATGGTTTATTCAGAAAAGGAGAAAAAGAACGAAAACATGAAAGGAAACATTTCTCTATTTAGAAGCTTGGGAATGATCTAGCTCTTGTTTACTTTAGATGTTTTTGGTGCTAAATGTCTTTTTCTGAATTTGATTCTCATAAATTCTTCTCCTGATTTCAGCCATTGATCTCGTTGATGAAGCTGCTGCAAAGCTAAAGATGGAAATTACTTCTAAGCCTACTGAATTGGATGAAATAGATAGGGCTGTGGTAAAGCTAGAGATGGAGAAACTCTCTGTGCAAAAAGAGAATGATAAATCATCCAAAGAAAAATTAGCCAAGCTGGAAAATGAGCTTTTGTCGCTTAAGCAAAAACAGAAAGAGTTAACTGAGCAGTGGGAACGTGAGAAAGTTCTCATGAATCGTATACGGTCAATTAAAGAGGAGGTAAGTCTTGTTAGTGTATAATGTACTGATGGCAACGATACACTTGCATCGCCCTAACCCTTTTCCAACTCACCTTTATTTTTTGTTGAATAGATTGATAGAGTCAACCTAGAGATGGAAGCTGCTGAGCGTGAGTATGACCTAAATCGTGCAGCTGAGCTCAAATATGGAACACTAATGTCCCTTCAGCGCCAGCTAGAAGAAGCTGAAAAGAACCTTGCTGACTATCAAAAATCCGGAAAATCTTTGCTTCGAGAAGAGGTTACTGATCTTGATATTGCTGAAATTGTAAGCAAATGGACTGGCATACCTTTATCACACCTCCAGCAGTCAGAGAGGGAGAAGCTTGTCAGGCTAGAAGAAGTTCTCCACAAGAGGGTAGTTGGTCAAAATATGGCAGTCAAATCTGTGGCTGATGCAATTCGACGATCAAGAGCTGGATTGTCTGATCCAAACCGTCCTATAGCGAGCTTCATGTTCATGGGACCTACTGGTGTTGGTAAAACTGAGCTTGCAAAGGCTCTAGCTGGATACCTTTTCAACACAGAAAATGCTCTTGTGAGGATCGATATGAGTGAGTACATGGAAAAACACGCAGTATCTCGTTTGGTTGGTGCCCCACCTGGATATGTTGGTTATGAAGAAGGTGGGCAACTTACGGAAGTGGTCCGTCGGAGGCCTTATTCCGTTGTGCTCTTTGATGAAATTGAGAAGGCACATAATGATGTTTTCAACATTCTGTTACAGGTGCTGGATGATGGAAGGATAACCGACTCCCAAGGACGGACTGTTAGTTTCACAAATTGTGTTTTGATAATGACTTCAAATATTGGGTCCCACTGTATCCTTGAAACTCTTAGAACCTCACATGACAGTAAGGAGGTAGTGTATGAAGTGATGAAAAAACAGGTCATTGAATTGGCTAGGCAAACTTTCCGGCCAGAGTTCATGAATCGAATTGATGAGTATATTGTTTTCCAACCTCTGGACTCCAAAGAAATCAGCAAAATTGTTGAGATCCAGGTAATTAAACTCTCTCAGCAGATCTATGATTTTGTTCTGTTCATGTTTCATATTCTAGCCTACAGTCCTCTGTATTCTAAATCTTTGACGAGTATTCATTATGTTATTTCAGGCTTTCAGCTTGAATTGTATTCACCATTCTTTATTTTCTCTTTGGTTTGATGAGCATACTTGTGTTTCTTACCCTGACTGAGGGCTTGCAAAAAAAAAGTGAAAAAATTTCAATTGTACAATCCTGCATTCACTACTATCATTACGATTTTGGCATTCATTGTGGGCCACATAGATACTGACAAAGATCTAATATTGGTCATTTGTATGCATACAATCACAGCTGAATATCCAATGATGTTGATTTGTAGGTTACTAAATGCAGGTCTATTCTGTGATTGGTGATAGATGGCTAAAATTGTGACTTCTTACCAATTATAATTACCTTGTGCTATTCTTGTATTATTACATTCTCAGACAGTATCATGTTACTATATATGTTCTGGAATTTCCTATCTAAAAAATAATATTCTGAAAATACTGCTGTTATCTTGAATTGCAGTTGAATCGGGTGAAAGACCGGCTCAAACAGAAGAAGATTGACCTCTACTACGAAGGAAGCTGGGGAACTTCTAGCGACATTGGGTTTTGATCCCAACTTTGGGCGAGGCCAGTCAAGAGAGTGATACAACAAATGGTTGAGAATGAAATTGCTATGGGAGTCTTAAGAGGAGATTTTAATGAAGAGGACTCTATCCTAGTTGATGCTGATGTATCAGCTAAAGACCTTCCTCCCAATAAAAGGTTACGTATAAAGAAAATAGAGACTAACCCTGCTATGGATGCCATGGTTGCCAACAACTAGGACTAAATGTGAGAGCTGTACATATATTTGAAATAAGAGCTTAGATTGTGGTCTTTTTTCATTTCCTGTTTACAGCATCAAAATGATATCATAATAACATTGTTTGGGTAATTTTGATAGTAAATCTTTCATGTTAGTATTTGTTTCTGTTAATCTTCAGACGGGCAAACCTTGTGTGCTTGAGCTTTGAGTAGCGCACTCTGATTTGTTATGGTTTCAAATGGAATTTCCATAGGCATCTATAGCAAGGATGGACCTAGAGCGGGTGATTGCCCGCCTACATTCTCAGATAAACCTTCCATATACTATTATTAGCTTAAATGGTTGAACAACTCACAATGCTGTGAGGTTCAAAGTATAAAATTTAATAATTTAGATGAAATATAACCAAAAAAATTGGTTTCTCACAACTATTGTCAATAGATTGTGTTGTAATTGCTGTCTTTTGTAATTCAACATGAATATAGAAAAATATGTTTATTTATATATGTTTTTTAATGTTATTTTTCACCTTTTAGATTGGTAGAAATTGATTCTATAGTCTATTTTCTTTTCATAATTTTTGCCCCTTCATGTTAAAATTCTAGCTCCAGTCCTGATCCAAAGCAATTTTTGGTTATTTGTTGTGTCTAGAATGTTTTTGAAGGGTAACTGATAACTGGTGAAGCAGCACCTTATTTGAGTTACAAGTATGTTTTTTCTGGATTCTGGTTATTAATTAACTGATATTGATTTTGGTGAGCTCTGGATGTTGGCCAGGCTTAAGTAAACACAGTGGGTTGAGATGTGTGAGATTTTGGAAAGAGAGAGAGCACATTATTTGAAGACTAATTTTATAAGAACCGAATATATATATATATATATATATATGAAGAAATTAAATATAGAATGGTGTAGGTGGAATTTATAATTTTAAAATGAAGGACTCATCCAAGCGACTCTTAATTTCAAAGTTGTCCAGTAAGATTGTTCTGGTAGAGAATTTTGCATAAAAAAATTTATTAAAAAATATATGGAAGTAAAGAAGTATGTAATTATTTACGTGTAGAGCCGAGTAGAGAGTTGCTTAAGATTGATTGTTTTTAAAAAAAAAAAAAAAATTAAAGATCTTTAAAATATGTTCAATTTTAGCTTTGTTTACTTTTTGAATTGATCTCATAGAGTTTTGATCGAGTTGATTATGAGTTGAGTTAAAATAATTTGATTTATTTTTAATATATAATGGATATGAGTTTTTTTAACTTAGTATAGAAAATTATTTAAATTTGACTTAAATAATAAACCAAAATAAATCGAATAAGAGTTGAGTTGGAATCATTTGAATAAATCACTCGAACAATTTTTTAATGAATCAAATAAGAGTTGAGTTGGAATAATTTGATTCTTTTTATAATTATACTCAACGACACTTTGAGATTTGGAGAGAATTAAGGGTATGTTGCTTGCTCAGAAAGACTATTTTTGTAGTTTGAATTCCTAGCATTTTTGTGGTTTGAATTCCTAGCATTCAGGTCATAATAGGGTAACCTTACAATTTCGACAAGATTCATTTTTATAAACTTTATTATTTATATGAAACTAATAAATAAAAAAACATTGTGTTTATCTTTCTCTCTCTCTCTATATATATACATATTAGAAGTTTTGTACATATTACATGCGTGGATAAGTTAGATTTAATAGTTTTTTGTTAAAATAGTTAGATAGTGTTAATTAGTATGAGCAGAATTTCTTTGGTGGAGAGTCATTTCGCCGAAGAGAAGGCATATGATAAATTTACTGAGCCATTGATGGATCCATTAGAATTTTATTTGATTAAATTATTATTAAATATTACTCAATAGAGATCAATTAGACCAAAATATTATAAGAGATTAGTCTTAATGAAATATTATTTGTATGAATTTTATGGTTAAGGAGGTCCAAATATAAGAATTTATAGATAAACATTAAGGTAATATTAGACTAATAGTTAAAAAAAAATCTTAATATAATTAACAATCTAGGAAAAATTATTTATAAGTCCTATTAGGGAGACTTATGCTATATGTGGTCCTACTAAAAAATTTGGGTGATTCTACTTACACCACTCTTTTACCTCATTACACCCTCCATCTCATTACACCACTTAAAAAAAAATGAAATTCTCATTACACCTAATATATTACCAAAACAAACCTTATGATAAAAAACTTTTCAAAACCCATCTCTTTACACCCATACTTTGTGCTGGGTGTTCGGCAATACAATGCTAAACAATTTGAATTACTCTAGTTCCATGTTACCAGATAAAATTTTATTTCCCAGCATTATGTTACCATTCAATTGGATAATTTCAGTTCGCTTCCCAACAAAATTAGTAGAGTCCACATTGAAGTGCCTGTTTGGTCATACAATACGAAACAATTTACAAAAATTCGGTGCTATAACGCTGGAATAAATTGTTTGTGTCTAGCTTTTTGTTGCTATACATTTACAGAGCCACTTCCTTTCAAATAATGTAGTAATAATTTGTGTTAGGCCTGTTCGATAATAAAATGCTAGTGAATTTTAATTACTCCAATGTTATGTTGCTGGAAAAGATAGATTTGTCTAGCGTTCTGTTGCTATACATTTACAGAGCCACTTTGTTCCAAATGATAATTGAGGCTTGTTCGGTAATTTGATACCAGACTTATATTTTTTGTTCGGCAATTTGATACCAGACTTTTTTTTCTATAATTTATCGAAAATATATCTTTTATTTGGCAATTTGATACCAGACTTATATTTTTTGTTCGGCATTGTGATGCCGGACTATGTTATTTTGTTCGATTTCGAAACACCGAACAAAAGTCGCAAACCAACCCAGAAAATCGAAACAAAAACCTACCAAACTAATAAAAAAACTCACCATTTCACTTTTTTGATGGTTTTTCACCACCGTTTCTTCATCCATTGCTTTTTTTGATGATCAAAACACTATAATTATCACTTTTTCAAAAGATGTGTAAGAGAAAAGAAAAGTTGAGAAAGAAAAAATAGGGATTGAAGATCAAGGGGTGTAAGGAGATAATCAAATATATTTAATTTTAGTATTTTGTCCTTTTAAGTAATTTCACACATGGATAAATTTGGAAGAAAAAAACAATCTCATATGGAGGATGTAAAGAGGTAAAAGAGTGGTGTAAGTAGAATCACCCAAAAATTTATGTTCCCATAAGTCCTGTATGAAGTTTGTTGACACATTTACCCTCAATATTAGTTGTTAATATCATAAATAATGGTAAACCATATATAGGAAATTAAATGTTACCATAGATTAAGTTTGCGAAACGTAATGTGATACTTACATAAACGTAATGTAACGTGGCACTTTAAACGTAACGTAACGTGTACGTTTCGCAAACTTACTAGATTTTTGATTTTTTAAATTGAATTACATAAATGTAACGTAACGTGACACCTACATAAACGTAACGTAACGTGTCACGTTACGTTTCGCAAACTTACTAGGTTTTTGATTTTTCAAATTGAATGTGAAAATGTTACTTGTACGTATATTTTGAAATTCACATTCATATAGATATGATTTATGGTAACATTCAATTTCTTATATATGGTTTTGCTATTATAGTGTATAATAATATAGTAATACCATTTATTTACAACTCATAGGATCTTGTAGAATATATTCCTATCTGAATAGGATTTGAAGCTCTATAAGAAATTACACAGGACTTAACATAGCATAAGTGTTCGACATAGGACTTATAAATAAGTCTCCCATTAATCTATTATACAATATCCTTAGGTATATAAAGTTTTACAAGTGATTCCATTAAATACACTATAGAAACTCACAAATAAACTATACTGTTTTTAACATGGACCGGACTAAAAAATTTCAATAATGTTACAAAATTTTTTTTTTTTTTTGAACTACAATAATGTTAGAATGATCATTTTTTTTACCATGATTTGTTTATTATCTTAACCACTCATATTTGATACTAATATAGTACTAATACATAAGAAGATAAACAATACATAATAAGAAAATATAATCATCACAACATTATTGTAAATATTTTCTTTGAAAGGTAACTCTACTATATTAGGGTCTTTACAATTTTTTTTGAGTGTCATATTGAAATTGAAGGGGCCATTATGTAATATATAAAAATAAAAAACAAAAAATTGGCAAAAGCATATAAAATGGAGATTGAGCAGAAGGTTGGAGGGGTCAAGACCCCTTGAACCCCCCTCCGCCCCCCCGACCCCCGACCATAGGGTTAGTAATTTCTACTTTTGGTAACTACTTTAGGCCTTCACTTTATAATAATACTGACGGTTTGCATACGTGATGCGTATGTAACTTGAAAAAATAATAGAATAATGACAAAGAGAAATACGCATATAGTATATTGCTCAAATAGTAAAAAGTTTCATTCTTAAACCTATGGTCAAAGTTCATCCTCCACAATGTCTGAGTCTCCACTCTCTAGTGTTCACATCGTGATCTTGTCTCCTTTCGGCATCACGATCTCACCACTTCTTTGGCTCTCTCAATATCTGAATGTCTTTATCTTATCTTGAGAGCATCTCCAATGATGTTAAAATTATGTGTTAAAGTGTTATATGACAAAAAATATGAAAAGTGAAATTTATTTGTATGTGTTTAGTGTTTGTTAATTTAGAGAGTAATGGTGTGCTCCAATCCAATGATGTAATTAAATATATATTAAAATATGTATTATGTAAAAATGAAATACACTAAAATATATAAATATATTATATTTATATACCGTATAAAATGGAAAACCAAATAGAAAAGGACAATATTGATGACTTGTCATCATTACATCACACTTGAAGCTGTCTCCGGCACAATCTCATCCCTCTCTCTCTTCTCCCTTGCTCTTTTTTTTTTTTTTTGTAAATCAAGTGAACAATAGAACAAAGTAGCAAAGTTTAAGTACACACAAATAAACAAACAAAGGCCATCAGACCCTATCTACATTAGCAGAAACTATGTCTGCAATCAGAAGAGAAGACATAGCTCCAGGAGGGTCTTCAAGGAACACCAGGTGCTCAGATTGATTGACTCCAATGTTGGCAAGTGCATCTGCACATTGATTTGTTTCCCTTGGAATATATTTGATGCTACACTTGCATCTCTTGAACATAAAGTTTGCATCTTCTATCAATGCTCTGTAGGGGGAGGAACTTTCAGCTCCATCCTGAATTAGCTTCATGGCAAGTTGGGAATCTGTCTCCAGCTCAATGTTGGCTAGTCCTTTTTGCATGATGATTGTGAGCCCTCTGTAGAGTCCCCAAAGTTCTGCTTCCAGGCTTGTGCAGTTTCCTAAATATCCATGATAGCCCCATAGCCAGGTGCTTACTTCATCCCTCAACAGACCTCCATACCCGGACTGACCTGGATCCCCTTTAGAGCTTCCATCTGTGTTCAGTTTTAGTTTCCCTACAAAAGGAGCAGACCAATTAATTAGTCTTGGTTCTAAGTAATTAGGATGAAGGGGGTTTTGAAATGCTTCATGTATTTCTTTGGCCTGTTGAAGTATTCTTGCTGTACTGATTTGGGCAGGTTGAATATGTTTATCAAACACCTCCTTATTCCTATCTTTCCATATGGTCCATATGGCTATTAAGAATGTTGTTGGCCATAGGGTATCAGCCACTTTCTCTTTTCTTTTCAGGTTGGATTTCAGCTATTCAGCTAGTGACTTGCTGTCTTCTGTGATCCACCATTAGAGACCTTTCAGCTGGGGCCATATGGCTTTAGCTTTGGGGCATTCTCTAAGAAAATGAATCATGTCTTCTCTATGAGTTTGGCATCTGTTGCAGAGATCAGAATCAGTAAGGTTTCTTGTAAATCTTATCTGGTTAGTAAGAAGTTTACCTTGCATGGCTAACCAAAGAAAGGTTTTAAGTTTTGAAGGAACTTTCATTTGCCAGATCCAGTGCCAATCAACTTCTTCTTTATCTTGTTTTGTAAGAGCATTGTAGGCTGCAGATGTAGAGAAGTTACCATTTGTGGTTCCTTGCCAAGTTGGAGTGTCCATGTAAGTCACAAACCTTGGTCTGTATATACTAAGAATGTTAGCCTTGTCCTGTTGTGAGATAAGGTGCTGGATTGGGGTCAGATCCCAATTCTCTTCTTCATCAAGAATGGAACTAACTGTTATGTTATAGTCAATATTAGAGCTTGGGTTAGTGTTACACAGATGTTGAGAACCACACCACCAATCAGTCCAAAGTGCTATGTTCTCTCCATTCCCTACATTCCATTTGATATTAGTCTCTAAGACCTCCCTGTTTTTAATTATACTCTTCCAAGTATGAGAAGCTTTTCTCTTTATGGGCTAGTTGGAAATAGAATGATGCTGAAGATATTTAGATTTAAGAACATCACACCAAAGGTTCTCAGCATTGCTAGCAATTTTCCAGCCTAGTTTAGAAAGTAAAGTAGAGTTCTGCTCTCTGGTTTTCTTGATGCCCAAGCCACCCTGTTTCTTACTTTTGCAAACTTGATTCCAATTCACAAGATGGACTTTTCTGGCAGTGTCAGTACTGCCCCAAATGAAGTTTCTGTTTAAATTGTCAATTTTGTCACAAATATTTCTAGGAAGTTCCATAGTTTGCATAAGATGGTTAGGTATAGCTGAAGTAACTGATTTCACAAGAGTAATTCTTCTAGCCAGAGATAGAGTTCTAGCTTTCCAACCAGCCAACCTGTTTGTAAGTTTAGCAATGATGTCTTTAACATGGTTTCTGTTTAGTTTGCTATGAAGAAGAGGGGTACCTAAACACTTACCAAGATCATTAGTAAGAGGTATGCCACATTGGTAGCTAAGGGGAAGAGCCTCACTCCTGGGTAGGTTAGGGGAAACAAACAGTTTTGACTTATGAAGATTAATTCTTGGTCCAGAGATATCACAGAATTCAGTCAAAACTTCCATGATGCACTCACAGTTTCTTCTATTCGCTTTAGCAAATAATATAAGGTCATCCACAAAAAAAAAAAAAATGAGAGATAGGGGTGCTATGGTTGGCAGCCTTAAGACCTTTCCAAACTCCATTCTGGGTTTTGAGTCTAATCATGTTAGAAAGGTTCTCTATGCAAAGCACAAACAAGTACGGGGATAAGGGATCCCCCCCTTGTCTGAGACCCCTTCCAATTTTAATGCTAGGAAGACGCTCACCATTCCAAAGGATAGAAGAGTTAACAGAAGTAACACAATTCATGATGAGGTTAATCCAATCAGGGTTCAAGTTAAATTCCTTAAGTGTGAGGTGGATAAAATCCCAAGATATACGATCATAGGCTTTCTCAAGGTCAATTTTAAGCACCATACCACCAGATTTGCCTTTCTTATTTCTGAGGGTGTGAATAATTTCCTGAGTGATGATAATATTGTCTGTGGTAGTTCTACCAGGGATGAAGCTACTTTGGTTGGGGCTAATGAGATTAGAAAGCAAAGGTCGAATTCTGTTAACGATAAGCTTAGTGATGGTCTTGTAAGTCACATTACACAAGCTTATGGGCCTAAATTGCTTAATGTTTTCAGGGTTGTCTAGTTTTGGAATCAGAACAATTAGAGTTTCATTGATCTCTTTGGGAATGGTATTGGTAGAAAAACAATGTTCGACAAAATTACACACTGAAGGGCCCACTATGCTCCAATTTTGTTGATAAAAAATAGCTTGTAGACCATCAGACCCAGGTGCTTTGAAGGCTTTTATGTTTTTAATGGCTAGCCAAATCTCATGATCGGATATGGGAGCTTGCAGGCTCATATTGTCCTCTCTAGTAAACCAAGTGTTATTAATATTCCTCTAATTATCCAGAATAATGCTCCCCTCTGGGTTAAATAACTTTCTAAAATGATGGAGTATATGATTTTTGATTTCATCAGAATTAACAAGCCAATAACCATTATCATTCTTAAGCAAATTGATTTTCAATTTCCTATGCTTGTTAAGGGTGGAGATGTAGAAAAATTTGGTATTTTGGTCTCCCAAGGTGATCCACTTGACTCTAGATTTTTGGAACCAAATAAGTTCTTCCTAAAAAAGGGTGGAATTATATTGTTTGATGAGATCTTGTTCAAGCAGGAAAAGATTATGGGAATAGTTATGGGTTTGGGATTTTTGGATGCCTTCTATACGAGCTAGGAGAGATCTTTTACGTCTATAGACATTCCCAAAGACTTCTTTATTCCAAGTTTGCACATTACTGGTAAACTCTTTAATAGCTTCCATAAGATTAGAGTTCATATTAACCCAAGAATTTAAAACAACATCAGAAAAATTCAGATGACAAAGCCATATAGCTTTAAATCTAAAAGGCCTGTTTTTAGGATACCTTGGGTAAGAACCACCAAAGGAGAGTGGTCTGAATAGGTGCGGGGTAGAGTCCTCACAGTGCCTTCTGGAAAAAGGGCTCTCCATTTGTCATTGCTCATGGCTCTGTCTAGTCGCTCCATTGTGTTAGCCAAGCCTTTCCTATTGTTAGTCCAGGTGAGTCTGGGGCCAACACTCCCGAGGTCAATGAGATTGCAATTGTTGATTCTCTTTGTGAACTTTTGAGCTCTGCTATGGTTGTAGTTTAGAGCATAGCTTCTTCTTTCATTCTGTTTAGTGAAGTCATTAAAGTCCCCTGCAACTAGCCAAGGTTTCTCCATGGTTTTAGCAGTCTCTTCAACGTTATCCCATAGCTCTTCTTCCTTGCTTTCCTTCTTTGTTACTGTGCTCACCACAGTTAGCAGTACTGCTAGCAACAACACTAGCAATATGCTCTAAGGGGCTTATCTTTTTGTTTTTTTTCAATTTTTCTTTAGTTGTGGAAGCATATTCAAATAGAGGATGAAACGCCATAATATGATGGAAATCCTATGGTATGTATCCTATTATAAAAATATATAATTTAATTATAAAATTTTGTATAATTAATTATAAAATGTATAATTTTGTCATAAATTAGCGTAATAAAATGTTCAAAATTTTGTGATTGATATTTCAAAAGTTTATGGTTTAGTTACTACATTTTTTTTGTTATGTCAATTTATATCAATATTACGTATTTTGTGATTAATGTTACGAAATTTTGTAATAAAGTTACATATTTTATAATAGGGTATATATATGCACTCTTAAAAGGGGTGCACATCATAACATCTATCTATATCTATATATTATCTATTTATATTGTGTGAGTGAATTTCCGACCACACTACCAACTCAGTATTCAGCTGAAGAGCACTGACAGAATAGATGGCACCTGATTGACCTGCAACAAAAAGAAGAGATTCCGGCGGTGGTTCGTCCACCTGGGGGCACTCCAACGATCAAGTCAGTTATCTCTCAAAGATAAATCAAGTGCTTAACTCACTGTTCAGAATATAAATTGCGTACCTTAGACCCATGGAGGTGCCCCTCTTTTATAGTTAACTCAATCTTAGTCCCCATAGAAGCCTCGCTTCAATGGACTTTAGCTTAGTGCTTATCTTGGACTCTCCAATAGATAAAGATAAACTCCCTAAGAGCTTTATCCTTATCTAGGCTGAAGTCCTTCTTCATTTTAGGACTCTTGTCCCTTATCCGCTTATCCCAGATTTCGATATCTTCAGAGATAACCTCGGCCTATCCGAGATAACCTCGATGTCACGACCAGGACACGTGGCACCTCAGCTGACACATCGGCGTCACCTTGCCACGTGTTGGTACTCAGAAAATACATCTCCACAACTGCCTCCTAGGTTCTATTACCTCGGCATCCTGAGGTAATGGAACCTATATCGTCATACCGTATAGCATGTCAGCTGTCTTGCTCTATCATTCATTGACGAAGTAAGAACTCGTCGGCTTAGTATGGCCAAGTCCTATAGTCTGCTTCCATTAATGCCTCAGAACCACTAACCATGTTTTGTTCAAATTACTCAGCCGAGATTATCATTCAGGCCGACATGTCTTCTAAAGAACAAGAATTCCAAGAGCTCCTTCACGCGTATGAGCTGTCATGCACAATAACTCAACCGTTTTAGCCACGCGTCTTCCCCTTATTGGAACGTATTCGATACGCGCCTGCAAGTCAAATTTTTCTTGCATTCGCCATCTGACGCGTACGTCGTTTTAGGCACATTAATTGCCTTTTTGCCGCCATTTCAAGTTTTAACAAAACTAGTGTCCTCTCTCTTTGTCTTTTCACTTTACATAGTTATTTCTGAAGCTTTTTCTCTCTCTAGCTTTTTCTTCCAAATCCTCCATTGCTGCTTTCACGAAGCTTTCTGCGACCAGCCTGACTTTTTCCTCCGGCGAGGTTCTTGCCATATTTCCTTGCTTTCGGCAAAAATTACTTCGGCTTTAATTTTCTTGGGTAAGTAACAATTCACTTTTACTTCAATTTCTTGTTGCTCTTCAAGAAGTTTTGCTTCATTTTTTGTTGCCATTGCTGTTTTGCTCAAGTATTCAATTTAGAAATCATGTATTAGAGCAGGTTTACCTTACGATTTTGTTTTTGCCCAATTTATATCTTGAATACGCACACATTGTTCACAAGTTTGCTCACTTTTGCCATTGTTCTTGGCCTCGCGCCCTTGTGCACATTTTGTTACAGTTTTCTTGATAGTTCACCACTGTTCTTAATTCTAAAACACATTCTTTCTTTTTTGTTTTCTGTGACTTTTCCAGATTCTTGCCTTCAATCCTCATTTCCATAGATCTAGGTTTGGGATTTGTTTGTTGAACCCACAAATCTTAGGAAAAACTGAAACGATTCCCCACAGGTTCTGTGTATTTTTACGGTTTAGCCGAGGTCCCTAAAACCCTCCAAAATACTTCCTTCTGAAATCTAGCTCCTCCAATTAAGCCGATATCATGGGAATGTGGAAGCATAGGGTAGACACCCCGACCAAATTAGAGCACTTTAGGCAGAAGTTTGACATCCCGGCCGACGTTCATCTGAGGTTGGCTGGGGAGGATGACTCCATCATGCCTACAACTGATTATATGCCCTTCCATGTTGTAGCTTTTATCGAGTGTGGACTTAGGCTCCCACTCAACATCCTTTTTCGAGAAGTCCTCCATTATTATAAGCTGAACCCAATGCAGCTCGCCATTAATTCCTACCGAGTCATCAATGGCATAATAGCCTTAGCCCGACAAGAGAATGCTAGGGTTACCTTAGTTGACATCTAATACTGTTATACTATGTGCGACCTTTCACTGAAAGAGAAAGGTTGTATCTATTACCTCAAGCCGAGGTCCACAGAGTATAATATCATGGCCGACCTCCCAGACTCCAACAAGGGAGCTGGGGATGATTACTTCATTACCTCGGGGAACTGGGAGTTCGCTCCATATGAGGACCTCCACCTCTACCCTCTTCCTCGAATAGTTTTTGTAGAGGGTAATGGTAAGAGTCCAGTGTTTATACTTACTTCTTTTTTAAAGTCTTCAATACTTTGTTCTAATGTCTGTGCTATTCTTTTTGTAGTTTTCCCTCAGCTGCCAAAGGGCTTTCGCTAGTCTTTCTTCCAAAGCAAAGACTTGAAAAAGCTTTTGGATTTGCCAGTTCACAAGCACAGAGCCCCCCTGCTGCTCAATTTCATTCCTACCTACAAGTCGGTTCTTCCCGACGTTCCAAAGAAGAAGAAGAAGAGTCAATCTCTCCCTTCTGCCACAACTCCTCAAGCCGCCTCCACATCTCGGCCAGATCAAGGATCGACCTCTAATCCAGCAGAGCAGCCGTCAACCTCGGCTCCATATCTAATCCCACCATCTCAATGCCAACATCGGCGACAAACTGTTTTTGTTGCCGAGATGGGCCGCTAGAAAGTAGTTGCTAATGACCTCTTGGTCAACATCCCGGCTACTGTTGACGCTGAACCAGCACCGTCTCAGCCAAAGCCAAAACAAAAAAGGATAAAGAAAGCTCAGCCAAAGACAACGGTGACTCAGATTGATATTGAGGACACCTTGCCAATTTCAAAATTGGCTTCGAGCGAGAAGACCACCTCTGCCCCCGAGAAGAGGCCTGCTGAGGCACAACCATTCGAATCTACCAGATCAAAGAGGCCGAGGTCATCCTCTGCAACCACCTCGGGGTCTTTAAAGCATGATTCCCCTTGGGCCTCCCAAATCGCACTGGAGGACAGGCCAGTTAGGGCTGGTGATAGTATCGACGATGTTAGTGTCGGCGTTGCTCTCAGTATTGCTTTGCTTCTTCCTGGCGACCTTGATCGAAACGCCGAGATGAGCAAGTATGAAAACTTTGCTCTAATGCTCCAGCGTTCTGTTCAAGTAAGTCTTCACACTTGGTATCTTTATTTCTTTTTTATACTTAGAAGATTTTCTAATAACTTCTACTCTATCCATTTTTCTTCAGGCAGTCTAGCACGCCCACTCCTTCTCAATGCAATCCTTTGAGACAAGGAAGGCGTTGGCCGACAAGACCAGGGAGGCTACTAGTCTGCAGAAGACCAACAAAAGCTTGCAATAAAAAATGAAGACTCTGGCAGATCAGGCCGAGGCTGCTGTCAAAGCCAAAGACGTGGCCAAGGAAAAGGCAGAGGCTGCTAATGCCATAAAGAAGGTTCTTGAGGCCCAGAGAAAAGAGGCCGAGGAAAAGACGGCCGAGGCCCAAAAAGAGCTACAGGATGCCTTGGCCATAAAGGATGCTGAGCTCAAGGCCGCCGATCAGAAGGGATACAATGAGGGGGTGGCCGATGTCACGGCGGATTATGAGAAACAGGTGAAGTAGGCATGCAACAAGGGTTTTTGCTAAAAAAGCTTGAAATCCCCAATGACTCCCCCCTCAGGAACACCGACGTCCTTCCTCTGCCATTTCCCCCAACTCCAAGCCAATCCGAAGATGATTCTGAGTCTGAGGAGGAGGCTTTGGTGAGGAAGTCAAAGGAAGCTGCTGGGGCCAAGTCCCCTGCTCAAAATGAACGAGTCCTAGACTTGACTCAAGATGAGGAGGGTGAGGCAGTTCCCAAAGACGCTACTCCTGAGAAGGCCACGTCGGACGTGCCTATTGCCGATAAGAGCCTCGACCAAACCCTCCAAGAAATAGACGCTGAGCTAGCAGCTGAAAAGGCGACCGACATGTTTTCTCAGCAGTCTTCCGAGCTTCAGACCCAACCTGCTAGTGGTGCTGAAGAATCTTGATTTGATGTTCTTTTTTCTTTGTTTTTGCTGTACCTTGTTCTTTTTCTTTCTTTTAAAACAATATAAGATCTTCACATGGCCGATGTGCCTTCTTCTAAATACAACTTCTTTGTTTTGAACGCTTGCATGTTTGTCTTTCCTTTATTGTTCTTGTATGGCTCTCATACTTAGAATATTTCTGCATATCTTCAATGTACACCTTAACTGTGTAATCTTCTTGGGGTGAAATACCTCTTTTATACTCACCAACGGTTTACATTGGCAAGAACATAAGTACTCAGTTTAATACAACCTTGGCCTTAACTTGTAATTTTTTTCACAAATTTCAACAAGTAATACAACCATGGCCTTAACTTGTAAATTTTTTCACAAATTTCAACAAGTGTTAGATATAACCTTAGTTTAACTTCAACTTGTAAATTTTTCACAAATTTCAACAAGTGTTAAACATGATCTCGGCTAATGTCAACTTGTAAATTTTTCACAAATTTCAACAAGTGTTAGACATAACCATAGTTTAACTTTAACTTGTAAATTTTTCACAAATTTCAACAAGTGTTAAACATGATCTCGGTTAACTTCAACTTGTAAATTTTTCACAAATTTCAACAAGTGTTAGACATAACTTTAGTTTAACTTCAACTTGTAAATTTTTCACAAATTTTGACAAGTGTTAGAACCATTTTCCAACTCTCTGCCCCCTAATGTGAACCTAAGTTTCACTTGGATTCTCATTGTGTATGTATTCAAGAAACATCATCAACTATCTTATCAGTAAAAAAAAAAAAAATCAAGCTTTATTTATTACTTCAGCTAATAACAAATAACAAGAAAATTTAATGATAAAAAAAACTTAAGATTGCAAGTATTCCAGGGTCTTGGCAACTCTTTGCCCTCATTATCTTCAAGCCGATATGCCCCATTGCCCAGTACCGAGATGATTCTATAGGGTCCTTCCTAATTTGGGCCAAGCTTGCCCTCTCTGGGATCCTTCTTGTTGCCGACGACCTTTTTTAAGACGAGGTCACCGATTTGAAACTCCCTTGGGTTGACCTTCTTATTATAGGCCCTGGCAAGCTGCTGCTGGTAAGCTGCCAGTTGAATTGCAGCTCTCTCTCTTCTTTCTTCTAGCAGATCCAGATCTCGGGCTAACAATATATCATTAGTCCCATTCTCTACTCCCTGAGTTCTGATCCCTGGGATGCCGACTTCTAGAGGAATGACTGCTTCTGTGCCATAAGCCATGGCAAATGGGGATTCCCCAGTTGATCTTCTTGGCGTAATCCGATATGCCCAGAGTACACTTGGCAGTTCATCCACCCACTTTCCCTGTGCTGCTTACAGTCTCTTCTTTATCCCATCCAAGATAACTTTGTTGGATGCTTCTGCTTGTCCATTGCTTTGGGGAAAGCTTGGAGTTGAGAAATAATTTTTGATCTTGAATTTTACACAGAAGCTCTTGATTAGCTTACTGTCAAATTGTGTCCCATTGTCGGCAACTATTGCTCTTGGAATCCCAAATCTGGTGATGATGTTCGTCCATATGAAGCTCTTTACATCTACGTCTTGAATCTTGGCTAGGGGCTCAGCTTCTATCCATTTGGTAAAGTAATCTGTTGCTACCAGCAGGTACTTCCTTTGCCTAGTTACTTGAGACAGTTGTCCGACAAGATCCATTCCCCACTGGGCAAACGGCCAGGGACTGGATACTGGGTTAGGTCTGCTACTGGTTGGTGTATCAGTGGTGCAAACCTTTGGCATTTTTCACACTTCTTGACATAGGTTTCTGCATCTTTCTGCATGTAGGGCCACCAATACCCCTGGGTAATGGCCCTATGAGCAAGTGATCTGCCCCCAGCGTGGCTTCCACATATTTCTTCATGTATTTCATATAAAAAATCTTCAATTTGTGAAGGGTGTACACACCTTAAAAGGGGTCTAGTGAAGGATCTTCTGTAGAGATGTCCCTCTGCTGTCAGACTAAATCTTGCCAACTTCAATATGATCTTGTGTGCTTCCTTATAGTCGTCTGGCAGTTTTCCTTCTTTCAGGAATGCTATTATTGCATCCATCCAGCTTGGTCTCTTGTCCACACACATTACTTCACGCTCTGTGATCAGTGGTTCAATGCTCGGGCCTGACAAGTAGTCGACCATTATCGTCCTTGCTTTTCCAGGTTGTATTGCACTAGCCAGGTTGGTCAGTGCATCAGCGTGACTGTTATCATCTCGGCTAACCTGATGTAGTCGGCAATTCTGAAACAAGGCCACCAACTTGCTGACCTTCTTTGCATAGGCCGACATCCTATCATCTCGGGCTGCAGACTTGCCCGTTGTCTGGTTGACTATAAGTTGAGAGTCATAGAAGACTATCACCTCATCGGCTTCTGCTGCCAGTTTCAGTCCTACAATCAATGCTTCATACTCTGCTTCATTGTTTGAGGCCTTGAACCCCAAACGAATGGACTATTCCAATATTTGTCCATCTGGAGATACCAGTACTACCCCTGCCCCTGTTCCTTGTCGGTTTGCACTCCCATCGACAAATAATTGAAAGGAGTTACCGATGTAAATGCTGCAGGGTCTGAGTTTTTCCTTCTTCCTTTGTTCCATTGTCCTCGGCTGGGCTTCTCCTTGCTTGCTTTGACATCGTTCACCTTGGCTTAACGGAGCCTGATGTATGATGGATTCTGGCGTGAACTTGGCCACGGAATCGGCCAAAACTTGGCCTTTGATTGCTGTTCTAGTTCTGAACTCCAGATCATACTGGCCCAAGGCCACTGTCTATCTAGCTATTCTTCCTGTCAGATCCCCTTGTTGTAACAGGGATTTCAAAGGGTGTTCAGTTAACACCACAATTTTATGGGCTTGAAAGTAATGATTCAGCTTCTTTGAAGCCATTACTAAAGCCAGCGCCAACTTCTCCAGGTAAATACGGTTTTACGCATCTAGGGTTTTGCTTACATAAACAAACCCTTTGTTCCCTTTTCTTCTCGGATTACCACTGCACTTACCGCATGTTCAAGCGCCACGCAGAACAACTCCTCTCCGTTACGGATTGGAAAGAAGCTGGGCGTGGTTAGATACTTCTTCAAGTCAGCCAAGGCGGCTTCGCACTCCTCGGTCCATAAGAAGTCTGTGGCTTTCTTCACTAAGTTGAAGAAAGGTTTACACTTGTCTGAGCTTCTGCTTATGAACCTATTCAGGGCTGCGGCCCTTCCAGTCAGCATTTGCACCTGTTTTGCTGACATCGGGCTCCTCAACTCTAGAATGGCCTTGATCTGATCTGTGCTGGCCTCAATGCCTCTTCTGGTCACTAGGTACCCCCAAGAACTTACCAAATCCAACTCTAAATGCACACTTCGATGCATTGAGTTGGAGCCGATATGTTTTAAGGATGTCAAAGACTGTTTTTAGGTTGGCCATATGATTTACAGGTTCCTTGGTCTTTACGACCATATCATCGATGTAAACTTCCACTGTTTGGCCAATCAGGTGTCTGAACATCTTGGTTACCAGCCTTTGGTAAATTGCTCCTGCTTTTTTCAACCCAAAAGGCATCACTCTGTAGCAATACAGGCCTTTTGGGGTGATAAACGCAATCTTCTCCTTATCTGGGGTTGTACATAGCTATCTGATGGTACCCCCTGTAGGCATCCAAGAAGCTCATCCTTCCATGCCCTGAAGTGGCATCCACCAGTTAGTCAATCTTGGGTAGAGGAAAACTGTCTTTGGAACAGGCCTTGTTTAGGCTAGTAAAGTCCACGCAGACCCTCTATTTTCTGTTTTTTTTTTCTTCACCACCACCATGTTCGATAGCCATGTTGAGTAATTTACCTCTCGAATGGCCCTGCCCTCCAGAAGTCTATCTGCTTCCTCTTCCACTGCCTCGACGTGCATCAATGTTGGTCTTCTTGCTCGTTGGATTATAGGTTTGGCTGACCTGTCAACGTTTAGTTTATGGCAAGTGACCTCGGGGTCAATGCCAGGCATTTTGTAAGGTGTCCAGGCGAACACCTCAATGTTTGCTCTCAGGAAAACCTCCAACTCTTTTTTCTCTTCTTCGGCTAAGCTCGAGCCGAGAAGGAAGAAGCGTTCTTCATCCCCCTCTTGGACGAGGATTTTCTTCAATGCTTTTTTGCTCTTCTCGGCTGGCTCCTTGCCGATGTCCTCTAGGACCTCCACGTCCTCATCTTCGATCTCTGCCTTTTCTGGTTCTCGTATGCTGCAGGTGGATTTCATTGCTGCCATGGAGCAGTTCTTTGCCTGCAGCTGATCCCTCTGATCTCTTCTATCCCATGCTCTGTTGGGAACCGCAGTAGCTAATGCAATGTTGAGGGAATAGCCCCCATTGCATGCAACCACGGCCTTCCCAAGATTATATTGTAAGGGAAGGATGTGTCGATTACGGTGAATTCTGTCTTTATCTTCTTAGTACCAGCCTGCACTTCCAAGTTTGTTGCGTCCAGCAGCCATGTCGGCGTTCCATTGAACCCGACCATTGGGTCGTTGGATTACTCCATATCATCAGGGTGAAGGCCCAGCTCCTTGTAACATCTAACATACATGATGTCATAGGAGCTGCCTTGGTCAATTAGGATGCGCTTCACTTAGGACTCCCTAGCCTGGAGGGATACTACCAGGGCATCGTTGTGCAGATGTTGTACCATCTCAAGGTCGGCTTCAGTAAAGGACACCACCGGTCCCTGGCACTCCTCGGCCCGAGGTCTTTTCTCCCCGACCTGGTACACGTGCTGTAAGTGCTTTATTTTCTGGGTTTCCCCTCGTATTTCATTCTCGTTGACCTTTAAGTGAATTACATTAATTATCCGAGGTCTTCCTGCCTGAGGTTGCTATGCTGGGGGAAACGGAGCTGCTGGTGCCTTAGGCAGTCTTGCCTGCTCTTCTCTTGTCCTGGCCTCGTTTACAAGGTCCCTCAAATGGCCTTGCCTTACCAGGTCTTCCAGGTGTGCCTTCGGGGCTCTGCAACCCTGAGTCTTGTGCCCATCTTCGTTATGGTAAACACAATGCTTACCAAGGCTTCTTCTCATAAATTCTCCTAGCATCCTAGCTGGTGCTCTGAAATAGGGCTTGGATTGGATTTTGTCCAGGACTTTGTGTCACGACCCAAACCCGGCCCTATGGGTTTAGCATCAGAATCGCCAAGATGTCGAGATTCAAGGCTCATTGAGCGATACTGATTAAGCAGAGCCGCAGGGCTGGCGGAAGCAATACGATAAATAACTAGTGTCCAAAGTGAGTCGTGAAAATCAGATGCCAAAAACATTTTTATGCATTCATACAGTTCAGAACAGTACAATCCATATACAGTCTATACAAACATTTACAAACAGTCAGTACGGGAACCTAATCCCTCGATAACAGTACAGTCTACACAAAATAGTAAGGAGACTGGTGGGGACACAAAAACACCCCAAGCCATAACATGGCAACTCGGAACCTCGCAGTGAGGCACATAGGCTGGCTTGACAAAACTGGGGACCAATCCCACGCTCCTAGCTCCGGTCTGGCTGCTGAGAACCTACATATATATATAAACAGTGAGCTAAAGCCCAGTGAATAACATACAGTAAAGAGGTTATGAATGAATGTCCTTCTGAGAATGAAATCAATTCATTAAACGATTTTAGTCTTCAAGATATTTCAATCAATCACCATATGCGGTACATCCATTAGCCTATAACAGTAGGTCCAAAAGGACATACTGAACCCAAGAATGATGGCCATCGATCGATATGATGGTTCACAAGGAACCGACAGAGCTCTATAACAAGAAATGTGATCAATGCTAAGGATGCCACAATGTCTGATTAGAATACGTGACATACATTCATTCATAAACAATATCGATTCAATAAACAATTGATTCGGTATTCAAAAGATAACCATTTTGAACATATCTTTACACAATTGTTACTCACAGAGTTCTGGCTAATAGCACTAGAGCGTCCCCGAGAAGCCAACCCTAAACAGTTAAGAAATAGAACACACACTAAGTTTCACAGTCGGAAGGATGTTAATTAAATCCCTAAATTCCTCGGTGTGGTTCTATGTCTAAATCCTCATTAAGATGCCTTAAACTAGGCCTAAGAATGCCTAGGATGGGATGAGGATGCAAAGATGTGCACAGAATTCAATTTCAGAATTTTCAGTGGAACAGGGCCTCCGCTTGAGCGCAGGTTTCCCCGCTCGAGCGGACAAGCAAACAAAGGTCCCCGCTCGAGCGTCAACTTCCTCGCTCGAGCGGGCTGATGCACAGTGCAAGATGCTGGAAGCATGAATTCCCCACTCGAGCGGCACTTCCCCCGCTCGAGCGGACATCAAAAATCTGGAAAATCCATATTCAACCTCCAAGTTCCAAACCAAGTTTTGATGCTCCCAACTCGATCCTCTTGGGCCCATTTTCTGGAAAACTCTTTCAAACACATAGAATAACACGTTTTAAAGCTCAATTTAAGAAATCAAGGCCCAAGGGTGTTTCAATTAACTCAATTTTCAAACCCATTTCAAGAACACTTTCAAAACATGACATGCATGATCTTTAAACCAAAATTAAGGTTCAAATCTTGCTCTAATGAGCTCAATGGTTGGAAAACAAAATGAAAACATGGACTTAAACATGATCATGAACATGCATGTCCGATTCTAGCATGAATTCAACTCTTCAATCAACAATTCAACCATGCATGCAACAATCAAGCTTCAATTCAACATTCTTGAACTTAAAATATGGCTTAGCTCTACAATGATGCATAAAACATGCAATATGGAGCTCAATGACAACAATAAGAAGATGATTTCCTTACCTAAGTCTTGTAATTAAAGCCTAGAAGCTCAATTATGCAAATACACTTCAATCTACTTCAAGTCTTCTAGCAATTCACAACAATGGCAAGATGAGCTCAAGTCTACTCTCTCTCTCACTCTATAATTCGGTGATGAGGCAACAAAATGGCTGATGAAAGGTTTGTTAAGTGTAATAAGGTCCTCCAATAATAATAAACAAATGGGCCACTAGGTGTGGCATAATAGTAAATAAGCCAAACTCTTCAATAGTATTTAATCTAATTTAATCAATTTAATCATACCTAATCAATTTTCAGATAAAATATCATTAAATCACAAATATTCTACTGATTACAAAACACTAAACGGTTCCTAGTTCGGCCGTCGATAAGGCCTTCAATTAATAGTTCAAACATATGAATTCAAACAGATAATCATTCATTCAAACAGATACAATATGCAATTCAATAGATAAACTTATTCAATTTCAGTTTCGATTTCAATCAGTTCATTCAGTACTTCAGTTAATCCAATTATCAGTCATTATCAGTTCGGTTTAGCAGTAATCAGTACGTAATTCAGTGGTTAACCGATAATCAATGCGAGGGTTGTTACACTTTGTGAATTGGGATTCGGAACACAGTTGTGACTGCCTGTGCAGCCCTCAGTCCTATCTCTTGCTTGTTGGATCTGTTGTTACCTCGGCCTCGCTTCGGCGAGCCGTTTCTTTTCTCTTGCTTTGTCTCCTTAGTTCCGGACGTGTCTTCCTCGGCTCTGGCATACTTCTTAATTTTGGCCATGAGCTCTTCCATGCTTTTTAGCAATGTCTTTGCCAAAGACTTTCGTAGTGGACAGTCATCTTTTAGGCCGTTCTTGAAAGATATAACCGCCACCTCCTGATTGCACTCGGGTATTCGGTTGAACAATTCATAGTACCTTTTAGCGTAGGCCCTAAGGCCTTCATCCTTACTGATTCTCAGAGCCATCAAGGCATCTACCCTTAATGGCTGTAATTTATTTGTCACGAACCTGGCCATGAACATCTTGGCCAGGCCTTCCCAGGTCTTCACACTTCCCTTTGGCAGTTTGTGAAACCAATATGATGCAATCTCCCTGAAAGATGAGGGGAACACCTTGTAAAGCAACGGCTCGTTCCCAGTGTATAGTGCCATCGAGTTCAGGTATAATTCGACGTGAAAGTTGGGGTCCGACTTTCCGTCGTATATTTGGAACCTCGACATACTGAATCTTTTTGGGGCCTCAAATTTGTCCAATTCTGCTGAGAATGGTGTTTTCGGCTTAACAGGGGAGGTCACCTTGGCATCTTGTTGCTTCCTCTTGAGGTAATCTCTCAAGTCCTCCTTTGTCCGCCCAGGAGCTCAGCTATCTCTTGATTTCAATCTTTTTGGTGCACTACTTTTAACTTCGTTGTGAGCCCTCTTCGACCTTTCTTCGTTAGTTGTGTCGAAGCACAGCGCCTGCCTTTGAACATGCCGATGTTCTCTGTTGTCTGCCTCCTTGGTGTGCTGTGTCCTTCGAGATTCTTCCCTCCTCGACTCTCCTTGCCCGACCTCCCTCGAAGGCCGGTGAGAGTGTCTCTCGCTCCTGGTGTGCTGGGGGGCTATTGGGATTGTTTTCTGCCCTCCCTTCTGGGTATTGGCCGCTGGAATCGGCGTGTCCTACAGCGGGAACGGCGGCTGCATGACATTGTTTTGCATCATAAAATTGACGACCGATTGTAGGTCAGCCAATTTGTTTGCCATCTCTTTTACCTCTTCGTCCCTTCGCAGGCATTTATGTTTCCATACCTGGAGGTTGTCCTCATTGTAATACCCACTTCGATCTGGTTTCTTTGGCACATCGCCATCCTGGCCGACGTCTTTCTTACCGTGATTCTGGTTCTGAGTCTTCTCGTTGCAACCATCCTCCTCCATATTAGGATCAACATGTTTATCATTCCCAGCAGGGGTTTCATCTCCAACTTTATCCTTTTATCCGTCGCTGGCCATCTATTCTCCTTTCTTTCTCACAGACGGCGCCAAATTGTGTGAGTGAATTTCCAACCACACTGCCAACTCAGTATTTAGCTGCGGGGCACTGGTAGAATAGATGGCACCTGATTGACCTGCAACAGAAAGAAGAGATTCCGGCGGTGGTTCGTCCACCCGGGGGCACTCCAACGATCAAGTCAGTTATCTCTCAAAGATAAATCAAGTGCTTAACTCACTGTTCAGAATATAAATTACGTACCTTAGACCCATGGGGGTGCCCCTCTTTTATAGTTAACTCAATCTTAGTCCCCATAGAAGCCTCACTTCAATGGACTTTAGCTTAGTGCTTATCTTGGACTCTTCAATAGATAAAGATAAACTCCCTAAGAGCTTAATCCTTCTCCAGGTTGAAGTCCTTCGTCATTCTAGGACTCTTGTCCCTTATCCGCTTATCCCAGATTCCGATATCTTCAGAGATAACCTTGGCCTATCCGAGATAACC
Source organism: Camellia lanceoleosa (assembly GCA_025200525.1). Taxonomy (NCBI): domain Eukaryota; kingdom Viridiplantae; phylum Streptophyta; class Magnoliopsida; order Ericales; family Theaceae; genus Camellia; species Camellia lanceoleosa. Next base: position 49,936,079 of record CM045767.1, read on the forward strand.
TCGGCGTCATGACCAGGACACGTGGCACGTCGACTGACACATCGGCGTCACCTTGCCACGTGTTGGTACTTAGAAAATACACCCCCACATATATCTATATCTATATCTATCTATATATTATATAAAGAAAATGGGGTTTCTAACCCGCAAGTCTTGTGGGAGATCTAATATTCCAATCTTAATTTTCTAATTTTTTGATTTAAAAAAAAAATAACCTCAGCATTTATTAATTGCTCCCAACCCACAAGCCTTTTTGACTTCTCTCATAATTATTGCAGCACCCTTTTCAACTTCTCCCATACACTATGGTTAGTGATTGGCTTGTTAAATTATTTTTATTAAAAAAAATTTAAAAAAAAATTGTATATTAAAAAAATATCTAAAATAAATATAAATAACTATATCTATATATTATATAGGAAAATGGGGTTTCTAATGAGAGACCTCTTAAGAGTTTCATACTCTCATTATAAACTTATTGATTTTTCAATTTATAAAATAAATTAAAAAAAAACCTATTGGCTAATTTATTACTTTAATTATTTTAGAAATAATAATTATTCATTAATTTATGGACTTCAAATGGGAAGATAACAAAAATATTTCATAATCTCACCATCCTATTCTCTCTCACCAATTTCCAAAAAAAAAAAAAAATTAAAACTTGTCTTCCTTTTCTCTTTCCCAAAAAATTAGATAATATTTTTCATGAAAGTTGTGGATATCTATCTATATCTTATATATTATATTTAACATAAAAAAAAAACTAAAGACCAGATATACAAATAGATAAAATCGATAAATTTGATTTTTATTTATTCAGTTAAAATCTTTATTTTGGATCTCAATATCCAATTTTAAATTTTAAAAATCTTTAAATTTTATCTAAACAAATTTGATTTGAAAATATCTTCCACAATTATATTTTAAATCAATAAAACTCACATGTCTATCATATATTTAACTCACATCATAACTTACCTAAACAATAAGAATTAAAAACAAATAGAAACCACAGGTAAGTTATATATAAAAAAAACAAAAACCCAGAACTCCATCTTAAATAAATTGAAAAAAATAAAATAAAAACCACACAAAAATATAATTATCTATTTTTCTGAAATATATCTATCAAAAATTTAAATCACTTAATGGGACAAATTAATAAATTTTCAAGTCTTATTTAAAATATAATTTAATTAGTCATCTCAATTCTTAGACTTCGCAGCATTGGCAGAGGAGCTAACGGATTGGGTTAAGTGAGGTCTAAGTTGTTTGAGGTAACATTCTCTCATTCTATAAATTTATTTGTTTTTTAATTTCTCTCTCTCTGCTGTTGGTTTGGTTTTGGTTTTGATTTTAGTGAGGTTTATGTGTTTGTTTATAGGTTTGCATAGTGGAGAAACATTATTGGTGATTATGGATGCAATTGAAGTATCTATGTCCGTTCTGTGCCAAGAATTTTGATCAGATTTAGTTTTCTTCAATGAAAACCATAAAATTGAAATAAAAAAAATGGGTATCAAAATTTTTTTTTTATTGTCATTTTATTTTATAGAAAATGTGAAAATTTATTGAGAATTCAAGATTTTATTATAACATTAGATTTTTGTATAACTAGGTAAATTTAAAACTTTTAAATATCACTGTGTTCTTTATTTTTATCCTCTTTCTATCCCATTATACCATTTATAGCGATCCTAGTTCTTCCTCCTTTGATTGTTGTATTCCGGACTTGGTTCTGTGGTTGATGGTTGTTGTCTGTGTTACATTTCCATCCTTTAACTCTTAGTAATTGAGTTTAGAATTGTTTTGGGCATGTTTCGAACAGGTGGATTGAGTTTTGGTCTCAAGTGTTGTTGTCTAGGTTTTTTGTGATCCGCTCGAGCGGGTCCCTTTGCACTCGAGCGGAGTTTGCGCACTTTCAGTATCTTGTGCGTCTGCAAAACTACTGCAGATGACGCTTGAGCGGTTTTAATTATGGTCGAGCAGGTATCTTTGCACTCGAGCGGGTGTTCAATGTCTGTAAAAGTTCTAGGAGGATGTAATCTACGCTCAAGCGGATTCCCTTTTTGCGCTCGAGCGGGTCCTTTTGCACTCGAGCGGGTCAAGTTTTTGTGTTTGACGCTCGAGCATCCTATTCTCCGCTCGAGTAGGTCATGCGTATATCAGATCTGGACTGTGATATTTTAAATCACTTTTTACACACTCTCTCTCTCTCTCTCTCTCTCTCTCTCTCTTACTTTTCAAAACCTCCATTGGAGAGCACCTCTCTCTAAAAACACAACTTCTCTCTAAGGCTTGATCTAGTTTGAGTGATCCTCCACCCTTGTCCCTTTGTAAAAAGTGTAGAGCTTGGTGTGGGCTACCTATCAATCCGAAAATCTTGGGGTTTGGAGCATTTCGAATTTCTTCATCTTCTCCACTTGGTTTCATCTCTTGAGGTAGGGATAACTACTCATTTTTATGTTCTGTGATATAAACTTGTAGTCATTTTGATTAAATGTTAAGAGTTAGGAGGTTTAGGTGTTAGGGTTTCAAAATGTGGAAAAAAGGGGTTTTGTTCTTTGGGCCAATATATGAGTATGTTGGGTCTTAACATGAGATTAGTGTTGTAAACTGTTGATATTTGGACCTTTGGGTCAATATTAAGAAATGGGAGAGAAAATCCTAATTTGATGTATAAATTAATTGGTATAATTAATTTGAAAAATTGTGGATATGTGAAATTGATGGGTCGTTGAACACACCAAAAATAAATACTAAACTATACCAAATTCAATTAGAATAATGGCAAGTCCAGATATCGATCCATAGGGACTTTTGTGAAATTAAACTAATTTAATTATTAAATTCCTAAATTAATTTTGATAAAAAGATTGGTTGTTTATAATCTAATTTAATAACGAATAAATTAAACTAAGGAATTAAATTATCAAAAATAATTGAAATCGGGTTTACTGAATTGGGGAAAAATCCTAGGATAGAGAATTCACCACTAACCACATAATTAGGGTTTCCAATTGAAATCAATTATGCTATGGTTTGAACGGATTAATGTTTCGCAACTACAAGTTCGAAGCATTTGACAAGAAGATCATCACATTCAATGTACAAGCACGAACCATCTCAAGTAATACGAATCGTTCACTCTAAACTAAGGTAGTGATACGACTCGTTCCTCGTAGCATGGTTCGTCCCATACCTTGAATGTGAAGGAAAAGAAAACAATTGTATGGATAATATTTAACAATCATAGAAAGTCAAATATTCGAAAGAATAATGAAAATTATGTATAAAGAATTTCTAAAACACCATACAATGGTTCAAACCTTTACATAATGTAAAATCAAAAAGAAAAACCTATTACATAGCTAGGGTTTCTTCAAAACCCGAGAAAAGGAAGACTAGCCACTCATGGAGGAGTGGAAAGAGGTAGATGGAGAAGAAACCACCATTGGAGACATCCTTGAAGCTTTTTTGTTATTTTCCCTTCCAAACCCTAGCCCCTCTCTTTAGGTCAAACAACTTCAGAACCCTAGAAAAGCCTTTTCCTTTTCCTTTTATACTTCTACTCACTTCCAAACAGGTTTAAAACATCAGTTTGACTTTTCCAGAAAAAGTCAACTCTGTCCAAATTTGGTCTTTTTGCCCATTTTATGCTCCGACGATGTACAACCTGATTGACATTTAACACACAAAAATTATACGGTTCGACCAGCAAGTGAAGTTAAGAGATTCTAATTAACGGCCTCAATGATGTACATTTCGGCCTTAATCACATCCCCCAACTTACTACTTGCTAGTCCTCAAGCAAGTAAAATAAAATAAAATTAAACAAAATCTATCTATTTCCTCTTTCGTGGAAAAAATGGCTGCATTTAGCTTATGCAACAAGCCTTTAAACCACAAGGTTACCCCAAGTGGACGAGTAAAGTCTCGTGAGGTTTTCCAGAAATGATACCCACAAACATTAACATATTCATATATACTTAATAACAAATGACCACACTACTCCACCTAACAATCAACTTATGTGCCACTACAGTGTGATATTGAGACACGATGAGTCATTAAAGACATAGTGGACAAGCATGAAGGAGCCTATTGAGTCAAAACCACAATTCAGTTAATACAAAAGTAAAGTTCCCTATACTTGTGCATGCTAGTAGACAAGTCATGAGTACCCTCAGTGTAAAGTGCAATCTCCATATTAGTTAACTATCAACTATAATAGCCTAGTGTAACTCATAATAACATCCAACATATACAGAAAAACTAACATGTTGCAGCCAAGATTCTCAAAAGTAGTTTTTTTTTTTTTTTTTTTTAATGACTGTGCAATGTCTTGATCCATTAAGCTTTCTAATCAACTCATGTAACAAGCATTGGGCCAATGACTCCCAAACTAGACGGTTTTAGGGCACTAGGAGTAAAGACACCCCTACGGGCTTAATAACTCTAGTTGAAAAGGCTACAAATCCGAACAAGTCATTCTTCTTATTTTTCCTTAACTGTGCAATGTCCAAGTCCCTTAAGCTTTCTAATTAACCCATGTAGCAAGTTTTGGGCCAATGACTCCCAAACCAGACGGTTTTAGGGCATTAGGTGTAAAGACACCCCTACGGGCTTAATAACTCGAGTTAAAAAGGCTACGAACCCAAACTAGTCAAGTGGTTTTTTTTTTTTTTTTAGAATCTTGGCTCCTCATTTATTCTTTTCTGCAACTCTAGCTATTATCAATGATGTACACCAGGGATTATAATAAAAAGATCACCGCTATGATAGTGTGTTAATGTGAATTAAGGCATACTTATGACAAGTGTACTAAAACCACAAACACAGACAACTCTCCTCGTGCAAACATCGCATACAAGTATCTATCCAATAAACCCTTTTCATACAAGTCTACTATGCTCTCCAATTAACAAATGCAAACATCATCACCCTACTTAGCAAAAAGTCACATCAGGTGAAATAATGCAATCAAGTGAAACAAGTATAAGCATGAATTATGGGCCAAATAGGAATGCACAAAAGAAAATATAACCCTCATCCCCCAACTTGAATATGGCATTGTCCTCAATGGAAAAGTAAAGAGAAATGAGAGAATATTACCAGAATTATAGCTGCACATCCAGGTAGGCAGAGAGTAACATGTATACACTTCACATTTTTTTTTTGTTTTGTTTTTTTTTGAAGAAAAGAAAAAACTAAAAAGGAAAATAAAAATAAAAGAGACAAAGTAATATATAGGTGGGAACTACGGGGAAGCCGGTGGTGGTGGTGGCGGGAAATGCTGGGCGAACAAAGCTTGCATCAAAGAGCGTGTCTCAAAGGCGTCATCCTGAATCCGTTGCTGGTGGGCGAGCAGCTGGTCGAAGGTCACCCAGGAATAGTCACAATGCGCCTGAAAATCCGTGCGCAACTCCATGAGACTCTGGTGATGATCACGAAGAGTACTGTGGACCTGATCCACAGAGTGCTGAAGCTGTAAGTACTCCTCGCGAGTCATGTAGAGCGGGTCCCCTTGGGGAGGCACGGGGGGAACAGGATGAGCTGGGTGGTCATGTACAGGATCCTGAGCCTCATCAACTGGGGCACCAACCGGCTGCGGGATACGAGATATGCTATGCTGCCATTCCCGCTGGCCGAAAGTCGGATACCCTCTATCAATCTCCTCATCCTCAGCAATGTGGAGGTGGTTCAGCTGAAACAAGAGGGTCAGCAGATTGGCAAATGGTAGTGGCCAAGTTAGGTTTTGCATAGGATCAGGCCGAACTGCCTCTCGTAGAAATTTCTGCAAGTGCATGAAGATGGTACGCGCAAGCGGGACCTGATAGCCATACTGATACCCGTGTAGAACCCGAACAAACTCCAATCGTCGCTCAGCTCGATGCCCAAGTGGAAGGACATTCTTATGGACCACGGAATCCAGGAATAGCAAGCGGCTATGTAGCTTGCTCCGCCGTAAGCATGTGAAACTGAGATCACCATGGGCCCTTAGGAAGTATTGCTGGATGAGGCTATGAATGGGCTGTCGATCCTCAACTTCCGAGAAGGGTTGATATTCTGGCTTGGAGAAAAACCCTAACACTGTGGCAATCATGGATGAGGTGATGTGGACAGCCTGACCATCAATGTTAGAGAGCAGTCTAGCCTCGGTGGGTGACTCATATAGGTTCTAGTAGAAGAGTCGTACCAGACGAGGATAAGTTGGTGCTGTGACAGAGCAAATGCCCAACTGTTGCCGGAGTCGAAGCTGCTCAACGGCCCAAGTAGTGTCTGTCTCACCCTGAAAAAATTGCAGGTTGAACTGCATAAGCTTGTGAAGAGGGTGTGAAGCCCACTCCGGCCGGGGCAAGTCACCCGGTGGTGGTGGCGAGGATGGTGGTGATGGTGGCGGTGGTGGCGCTGAAGAGGTGGAACCTCTGGCCTTCTTGGAGGCCCGAGCAACACGACGACTCATATCCTGCACACACCAAAAGCAAATAGACACAAATCCGTAGAACCAATCATGAGAATAAAATAAAATATGACAGTCCAAGGTTGCCCACTAATGTACCACATATAATTCCCACTTTTTTTTTTTTTGATATATTAAAAAAAACGAAATTAAATAAATGAATTGAAATGACATTAAATTAATTTAACTAAACTATAAAATAATTAAATGAACAATTATATTAAAGAAAAAAAAATAAAAAAAAATAACATCACTAACTAAACAAACAAAATAAAAATAAAACAATCCATAACTAATTAAACTAACTAGAATCACTAACGAACAAATTAAACTAAACAAATAGAGGAAATAAAAACAAACTAAATTAGGATTAGTATTAGCACATGATTTCTGAATTTTTTTTTTTTTAATTCGAAAAATTCCTGCACATGCAGGGCCAAGCCGCACGTGCGGCGTTCATCTTCTCCAGAAGATGCTCAGTGTTGAGTGTATTTTTTTTTTTTTTAAACACACTAACTAAACATGCATTCTACAACTCAGGAAAAACAAATAAAATTAAAACAAAACTAAACAGAAAAGAAAAAGAATGAACACTAAAAATTAAAAACAAAATAAAGCACTTATGAACTTTTTTTTTTTTTGGAACACTAGATCACAAATAAATAAAACTAAAATCAAAATCAAACACATCATATCTACAAATCGACATCACAAATCTATACATAAAAGGCAAAAAAAAAAATACCTTGAAAAAGTGGAGAAATAGAGAAAAAGAATGAAGGTTCGCCGGAAAAAATGGTGGTTGCCGGAGATTCGACGGACGGCAAGGAAATAGGACGCCGGCGGTGAGATGGTGGTGGTGAGGAAGAAAAAAGAAGGAGAAAACAGGGAAGAAGAAGATAAGAAGAAGGTGGGTTTGTTCCGGGGTTGTGAGAGAGAGAGAGAGAGAACGAATCTGAGAGATTGGATTTGTGAGAAAGAGAGTGGGGTAGGTGTGAAGGTAAGGTTAATTTCATTTTTTTTTAAGTAAATAAAAATAAAAATAATAATAATAATAAAAGGAAAACAAAATCTACAAAAAAAAATAAATTATTATTATATTTTTAATTTAATTTAATTTATTTTTCAAAATAATAATAAAAATAAATAAATAAAATAAAATAATAAAAAAATAAAAAATCCCGCACTTGTCCCGCACCTGCTTTTAAAGCAGAGTGCAGCTCCTTCAAATTGCCAAACTTCCTGCACTTGCGAGGCCCAGGCCGTACGTGCGGCGATTTCATCTCCTCGCTGCCTTTTTTTTTTTTTTTAAATTTCGGCGTCACGCACGTGCGGGAGTCAAGCCGCACGTGCGGTATGGTCAACGCACGAGCCCCGCGCACTTGCTTATTTAGCAGTGCTGTACAACTTTGATTCTCACTTTGCCGCACGTGCGGCGATTTCATGACTTTTTTTTTTTTGTGAAGAACAACACAGTTTTTTTTTTTTTTTAAATGAACAAGTATAACACCTTTTTTTTTTTTTAAATCAAAACTAAGCATTTCTACCTTCAATTGACATCCGAAATAAATATAGCATATAAGAAATTAACGGGATGCCTATTAAAGGTATAATCTTCATGCGAAAACCACGGGTACTACTTTTCTCCCTAACTGTGTTTGTAACTTTCCTTATTCTCCAACAGGGTGACAGACTAGGTTGATTCGGTATCCAGAATCGAGGCGCATAAAGCTACCTCAACCTATGGGGCTGCTATACAGAGTTCAAGCCGAGGTAGTTTTGAAGCAATCTCCACACCCCTGGGTATTTAAACCAGACTCTAGTTTCGGAAATCCCAAACCTTTGTGTTCTAGGCTTTGCCATTCGAACTCTAGTTTCCACCATCTCAGTTGGTCTCCTAGGAACTCACTACAAACTCGGTTAGGTGGCTATACCAGACCGTCAGAAGCCGTTCGGGCACGGCAAACACCAAAGGAATTACACCTTTAGAGGATTTAAAGTCTCCTAGACGCAAGTAAAGCATAACGAGAACAAAGAAAAACAAAATAGCATAGAAGGAAAAGAAAAGAGAACAACAAATCAATCTATCAATCGTAGTAAAATGGGTCCATCAAAGCAATGGATTCAATCATATCTCCATTCCCAATCCCCTCTATATATGGTTTCAATCTTTGGCCATTCACTTTGAAAGTGTGGCCGGTCTTTGGATCTCGCACCTCAACGGCGCCGTGAATAAATGCCTCAACAACCTCAAAGGGTCCATCCCATCTAGACCTTAGCTTACCCGGAAAGAGTCTCAATTTTGAATTAAAAAGCCACACTTTTTGGCCAGGTTCAAAGGATTTTCTATTAATGTGCTTGTCATGAAATTCTTTAGTCTAAGCTTTAAAAACTCTCGAACTCTCATATGCATCATTTCGGATTTCCTCCAACTCATTCAGTTGCAATTTCCGGTTGAGCCCAGCCGCGGCCATATCGAAGTTAAACTTCTTTATGGCCTACATTGCTCGGTGCTCAAGTTTAACAGGAAGATGACAAGCTTTACCGAACACCGCTCTATATGGTGACATCCCAATGGGTATCTTATAAGCAGTGCGGTAAGCCTATAATGCATCAATTAACCTTTGTGACCAATCTTTTCTATTCGGTCTCACAGTTTTCTCAATTATGTGCTTTACCTCCCTATTTGAGACTTCCACTTGGCCACTAGTTTGAGGGTGGTATGGAGTGCCAACTTTATGAGTGATAGAGTATTTCTTAACTACCGACTCAAAGAACCGGTTACAAAAATGTGTACCCTGATCACTTATTATGGCTCTAGGAAACCCAAAACGACTAAAGATGTTTTCATGCAAGAATTTGATTACCACTCTATGATCATTTTTTCGGGTAGCTATTGCCTCCACCCATTTAGACACATAATCTACTGCCAAGAGAATGTACTCAAACCCAAATGATGACGGGAAAGGGCTCATAAAGTCAATTCCCCAAACATCAAATATTTCTACGACAAGAATAGGGGACATTGGCATCATGTCATGCCGAGACATTGAACCCATTTGCTGACAGCGCAAACAAGTTCTACAAAATTTATGGGCATCTTTAAAAATTGTGGGCCAATAAAACCCGCTCTGTAAAATCTTGGTGGCTGTTTTATGCCCACTAAAATGACCGCCACATGCAGAAGAATGACAAAATGTAAGAATGCTATGCACCTCACTCTCCGACACACACCGTTGGATCACTTGGTCGGAGCAATATTTAAACAACTCCGGATCCTCCCAAAAGTAATACCTGACCTGCGAAAAGAATCAATCTTTGTCTTGCTTAGACCAATTCTGTGGAATTTGCCCAATGGCCAAGTAATTCACAATATGTGCAAACCACGGGGATCAAGCCAGACTCAAAGAGTTGTTCGTCCGGAAACGAATCGTGCAAAATAAGAGGGTCACTATTATACTCAACAAGGATTCGGGAGAGATGATCCGCCACCACATTCTCGGATCCTTTCTTATCACGGATCTCTAAGTCAAATTCTTGAAGCAACAAAATCCATCTAATCAACCTAGGTTTGGTCTCTTTCTTAGATAATAAATACCGCAAAGCGGCATGATCAGCGAAGACTATGACCTTGGAACCTAGGAGATAAGATCGGAATTTGTCTAAGGCAAAGACCACAGCTAGCAACTCTTTCTCGGTAGTAGTGTAGTTCAATTGAGCATCCGAGAGAGTGCGACTAGCATAATATATAGCAAATGGTGCGTTATTGACCCTTTGGCCCAACACAGCCCCAACAGCATAATCAGAGGCATCACACATGATTTCAAAGGGAAGTGACCAATCTGGTGATTTCATGATTGGGGCAGTGGTCAAGGCCATTCTCAGTGTTTCAAATGCCTTTAAGCACGCCTCATCAAAGACAAAAGGCACGTCCTTAACTAGTAAACTACACAAAGGACGTGATAGCTTACTGAAGTCTTTAATGAACCTACAGTAAAAACCTGCATGCCCTAAGAACGACTTGATTTGACGCACGGAATTGGGTGGAGGAAGGCCTGCAATGAGGTCAACCTTAGCCTTGTCAACCTCTATACCTCGAGGGGACACAATGTGTCCCAACACTATACCCTCACGAACCATAAAATGACTCTTTTCCCAACTCAAGATTAGGTTTGCCTCAATACATCGTTTTAACACTCTAGTCAAGTTCCTAAGGCATTCCTCAAAAGACGGTCCAAACACCGAAAAGTCATCCATAAAAACTTCTAAGAATTTCTCCACCATGTCGGAGAAAATAGCCATCATACACCGTTGAAAGGTCGCTGGTGCATTACATAGCCCGAAGGGCATGCGCCTGTAAGCAAAAGTGCCAAAAGGGCATGTGAATGTGGTCTTTTTCACGGTCAATGGTACAGGACTTGATTATACCCAGTAGCCATCAAGAAAACAATAGAACCCCTGCCCGCTAACCGCTCTAGGATTTGGTTAATGAAAGGTAAGGAAAATGGTCTTTCCTAGTCGAGAATTTAGTCTCCTATAATCAATGCACACTGCCACCCGGTAGTGGTTCGTGTGGGGACTAACTCTCCTCCTCATTCTCAACAACTGATGCCCGATTTTTGGGCACCACTTGTGAGACTCACCCACTTGCTATCTGAGATGGGGTATATGATACCCGCATCCAACAATTTCAAAACCTCCTTCTTCACCACCTCTTTCATATTAGGATTCAGTCTCCGTTGCATTTCGCGAGAAGGTTTGGTGTCCTCCTCTAAGTGTATATAATGCATGCACACGGAAGGATCTATCCCTTTCAAATCAGCCACTGACCACCCTATAGCACTCTGATGTGCCACGAGAACACTCATTAACTGACTCTCCTGCCCAGCAATCAAGTCAGATGCAATGATAACTGGTAAAGTCTCCAGGGGCCCTAAAAATGCATACTTAAGTGTGGCCAGAAGTGGCTTCAACTCAAGTGTAGGTGGTGTGACCAAAGATGGTGTGGCAGGCTCTCTCGACAGAGGAGGAAGTGACTCAAACCGGGTTTTCCATGGAGGAAAATCCAGTGTAGAAGAAGAATTAAGCAAGACATTTACCTCCTCAACTGACCCATCTATATCAAAATTTTCAAACCCAAAATGAGCTAAACAAGCCTCTAAAGGGTCCTCTACAAGAATGGAGGGCAAAGCCTCCTCAACAATCTCATCCACAACATCCACTAATAAGCACTCCTCTCTCTCATGAGGTTGTTGTGATGCTTGGAAAACATTAAGTTTCACTTGCATGTTACCAAATGAAACTTCCATAACCCCAGTCCGACAATTAATGCATGCATTGGCCGTAGCCAAGAAAGGTCGACCCAAAATCACCGGGATTTGTTTCCTCGAACTTGCTACCGGTTCCATATCTAAAACCAAAAAGTCAACAGGGAAGTAGAACCTATCAACCTTAACTAATACATCCTCAATCATGCCACGTGGCATTTTGAGGGACCGGTCAGCCAACTGAAGAGTAACAGTAGTGGGTTTCAACTCGCCAAGCCCAAATTCCTTGTACACAGAGTACGGCAACAAATTGACACTCGCCCCTAAATCCAATAAGGCCTTATCAATAAAATGGTCCCCTATAATGCATGCAATGGTTGGGGCACCCGGGTCCTTAAGCTTAGGAGGTGTGTCATTCAACAAGATGGAGCTTACTTGCTTCGTGAGTAGGACCTTTTGGGACACATGTGTCCTAGATTTACGCTTTTGTGTACAAAGGTCCTTCAGAAATTTGGCATATGATGGTACTTGCTTAATTGCCTCCAACAGGGGGAGGTTGATTTTTACTTGTTTAAAGACCTCTATCATTGCCTCCATAGATGCCGCCTTCTTATTAAAAGGAGACGGTGTATCAAGGCACTGGGGAAAGGGTGCCTTAAGCACGTATGGTGCCTTGGGCTCAAGTGAAGTACTAGGGACTAAGTCATCCCTCTTAATTGTTTCCCTCTCACCCTTGCTCTCATTAGGTGAACCTCCGTGGTCACCCTTCCTAACTCTAGTTGCATCGACGGCCTTACCGAGGCTCTAACTTCCTACCACTTCTTAAAGCAACCACCGCCTGCACTTGCTCATGTTGCTTTTCATTCCCACCCGAACTCTCTGCCCCGTATTGTCCCTTAGGGTTGGCCACAGTTTGACTTGGTAATTTTCTCTCCTCTCTCTGATTCATGTTGTTAGCCATTTGACCCAATTGGGTCTCTATCTTGGCAATAGAGTGAGTGTGGGAGTGAACTATCGGTGCTAACCCCTTAAGTTCTGAGAGAACTTCCAACACCTGAGTCTCAAAAGCAGAGTTGCCTTGAGGAACAAGCGGGGGTTGTGGTTGTGGTTGCCGGTATGGTTGTGGGGGTCTATAAGGTTGCGGTGGTCGGTAAGATGATTGGTTGGCAAAATTACTAAAATTCTGCCTTGGTGGTGGAGGATTGTAAGAAGTGCCTTGTGAAGGGGGTCTCCATGAGAAATTAGGGTGATTTCTCTATCCCAGATTGTATGTGTTGGAGTATGGATCATTACTCGGGTTGGAGAATCCTTGAGCCGCATTCACATGCTCTTGGACTAACTCCGGAAATTGTGATGCCGAAGGGCACTCACTCAAGTCATGAGCAGGGCTCGCACAAATAACACATGCCTCGTGAAATTGAGGCTGATCTTGTTGGGTAAGGGCATGTCCTGTAGCTAATAATTGGTCCATCTTGCGGGACAATGCCTCTACTCGTTGGGCTAACTCTAAGTTTTGCCCGACCTCATAAATGCCCTCTCTTTTCGGGGCTCCAACTACGGGCTGCCGGACTTGTCGGGCTGCGAAGGCATGGTGAAGGGAATTATCACTTAAGTTCTCAAACAATTGCCATGCCTCGGCATCACTCTTAGACATAAATGTCCCACCACAGGACGAATCCACCATTTGGCGGTGTGGCTCAATTAAGCCATAATAGAATGTTTGAAAAAGTTGCCAATCAGGCACTTGGTGGTGGGGACACTGTTGGAGAAGGTCTCTAAGTCTTTCCCAAGTCTCAGAGAATTGCTCGCCATCCATTTGAGCAAATTTTGTGATGGCTCGCCTAAGTTGGTTGGTTTTACCTATGGGAAAGTACTTCTCCAAAAACCGTTGCTGTAATTGGTCCCAAGTTGTGATTGAATTAGTAGGTAAAGAATTTAGCCAATGTTTGGCTTTATCCTTTAATGAGAATGGAAACAATCGCAACATTAAGGCCTCATTTGTGAAATTCTGGATCTTCACTGTCAAGCAAATTTCCAGAAATTCATTCAAATGCTTATAAGGGTCATCATGAGTTAGTCCATGGAATGATGGGAGCATTTGTACGGTGCTGGACTTAATCTCATAATGAGCAGCAATGGTGTTGGGCAATTGGATGCATGATGGTGATGTATATGCAGTGGGTGTAAAATAATCCTTAAGTGTCCGGTTGGGCACATTCGGGACGTTAGGATCTGCCATCTCTAATGGCTCAATGTATGAATATGAATACTGAAGCCTAGGAACACGGGCAGAAGCCCTAAGTCTCCTAAGGGTCCTTTCTAGTTCAAGGTCCAAACACCACAATTTAGGGCGACAAGAACGACGCCCGTGCATACACTACCCACACACACACAATAAGTTCGACTCTGTGCACTAAGTATGAAAGCAAAATACCAAAGGAAGAAATACTCACAGCGGTTTAACGAAAACGCTTTACTCGTCTTGCGGATGCTTGACGTGTAGACGTTGTCTCCAATCCCCAGTTGAGCTTTGACTTTCGTTTTAGCACTTTAGTATTTTGCTTGTGAGTGTTTGCTTCTGTTTACTCACTTTAGTGTTGCGGTTTTTTTTTAATTTTTAAAGCTCGACTGCGCTCCTCTTACACTTCAATGATAGCTCCAACTTCAAACACTCTGCACACTTAGCAACACCAAAAGCATAAAATCCTAAACTAAAAATTAAAATAAGAATATAACTTTAAATTAACTAATTTCGCCAGAAGTCCCCGGCAACGGCGCCAAAATTTGATGGGTCGTTGAACACACCAAAAATAAATACTAAACTATACCAAATTCAATTAGAATAATGGCAAGTCCAGATATCGATCCACAGGGACTTTTGTGAAATTAAACTAATTTAATTATTAAATTCCTAAATTAATTTTGATAAAAAGATTGGTTGTTTATAATCTAATTTAATAACGAATAAATTAAACTAAGGAATTAAATTATCAAAAATAATTGAAATTGGGTTTACTGAATTGGGGAAAAATCCTAGGGTAGAGAATTCACCACTAACCACATAATTATGGTTTCCAATTGAAATCAATTATGCTATGGTTTGAACGGATTAATGTTTACAACTACAAGTTCAAGCATTTGACAAGAAGATCATCACATTCAATGTCGAGCACGAACCATCTCAAATGTCTGAATCGTTCACTCTAAACTAAGGTAGTGATACGACTCGTTCCTCGTAGCATGGTTCGTTCCATACCTTGAATGTGAAGAAAAAGAAAACAATTGTATGGATAATATTTAACAATCACAGAAAGTCAAATATTCGAAAGAATAATGAAAATTATATATAAAGAATTTCTAAAACACCATACAATGGTTCAAACCTTTACATAATATAAAATCAAAAAGAGAAACCTATTACATGGCTAGGGTTTCTTCAAAACCCGAGAAAAGGAAGACTAGCCACTCATGGAGGAGTGGAAAGAGGTAGATGGAGAAGAAACCACCATTGGAGACATCCTTGAAGCTTTTTGTTCTTTTCCCTTCCAAACCCTAGCCCCTCTCTTTAGGTCAAACAACTTCAGAACCCTAGAAAAGCCTTTTCCTTTTTCTTTTATACTTCTACTCACTTCCAAACAGGTTTAAAACATCAGTTTGACTTTTCCAAAAAAAGTCAACTCTGTCCAAATTTGGTCTTTTTGCCCATTTTATGCTCAGAAATTGAGTTGGGAATAATGAAATTGGCTCATTATGAGATAGAATGGCGGAGTTGGAATTGTTAATCACTAACCTGTGAAAATTGTTGATAATTTATCTGTTGGATGTAATTATTAACTATTTAGAAATAATTGCTTTGGGCTATCGGTGGAGGATAGTTTTGATTGTTGTAGACACTGCATGATGATTAGGCAACTAAAACTAATCAATTGAGTATGTCTTTGAATATGACGGTTGGAATAATACATCAAATTTATGTATTGATTGATTATGTATATGATATGTGCTTATATACATTGTGTTGTGTGGGAGGAAATAGGGGATGTACTCCACGGTTTAGGAGGAGATAGGAGATGGACTCCTAAACCGGATATTATTTGGGAAGAGATATGGGATGGACTCTATTGATACAGCAAATATGTGTATCTATTGAAGTATTGATTCAGCGAATATGTGTAGCTATTGTGAAGTATGGAAGTGTTTTATGTGATATTGATACAGTAAATATGTGTATCTATTGTGAAGTATGGTAGTATTGTTGATATGAGCTGTGGTCTCATGGGAATTGTTTGGCCAGGTTCTGAGCCATATTTATGAATCAAAAACCGGTTAAGTAAAGGAAAGAGGAATGAAACATGGACATATTTGTCATGTAATTGAAATGGATTATGAAATGATTTATGTGGGTTAAACATTTATCAAATGCTAATGTTTTAGTCTTTGTTCATATTATGTTTAGCATATCTCTACTAGGTATTGGATCACCCTATATGGGACATCCTTTTCAGGTACAGGTGTTATGCCACCTCCAAGGGCGTAGCTTGGGAGGCTTGAGGCTGTTAAACTTTTTTTTTGTTGTTTTATTGTATTACATGTATATCAAGCCAATGGCTTATTTTGTGTAGAGTTAGTACTCTCCTTTTTGTAACCAAGTGTTGACTTGGAAAGTTGTAAGCCTAAAAGGCATTTACTTTTGATGTCAACATGTAATACTTTTGTAATGAATACTCTAATGAATGAAATTATGCTTTATTCTCTTATGTCTAAGCATGTCAAGATTGTATGATTTTATGGGTTTATTTTGAGGGCGTTACACCATTATTGCTATTTGTTAGTTTGTTAATTATAATTCAATTAATTGAAAACGAAAGCTTAATATAACTTTTCATAAATATTATAGTTAACTTGTTACAGGTATAGTTGTACATAATAGCATAATATAGGGATAATCTCTAAATATAATTTCATGTTTTTTATGTAATTAAATAATCCATCTTAAATAGTATATAGAAGAGTTAGATGGCTTCTTTTATCTCTAAAAAACTCAATCTATTTTTTTTTTACTTCTTAATTTTTTAAATTGAAACATCAATTGTTTATGTCCATAAAACAAAACTAATAAACACATATCCAAAAGCTACGTATTTTTCTTTTTTTTTTTCTTTTTTATTTTATTTTTTTTAATATGTGGGATATTTAAAAATGGACCTCAAATTTTTTTTCATAATCTGACTTAAAATGATGTAGTCATAAATGTCAATTTTTATACAAATATGAGAAGAGAATTAATTAAATTATACATTTCAACCAACCACATACTCAAACTTTGACTATTTCAAGATGTTATTTCACCATAATTCCAATTAAAACAATCTTCAACCCTTAATATTTTTTTTATCAAATTATAATTTGATAAAAATTTAAAAAGTTGAAACGTTGAATTTTTTTTTTTTTTTTTTTCCATCAAAATTGGTGGAAAGAAAAAAAAAATTGGGATAAGAATGAAAGTTCTTTTAAAAATTGTTAAAAATTTAATGAAAAAGTTGAAGTAATTCATGTCAAATCAAAATTTTTATTCAAATTTAAAATCATATTAGATTAAAAGAAATTAAAAGAAAATGATGAAAGGTTGAAAATATTTTGAAACCTTCTTATTCTTAAAGACTAAAAATTCGTATGTCTATTATATTCATATTGTATTTTTAGTTATGAAATTGAAATCAAAAGAAATGTAACTTAAATTATTGGATTAATAATAAAAAACATCATATTAATTATTGTTAAATATCACTTTACTTTACATTTAATAATAAAATTGTATATTTGTCTTAATTATAACTTTTAAATTTGTATATTTTCATAATAAGAAGAGATATGTCATAACTCATTTAATTTATATTAATTAGGTTTAACTTTTTTTTAATACAAATTATCAAAATTGCACTAAATAGATATATATATATATATATTTTTTAAAATTTTTTTAAACTAATAATTTAAAAAGTTATAAACATAAAAGTTAACTTATAAATTTCATGTATACCACAAGGCAAAATATTAAATTACTTCAAGATAATTATAATGATTTGTTTTTTTAATTTATAAAGTCTCGTGCACAGCATGGGTTACCACTAGTCTATATCTATATCTGACAGGGATAGGCCCACAAGGACCACGGCCCACCACGAGTAAACCCAAGCCCACCATTTAGACCCTATTACACAACCCGTCAAGAAACCCGATGACTAGAGGCCAATCGGCAGAAAGGCTAATGATGCTCGGACACGTGGCGGGTGCAGAACAGGCCATATCAGCAGATAAAGATCTGCAAAGTTATTGCCACAGCACATCACCATTAATGCAACCCATCACCGCATTTATTGCGACAACACCCCTCAGCCGGAATGGCGCCCCCTCACCCTGAACAAGACGAACCACGGCGCAAGCTTTCGGCGGGAAGGTCAGAATGGCTGAGACAGTGAAATGATTACCAAAGGATATAAGCAAAGCTCGAAGACAAGAAGAAGGTTAAGTTTTTCACCCTCTCTCTCTCTCTCTCTCTCTCTCTCTCTCTCTGGACATTTTGGTTCATCACCTTTTCTAATTCATACACCGGAGGGTTCGCCGGGGGACTACCCCGTTCCCCGATTGGACTTGCTTGCAGGTTATCCAGTGGGCTTGTGGAGCTTGGATCGGTCCAACCCATTCACGAGGACTCACAGTACTATCAGTTGGCACCGTCTGTGGGAATCTCGATTTGTCCGTGCGCCAATTGTGTTCGTTGCCGCCGGAGAACCCTTTTTCAGCAACCTTCTTCATCTCTCCTGTCACGTGCATGGTAACGACCAGATCCATGGCTTCCCACCATAACGCAGCCGATCACTAGACCGACCCTCCCAACCCAAACAACCCGCCACAGTACTTCATCGAGCTCACCAATAGCATCAAACGTATGGCCGAACAAAACCAGGCCTTAATCAACGCCCTGCTCCAACGGAACCTCCCTATTCCTCCACCACCTCCAGATATTCCATCCCATCCAGAACAAGTCCCCGGCCATACTGTCCCACAACCCAATCCTCCCAACTCGGGGGGCTTGCAACCCCCTCACCCACATATACATCCACCCCCTCCACCTCCACGTCCATCAGTCATAGCTCCAGCTCCCGAGGGAGAGGCTAGCAGCGTCCAACATCTATATTCATTGATATATAAAAGACCCACATTCTTCTATTCATCGGAGTTTCATTACAAAAGGTATTGCATGTTAACAACAAAAGCAAATGCCCTAAGGGCTTACAGCTTTCCAAGTTAATAGTTGGTTACAAAAAAAGAGAGCACTAACTCAATTACACATTAAGCCCTTGGCTTGAATCTACCTGTAATACATCAAAAAAAATATACAACCAAAAAGTCTATCAGCCTCAAGCCTCCCAAGCTATGTCCTTGGAGGTGGCATGCTACCTGTACCTGAAAATGATGTTCCCATATAGGGTGAGCCACAGCCCAGTAGAAATACACTAAACCAAACCATGAACAATGACTAAAAGATTAGCAGTTGATAGATGGCCAACACTGATACGTCCACTTATATCATCTTACAGTTTCATGACATACAAGTCCATGTTACAATTCATTTTCCTTTCCTTTCAATTCTCAGTTCATAACCATGGCTCAGAACCTGGCCAAACCACTTATATGAGACAGTAACTCATATTAAACATTTTCCTATTTCAATAAAAGATAAGCATACTAGCTATATCAACACATTAACAGATAAGCATATGAGCTATATCAACATTCCAATAGATAAGCGTATGAGCTATATCAACACTTCAACAGATAAGCATATGAGCTATATCACTACTACAATGGGAGAGCATATGAGTTGCATCCCTGGGTCCATCCCCCATCTTCCCACAACCATTAACCGGTTTAGAGGTACATCCCCCATCTTCCCCTAAACCGTGGAGTACATCCCCAATTTCCTTCCATACACAAGCAATGCATATAAACACAAAATCATATACGCAATCAATCAATACATAAAGTTAATATATTCTATCAACCGTCTACACATAATGCATATAAACACATTGGTTATGTGCATAATCCATCAATACATAAAGATAATGTATTCTATCAACTATCATACTCTATGACACATTTCAATGATCAGTTTTAGTTTGCCTAATCATCATGCATTGTCTACAACAATCAAGACTATCCTCCACCGATAGCCCAAAGCAGTTATTTCTGTACAGAAAATAAATGCACAAAACGGATAATATATCAACATTCAATTCGGTGAGTGATAAGTAATTCAACTACACCCTTTAATTCCCACATATTCCCACTCTCAGCATTTCCACTTAAATTCCTCATTTCTCACAATTTATTATCCCAATTAATTAATCAATGTAATTAGGGCATTTTCCATAGTTAACATTACAACCCTTAAGGTCCCATTTTCATCAATGATTCCACATTCATTCCATTTCTCTAAGCTAAATACGTTCATGGGTCCATTATAAGTAAAACCCCAACTTTGTAAAATTACACAAAAGCCCCAAACTCTCTCAAAATTACGCAACAACCCCCAACATTTCAAAATACCAAAATTTAAAGACAAAGTTCATAAAGAGGAGTAGGATATCCCTACCTCAAAGTTTGAACTCCAATGGAGATGAAGACCAAAACCAAAGTGCTCTGAATTCCGAAATTTTCAGATTAAAATGTAGCCCTCGACGATCAACACAACTTTTGTAAAGGCCAAAAGTGAGCAAACAACTCCTACTAGATCAAATCTAAGAGAGAAGGACCGGTTTTAGAGTGAGAAGCTCTGAAAATGGCTTTTTGGAAAAGTAAGAGAGAGAGAAGATCTTGAAAAAGTGATAAAAAAGTCAGATCTTGCTTTTAAATAAGAGTCGCCCCGCTCGAGCATGGAAACCCCTGCTCCAGCGCCACTCACAGACTCCTGCTCGAGCGGCCAAACTCCCGCTCGAGCGGCGGATGCACACTCCTAGAATCTCGATATACGGGTCCTCGGCCGAAGCGCTAACCCGCTCGGCCGAAGCGTCACTCACAACCTCCCGCTCGAGCGGCCAATTCCCCGCTCGAGCGTCCAACACTACATAGGAAATACTGGATGGGTGTATTCCCCGCTCGAGCACCAAAACCCCCGCTCGAGCGGACAAGAAACAACAAGGTCCCTGCTCGAGCGTCGAAATCTCCGCTCGAGCGGACATACCAAAATCTGGGCAACTAGTTTTGGTTCCTAAGCACAACCAACCTGTAACAAACCTGCCCAGCACAACCTATAACTCAGATACAAAGTAGGAAAGGATGTAAACCAGATAATAATCAACTATTAACACCCACGGACACATGTCCGGATCACTGTACAACAAGGGATAAACCCGGGATCGCTATAACCTTCCCCCCTTAAAGAATATCGTCCCCGAAATTGAGAACAAGTTTCTGAAAAACACGTTTTTATCTATTTTAGACAATGTTATATTACAACTTTCAACAACTCGACCCATTACCGGTCATTCCATCTCTTATCAAGAGGCATCTCACAATACATACATTTCAATTTCTACTATATATTCCACATATGCAATGTTACACAAACTTCCATTTGAGGCAAGTTTCCAACTACTTTCATGAATCAAAACATGCACCATGTTTTACAACTTAAGACATATTTAATGATCTTAAAGTTCAACAATACAACATTATATATAACATATGTTCAAACATCCACGAATAGGTCCGGATATTTCTCTTGGACCTCCAACTCACGTTCCCAAGTGGCCTCCTCCACTCCGTGATGTTTCCACAAAACCTTTACCAAAGGAATGGTCTTGCCACGCAGGACTTGATCCCGCCAATCCAAGACCCGAACCGGTCTCTCCTCATACGAGGCATCCTCATCTACCTCTAAGTCAGTCCAATCAAATACATGCGATGGATCCGGCTCATACTTTCGAAGCATGCTCACATGAAACACGTCATGAACTTCAGACAACTGTGGCGGTAAAGCTAAACGATAAGCAACCTCACCAATCCTCTTAAGGATCTCAAAAGGACCAATAAACCGAGGGGATAACTTCCCACTCTTCCCAAACCTCATCAATCCCCGCCTAGGTGACATCTTCAGAAAGACATGATCACCCATCTCAAACGCCAACGGCCTCCTCCTACAGTCAGCATAAGATTTCTGACGACTCTAGGCTGTAACAAGCCTCCTACGGATAAGCTCAACTTTCTCCGTCGTCTCTCTAACCAACTCCGGACCCAACAGAGGTGCGTCACCCACCTCGGTCCAACAAACCGGAGACCTACAAGGTCGGCCATACAAGGCCTCAAACGGTGCCATACCGATACTAGACTGAAAACCGTTGTTGTAGGTAAACTCCACCAATGGTAAGTGCCTCTCGCACGTCCCACTGAAGTCAATGACACAACCCCGAAGCATATCCTCAAGGATCTGAATAGTACGCTCAGACTGCCCGTCAGTCTGAGGGTGATAAGCCATACTGAAGGTCAACTTAGTACCCAAGGAACTCTGCAAACTCTGCCACAACCTAGCAGTAAAACGAGGATCTCTATCTGAGACGATCGTCCCTGGGACCCCGTGCAACCTCACTATGTCCCGAATATACAAGTCGGCAAGATGATCTACCGAATCTCTCATGTGTATAGGAATGAAGTGCGCTGACTTAGTCAACCAGTCTACAACCACCCAAATAGCATCACTACCCCGCTGAGTCCTCGGAAGACCTACAACAAAGTCCATAGTGACATGCTCCTACTTCCACTCGGCAAGAGGCAAGGGTTGCAACAAACCCGCTGGCCTCTGATGCTCGGCCTTCACTTGCTGACAAGTAAGGCACTTAGACACGAAGACTGCCACATCTCTCTTCATACCCCGCCACCAAAACTGGCGACTCAAATCCCGATACATCTTATTACCTCCCGGATGCACTGCAAGGCGCGAATGATGAAACTCTCAGAGTACCTCCTCTCGGCAAGACTCCGACAAAAACAAACGATCTCGGTATCTCACATTCAGGTCGGGATACACCATCAGACCCTTCTCAACCTTCCTACTGGAGATCTTCTCTCGGAGGGATTCTACCTCAAGGTCACCTCTCTGTGCCTCTAACACTCGAGTCACAAGTATAGGCTGCGCAACAACAGAAAACAAGGTCGTAGCCTCCACGGATTCGCCCAGAAGCAAATCAAACTTGCCAATTGCCCCCAACATCTCCCACTCTCGGATGGCTATACTAGCTACACCACTAACGGATTTCTTGCTAAGGGAATCGGCCACAACATTTGCCTTCCCCGGGTGGTAATGCAACTCGAAATCGTAATCCTCAATAAACTCCATCCACCTCCTCTGCCTCAAGTTCAAGTCTTTCTGTGAAAACAGATATTTCAGACTATTATGATCCGAGAACACCTCGAATCTCTCACCATAAAGGTAGTGCCTCCAGATTTTCAAAGCAAAGATCACAGCCGCTAACTTTAGGTCATGCGTAGGGTAATTCTTCTTGTGAATTTTCAACTGACGCGAGCCATAGGCTATCACTTTCCCTTCTTGCATCAACACACATCCCAAACCCTCTCATGAGGCATCACAATAGACAGCATAACCCAACCCTCTCTCCGAAATAATCAAGACCGGAGCGGTGGTCAATCTAATTTTCAACTCCTGAAACGACTTTTCACAAGTTTCACTCCATACAAATTTGACTCCCTTCCGAGTCAATCTAGTCAACGGCAAAGCTAATCTGGAGAAATCCTTCACAAACCGACGGTAGTACCCAGCTAATCCCAGAAAACTGCAGATCTCAAACACACTCTTAGGCTGTGCCCAATCTTGCACTGCCTCAGTCTTGGATGTATCAACAGACACCCCTTCCCCGGAAACCACATGGCCTAAGAACTTGACTTCTTCTAGCCAGAATTCACACTTCCCAAACTTGGCATACAACCTATGGGCTCTAAGCAACTCAAGCACCACTCTCAAGTGTTCCTCGTGCTCCTCCTCTGAAGGTCAATAGATAAGAATGTCGTCTACGAAGACGACTACAAAACAATCCAAGAATTCCCGGAAGATCTGGTTCACCAAGTCCATAAAGACTGCCGATGCATTGGTAAGCCCAAATGGCATCACTAAAAACTCATAATGGCCATACCGCGTACGAAATGCCGTCTTCGGAATATCCTCCTCCCTGACCCTCAACTGGTGGTAACCCGATCTCAAGTCTATCTTAGAGAAACAACGGGAACCCTTTAACTGGTCAAATAAATCATCTATACGGGGCATAGGATATTTATTCTTAACCGTAGCCCGATTCAACTTCCGATAATCGATACACAATCTCAAGGCACCATCTTTCTTTTTAGCAAAGAGGGCCGGTGCTCCCCACGGTGAAACACTAGGGCGAACAAAGCCCTTATCTAGCAATTCCTGGAGCTGAACCTTCAACTCAACCAACTCTGCTGGAGCAAAACGGTAAGGTGCCATAGAAATCGACGCCGTGCCGGGCACTAAATCAATAGAGAACTCAATCTCCCGGTGAGGTGGCAAACTAACGAGATCCTCGGGAAAGACGTCCGAGTACTCACAAACTACCCTCGGCAACACAACTTGGGTCTCATCACACTTACCACTCTCAAAGCTAGCAAGTAACCCACTAAGCTCATTCCGCCCTCGCGGATCATACCCCGGTAGCACAACACTACCAACCCGGTCTCCCAAGAAATGGAAACACTCCCCGCTCACGGTACAACAAGTGACCCTCTGGCAGTAGCAATCAATAACTGCCCGGTATGACGATAACTAGTCCATACCTAAAATAACATCAAAGCCCTTCATGGGCATAACTACAAAAGGAAACGAAAGCCTATGATCGGCGACCTCTATATCACAACCTCTACACCCGTGTTTCAAAATCAACTCACCCCCAACAGGTGACACTACACATATAGGAGATGCTAATAGTGCTAACTCCAACTCCAACACAGATGCAAATGCAGCATATACAAAAGAATGAGACGCACCCGTATCAATCAATACACTAGCAACCGAGTTGCAAAACAGAAAGGTACCTCTCACTACTGTTGGAGTCGGTACTAGGTCCTGCGCGGTAACAGCATACACACGCCTTGTAGGCCCCTGATCCACCTGCTCACCTCTAGGAGCATACGACTGCTGCACTGACTGGGATGACGAAGCCCCCAGATTGGCCCTCGAGGCCTACACAGACTGAGTTGGCTGAAAACCAAGCGTCTGCCTAGAACCAGACGCTCCTGAAGTGGCACTCAACTGTGGACAGAACCTCTTCAGGTGCCCAGGTTGTCCACACTGATAGCAAGACAAGGACTGCCCCCTGCCCAAACTCTGACTCTGCGGTCTAGTTGAAGAAGATGCAGCTCTCTGACTTCTGCCCTTCTGCGGGCAAACCGAAGCCTTGTGACCCAGCTGGCCACACTTGTAACAGGTGAACTCTTCCTGATTGCCCCTCCCGGAGCCTGTACTCGGTACTAGGAAAGTCGACCTAGCCAGACCACTCTGAGACGGCTGAGGGTTATAACCCCTCTGTCTCCTGCCATCACCCTGGCCCTTTTGACCCCTCTTGGAGCCTCTATGTTTCTCCTCATCTTCCTCCTGCATCATAAGCTCTATATGAGCGGCAGCATCCACCAAATGTCTATACTCTCGGATGTAAGATCCACCAACCCTCAACTTGAGGCCGTTCCTCAACTTCCGCTCAAACGCATAGCAACGGCGTTCCTCGGTCGCCACAAGTTCAAGTGCAAACCTGGACAAGCTAGTAAATGTAGCCTCAAACTCGGCCACAGACAAACCCTCCTATTTGAGCAGGCTAAACAGATCCCTCAGCTTCTCCCTGGCAACTGTAGATAAGAACCTCTCCTGGAAAGCATTTACAAACGCCTCCCAAGTACCACCAACACAGACCTTCTCATACTTCCACCATTGACCCGCATCTCCCTTCAGTTGGAAGGATGCCAAGGTCACTTTCAGTGCTCCGTCCTCGATGCCAAGCATCTCGAACGTCTTACTCATTTGTTCCAACCACTCGTCTGCCTTCAGTGGTTCCTTTGGATCCCCAACAAATTCCTCCGGGTTAGACCGGAAGAACTCCCTCTTCAAGAAAGAAGGCCCTGCCTCAACTGCCTGATTTCCAGCCCTAAGAATACCCAAAGCTCCTGCTATCTCTCGGGCCAAGGCACTCATAGCCTGCTGACCCGCTAGCTCGGCCACATTGGCCTGACCAATTCCCTCCTGTACTGCCGGAATCTCATCCGGTAAAGGCACTTCCTGTCTGCTAGGCCTACCACGCCTACCGCCTCTTCCTCGCCCTAACATCCTAAGAAAGGAGACGAAGAACATTAGCACATTCATAAATGTGCTGAAACTAAACACTCACGTTCCAATGCATGGACAACTTTAATTCACTCCACGTAAGTACATAAACACATAAGCACTTACAAATTTCATTTCCGGATAATGATAGTCCCGAGGCGTTACTAGAGTTCCGGTTAGAAATAGCATTGATCAAGTGCTTTTCCAACAAGACTCCTAGAAACCCAAGGATCCAATCAACATCCTAGAAATTAAATCCCATACCCAAATAATCACATAAGCATGTTATCAATTAAACACATGGTATATGACACTACACCTAAGTCTCTTTCAAGCGAGACAAACCCATTGTGATCCTAATCACTTCCCACGTACCCAAAGTATTCGAACCCGGTACGCTCTGATACCAAGTTGTAACGCCCCCAAAATAACAACATTAAACCCATCAATATAGACATTCATTGATATATAAAAAGCCCACATTCTTCTATTCATCAGAGTTTCATTACAAAAGGTATTACATGTTAACAACAAAAACAAATGCCCTAAGGGCTTACAGCTTTCCAAGTTAACACTTGGTTACAAAAAAAAAAGAGCACTAGCTCAATTACACATTAAGCCCTTGGCTTGAATCTACCTGTAATACATCAAAAAAAATATACAACCAAAAAGTCCATCCGCCTTAAGCCTCCCAAGCTATGTCCTTAGAGGTGGCATGCTACTTGTACCTGAAAATGATGTTCCCATATAGGGTGAGCCACAGCCCAATAGAAATACACTAAACCAAACCATGAACAATGACTAAAAGATTAGCAGTTGATAGATGGCCAACACTGATACGTCCACTTATATTATCTTACAGTTTCATGACATACAAGTCCATGTTACAATTCATTTTCCTTTCCTTTCAATTCTCAATTCATAACCATGGCTCAGAACCTGGCCAAACCACTTATATGAGACAGTAACTCATATTAAACATTTTCCTATTTCAATAAAAGATAAGCATACTAGCTATATCAACACATTAACAGATAAGCATATGAGCTATATCAACATTCCAATAGATAAGTGTATGAGCTATATCAACACTTCAACAGATAAGCATATGAGATGTATCACTACTACAATGGGAGAGCATATGAGCTGCATCCCTGGGTCCATCCCCCATCTTCCCACAACCATTAACCGGTTTAGAGGTACATCCCCCATCTTTCCCTAAACCGTGGAGTACATCTCCCATCTCCTTCCATACGCAAGCGATGCATATAAACACATAATTATATACGTAATCAATCAATACATAAAGTTAATGTATTCTATCAACCGTCTACACATAATGCATATAAACACATTGGTTATGTGCATAATTGTAGACACCCCATTTTTGACCGACCTTAAGACTCAGACGTCACCGATTGAGCGCTTGGTGATGTTGCATATCGTGCTCGTCTAGAGGTTTCAGAGTCTCGGCTGCGAACCTTGCCTCCGGACTTCCGGACTCTTTCGTGCTTTGCCTCGGTTTGCGAACCAGGCTTTGTTTTCTTTATTTTCTCTTCCCGAAGGGAGGGAGAGGTCTTGTAGATCATCTCTCAGTGGTCATAGGCTACGTTTCGTGGTCGCAAGCCATTTTTCCCATTTCGGAGCCCGGTTCCCGATTTTCGGAGCCGTCAGGCCGTGTGCCTCGGTTCGGGACTGCCTAACCACCTCCGTTTGCTCTGGTTTTTGGCACACACCTTATTTCCTCCCTTTCGAGGGACACTGTGGTCCGAGAGACCAACTTCATGGTTGGACACCACTTCCGGTGCCTAACAGCCCACTTTCGGGGCCCCGAATTGCGTGTTCCGGCTCCCGAACCTTCATTTTGCATTTTTAGGCTCCGACCCGAACTTGAGATAATCATATTTTGAGGTCCTTTTCATGTTTGATTAAGGACCTTTTATTGTTTGAGATCTCCATCTGTCACTTGCCTCTTTACCTCTTTTTAGGCCTATTTTGCACGGTATTTTAGGCGTACTTGTGGGCTGTGTTGGACTTGGTCGTAAACTACAAAGTGTCTTTTTTTGAGCCCCTCTTCAACTTTTTTGAAGGGCTCTCTTCGGTTTGAGAACCTCAGCTACCACTTGCCTCTTTGTCTCACTTTAGGCCAATTTTTGGAGGGAAACTTGAAATATTTCCCCCCCCCTTTTTTCCCCCCTCTTTTCCAGCCTCTTTTGCCTATAAATACAGCACCCCAGGTCTGTGTTGAAGGGTTAGAGATTTTTGTATAAGCCTCTCACATTAAATTTCTCTCTCTCTCTCTCTAAACTCAGAAACCCCTTAAGTTCTTAACCATTTTTACACACCATCACCTAGCACCACACCACCACTTCCATTTCCAGCAGCTTGGAGGTCTTCTCAGAGGCTAGGAGGCAGCAAATTTGGTCCAAGAAGTTGCTAAGGGTTGGTCTTCAAGGGTGAGTCCCACTTTCCCCTTTTCTTGCATTTTTTTGGTCTATTTCTTAGTCCCCCTTGCTTGCTGTTTTGAGCTCCGACAAAAAGTGAAAAGGTCATTTTTTTGAGCTATATTCCATGTTTTATTAAGGACTCATCACAGTTTGAAGCTTCTTTTTGGCACTTTCTTCATTGCCCCTCTTTATGCCATTATTTTGCATGGTATTTTTAGTTTATGTGTGATCTGTTTTGGAGCCTGATATAAACTGTAAATAGGCCTATTTTGAGCCCCTCTTAAACATTGAAGAAGGGCTCAACACTTTTGGGGACCTCCATGTATTACTTTCCATTGTACCCCTCTTTGGTCCCCATTTTTGCATGATTTATTAGCTTATTGAGCCTCTATTTTTCGGCCATGATCAGAACTGAAAGTGGCCATATTTTGACCCCCTTGTCATGTTTCATTAAGGGTCTTTGGCTGTTTGAGACATATTTTGTGTACTTCATGTTGCAGCCTTCTTGTGGCCTTAATCTTGCATTGCATTTTGAGCATGCTTTTGTTCTGTTTTGGGTCCGATAATAAGCTGTAAACAGCCATATTTTGGGCCCATCTTCAACATTGTTGAAGGGCCCTAACCTGTTTGGGGCCAGCGTGCACCACTTGCTTCTTTGCCCCTTTGTTGGCCCATTTCTTGCATGTTAATTTGGCCATACTTGTATCTGTTTTTGGGGGTTGTAATAAACTTTAAAACATCATATTTTTGGCCCCTCTTCAATATTGTAGAAGGGGCCTTCTGTGTTTGAGATCAGAAGCTATGACTTGCTTCATTACCTCTCTTGGCCCCCCATTTTTGCATGCTAATTTTGCCCTATTTTTACCCACTGTTTGGCCATACTTTGAACTGTAAAAATGCTTTTTTTGGGGCTTCCTAGCTTCTGTCTTCACACTTCATGTACGAATCATGCATGCATTGCATAGCTATAGGCCATTTCATGTGCTTAATTCCATGTTTCGGGACTCGTTCCTTGCATCGGGTTTCATTTCGCCATGTCTCGGGGCTGTTTTGCATGTCATTTTGCCTCTGAAATTTTCATGTTTGCATATCATATTCCATGTCTTGCCATGTCTCATTAGAGTGGCATTCCGTGCCGTAGGTTCGGTCCTCGGTTTGCGTGCACGCGTGCACGTATTTCGAGTTGTCTCATTTTCATCTAATGGCCTCCTATGTGAGTGTGGCTGAGGTTCTCTCATGTTGGTGTAAGCCCATTATTGCATTGCGTATGCCATTTCATCCATAGCATTGTGCATGCTCGGTTGTGTATTACCTCGTGTAGCGTGTATGCAATTCCATAACATTATGTATGTTAGGATCGTATCTTAGTTGCATTTCATGCATGTCATGCATATTGCATCGTGTTCGGGATAGGAGTTAGCCCGGACACGGGAAATGAGGTACGTTTCGTACTCCGAGTAACGGAACGTGTCTCAATTTCCAAGTCACCGATGCTCCGGATTATCTATGATGGAGTTAGGTTTTGTTGTAGTGTTCATATGCATTCATTCTATATTGAGTTGTGCAATTCGGCTCCTCGGCCATCATGCATCGAGATGCGTGATTGGTGGCACGAGGATCGAGGCATGCATACATTTGTGAAAATACATTGCTATGCCCCTTTCCTACTCTCTGTTGCAGCAAAATCAAGAATCAGCAACTTTTCGGAGCTTGGCACGCATTTCAAGAACAGGTGCAAACAGAGGCTAATTGGGGCATCGTCGTGAATTTCCGCGCAAAGGCACCCGGGCATACATCATTCATCAGAATCAAGGCAGTCCCTGGCTTGCATGCCAATTTTACAGCTTTCTTATTTAATTTGTTAATTAATTAGGAATTTGTACATTATTTGGACTGTATCATTCGGACTGTATTATTTATTCATTCGGGACTGTATATTTATTCGGACCCTCTGCGCGAGGGCATAATTGTAATAAGTGTGGGTGAGTGTGATGTATGTCTTCCAACCCCACGTCTTTCTTCCCTTTTATTTACCTGCTTATGATGGTTAGATATAGGGCATATTTCAATTAGCATATAGTATGACAGCATGTTTGCATCATTCATCTGTTTTGCACGCACCGGGCTTGGCGCATCATACAAACTACATTTGTATTTTAATTCCAAATTGAATACGTGTTAGTTGTAGCATTCCATATGCCATGTTTAGAATAGCCGAGCCTGCTATGGTTTGCATCTTTGCATGTGTTGCATTAGGCAATCCTGCATTTAGGATCGTGCATGATTTCTAATGAGCTTCTGTTTTGGTTTGGAGTACTCGGTGAGTTTTATGCTTTAGCATCCTTGCATGCGTGTGAGTGACTGCCATGAATAGCATACTTACCATGAGGCTATGTGCTTATGTGATATAACTGCTTGAATGCCTGTGGGTGGAGGTTGGGTTATTTGGATTGGGACAATGCATTGACTGTGAGTTTTAAGCCCACTAGATAGTGGCAAAACCATCTTTTCTAAGCCGACCTGAGGGTGGCAAAATCTGCATTTTAAGCCTACCTGCGGGTAGCAAACCATCTTTCAAAAATGAACATGAAATGTTTTGTCCCAATTCAGGTGACCCGGTCTATACTTGTATGCTGTGCGCATCACATAGTAAATCTAGGCTAATAATCGGAATAAGAACACACAATGTTTTCAAAATCAGATATCATGGTTAGTAGAGGCCGGTCTTTGACCGGGCGAGCGGGGGTGCTCACGAAGTGACCTTCCCCAATCGTACCCAAGTTCCCGAGCCGAGGCAACTTTGGTGATGACGAACACGTGGCATTTGGCACCGAGTCAGGGTTTCCTAAATTTCCCATTAAAAAATATTTAGGTGGCGACTCTGTATCTGGCAAAGCAGTCCATGTTTGGCACTTCTTTTCAAAAAATCTGTTTTCAAAATCGATTTGCTGGATTTGGACTCTTTGGTTCAAGATTAAGAACCGTGACATTTGAGTCCTTGAACTGTAGTGACCCCAATATGAACGGAACGAGACTTAACCCTCCCGGGGCGTTCGGGGACGTCTACAATAATCCATCAATACATAAAGATAATGTATTCTATTAACTGTCATACTCTATGACACATTTCAATGATCAGTTTTAGTTTGCCTAATCATCATGCATTGTCTACAACAATCAAGACTATCCTCCACCGATAGCCCAAGCGATTATTTTGCATGCGTAAAATAAATGCACAAAACGGATAATATATCAACATTCAATTCGGTGAGTGATAAGTAATTCAACTACACCCTTTAATTCCCACATATTCCCACTCTCAGCATTTCCACTTAAATTCCTCATTTCTCACAATTTATTATCCCAATTAATTAATCAATGTAATTAGGGCATTTTCCATAGTTAACATTATAACCCTTAAGGTCCTATTTTCATCAATGATTCCACATTCATTCCATTTCTCTAAGCTAAATACGTTCATGGGTCCATTATAAATAAACCCCAACTTTGTAAAATTACACAAAAGCCCCAAACTCTCTCAAAATTACGCAACAGCCCCCAATATCTCAAAATACCAAAATTTAAAGACAAAGTTCATAAAGAGGAGTAGGATATCCCTACCTCAAAGTTTGAGCTCCAATGGAGATGAAGACCAAAACCAAAGTGCTCCGAATTCCGAAATTTTCAGATTAAAATGTAGCCCTCGACGATCAACACAACTTTTGTAAAAGCCAAAAGTGAGCAAACAACTCCTACTAGATCAAATCTAAGAGAGAAGGACCGGTTTTAGAGTGAGAAGCTCTGAAAATGGCTTTTTGGAAAAGTAAGAAAGAGAGAAGATCTTGAAAAAGTGATAAAAAAGTCAGATCTCGCTTTTAAATAAGAGTCGCCCCGCTCGAGCGTGGAAACCCCCGCTCCAGCGCCACTCACAGACTCCCGCTCGAGCGGCCAAACTCCCACTCGAGCGGCGGATGCACACTCCCAGAATCTCGACATACCAGGTCCCCGTTCGAGCGCCCAACTCCCCGCTCGAGTGTCACTCACAGCCTTCCGCTCGAGCGGCCAATTCCTTGCTCGAGCGTCCAACACTACACAGGAAATACTGGATGGGTGTATTCCCCGCTCGAGCGCCAAAACCCCCGCTCGAGCGGACAAGCAACAACAAGGTCCCTGCTCGAGCGTTGAAAGCACCGCTCGAGCGGACAGGCCAAAATCTAGGCAACTAGTTTTGATTCCTAAGCTCAACCAACCTGTAACAAACATGCCCAGCACAACCTATAACTCAGATACAAAGTAGGAAAGGATGTAAACCAGATAATAATCAACTACTAACACCCACGGACACATGTCCGGATCACTGTACAACAAGGGATAAACCCGGGATCGCTATAGCTCGAGCGTCCACTTTCACGCTCGAGCGGGGACCTTCGTCTGCAAAACTTCTGAAAGTGTGCATTCGACGCTCGAGCGGGGCGTTCCATGCTCGAGCAGACTGTGATGTATATCAGTCCGTGATGAAGCTTTTTGAACCACTTTTTCGACCCTCTCTCTCTCTCTCTAGCTTTTCAAAACCCTCATTTGAGAGCTCCTCTCTCTAGAATACATCTTCTCTCTATGAAATCATCTAGCTCAAGTGATCTTCCACCCTAGTCCCTTTGTAAAAAGTGTGGAGCTTGGCGTGACCTTCGTTTTGATCCAAAAAAAGTTGGTGATCAAAGCATCTTGAGTTTTGTCCTTCTTCTCCTTTGAGCTATGAAATTTGAGGTAGGGATAACCTACTCCTTTCTATGAGTTTTGACATAGATGTTATGTATTTTGTATAGATGGTGTTGTTTGGGGTTTTTGGGTGAAGTTAGGGTTTTGAAATTGAAATTATGAAAGTGGGGTTTTCTATTTTCGAGGTTCCAAGTATATGAATGGTCCCTAAATTGACGTTATGGTGTTTGATTGATGAAATTTGGCCTTAGGTGCAATATTTGAGAAAAAGGGAAAAAGCCCTAATTTAATGTAAAAAAATTAATTTGTATAATTAATTTAGGAAATGTGGAAATATGAAATTGAACTGAAAACCATGAAATTGGGAGATTATGAGATTGAATGGTGGAGTTGGATTGATTAATCACTCACCTTTGAAATCGTAGATAATTCATCTATTTGATAACTTATTATCTGTTTAGAAATAACTGTTTTGGGCTATCGGTGGAGGATAGTCTTGATTGTTGTAGACACTGCATGATGATTAGGTGAATTAAAACTAATCAACTGAGTAAGTCATTGAATATGACAGATGAAATAACACATTGAATATGTGCTTTGCTTGATCATTGTATATGATAAGTGTTTAAATACATTGCATATGTATGTTGTTTGAGAGGTGATAGGGGATGTACTCTCAAACTTTTTTGGGAGGAGATAGGGGATGGACTCCATTGATAATTAAGTTGGCTGGAGTGTCTAGGGTGAGAGTCTTGAAATCTTGATTACGTTTGCGTAACGTTGATGAATTGAAGTGTTGAAGTATTATTGATATGAGTTGTAGTCTCATATTAAGTGATGATGATTGATGCATTG
The DNA here is from genome assembly GCA_025200525.1 of Camellia lanceoleosa. Lineage (NCBI taxonomy): Eukaryota > Viridiplantae > Streptophyta > Magnoliopsida > Ericales > Theaceae > Camellia > Camellia lanceoleosa. Next base: position 49,970,234 of record CM045767.1, read on the forward strand.
TTAACATGAGTTATAGTCTTGTTATAAACTGTTAGGATGAATTGGTTTGGATAATGGAACGGAAAAGGATTGATGTATATATCTATATATATGTATATATCTGTGAACATGGATTGATTAAGAAAGAGATGTATGTTTGTTTATATGAGTTAAACATTTATCAAAAGCTAATGTTTTAGTTATTGCTCATATTTGGTTTAGTATATCTCTGTTGGGCTTTGGCTCACCCTATATGGGACATCATTTTCAGGTTCAGGTGATATGCCACCTCCAAGGACATAGCTTGGGAGGCTTAGAGGCTGAGTGATCTTTTTGTTGTTATCTTTTTGGCATTACATGTAAATTCAAGCCTAGGGCTTAATGTGTTTTGAGTAAGTACTCTCTTTTTGTAACCAAGTGTTGGCTTGGAAAGTTGTAAGCCTGTAGGGCATTTACTTTTGTTGTCAACATGTAATACTTTTGTAATGAATACTCTGATAAATAGAAATATGCTTTATTCTCTTATGTCTATGGATGTCATGAATGATGGGTTTATATGTATTATTTTGAGGGCGTTACAATATATATCTATCTATACTATATATTAAGCAAAATGAGGTTTTTAACCCCCAAGGCCTGTGGGAGTTTCAATATGCTAATCCTAATTTCCTAATTTTTTGTTTTTTTTTTAAAAAAAAAAATTAATCTCAGCATTTATTAACTTCTCTCAACCCACAAGACTTTTTGACTTCTCTCATAATTATTGCAGTACCTTTTCCAAAACAAATAATTTGTATATTAAAAAAAATTTAAAACAAATATAAATATCTATCTATTTATTTATATCTATCTCTAACTCACAAGTTTTGTGGGAGTTCCAAAATCTGAACCTTAATTTCTTAATTTTTTTTGATTTTTTTGAAAAAAAAAAATTTAGCACTTATTAAATTCTTCCAAGTCTTTTTAACTTCTCCAATACATACACTCTTTTTAACTTTTCACATACCTATTGCAAATAGTGAGTTTCCTTTTTGTTTTCTCCTTCTTGACTTCTCACTTATACACTTTCAACTTCAGTGATCACGTATGCAAACAGTAAGTCTTCTTTTTGTTTTCTCCTTCTTGACTTTTCCTTTTGTTTACTGTTTTAATATTGTAGTTAGATAGCGCATAAAAATATTTGTGATTTGTCTAGCAAATAAAAAATTATAATTTGATTTTTTAATATGATTGAAGTTAGATAAATATAAACCCTCACAAAGAGAAAAAATGTGATTATAATTAGTTGAATGATTCTTTTTTTTTTTTAACGTGATTGTAGTTAGTTTAATAGTTCTTTTTCTTCATTTATTTATTTTATTATGTGAAAAATGTGATGTGATTGTAATTTGTTCAATAGTTCTTATTTTTAATATGATTGTTGTAATTAGTTCAATGGTTTTTTTTTTTTAATGTTATTTAATCTTTTTATTTACTATTTTAATTTTATTTTTGATTTTTTAATATGATTGAAGTTAGATAAATATAAACCCTCACAAAGAGAAAAATGTGATTATAATTAGTTGAATGATTTATAGCGATCCCGGTTTCCCTTTACTTTATTTGTTGTATCCGGACTTAGGCTCCGTGGAATTGGTTGTTGTGTATATCTTGTTTACATCCTTTACTCTCTATGTTTGAGTCTTGGGTTGTGTAGGGAAGGTTTGGAACAGGTTGGTTGAGCTTAGGAACCAAGTCTAGTTGCCCAGATTTTGGCTTGTCCGCTCGAGCGGGGATTTGGGCGCTCGAGCGGAGAATACAACCATCCAATATTTCTTGTGTAGTGTTGGACGCTCGAGCGGGGAATTGGCCGCTCGAGCGGGAGTTTGTGTGTGCCGCTCAAGCGGGGAGTTGGGCGCTCGTGCAGGAACCCGTCTGCAAAAATCTCGAGTGTGCATCCGACGCCGAGCGGGATTGACGCCGAGCGAGTTCAGGAGTGCCGCCGAGCGGGGTTTGGCTCGAACGGGCAAGCAGGTTAAAGCTCCGTGTTTTGACTTTTTAAAATCACTTTTTTACTTCTCTTCTCTCTCATACTTTTCCAAAAAAACTCCATTGTTGAGCTTCTCTCTCTAAATCCTTCCCTTCTCTCTAGGGATTGATCTAGTAAGAGTTGTTTCCTCACCTTTGGCCTTTACAAGAAAGTTGTTGATCGTCAAGGACTATCTTTTGATCCGAGAAGTTTGCGATTTGGAGCATTTCCATTTTCTTCATCTTCTTCGTTGGGTTCCATCTTTTGAGGTAGGGATATCCTACTCCTCCTTATGGATTTTGTCTTTCAATTTTAGCATTTTGATATGTTGGGTGTTGTGGTGTAATTTTGAGAAAGTTTGGGCCTTTGTGTAATTTTACAAAAGTTTGGGCTTTTATTTATAATAAACCTGGATGCATGTTTGGTATAGGGAGATGGAATTTATGTTAATACATTGATGAAAATGGAACCTTAAGGGTTGTGATGTTAGTTATGGAAAATGCCCTAATTACATTGATTAATTAATTGGTACATTTAATTGTGAGAAATGAGGAATTGAATTGGAAATGTTAAGATTGAAAGTGTATGAGATTAATGGGTGTAGTTGGATTGTTTATCACTCACCGAATTGAAATGTCGATATATTATCCATTTTGTGCATTTATTTTCTATTTAGAAATAACTGCTTTGGGCTATCGATGGAGGACAGTTTTGATTGTTGTAGACAATGCATGAAGATTAGGCAAACGGAAACTAATCAATGGAATGTGTCATTGAGTATAACAGTTGAAAGAATACATTAACTTTATGTATTGATTTGGTGATGTGTATAATTATTGTTTATATGCATTGTGTTGTGTTGGAGAAGATAGGGGATGTACTCCATGGTTTAGGGGATGATAGGAGATGGACCTCTAAACCGGACGTTGTTTGGGAGGAGATAGGGGATGGACTCCGTAGATATAGGTTATACGCTTATCTAGTGATGTGCTGACACAGCTCATATGCTTGTCTTGGGAAGTGTGGTATTGCTTTTATGCATATCTATGGAAGTGTTGATATAGCTAGTATGCTTAACTATTATGAAATGGGAAAATGTTTTATATGAGTTACCGCCTCATATAAGTTGTTGGCCAGGTTCTGAGCCATGGTTATAAATTGAGAATTGAAAGAAATGGGAAATAAATTGTAACATGGGCTTGTATGTCATGGAACTGTAAGGTAATAATTGTGGATGTAGTAGTGTTGGCCATCTATCAACTGCTAATCTTTTAGTCACTATTCATAGCTGGTTTAGTGTATTACTACTGGGCTGTGGCTCACCCTATATGGGAACATCATTTTCAGGTACAGGTAGCATGCCACCTCCAAGGATTTAGCTTGGGAGGCTAGCGGCTGACAGACTTTTTTTTGGTGTTGCTTTCTTGTGATGTATTACATGTAGTTTCAAGCCAAGGGCTTAATGTGTAATTGAGTTAATACTCTCTTTTTGTAACCAAGTGTTAACTTGGAAAGCTGTAAGCCCTTAGGGCATTTGCTTTTGTTGTTAATATGTAATACTTTTTGTAATGAATTACTCTGATGGATAGAAAGATGGGGACATTTTATATATCAATGCATATGTATATTGATGGGTTTAATGTTGCTTTTATAAGGGCGTTACAACTTGGTATCAGAGCGTACCGGGTTCGAATACTTTGGATACGTGGGAAGTGATTAGTATCATAATGGGTTTGTCTTGCTTGTTAGAGACTTAAGTGTAACGTAATGTGTTTTTGTGATAGCATGTTTATGTGACTATTTGGGTATGGGATTTGATTTCTGGGATATCGATTGGATCCTTGGGTTTCTGTGAGTCTTGTTGGAAAAGCACTTGATCAATGCTGTTTCTAACCGGAACTCTAGTAACGCCTTGGGACTGTCATTATCCAGGAATGAAATTCGTAATTGCTTACGTGTTTATGTGCTTACGTGGAGTGAATTACAGTTGTCCATGCATTAGGACATGGGTGTTTAGTTTCAGCACATTTATGAATGTGCTAACGTCTTTATTACCTTTAATAGGATGTCAAGACGAGGTGGTAGGCGTGGTAGGCCTAGGAGGCAAGAGGCGTCTTTGCCGGATGAAGTTCCGGAAATGCAGGAGGGAGTTGGTCAGGCCAATGCGGCTGAGCCAGTGGGTCAGCAGGCTATAGGTGCCTTGGCCCGAGAGATAACGGGAGCTTTGGGTATTCTCAGAGCTGAGCATCAGGTTGCAGAAGCAAGGCCTTCTTTCTTGAAGAGGGAATTTTTCCGGTCTAACCCGGACGAATTTATTAGAGATCTGAAAGAGCCACTTAAGGCTGACGAGTGGTTGGAACAGATGGAGAAGACATTCGAGCTGCTTGGCATCGAGGATGGGACTTTAAAGGTGACCTTGGCATCCTTCCAGCTGAAGGGAGATGCGGGTCAATGGTGGAAGCATGAGAAGGCCCGTGTTGGTGGCGCATGGGTGGCTTTTGTAGAGGCTTTCCAGGGGAGGTTTTTATCTGCAGCTGCTAGGGAGAAGCTGAGGGATCAGTTTAGCAGGCTTAGCGGCCGGGGTTTGTCGATTGGCGAATTTGAGGCTACTTTTACTAGCTTGTCCAGGTTTGCACCTGAACTAGTGGCGTCCATGGAACGCCGTTGCTATGAGTTTGAGCGGAAGTTGAGGCGGGGCCTCAAGTTGAGAGTTGGTGGGTCTTACATCCGAGAGTATAGACATCTGGTGGATGCGGCTGCTCATATGGAGATTATGATGCAGGAGGAGGATGATGAGAAGCAACAAGGTTCCAAGAGGAGCCAAGAGGGCCAGGGTGATGGCAGGAGACAGAGGGGTTTTAACCCTCAGCCAGCCTCGAGGTGGTTTGGCTAGATCGAATTTTCGGATCGAGTCAGAGCTCGGGAGAGGTAGTCGAGGAGGCTTGACTTGTTTGCGTATGGCGGTGGGTCACAAGTCTTGGTTTGCCCATGAAGGGAGTCGGTAGTCGCTTCTTCTTCACTAGACCTCGGGGCGAGTCGAGGCGGTAGCACTTTGTCTTGTTATCAGTGTGGACAGCCTGGGAACCTGAAGAGGTTTTGCCCACAGTTGAGTGCCACTTCAGGAGTGTCTGGTTCTAAGCAGACGCAGAGTTATCAGCCAGCTCAGTCTGTGCAGGCCTCGAGGGCCAATCTGGGAGCTTCGTCATCGGTCTGTCTTGCGATCGTATGCTCCTAGAGGTGAACAGTGGATCGAGGGGCCCTGAGAGTGCGTGTATCTTTGTTACCGCCAGACCTAATCTTGGCTCCATCAGTAGTGAGAGGTACCTTTCTGTTTTGCAACTCGGTTGCTAGTGTATTGATTGATACGGGTGCGTCTCATTCTTTTGTATCTGCTGCATTTGCATCTGTGTTGGAGTTGGAGTTAGCACTATTAGCGTCTCCTATTTGTGTCGTGTCGCCTATTGGGGGTGAGTTGATTTTGAAACACGGATGTAAAGGTTGTGATATAGAGGTTGACGATCATAGGCTTCTGTTTCCTTTTGTAGTTATGCCCATGAGGGGTTTTGATGTTATTTTAGGTATGGACTGGTTATCGTCATACCAGGCAGTTATTGATTGCTACCGCCAAAGGGTCACTTGTTGTACCGTGAGCGGGGAGTGTTTCCATTTCTTGGGGGACCAGGTTGGTAGTGTGTTGCCACCGATGTATGATCCGCGAGGGCGGGGTGAGCTTAGTGGTCTACTTGCTAACTTCTTGAGTGGTGAGTGTGATGAGACCCAGATTGTATTGCCGAGAGTGGTTTGTGAGTACTCGGATGTTTTTCCCGAGGATCTTGTTGGTTTGCTGCCTCACCGTGAGATAGAATTCTCCATTGATTTAGTGCCCAGCACGGCGTCGATTTCTATGGCACCTTATCGTTTTGCCCCAGCCGAGTTGAATGAGCTGAAGATTTAGCTCCAGGAATTGCCAGATAAGGGCTTCATTCGCCCTAGTGTTTCACCGTAGGGAGCACCAGCCCTCTTTGCTAAAAAGAAAGATGGTGCCTTGAGATTGTGTATCGACTACCGGAAGTTGAATCGGGCTACGGTTAAGAATAAGTACCCTATGCCCCATATAGATGATTTGTTTGACCAGTTGAAGGGTTCCCGTTGTTTCTCTAAGATAGACTTGAGATCGGGTTACCACCAGTTGAGGGTCAGGGAGGAGGATATTCCAAAGACGGCATTCCGTACGCGGTATGGCCATTATGAGTTTCTAGTGATGCCATTTGGGCTTACCAACGCACCAGCAGTCTTTGTGGACTTGATGAACCGGATCTTCCGGGAATTCTTGGATTGTTTTGTGGTCATTTTCGTGGATGAAATTCTTATTTATTCACCTTCTAAGAAGGAGCATGAGGAACACCTAAGAGTGGTGCTTGAGTTACTTAGAGCCCATAGGCTGTATGCCAAATTTGGGAAGTGTGAGTTTTGGCTAGGGGAAGTTAAGTTCTTAGGCCATGTGGTTTCCGGGAAAAGGGTGTCTGTTGATATATCCAAGACTGAGGCAGTGCAAGATTGGGCACAGCCTAAAATTGTGTTTGAAATCCGTAGTTTTCTGGGATTAGCTGGGTATTACCTCCGGTTTGTGAAGGATTTCTCCAGATTAGCTTCGCCGTTGACTAGACTGACTCGGAAAGGAGTCAAATTTGTATGGAGTGAGACTTGTGAAAAGTCGTTCCAAGAGCTGAAAGTTAGATTGACCACCGCTCCGGTCTTGGTTATTCCGGAAAGAGGGTTGGGTTATGCGGTTTATTGTGATGCCTCACGGGAGGGTTTGGGTTGTGTGTTGATGCAAGAGAGGAAAGTGGTGGCTTATGGCTCACGTCAGTTGAAAATACACGAAAAGAATTACCCGACTCATGACCTAGAGTTAGCGGCTGTAATCTTTGCCTTGAAAATCTGGAGGCACTACCTTTATGGTGAGGGATTCGAGGTGTTCTCGGATCATAAGAGTATGAAATATCTGTTTACATAGAAAGACTTGAACTTGAGGCAGAGGAGGTGGATGGAGTTCATTGAGGATTACGACTTTGAGTTGCATTACCATCCAGCCGAAAATCCATAGGTGATGTAGCTTGTATAGCCATCCAGGAGTGGGGAATGTTGGGGGCACTTGGTGAGTTCGATTTGCATCTGAGCGAATCTGTTGAGGTTGCGGCCTTGTTTTCTATTGTTGCGCAGTCTACACTTGTGACTCGAGTGTTAGAGGCACAGAGGGATGACCTTGAGGTAGAGTCCCTCCGAGAGAAGATCTCCAGTGGGAAAGTTGAGAAGGGTTTGACGGTGTATCCCGACCTGAGTATGAGATACCGAGACCGTTTGTTTGTGCCGGAGTCTTGCTGAGACGAAGTACTCCGAGAGTTCCATCATTCGCGCCTTGCGGTGCATCCGGGGGGTACTAAGATGTATCGGGATTTGGGTCGCCAGTTTTGGTGGCGGGGTATGAAGAGAGACGTGGCAGTTTTCGTGTCTAAGTGCCTTACTTGTCAGCAAGTGAAGGCCGAGCATCAGAGGCCAACGGGTTTGTTGCAACCCTTGCCTATTGCCGAGTGGAAGTGAGAGCATGTCACTATGGACTTCGTTGTTGGTCTTCTGAGGACTCAGCGGGGTAGTGATGCAATTTGGGTGGTTGTAGACCGGTTAACTAAGTCGGCGCACTTCATCCCTATGCGTGTGAGAGATTGGGTAGATCATCTTGCCGACTTGTATATTCGGGACATAGTGAGGTTACACGGGGTCCCAGTGACGATCGTCTCAAATAGAGACCCTCGTTTTACCGCTAGGTTGTGGCAGAGTTTGTAGAGTGCCTTGGGCACTAAGTTGACCTTTAGTACAGCTTATCATCCTCAGAATGACGGGCAGTCCGAGCGTACTATTCAGATCCTTGAGGATATGCTTCGGGGTTGTGTCCTTGACTTTAGTGGGACGTGGGAGAGGCACTTACTATTGGTGGAGTTCGCCTACAACAACAGCTTTCAGTCTAGTATCAGTATGGCACCGTTTGAGGCCTTGTATGGCCGACCTTGTAGCTCTTCGGTTTGTTGGGCCGAGGTAGGTGACGCACCTTTGTTGGGTCCGGAGTTGGTTAGGAAGACGACGAAGAAAGTTGAGTTTATCCATAGGAGGCTTGTTACAGCCCAGAGTCGTCAGAAATCATATGCTGACCGTAGGAGGAGGCCGTCGGTGTTTGAGACGGGTGATCATGTCTTTCTGAAGATATCACCCAGGCGGGGATTGATGAGGTTCGGGAAGAGTGGGAAGTTGTCCCCTCGGTTTATTGGTCCTTTTGTGATCCTTGAGAAGATTGGCGAGGTCGCTTGTCGTTTAGCTTTGCCGCCACAGTTGTCCGTAGTTCATGACGTGTTTCATATGAGTATGCTTCGGAAGTATGAGCCGGATCCATCACATGTATTGGATTGGACCGACTTAGAGGTAGATGAGGATGCCTCGTATGAGGAGAGACCAGTTCGGGTCTTGGATAGGCGGGATCAAGTCCTGCGTGGCAAGACCATTCCTTTGGCAAAGGTTTTGTGAAAACATCACGGAGTGGAGGAGGCCACTTGGGAATGTGAGTTGGAGGTCCGAGAGAAATATCCGGACTTATTTGTGGATGTTTGAACATATGTTATATATTGTTGTATTGTTGAACTTTAAGATCATTAAATATGTCTTAAGTTGTAAAACATTGTGAATGTTTTGGTTATGGAAATATTGTAGAACTTGCCTTGATATGGAAGTTGATTGTAATATTGCATATATTGGCTATATTATAGAACTGGAAACGTATCATGAAAATTGATTATGATATGAAATTGTGAACCATGTGTGTTGAAAATGGTTGAAAGGGAAGGGGAATACATGTTGAAATATAATTGTTGTGAGATGCTTCTTGATAAGAGATGAAATGGCCGGTAATGGGTCAAGTTGTTTAATGTTGAATTGTAACATTGTTTGAAATGGAGAAAAACTTGTTTTCGAAAACTTGTCCTTAATTTCGGGGATGAAATTCTTTAAGAAGGGGGAGGTTATAGCGATCCCGGTTACCCTTTACTTTATTTGTTGTATCCGGACTTAGGCTCCGTGGAATTGGTTGTTGTGTATATCTTGTTTACATCCTTTACTCTCTATGTTTGAGTCTTGGGTTGTGTAGGGAAGGTTTGGAACAGGTTGGTTGAGCTTAGGAACCAAGTCTAGTTGCCCAGATTTTGGCTTGTCCGCTCAAGCGGGGATTTGGGCGCTCGAGCGGAGAATACAACCATCCAGTATTTCCTGTGTAGTGTTGGACGCTCGAGCGGGGAATTGGCCGCTCGAGTGGGAGTTTGTGTGCCGAGCGGCGAGTTAAGCGTTCGGCGGGAACCCGTCTGCAAAAATCTGGAGTGTGCATCCGACGCCGGCGAGTGTGAGTGCGCTCGGCCGAGCGGGCGAGTTAAAACTCGTGTTTTGACTTTTTAAAATCACTTTTTCACTTCTCTTCTCTCTCATACTTTTCCAAAAAAACTCCATTGTTGAGCTTCTCTCTCTAAATCCTTCCCTTCTCTCTAGGGATTGATCTAGTAAGAGTTGTTTCCTCACCTTTGGCCTTTACAAGAAAGTTGTTAATCGTCGAGGGCTATCTTTTGATCCGAGAAGTTTGTGATTTGGAGCATTTCCATTTTTTTCATCTTCTTCGTTGGGTTCCATCTTTTGAGATAGGGATATCCTACTCCTCCTTATGGATTTTGTCTTTCAATTTTAGCATTTTGATATGTTGGGTGTTGTGGTGTAATTTTGAGAAAGTTTGGGCCTTTGTGTAATTTTACAAAAGTTGGGGTTTTTATTTATAATAAACCTAGATGCATGTTTCGTATAGGGAGATGGAATTTATGTTAATACATTGATGAAAATGGAACCTTAAGGGTTGTGATGTTAGTTATGGAAAATGCCCTAATTACATTGATTAATTAATTGGTATAATTAATTGTGAGAAATGAGGAATTGAATTGGAAATGTTGAGATTGAAAGTGTATGAGATTAAAGGGTGTAGTTGGATTGTTTATCACTCACCGAATTAAAATGTCGATATATTATCCATTTTGTGCATTTATTTTCTATTTAGAAATAACTGCTTTGGGCTATTGATGGAGGATAGTTTTGATTGTTGTAGACAATGCATGAAGATTAGGCAAACGGAAACTAATCAATGGAATGTGTCATTGAGTATAACAGTTGAAAGAATACATTAACTTTATGTATTGATTTGGTGATGTGTATAATTATTGTTTATATGCATTGTGTTGTGTTGGAGAAGATAGGGGATGTACTCCATGGTTTAGGGGATGATAGGGGATGGACCTCTAAACCGGACGTTGTTTGGGAGGAGATAGGGGATGGACTCCGTAGATATAGGTTATACGCTTATCTAGTGATGTGCTGACACAGCTCATATGCTTGTCTTGGGAAGTGTGGTATTGCTTTTATGCATATCTATGGAAGTGTTGATATAGCCAGTATGCTTATCTATTATGAAATGGGAAAATGTTTGATATGAGTTACCGCCTCATATAAGTTGTTGGCCAGGTTCTGAGCCATGGTTATAAATTGAGAATTGAAAGAAATGGGAAATAAATTGTAACATGGACTTGTATGTCATGGAACTGTAAGGTAATAATTGTGGATGTAGTAGTGTTGGCCATCTATCAACTGCTAATCTTTTAGTCACTATTCATAGCTGGTTTAGTGTATTACTACTGGGTTGTGGCTCACCCTATATGGGAACATCATTTTCAGGTATAGGTAGCACGCCACCTCCAAGGATTTAGCTTGGGAGGCTAGCGGCTGACAGACTTTTTTTTGGTGTTGCTTTCTTGTGATGTATTACATGTAGTTTCAAGCCAAGGGCTTAATGTGTAATTGAGTTAATACTCTTTTTTTGTAACCAAGTGTTAACTTGGAAAGCTGTAAGCCCTTAGGGCATTTGCTTTTGTTGTTAACATGTAATACTTTTTGCAATGAATTACTCTGATGAATAGAAAGATGGGGACATTTTATATATCAATGCATATGTATATTGATGGGTTTAATGTTGCTTTTATGAGGGCGTTACAGATTGTTTTTTTAATGTGATTGTAGTTAGTTTAATAGTTCTTTTTTTTCATTTATTTATTTTATTATGAGAAAAATGTGATGTGATTGTAGTTTGTTCAATGCCTTCTTTTTTTTTTTTTTAAATATGATTGTTGTAGTTAGTTTAATGATTTTTTTTAATGTTATTTAATCTTTTTATTTACTATTTTAATTTTATTTTTAATATGATTGAAGTTAGATAAACATAAACACTCACAAAGAAAAAAATGTGATTGTAGTTAGTTCAATGGTTCTTTTTTTTTTTTTTTAATGTGATTGTAGTTAGTCAATGTTTCTTTTTTTCATTTATTTATTTTTTTATTATGGGAAAAATGTGATGTGATTGTAGTTTGTTCAATAGTTCTTTTTTTAATGTTATTTAATATTTTATTTACTGTTTTAATGATTTTTCTTTGCAATTATTTATGAAAAAAATATGATTGTAGTTAGATAACATAAAAATATTTGTGATTTTGTAACGCCCTAAAAAAAAAAACATAAAACCCATCACTTTAGACATGCACTGATACAAGAAAGATCAACCATTTCTATTCATCAAAGTAGTTCTTACAACAGTATTACATGTTAATAACAAAAGCAAATACCCTACGGGCTTACAGCTTTCCAAGTTAACACTTGGTTACACAAAAGAAGAGTACTAACTCTATACAAAAGAAGCCCTTGGCTTGATATACATGCAATACAAACAAAACAAACAAAAAGAGTCTTCAACTCTCATCGTCATCCAAGCTATGTCCTTTGAGGTGGCATACTACTTGTACCTGAAAATAATGTCCCATATAGGGTGAGCCAACACAGTATGAGTAGTAACTAAGACATTAGCAATTGATAAATGTTTAATTCCCATAAATCAATTCATATCTCATTTCCATTACATGACCACTATGTCCATGTTTCATTCCATTTTTCATTTCTAACCAAATTCACAATTCACAACAACGGCTCAGAACTTGGCCAACAACTAACATGAGATAGCGACTCATATTAAACATTTCCCATTTTACATTAGATAAGCATACTAGCTATATCAACTTTTTGATAGATAAGCATATAAGCTACATCAACATCTCAACGGATAAGCATACAAGCTGCATCCACACTTCAACAGATAACCATATGAGCTATATCAACACTTCCATAGATAAGCATATGAGCTGTATCAACACATTAACTGACATGCATATGAGCTGTATCAGCGGAGTCCATCCCCCTATCTCCTTCCAAACAATATCCGGTTTAGAGGTCCATTCCCTATCTTCCCCTAAACCGTGGAGTACATCCCCTATCTCCTCCCACACACACAACGTATATATACATAGGTTATATACACAATCAAACAATACATAACATTAATGTATTCTATCAATCGTCATACTCTATGACACATCCAATTGATTAGTTTTAGTTTGCCTAATCATCATGCATTGTCTACAACAATCAAAACTACCCTCCACCGATAGCCCAAGCAATTATTTCTAAACAGATAATAAAAGCTTTAACAGATAAAACATCAATGTTGTCAAAAGTGAGCGATTAACAAATCCAACTCCACCATTTCACAATACAATGAGTCAATTTCATTATTTCCAACCCAATTCCATAAATCCACAACTTTTTCAAATTAATTATACCAATTAACTTATACAACAAATTAGGGTTTTTCTACCCCTTTTTCTAATATTGGCCCAATGGTCTATATATCAACAACCAACAACGATACCATTATTTCGAAACCCAAAATACACTTTTTAGAATCAAAATAACAAAACCCCTTTTTAACATTTTTAAACCCTAAGTCCCAAACTTACCCAACTTCAACACTTTATCAAAACAACCAAAAATCTATGTCAAAGACCATAAGAGTGAGTAGGAATCCCTACCTCAAAAGTTGACACCCAACGAAGAAGATGAAGAAAACGAAAAATGCTCCAAATCCCGAGATTCTTGGATCAAAAGATAGCCCTCGACGATCAACAACTTTTTTGTAAAGGCCAAAGGTGAGGAAACAACTCCTACTAGATCAATACCTAAATAGAAGGCAAGGTTCTAGAGAGAAAGGCTCAACAATGAAGTTTTGGAAAAGTAAGAGAGAGAAAAGGATGTGAAAAAGTGATTCAAAAGTGGAATTCCAAAGTTGATATAAAAATCGCCCCGCTTGAGCGTGGAAAACCTCACTCGAGCGTCACTCACAAACTCCCGCTCGAGTGGCGAATACACACTCCCAGAACTTTTGCTGAACCAGGTCCCCGCTCGAGCGTCCAACACTGCAGAGGAAATACTGGGAGATGGAAAATCACGCTCGAGCGTCAAAATACCTGCTCGAGCGAAGAAGCAACAACGAAAGGCCCGTTCGAGCGTCAAAAGCTCTGCTCGAGCGTGAAGGCAAAAATCTGGGCAACTATTTCTGGTTTCTAAGCTCAACCCACTTGTAACAAACCCGCCCAACACATCCTATAACTCAAATACAAAGTACGAAAGGATGCAAACAAGATATAAGCAACTACTAACATCCACAGAAACAAGTCTGGATCACGGTACACAAGGGGTGAAACCCGGGATTGCTATAGATTTGATTTGATTCTTTTTGAGATTTGATTTTTAAAGTACCAATTATTGATAATGATTAGATTGTATTTTGAAAAAAAAAAATTAATTGATTTTTTTAACTCACTGTGTTTTTTGAAAAAAAATTATTGTGTTTTTTTAACTATCAATTCACTTAATTTTTAATTTGATTTTTAACTCATTGTGTTTTTTGAAAAACAAAATGGATTGTACTCATTAGGGTCACATAATGTACCAATTATTGATGATGATTAGATTGTATTTTGACCCAAAAAAAAAAATTATAATTGATCTTTTTAACTCACTATGTTTTTTGAAAAATAAATTATTATGTTTTTTAATTATCAATTGACTTAATTTGTGATTGATTTTTTCAATTATTGATGATGATTAGATAGCATTAAAAAAATTGTGATTTGTATGATTGAAGTTATCTCCTTTTCAAATTTTTTGATTTTTTTAAAAAAAAAAATTAACCTCAGCATTTATTAACTTCTCTCAACCCACAAGACTTTTTAACTTATCTCATAATTACTGCAGTACCTTTTCCAAAAACAAATAATTTGTATATTAAAAAAAATTTAAAACAAATATAAATGTCTATATCTATATCTATCTATTTATCTATCTATCCATCTATATCTATCTATACTATATATTAAGCAAAAGGGGGTTTTTAACCCCAAGGTCTGTGGGAGCTCTAATCTCCTAATCCTAATTTTCTAATTTTTTGATTTAAAAAAAAAAAAAAACCTTAGCATTTATTGACTTCTCCCAACCCAACCTCAGCATTTATTGACTTTTCCCAACTCACAATCCCTTTTGACTTCTCCCATAATTATTGCAACATCCTTTTCAATTTCTCCCATAAACCATGGTTACACACAAAAATAAAAAATAAAAAAGATAAGAATTCAGTTATAGATTTCAAAAATATATAACATCTAAATTTGAATTATGATTTAATAATATAATTATGTATTTTTTTTATGTATATCTATTAAGATTTTAAATCACTTAATGGGACAAATTAATCAATTTTTCAAAATTATTGATTTTTAATTTACAAAATAGATTAAAAAAAACTATTGACTGATTTATTTATTTAATAACAAAAATATTTCATAATCTCTCTCTCCTAATCTCTCTCACAAATTTTTTAAAAAAAATATTAAAACTTGCATTCATTTTCTCTTCCCAAAAAAATCTGATAGGAGTTCCAATCTCCTAATCCTAATTTTCTAATTTTTTGATTTTTTTTTTAAAAAAAAACCTAAGCATTTATTGATTTCTCCCAACCCAACCTCAGCATTTATTGACTTTTCCCAACCCACAATCCCTTTTGACTTCTCTCATAATTATTGTAACACCCTTTTCAATTTCTCCCATACACTATGGTTACACACAAAAATTTTTTTAAAAAAAGATAAGAAATTAGCTATAGATC
The DNA here is from genome assembly GCA_025200525.1 of Camellia lanceoleosa. Lineage (NCBI taxonomy): Eukaryota > Viridiplantae > Streptophyta > Magnoliopsida > Ericales > Theaceae > Camellia > Camellia lanceoleosa. The sequence continues at coordinate 49,985,398 of CM045767.1, forward strand.
TCAAAAAGATATAATATCTAAATTTGAATTGTGATTTAATAATATAATTATGTATTTTTTTTATGTATATCTATCAAAATTTTAAATTACTTAATGGGACAAATTAATCAAATTTTCAAAATTATTGATTTTTAATTTACAAAATAGATTAAAAAAAACTATTGATTGATTTATTTATTTAATAACAAAAATATTTCATAATCTCTCCCTCCTAATCTCTCTCACAAATTTTCAAAAAAAAATATTAAAACTTGCATTCATTTTCTCTTCCCCAAAAAATCAGATAATATTTTCTATTAAAGTTGTAGATATCTACCTATATTTTATATATTATATTATAACATAACAAAAAAAACTAAAAAAAATATTTAAAGTTTATCTAAATAAACTTTAAATCAATAAAACTCACATGTTTATCACATATCTAACTCACATCATAACTTACCTAAATAATAATAATTAAAAACAAATCGAAAGCATAGATAAATTAAATTTAAAAAAAAAAAAAAACTCAGCATTTATTGATTTGGTCAAAATCCCCTGATTAGCATTTATTAACTTTTTTTTTATTCACATATCTTTCCACATGCCTGCAATTATTGATTTGGTTAAAATCTCCTGACTAGCATTTAAAATCCCCTTGTACAAATAATTATAGATATAATTCGTGTATAGTTACTGCAGTACCATTTTCAACTTCCCCATATACTATGGTTAGTGATAAGAAAAAATCTTAAAAAACATAATTTACATATTAAAAAAATCTAAAACAAATATAAATATCTATAATTATCCCGTGCATAGCACGGGTGATAGACTAGTACTATATATTTAGCAAAATGGGATTTTTAACCCCAAGGCCTGTGGGAGCTTTAATATCCCAATCTGAATTTTCTAAATTTTTTATTTATAAAAAAAAAAAACTCAGCATTTATTGATTTGGTCAAAATCCCCTGATCAGCATTTATTAACTTTTTTCAATTCATATGTCTTTCCACAGGCCCACATTTATTGATTTGGTTAAAATCTCTTGATCAGCATTTAAAATCTCCTCATACAATAATTATAAATACAATCTGTGTATAGTTATTGCAATACCCTTTTCAACTTCTCCCATACACTATGGTTAGTGATAAGATTGTTAAATTATTTTTATAAAAAAATCTTGAAAAACATAATTTATATATTAAAAAAATCTAAAACAAATATAAATATCTATAATTATTCCGTGCATAGCACGGGTGATAGGCTAGTATCTATATCTATCTATACTATATATTAAGCAAAATGGGGTTTTTAACCCCAAGGCCTGTGGGAGCTCCAATCTCCTAATCCTAATTTTCTAATTTTTTGATTTAAAAAAAAAAAAAAAAAACCTCAGTATTTATTGACTTCTCTCAACCCAATCTCAGCATTTATTGACTTTTCCAACCCACAATCCCTTTTGACTTCTCTCATAATTATTGCAACACCCTTTTCAATTTCTTACATACACTATGGTTATACACAAAAAAAAAAAAAAAAAAAAAGAGATAAGAATTTAGCTATAGATCTCAAAAAGATATAACATATAAATTTGAATTATGATTAAATAATATAATTATGTATTTTTTTTTATGTATATCTATCAAAATTTTAAATCACTTAATAAGACAAATTAATTAATTTTCCAAAATTATTGATTTTTAATTTACAAAATAGATTAAAAAAACTATTGACTGATTTATTTATTTAATAACACAAATATTTCATAATCTCTCCGTCCTAATCTCTCTCACAAATTTTCAAAAAAAAAATATTAAAACTTGCATTTTTTTTCTCTTCCCCAAAAAATCAGATAATATTTTCTACTAAAATTATAGATATCTACCTATATTTTATATATTATATTATAACATAACAAACAAAAAAAAAAAACTAAAAAACTAAAAAAAAAATCTTTAAAGTTTATCTAAATAAACTTTAAATCAATAAAACTCACATGTCTATCACATATCTAACTCACATCATAATTTACCTAAATAATAATAATTAAAAACAAATGGAAATATAATTATTGCAACACCCTTTTCAATTTCTTACATACACTATGGTTATACACAAAAAAAAAAAAAAAAAAAAAAAGAGATAAGAATTTAGCTATAGATCTCAAAAAGATATAACATATAAATTTGAATTATGATTAAATAATATAATTATGTATTTTTTTTTTATGTATATCTATCAAAATTTTAAATCACTTAATAAGACAAATTAATTAATTTTCCAAAATTATTGATTTTTAATTTACAAAATAGATTAAAAAAACTATTGACTGATTTATTTATTTAATAACACAAATATTTCATAATCTCTCCGTCCTAATCTCTCTCACAAATTTTCAAAAAAAAAATATTAAAACTTGCATTTTTTTTCTCTTCCCCAAAAAATCAGATAATATTTTCTACTAAAATTATAGATATCTACCTATATTTTATATATTATATTATAACATAACAAACAAAAAAAAAAAACTAAAAAAAAAATCTTTAAAGTTTATCTAAATAAACTTTAAATCAATAAAACTCACATGTCTATCACATATCTAACTCACATCATAATTTACCTAAATAATAATAATTAAAAACAAATGGAAACCACAGATAAATTAAATTAAAAAAAAGATACCCACAACTCTATCTTAAATAAATTGGAAAAAAAAAAACCCAAATAAAAACCACACAAAAATAAAAATAAAAATAAAAAGATATATCTATCTATCTATCTATCTATCTATTAAGCAAAATGGGGTTTTTAACCCTAAGGTCTGTGGGAGCTCCAATATCCAATCTAAATTTCCTGATTTTTTGATTAAAAAAAAAAAAATCTTAGCATTTATTAACTTCTCTCAACCCTCAAGCCTTACTCTTATAATAACACTTTAATGCATTAAGAACAAACATAAAAAAAAATCTTTGAAAAGTCTAACACATCTGAATTCTTTGAAAAGTCTCAACACATATGATTATTATCCCTCATAATAACACTTTAATGCATTAAGAACAAGCATAAAAAAAAATTCTTAAAAAGTCTAACACATATGATTATTATTAAAATATTAAACTTTAATATAATATAAAAAAGAAAAAAAAACATTTAAAAAAAAAAAGATAAAAAGTCACAATTCACATATATAGAAATAATTGTGAAGTACATATAAATTCTTTGAAAAGTTCAACACATATGATTATTATCACTCATAATAACACTTTAATATATTAAGAACAAGCATAAAAAAATTTTTTTTGAAAAGTCCAACATATGATTATTATCAAAATATTAAACTTTAATATAATATAAAAAAGAAAAAAAAAGATATTTAAAAAAAAAAGAAGACAGTGGTAAAACACAACCCGTGCATATCTATATCTATATCTATATATCTATACTATATATTAAGTAAAATGAGATTTTTAAGCCCCAAAGGCCTGTGGGAGTTTCAATATCCCAATTTGAATTTTCTAAATTTTTTATTCAAAAAAAAAAAAACTCAGCATTTATTGATTTGGTCAAAATCCCCTAATCAGTATTTAAAATCCCCTTATATAAATAATTATAGGTACAATTCATGTATAGTTACTGCAGTACCCTTTTCAACTTCTCTCATACACTATGGTTAGTGATAAGATTGTTAAATTATTTTTGTAAAAAATCTTAACAAACATAATTTATATATTAAAAAAAATTTAAAACAAATATAAATATCTATAATTATCCCGTGCATAGCACGGGTGATAGGCTAGTACTATATATTAAGCAAAAGGGGTTTTTAACCCCAAGCCTTGTGGGAGCTCCAATCTCCCAATCTAAATTTCCTGATTTTTTGATTTAAAAAAAAAAATCTTAGCATTTATTAACTTCTCTCAACTCCCAAGTCTTACCCTCATAATAACACTTTAATGCATTAAGAACAGGCATAAAATAAATTCTTTGAAATCCAACACATATGAATTCCCTGAAAAATTCCAATACATATGATTATTATCCTTCATAATAACATTTTAATGCATTAAGAACAAGCATAAAAAAAAATTCTTGAAAAATCTAACACATATAATTATTATCAAAATATTAAACTTTAATATAATATAATTAAAAAAAAGACATTTAATTTCTTGAAAAGTCTAACACATATGATTATTATCAAAATATTAAACTTTAATATAATATAAAAAAGAAAAAAAAAAGAAGACATTAAAAAAAAATAAAACATTTAAAAATTACAATTCACATATATAGATAATTGTAAACACAATCCGTGCATAGTACGGGTGATATGCTAGTACTATATATTAAGCAAAAGGGAGTTTCTAACCCCAAGTCTTGTGGGGGCTCCAAGCTCCTAATCTAAATTTTCTGATTTTTTGATTTAAAAAAAAAAAACCTTAACATTTATTAACTTCTCCCAACTCCCAAGTCTTATTCTCATAATAACACTTTAATGCATTAAGAACAAGTATAAAAAAAAATTCTTGAAAAGTCCAACACATATGATTATTATCAAAATAGTAAACTTTAATATAATATAATAAAAAAAGAAGACATTTAATTCCTTGAAAAGTCCAACACATGTGATTATTATCAAAATATTAAACTTTAATATAATATAAAAAAAGAAGAAGAAGACATTTAAAAATAGCAATTCACATGTATAGATAATTGTAAATATATTAAGGAAAATGGGGTTTCTAAACCCCAAGTCTTGTGGGAGCTCTAATCTCTCTATCTTAATTTTCTAAATTTTTTATTTAAAAAAAAATTTATTGATTTGGTCAAAATCCCCTGATCAACATTTATTAACTTTTTCCAATCCACATACCTGCATTTATTGATTTGGTTAAAACCCCTGATTAGCATTTAAAATCCCCTCATACAAATAAATATAGATACAGCCCGTGCATAGTTACTGCAGTAGCCTTTTTAATTTCTCCTGTACACTATGGTTAGTGATAAGATTGTTAAATTATTTTTATAAAAAATCTTAAAAAAACATAATTTATATATTAAAAAAATTAAAACAAATATAAATATCTATAATTATTCCGTGCATAGCACGGGTGATAGACTAGTATTATATAAGGAAAATGGGGTTTTTAACCCACAAGTCTTGTGAGAGCTCTAATATCCCAATCCTAATTTTTTAATTTTTTGATTTAAAAAAAAAATCGCAGCATTTATTAATTTCTCCCAACCCCATGCTTTTTGGGAGATTTGGTCAAAACCCCCCTCATAATTAAACTTTAATGCATTAAATACCAGCATAAACAAAATTCCTTGAAAATTCCAACACATATGATTATTATCAAAATATTAAATTTTAATATAATATCTATGCTATATATTAAGCAAAATGGGGTTTTTAACCCCAAGCCTTGTGGGAGCTCCAATCTCCCAATCTAAATTTTCTGATTTTTTTATTTAAAAAAAAAAAAAACCTTAGCATTTATTAACTTGTAACAACCCTCACTTTGATTTAGTCTTGCTTGCATGCATTTATATATGATCTTGCCTTGCCGAGTTTGTAATCTTGTTATCCTTGCTTTGCTTTGCTTGATAATTGTTACTTGCTTGAACTCGTACCTTGCTTAGTCTGTAGCCGAGGTCATCTTAGCATAGTTCGCCTTTGAACATTTGCATATTAGAACAGTTTTGGAGCCTTAGCCGACCTCCATCTACACCCCGGCACGCTTGCCGAGATGCCAGCCTTTGCCGAAGTTAGATTCTGGCCGATGTCCTTGCTAGCCGACGTGTTTTGCCACCAAGCTTGTTCTGTACGCTTTGTCAGAGACTTGTCTAATCAATCAGTCACCTTTTTGAGGAGAACCAACCCGGTAGTGCCACGTGTCCGAGCTGTGGTATAAGACAGCCGATAGACTTAGAAACAAATCATTTTTGTCTCAAATCTTTGTTTTAGAGAGAGAAGCTCTCAAGGGAGAAGGAAGAGCTTTAGAGAGAGATTGGTGACTTTCGAGCTTGGTCTTGGTTGATCGAACCGTTTGATTCGTGATCTGAGGTGAGAATCTTGATCTGCTTCGGTTATTCTTATTGATTGTCAAGCTGCATCGCATGATTGAGTTGGTTTTGCAAGCCATGCATCGTTTTGAAATTCGGTTTTAGAAAGAGAAAGTTAGTATTCATGTGTTCTTGATGAAAGTTGTACTTTGATCTAAAAGTTTATGGCAAGAGCCATGTTACTGTGTTTGTTCTTGCATGTTCTTCTTGGTTGGGTACCCAAGTCCACGTTTTTGAACTCTTAGCATGAAACCCCAGATTTTGAATAAACGAGTTATGGTTCTAACTTGCATGTTCTTGATGTTCTTGATGTTCTTGTTCTTTGCATTCTTCAGAGGGAAACTCAGGTTTCCCGATTTCGTTTTGTATATGGCCGTCAGGACCACACCTCGACAAGGAGGTGCGGGACCTCGGCATTATCAGGATGGCACCCAGTGGGTTTCCACATAAGGGAAACAGTGTTTGACCTTGCATGTTTTGCTTCGCTATTCATTTTGGATTCGGTGGGAGTGCCGAGATCATTTACACACATGTAAAGCTTGTTTTGAGAATGTGATTTGTCATGTGATTGTAGGACTTTGATCTTTGCCTTGAGCCTACACCTGAAGACCGAGGTGAGTGGTGCTTTTAATAAAGCTATGTTAAACTGTTTTGATAAACCTTGTCTTGATTCGTTTTGATAAAAGTATTTGTTAAGCGTGAATTATTAGCCTAATTCGATGTATCAAGTGTAAGTTTTGTTTTGATGTTATCTTGAAAAGTCCCTTAGCTGGAGGACTCTAAACTTTCGCAGCATTATGTATATAAAGGATACGGTCCTTTCTTGGAAAAGCTATTGTGTTAAAAAGGGCTACGGGCCTAAGTAACGCAAGTCCCTTGGGCTGGAGGACTCTAAACTTTCGCAGCACCATTTTGTCTAGTCGATTTCGGATCGTACAAATCTTGGTTCTTGCCACTAATGGGCTACTACACATACTGCTTGTTTGGAAAGCTTTTGTCCTTGTTGCCGATGTCACGTGCATTCCTTGAAACTTGTATGGTTTGAAAGATGAATACGGTTCATCCTCTGTATTGGTAAAGGTTTATTGTGTTTTGCTTCGGAGGACCTCGGCTAATATTTGTATGGCTCTGAAATGCTTGTTTTGTACAGACTTCGGCTATATTCATGCAAAACCTTTATTACTAGTATCATTCATCGAAGTTTCCATACTCACCCTCTATATATATATGTAGGTGATGAGCGGGCACGGCGCGGCGCCTAGATGTGTTTTCGGCAAATTGTTTTGGATATTTGGTTTTCATTGGCTTGTTTTGCATTCTTGTCGGCCATGCTGCTTCTACCTCGGCACTATGTGTTTACGTCAGCATTTTTTTTTGTATTTTCGTCGGCAAATCTTGAAAATCATGCTTCTTGGCTTGTATTCCCCGTATTTTGTACATGTCGGCTTAGAAGCCTTTTGATCAAGATATGAATTGTATTTTGTTATTCATGGATTGGTTGTAAGACTATATCGTATATGTCTTTTCATTTGATTTACGCACAGCTCCCATGGACCATTTGTATTTGATTTATTGCTTCCGCATTTTGTAAGCCCCTATGTGTACCTTCTCGTGTGTGTGGATTTGATAAGTTGGCCTTTGGTAATCACGGATTACTGGCCATCACGGCACCATCCCACTAGGGGCGGGTTGGGGTCGTGACATAACTTCTCTCAACCCCCAAGTCTTACTCTCATAATAACACTTTAATGCATTAAGAACAAGCATAAAAAAAAAAAATTCTTTGAAATCCAACACATATTAATTCCTTGAAATGTCCCAACACATATGATTATTATCCCTCATAATAACACTTTAATGTATTAAGAACAAGCATAAAAAAAAATTCTTGAAAAGTTCAACACATATGATTATTATCAAAATATTAAACTTTAATATAATAATAGAAAAAAGGCATTTAATTCTTTGAAAAGTCTAACACATATGATTATTATCAAAATATTAAACTTTAATATAATATAAAATGGGAAAAAAAGAAGACATTTAAAAAACAAAAAAAAAAATTAAAAATTGCAATTCACATATATAGATAATTATAAACACAATCCGTGCATAGCACGGGTGATATGCTAGTAACTTTTTATGTAGATGTTAGTTTGTAATAAAATTAATATTTTTAGAATTCTCTCATCAAGATCTATCAATTAAGATCTATGTTGACTATGAAATTCTTTATAAAAAAAAAATTATTACCGTTGAAATTGATGTAAACAGTAACAGTAACATATTACTCTGTTTGACAGTAGCATGTTATTCTGTCTCACAGTAACATGTTACTTTGTCTGACAGTAATATGTTACTCTAGTAATATTATCTAAGAAAATATATATATATATATATATTACTTTGTCCTTACTCAATTTTGTGTTTTTCTTATCAGGGGTTTATGAAGCAAAATAAATTGGGGCAGACATTTTCACTAAACAATGGTCCAATGAAAGGGTTTTGGCTAAATTTCTTAAGCATTTTTTACTTCTCCCATACCTATTGCCGCACCCTTTTCAACTTCTCTCATATACTATGTATAGTGATGAGATTGTTAAATTATTTTTATAAAAAAAATTTTAAAAAAAAATGATATATTAAAAAAATATCTAAAACAAATATAAATTCTTATTAAAAAATAACAGGTTGCAATTGCGAAAAAAAATATAAAAAAATTTACACTGTGCATTTTATTAATAATGTTCAAAAAATGCGCCAAATGTTTTTGTAAAAGTTTGACACATGTTCACTCTCAAATTATCAAGTGAATATAGATAAAATCAAAGAACTAAAGTTTAACGGATAACAAATATTAGAAATCCGATCATTGAAGCCTAATAACTATTAATTAATAGAATTCAGCAATTGAAAGATCTTAAACCATATCTCTATCTTCTTAGTTTTTTTTTTTTTTTTTTTTTTGTGTGGTTTATGCATTCATTTTAATATTGACAGAGAATTGGACGTGTAGAAGAGTGAGCGACATTAAAATTATATATTGAGATATGTAATTGTTGTGATGAAAAATAAAGGTTGTCTTCCTTTTCTAAAGCGATTTATCTGGTTATACCTCCAATTAAAACGTCAAGTGTGCTTTTACATTATCATTGGACGTTGCTTTTATTTTTTTTAGATATTTTGTCTCACAATTGTTTGTGTTTTGTGTTATGAAATTTATTACATATGTGTTTGCTAAAGCTATTAGATGGACCTAATGCAAGAAATATAGACTATTTCAATGTCATTCTCGGGATTAAAGATACAAAAAATACATGAATAGACAAGATTTTACAAAATTTATTTGTGAGTCTCACTTCTTGAAAATCCTATAATTCATTTATTCTTTATATTATATTTTATGTTTGGTTTCTATACTTTTTTTTTTATATATATAGTTTTCTTCGTTTTATGTAAAAGTTTATGTTTAAAAATTAATGAATTAATAAGTAAATCATTTTCTATTTCAAACAATTTCATTTTTGTTTTTATTTTTTATTTATTCTTAAAGTGGTTTTGGCCAATTACTTACTTTTTTCTTCTTTTTTTTTCTTTCTATATATTGCAATTTTGGGCATTTTAAGTGTATGATATTTTCACTAATACACTCAAAGATCCACTATGAAAGAAGTATCATGCGAAAATCAAGTAAGAAGAAGAAAAATAAATAAAACAATACGATGAATGTCGAGTAAAGATGAAAGATCAAAACTCCCAAAGCAAGCAAGTAAACAAACATGCAAGTAAAATAGAATGTTTAACAATAGACATTTGAAAATTTGCAACAAAATTTTATTACTTTTCTAAGAAAATTCTATTTAGAAAAAAAAAATATATATATATATATATATGCTTTTAAAATATATATATTTTTTAATTTGAAATTAAAACTATAGTAAGTTTATGTAAGCATAATTGCTAATCACATTTTTTTACTTAATGTGTAATATTATATTGACTACCTTTTTCATGTTTATTTTTTTAAATATTTATATAGAAGTAAAAAAAATGTTGTTAGGAATAAATTTTTCCTTAATTTAGTTATAAATTTTGCCCATACATTATTTTTAAATTTTAAATAAAAGAAAACATAAAATAATTGATTGAAGATATGCTACATTTGTTTTTTTTTTTTCTGTGTGCAAAAAAAAAAAAAAAAGATATTTAAAAATTGTAATTCACATATATACAAACACAATCCGTGCATAGCACGGGTGAAACACTAGTATCTATCTATACTATATATTAAGCAAAAGGGGGTTTTAACCCCCAAGGCCCGTGGGAGCTCCAATATACCAATCCTAATTTCCGGATTTTTTATTTTTTTTTTAAAAAAAATTGACTTGCTGATTGGTTCAAAAATTATAATAATTACACTATTGACAAATGGCGGAGATAGAGGGTGGGGAAGAGAATAACGCAATAAATGAAATCCTAATTTCTTGATTTTTTATTTATTTATTTAAAAAAATTGACTTGGTGATTGGTTCAAAGATTACAATTACACTATTGGAGAAGCACGACTGGCTAGAATAAAGCAATAACTAAGAGAGAGAGGCTATATGACTATGTGGTGTGTATATGTGTGATAATAAAAAAGGCATTTTGCCTTTGGGGCCACCTCCTCGGTCAAACCCCAGGTATTTACACGCCATTACTTTATTGTGTAAATGGGTCTTAATTTTTTTCCCTCTTAATTTTTTTTTTGTTTTTTGAAAAAAAATTAAATAAACACTTATTAAATTCTTTCAAACTCCTCGGTCAAACCCCAGGTATTTACACGCCATTACTTTTTGCATCCCCAAGAGACCCATGTAATTATTGTGTAAATGGCTCTTAATTTTTTTTCCTCTTAATTTTTTTGTTTTGTTTTTTGAAAATAAAAATAAATAAACACTTATTAAATTCTTTCAAATCTCAACATTTATTGATTTGGTCAAAATCCCCTGATCAGCATTTATTAACTTTTTTCAATCCACATGCTTGCATTTATTGATTTGGTCAAAATCCTTGATTAGCATTTAAAATCCCTTTATACAAATAATTATAAATACAAATTGTGCATAGTTCTTTGCAGAACCTTTTAATGTCTCCTCAGATACTATGGTTAGTGATAAGATTGTTAAATTATTTTTATAAAAAATCTTAAAAAACATAATTTATATATTAAAAAAATTAAAATAAATATAAATATCTAAAATTATCTCGTGCATAGCACGAGTGATAGGCTAGTACTATATATTAAGCAAAAGAGGGTTTTTAACCCCCAAGGCTTGTGGGAACTTCAATATCCCAATCTGAATTTTCTAAATTTTTTATTAAAAAAAAAACTCAGCATTTATTGATTTGGTCAAAATCCCCTGATCAACATTTATTAACTTTTTTCAATCCACATGTCTTTCCACATGTCTGCATTTATTGATTTGGTCAAAATCTCCTGATCAGCATTTAAAATCCCCTCATACAAATAATTATAAATACAATCTGTGTATAGTTAATGCAACACCCTTTTCAACTTCTCTCATACACTATGGTTAGTGATAAGATTGTTAAATTATTTTTATAAAAAATCTTAAAAAACATAATTTATACATTAAAAATATTTAAAACAAATATAAATATCTATAATTATCTCGTGCATAGCACAGGTGATAAGCTAGTATATTATATAAGGAAAATGGGGTTTTTAACCCACAAGCTTTGTGGGAGCTCCAATATTCTAATCTTAATTTTCTAATTTTTTGATTTAAAAAAAAAATCTCAGCATTTATTGACTTCTCCCAACCCACAAGCATTTGTTGACTTCTTCCAACCCACAAGCCTTTTTGACTTCTGCATACCTATTGCTATACTCTTTTCAACTTCTTCTATATACTATGGTTCGTAATGTGATTGTTAAATTATTTTTTTATAAAAAATCTAAAAAAAATAATTTGTATATTAAAAATATATCTAAAATAAATATAAATTCATATTAAATCTATCTATCTATATCCATATCTATCCATCTATCTATCTATCTATCTATCTATATATATTATATAAGAAAAATGGGGTTTTTAACCCACAAGCTTTGTGGGCGCTCCAATATTCCAATCTTAATTTTCTAATTTTTTGATAAAAAAAATAAATAACCTCAGCATTTATTGATTTCTCCTAACCCACAAACCTTTTTGACTTCTCTCATAGTTATTGCAGCACCATTTTCAACTTCTCTCATACACTATGATTAGTGATGAGATTGTGAAATTATTTTTATAAAAAAATCTAAAAAAAATAATTTGTATATTAAAAAACTATCTAAAACAAATATAAATATCTATATCTATTTATCTATCTATCTATCTATCTATCTATCTATCTATCTATACTATCTATACTATCTATATATTAAGGAAAAAGGTCTTTTAAAACCCAAGGCTTGTGGAACCTCCAACATGCCAATCCTAATTTCTTGATTTTTTAATATTTTTTTTTTAAAAAAATTGACTTGGTGATTGGTGATTGGTTCAAAGATTGTCATAATTACACTATTGATTACAATAAATTCAAAGATTGTAATAATTACACTATTGATTACAATTAACACTTAATTTATAATAATTACACTTATTAAATGAATAACGCAATAAATGAAATCCTAATTTTCTTACTTTTTGCATCCCCAAGAGACCCATGTAATTATTGTGTAAATGCCTCTTAAATAAATAAATAAACACTTATTAAATTCTTTCAAACTCCTCGGTCAAACCCCATGTATTTAATATATAGATTTAATTTATATATTAAAAAAAATGAAAACAAATATAAATATCTATAATTATCCCGTGCATAGCCCGGGTGATAGGCTAGTCTATATATTAAGGAAAAGGGTCTTTTAAAACCCAAGGCTTGTGGAACATCCAACATGCCATTCCTAATTTCTTGATTTTTTAATATTTTTTTAAAAAAAAATTGACTTGGTGATTGGTGATTGGTTCAAAGATTGTAATAATTACACTATTGATTACAATAAATTCAAAGATTGTAATAATTACACTATTGATTACAATAAACACTTAATTTATAATAATTACACTTATTAAATGAATAACGCAATAAATGAAATCATAATTTCCTTACTTTTTGCATCCCCAAGAGACCCATGTAATTATTGTGTAAATGCCTCTTAAATAAATAAATAAACACTTATTAAATTCTTTCAAACTCCTCGGTCAAACCCCATGTATTTAATTTATATATTATGTAATTATTGTGTAAATACCTCTTAAATAAATAAATAAACACTTATTAAATTCTTTTAAACTCCTCGGTCAAACCTCATGTATTTAATTTATATATTAAAAAAAATGAAAACAAATATAAATATCTATAATTATCTCGTGCATAGCACGGGTGATAGGCTAGTATATATTAAGCAAAAGGGGGTTTTTAAACCCCAAGGCCTGTGGAAGCTTCAATATGTCAATCCTAATTTTCTAATTTAAAAAAAAAAAAAAATTAACCTCAGCATTTATTAACTTCTCTCTACCCACAAAACTTTTTGACTTCTTTCATAATTACTGCAGTACATTTTCCAAAACAAATATACTATCTATTTATTTATATCTATTTCTAACCCATACATTTTGTGAGAGTTCCAATATAATACTGGGGGTGGATAAAGATTATAATTACACTACAGTTTATAATTACACTTATAGCGATCCCGGTATTCCCTTGCTGTATTTGTTGTATTCGGACTTAGGTTCCGTGGAGGTGGTTGTTGTATATATCTTGTTTTGAATCCTCTACTCTTTGTATTTGAGTCTTGGGTTGTGTTGGGAAGATTTGAAATAGGTTGATTGAGCTTAGGAACCAAGACTAGATGCCCAGGTTTTAGCCTGTCTGCTCGAGCGGAGATTTTGACGCTCGAGCGGGATAATCACCCTTCCAGTATCTCCTCTGCAGGGTTAGACGCTCGAGCAGTGGTTTGGGCGCTCGAGTGGGAGTTTGTGTGTTACGCTCGAGCGGGGACTTGAACGCTCGAGCGGGAACCTGGTTCTGCGAAAGTACTGGAAGTGCGTATTCGCCGCTCGAGCGGCGGATTGGACGCTCGAGCGGGGGCTTGTAAGTGACGCTTGAGCGGGGGTTTCCACGCTCGAGCGGGGCGACTGGTTTAAGACTCCATGTTTTGACTTTTTAAAATCACTTTTTCACATCTCTTCTCTCTCTTACTTTTCCAAAAAACTCCATTGTTGAGCACCTCACTCTAAAACCTAACTTCTCTCTTAGGATTGATCTAGCTAGAGTGATTTCCTCACCTTTGGCCTTTACAAAAAGGTTGTTGATCGTCGAGGGCTATCTTTTGATCCAGGAAACTTGTGATTTGGAGCATTTTCGTTTTCATCATCTTCTCCATTGAGGTGTTATCTTTTGAGGTAGGGATTTCTACTCACTACTATGGGTTTTGACATAGATTTTTGGGCATTTCGTTAAATGGCTTGATTTTGAGATCTAGGGTTTTAAAATGTGTGAAAGAGGGTTTGTTATTTTGATTCTAAAATGTATATTTTGGGTTTCAAAATAGCGGTATTGTTATTGGTTGATGAAATACAGACCATTGGGTCGATATTGAAAAATAGGGAGGAATGCCCTAATTTGTATATATATTAATTGGTAAAATAAATTTGGAAAAGTTATGGAATTATGGAATTGAGTTGTAAATAATGAAATTGGCTCATTATATGGTGAAATGATGGAGTTGGATTTGTTAATCACTCACTTTTGAAAACATTGATATTTTATCTGTTGGAGTTTTATTTATCTGTTTAGAAATAATTGCTTGGGCTACCGGTGGAGGGTAGTTTTGATTGTTGTAGACAATGCATGATGACTAAGCAAACTAAAACTAATCAGTTGGAAGCGTCATAGAGTATGATGGTGAATAGAATACATTAACGTTATGAGTTGATTGATTGTGTATATGACCCATGTGTATATACGTTGTATGTGTGGGAGGAGATAGGGGATGTACTCCGCGGTTTAGGGGAAGATAGGGGATGGACCTCTAAACCGGATGTTGTTTGGGAGGAGATAGGGGATGGACTCCACTCATACAGCTCATATGCTTGTCAGTTAAAGTGTTGATATAGCTCATATGTTTATCTATGGAAGTGTTGATATAGCTCATATGCTTATTTGTTGAATTGATAATGTAGCTTCTATGCTTATCTAAAGTGAAATGGAAAACGTCTCATGTGAGTTATTATTTCGTTTGGAGTATGTGGCTAGGTTCTGAGCCACGGTTATGAATTGGAAATGAAAATGAAATGGAAATGAAATGAAATGAAACATAGACATAGTGGTCATGTAATGGGAATGAGTTATGAATTGATTTATGAAAATTAAACATTTATCAATTACCAATGTCTTAGTTATTGCTCATACAGTGTTTAGCATATCTCTACTGGGCGTTGGCTCACCCTATATGGGACATTATTTTCAGGTACAGATAGCATGCCACCTCCAAGGACATAGCTTGGATGTATCAACAGACACCCCTTTCCCGGAAACCACATAGCCTAAGAACTTAACTTCCTCTAGCCAAAACTCACACTTCCCAAATTTGGCATACAGCCTATGGGCTCTAAGTAACTCAAGCACCACTCTTAGGTGTTCCTCGTGCTCCTTCTCAGAAGGTGAATAAATAAGAATGTCGTCCACGAAAACGACCACAAAACGATCCAAGAATTCCCGGAAGATCCGGTTCATCAAGTCCATAAAGACTGCCGGTGTGTTGGTAAGCCCAAATGGCATCACCAGAAACTCATAATGGCCATACCGCGTACGGAATGCCGTCTTTGGAATATCCTCCTCCCTGACCCTCAACTGGTGGTAACTCAATCTCAAGTCTATCTTAGAGAAACAACGGGAACCCTTCAACTGGTCAAACAAATCATCTATATGGGGCATAAGGTACTTATTCTTAACCGTAGCCTGATTCAACTTCCAGTAGTCGATACACAATCTCAAGGCACCATCTTTCTTTTTAGCAAAGAGGGCCGGTGCTCCCCACGGTGAAACACTCGGGAGAATGAAGCCCTTATCTAGCAATTCCTAGAGCTGAATCTTCAGCTCACTCAACTCGGCTGGGGCAAAACGATAAGGTGCCATAGAAATCGGCGCCGTGCCGGGCACTAAATCAATAGAGAACTCTATCTCACGGTGAGGCGGCAAACCAACAAGATCCTTAGGAAAAACATCTGAATACTCAGAAACCACTCTCGGCAATGCAATCTGGGTCTCATCACACTCACCACTCAAGAAGTTAGCAAGTAGACCACTAAGCTCACTCTGCCCTCGCGGATCATACCCCGGTGGCAAAACACTACCAACCCGGTCCCCCAAGAAATGGAAACACTCTCCGCTCACGGTACAACAAGTGACCCTCTGGCGGTAGCAATCAATAACTGCCCGGTATGACGATAACCAGTCCATACCTAAAATAACATCAAATCCTTTCATGGGCATAACTACAAAAGGAAACGGAAGCCTATGATCATCAACCTCTATATCACAACCTTTACATCCGTGTTTCAAAATCAACTCACCCCCAATAGGCGACACGACACAAATAGGAGACGCTAATAGTGCTAACTCCAACTCCAACACAGATGCAAATGCAGCAGATACAAAAGAATGAGACGCACTCGTATCAATCAATACACTAGCAACCGAGTTGCAAAATAGAAAGGTACCTCTCACTACTGATGGAGCCGGTACTAGGTCCTGCGAGGTAACAGCATACACGCGCCTTGTAGGCCTCTGATCCAATTGCTCACCTCTAGGAGCATACGACTGCTGCACAGACTGGGATGACGAAGCTCCCGGATTGGCCCTCGAGGCCTGCACAGACTGAGCTGGCTGATAACTCTGCGTCTGCCTAGAACCAGACACTCCTGAAGTGGCACTCAACTGTGGGCAAAACCTCTTCAGGTGCCCAGGCTGTCCACACTGATAACAAGACAAAGGCTGGCCCCTGCCTTGACTCTGGCCCTGAGGTCTGGCTGAAGAAGAAGCAGCTCGCTGACCCTCTCCCCTTTGCGGGCAAACCGAAGACTTGTGACCCAACTGGCCACATGCAAAACAAGTCAAGCCTCCCTGACTACCTCTCTCGGAGCCTGCACTCGGTACCGGAAAAGTCGATCTAGCCAAACCACCCTGAGACTGCTGAGGGATAAAACCCCTCTGTCTCCTGCCATCACTCTGGCCCTCTTGGCTCCTCTTGGAACCTTGCTGCTTCTCATCATCCTCCTCTTGCATCATAATCTCCGTATGAGCAGCCGCATCCACCAGATGTCTATACTCTCGGATGTAAGACCCACCAACTCTTAACTTGAGGCCCCGCCTCAACTTCCGCTCAAACTCATAGCAACGGCGTTCCTCAGACGCCACTAGTTCAGGTGCAAACCTGGACAAGCTAGTAAAAGTAGCCTCAAATTCGGCCACTGACAAACCCTGCTGCTTAAGCCGGCTAAACTGATCCCTCAGCTTCTCTCTAGCAGTTGCAGATAAAAACCTCCCCTGGAAAGCCTCTACAAAAGCCCACCATGCGCCACCAACACGGGCCTTCTCATACTTCCACCATTGACCCGCATCTCCCTTCAGCTGGAAGGATGACAAGGTCACCTTTAGAGTCCCATCCTCGATGCCAAGCATCTCGAATGTCTTCTCCATCTGTTCCAACCACTCGTCAGCCTTAAGTGGCTCTTTCGGATCTCCAATAAATTCGTCCGGGTTAGACCGGAAAAATTCTCTCTTCAAGAAAGAAGGCCCTGCTTCTGCAACCTGATGCTCAGCTCTGAGAATATCCAAAGCTCCCGCTATCTCTCGGGCCAAAAGTCACCCATAGCCTGCTGACCCACTAGCTCGGCCACATTGGCCTGACCAACTCCCTCCTACATTTCCGGAACTTCATCCGGTAAAGACGCCACCTGCCTCCTAGGCCTACCACGCCTACCACCTCGTCCTGACATCCTATTAAAGGTAACAAAGACGTTAGCACATTCATAAATGTGCTGAAACTAAACACCCACGTCCTAATGCATGGACCACTGTGATTCACTCCACGTAAGCACATAGACACGTAAGCACTTACGAATTTCATTCCAGGATAATGACAGTCCCAAGGCATTACTAGATTTCCGGTTAGAAACAGCATTGATCAAGTGCTTTTCCAACAAGACTCACAGAAACCCAAGGATCCAATCGATATCCCAAAAATCAAATCCCATACCCAAATAGTCACATAAACATGCTATCACAAAAACACATTACATTACACTTAAGTCTCTAACAAGCGAGACAAAACCATTGTGATACTAATCACTTCCCACGTACCCAAAGTATTCAAACCCGGTACGCTCTGATACCAAGTTGTAACGCCCTCATAAAAGCAACATTAAACCCATCAATATAGAAATGCATTGATATAGAAAATGTCCCCATCTTTCTATTCATCAGAGTAATTCATTACAAAAAGTATTACATGTTAACAACAAAAGCAAATGCCCTAAGGGCTTACAGCTTTCCAAGTTAACACTTGGTTACAAAAAGAGAGTATTAACTCAATTACACATTAAGCCCTTGGCTTGAAACTACATGTAATACATCACAAGAAAGCAACACCAAAAAGTCTGTTAGCCGCTAGCCTCCCAAGCTAAATCCTTGGAGGTGGCATGCTACCTGTACCTGAAAATGATGTTTCCATATAGGGTGAGCCGCAGCCCAGTAGTAATACACTAAACCAGCTATGAATAGTGACTAAAAGATTAGTAGTTGATAGATGGCCAACACTACTACATCCACAATTATTACCTTACAGTTCCATGACATACAAGCCCATGTTACAATTCATTTCCCATTTCTTTCAATTCTCAATTTATAACCATAGCTCAGAACCTGGCCAACAACTTATATGAGGCGGTAACTCATATTAAACATTTTCCCATTTCATAATAGATAAGCATACTAGCTATATCAACACTTCCATAGATATGCATAAAAGCAATACCACACTTCCCAAGACAAGCATATGAGCTGTGTCAGCACATCACTAGATAAGCGTATAAGCTATATCTACGGAGTCCATCCCTTATCTCCTCCCAAACAACGTCCGGTTTAGAGGTCCATCCCCTATCATCCCCTAAACCGTGGAGTACATCACCTATCTTCTCCAACACAACACAATGCATATAAACAATAATTATACACATCACCAAATCAATACATAAAGTTAATGTATTCTTTCAACTGTCATACTCAATGACACATTCCATTGATTAGTTTCCGTTTGCCTAATCTTCATGCATTGTCTACAACAATTAAAACTATCCTCCACCGATAGCCCAAAGCAGTTATTTCTAAATAGAAAATAAATGCACAAAATAGATAATATATCAACATTTCAATTCGGTGAGTGATAAACAATCCAACTACACCCTTTAATCTCATACACTTCCAATCTCAACATTTCCAATTCAATTCCTCATTTATCACAATTAATTATACCAATAAATTAATCAATGTAATTAGGGCATTTTCCATAACTAACATTACAACCCTTAAGGTTCCATTTTCATCAATGTATTAACATAAATTCCATCTCCCTATACCAAACATGCATCTAGGTTTATTATAAATAAAAACCCCAACTTTTGTAAAATTACACAAAGGCCCAAACTTTGTCAAAATTACACAATAACACCCAACATATCAAAATGCTAAAATTGAAAGACAAAATCCATAAGGAGGAGTAGGATATCCCTACCTCAAAAGATGGAACCCAATGAAGAAGATGAAGAAAATGGAAATGCTTCAAATCGCAAATTTCTTGGATCAAAAGATAGCCCTCGACGATCAACAACTTTTTTGTAAAGGCCAAAGGTGAGGAAACAACTCTTACTAGATCAATCCCTAGAGAGAAGGGAAGGATTTAGAGAGAGAAGCTCAACAATGGAGTTTTTGGAAAAGTATGAGAGAGAAGAGAAGTGAAAAAGTGATTTTAAAAAGTCAAAACACGGAGCTTTAACCCAGTCGCCCCGCTCGAGCGGCACTCACAGACTCCCGCTCGAACGGCCAATCCCCCGCTCGAGCGTCGGATGCACACTCCCAGTACTTTTGCAGACAGGTTCCCCGCTCGAGCGACACACACAAACTCCCACTCGAGCGGCCAATTCCCCGCTCGATCGTCCAACACTACACAGGAAATATTGGATGGGTCTATTCTCCGCTCGAGTGCCCAAATCCCCGCTCGAGCGGACAAGCCAAAATCTGGGCAACTAGACTTGGTTCCTAAGCTCAACCAACCTATTCCAAACCTTTCCTACACAACCCAAGACTCAAATATAGAGAGTAAAGGATGTAAACAAGATATACACAACAACCAATTCCACAGAGTCTAAGTCTGGATACAACAAATAAAGTAAAGGGAAACCGGGATCGCTATAAAAACCTTTGGAATGGAGTTTTGGGAACACTACAGATCACTAAAAATCTGGGGAGAGTGACGTTGTGGAATGAAAATTTATCTATCTATACTTATATATTAAAAAAAAATTAACACTTATTAAATTCTTTTATGTCGTTTTAATTTTTCTAATACACACATTCTTTTTAATTTTTCACATACCTATTGTAAACAGTAAGTCTAATTTTTACTTTCTCCTTCTTAACTTCTCACTTCTACACTTTCAACTTAAGTGACCACGTATGCAAACAGTAAGTTTTCTTTTTGTTTTCTCCTTCTTGACTTTTCCTTTTGTTTATTGTTTTAATATTGTAGTTAGATAGCACATAAAAATATTTGTGATTTGTCTTATAATTTGATTTTTTAATATAATTGAAGTTATTTTTTTAAATGTCATTGTAGTTAGTTTAATAGTTCTTTTTTTCATTTATTTATTTTATTATGGGAAAAATGTGATGTGATTGTAGTTTGTTCAATGACTATTTTTTTTAATATGATTGTTGTAGTTAGTTCAATGGATTTTTTAATGTTATTTAATCTTTTTATTTACTATTTTAATTTTATTTTTCATTTTTTAATATGATTGAAGTTAGATAAATATAAACCCTTACAAAGAGAAAAATGTGATTATAATTAGTTGAATGATTCTTTTTTTTTTTTAATGTGATTGTAGTTAGTTTAATAGTTTTTTTTTCATTTATTTATTTTATTATGGAAAAAATGTAATGTGATTGTAGTTTGTTCAATGATTATTTTTTTTAATATGATTGTTGTAGTTAGTTCAATGGTTTTTTTTAATGTTATTTAATCTTTTTATTTACTATTTTAATTTTATTTTTGATTTTTTTAATATGATTGAAGTTAGATAAATATAAACCCTCACAAAGAGAAAAATGTGATTATAATTAGTTGAATGATTCTTTTTTTTTAATGTGAGTGTAGTTAGTTTAATAGTTCTTTTTTTTATTTATTTATTTTATTATGTGAAAAATGTGATGTGATTGTAGTTTGTTCAATTGCTCTTTTTTTTTTAATATGATTGTTGTAGTTAGTTTAATGTGTTTTTTTTTAATGTTATTTAATCTTTTTATTTACTATTTTAATTTTATTTTTGATTTTTTAATATGATACTTTATTATGGAAAAATGTGATGTAATTGTAGTTTGTTCAATGGCTCTCTTTTCTAATATGATTGTTGTAGTTAGTTCAATGGTTTTTTTTTTTTAATGTGATTTAATCTTTTTATTTACTATTTTAATTTTATTTTTTAATATGATTGAAGTTAGATAAACATAAACAAAAGGGGATTGTACTCATTAGGGTCACATAATGTACCAATTATTGATGATGATTAGATTGTATTTTGACCCCAAAAAAAATTGTAATTGATCTTTTTAACTCACTATGTTTTTTGAAAAATAAATTATTGTGTTTTTTAATTATCAATTGACTTAATTTGTGATTGATTTTTTTAATAATTGATGATGATTAGATAACGTTAAAAAAATTGTGATTTGTATGATTGAAGTTATCTCATTTTGTTTATAATTTGATTTTTTTAATATGATTGAAGCTAGATAAACATAAACACTCTAAAAAAAATGTGATTGTAATTTGTTCAATGGTTCTAAATATTCTTTTTATTTACTATTTCAATGGTTCTTTTTTTAAATGTAATTTAATCATTTTATTTACTGTTTTAATGGTTCTTCTTTACAATTATTTTTTTTATTATAAAAAAAATATGATTGTAGTTAGATAGCATAAAAAATATTTGTGATTTTTATGATTGAAGTTATCTCCTTTTTTTATTTGTATTTGGTCTAGCCAAATGCAAATTATAATTTGATTTTATTAATATTATTCGAGTTAGATAAACATAAACACTTACAAAGAGAAAAATGTGATGTAGTTAGTTCAATGGTTCTTTTTTTTTAATGTGATTGTAATTAATTTAATGGTTCTTTTTTTTCATTTATTTATTTTTATTATGGAAAAAATGTGATGTGATTGTAGTTTAAAAACGGTTCTTTTTTTAATGTGTTAATGGTTCCTTTTTTTTCAAGAATGCTGATGGAAGGCCCACAACAATTTAAATTTTAGTTATACTTTGTTTTATTTATTCAGTGAATTTGGAACAAATGCAATAAATTCTTATTTTTATTACTTTAATTATGCAATTGTCAACATTTTCTTTTAAAATTACGTATATTTTATGCTAACAATTTAAAAATATGTTTGATATAATTATAAATAATTTTTTTAAATTCAATCCCGTGCATAGCACGGGTGATATACTAGTATATTATATAAGGAAAATCAACAATGCTAGGTATCATGAAAAGTCTTTCATGAAAATGGTCATGAAAGATTTGTGACCTTTGGATTACACTTGCAATAAAGCACCACACACTAATCAAGGTAATCTAAGGGTTACAAATTTTTCATGATCATTTTCATGAAATTTTTTTCATGATCCCTAACATTTCTCAAGGAAAATAGGCTTTTAACCCACAAGTTTTGTGAAAGTTCCAATATTTCAATCCTAATTTTTTAATTTTTTGATTTAAAAAAAATAAATAACTTAGCATTTATTGACTTCCCCCTACCCACAAACTTTTTTGATTTCTCTCATAGTTATTGCAGCACCCTTTTCAACTTTCCCCATATACTATGGTTAGTGATGGGATCATTAAATTATTTTTATAAAAAATCTAAAAAAAATAATTTGTATATTAAAAAAATATCTAAAACAAATATAAATATCTATATATATATATATCTATCTATCTATATATTATATAAGAAAAATGAGATTTTTAACCCACAAGCCTTGTGGGAGCTCCAATATTTCAATCTTAATTTTCTAAATTTTTTATTTAAAAAAAAATCTAAGCATTTATAGACTTCTCGCAACCCACAAGCCTTTTTGACTTCTCTCATACCTACTCCTACACCCTTTAGAACTTCTCTCATACACTATAGTTAGTGATGAGATTGTTAAATTATTTTTATAAAAAAATCTTTAAAAAAATAATTTGTATATTAAAAAAATATCTAAAACAAATATAAATTCTTATTAAATCTATCTGAGAGGGAGTTTTTTTATGTGTACTTGGGGCCGAGCTAGGCCCAATCATTGCAGTGGATCGATTCATGGGCCGTAGTAAAAAGGACTTCACAGATTGGACTTAGCTTTGTTAGCTTGGTCCAAGTATGGTGGCAATTACTTCAGTCGAAGAGATGGCTACAAATAATGCGGTCCGTATACTCCGGTTCAAAGTATAGTGAGCAGTAACTGAGCTAAAGCGTCGCTTGTGGACGAGTCAAGCTGAATTGTAAGAGCAAGGTGGGACCGAGCTAGGTGAAGCTCGGTTAAATCCGCCTCTTAAGTATGTGTTACCTCGGTTATTTATCATACTACCGAGGTAAAACCATTTCACTTGGTTAAAGCATTGAGGAGGGTATTGAAGGATAAGCATTATCTTTCAGAATGTGATTCCTAGGAGGACTCTACATTGAGGAGTAAGAGTCCTACTAGGATTGTGCCACGCAGAAACTATAAAGGCTCGTAATAAAACCTATGAACAGGTATCACAACTTTGATTCTCGAATACATAGAGCTTTTGTCTATTTGTCTATTTTGCTGGCTTAGGCATCGGAGAGGTATCCAGCACACACCCGCCAGCTAGCTCACGTTTGTGTTTTCAGGGAGTAAAGCGACGACGTTTGGAAGAGTGCAAACTTGATCAATAGGATTATACGAGAAGATTATTTCGTGCTCGTATAAAGCGAATGGCCAAGCAGAAGCTTCAAACAAAGTCGTCCTAGATGGTTTAAAGAAAAGGTTGGAGAGAGAAAAAGGCAAATGGGCTGGGAAGCTTCCTCATGTTTTATGGGCTTACTGTATCACATATCAGTGATCAACTGGAGAAACGCCTTTTTCCCTGGCTTATGGCATGGAGGCAGTAATCCCATTAGAAGTAGGTCTCCCCACTATTAAAAGTGAAAATTTTGACCCAGACTTAACTGGAGAAGCCATAGCCTTGGAACTCTACCTTGCCAAAGAGAGAAGAGAAAGAGCTCTTGTTTACATTGTTTCTTACCAGCAGGAGTTATCCAGAAAACATAACAAAACGGTACATCCAAGGCAATTCAAGATTGGGGATTGCGTATTACGCAAAGTAATGGGCAACACTTTGGTACCCGGAGATGGCAAGTTGGGACCTAACTGGGAAGGACCATACAAAGTGGTTGGCAAGAATAACCAACATTTATCTCTCTTCAGCCGAGATAAGGATCTAGGCTGAAGAGGTTGGCAAGAATAACCAACATTTATCTCTCTTCAGTCGAGATAAGGATCTAGGCTGAGGAGGTTGGTAGGAATAACCAACATTTATGTCTCTCTAGCCGAGATAAGGATCTAGGCTGGAAAAGGTTGAAGACAAACAGATTAAAAAGCTAATAAATCGGGATGGTTATCTCGACCAAAAAAGTTCCAGACATACCAATTAAAGTTGAGACAAACACAAGCAGGATATGAACCGGGCAAAAAAAAGGGAAAAATAGCAGATTTCATTCAAGATTAGAACTACAGTACAAGAGGTGGGGCTTTAGCCCGGTTACAAATTCTTTCAAAAAGTTAGCATTAAAAGAAGAAAATACATGATCAAGCAAATAGGTCATCCAAATCGGCATCCAAGTCAACCCGAGCTTCACCACTCGGTAGCCCAATGTTGGCAGGTAGGTCGGTCACCGCCGTATCTTCAACTGTAATGGGCACATGTGGATCTACTCGAGCTGACTGAGCAGTTTGGAGACCATGATCACTAGTAGCAGCTGGGGCGTTTTCTGGTTCTGAGGATACCTCATCCTCCTCCCCTACTTGGAGCAATTTTTTTTGGATAGCATTGACGTAGTTCGCCATGTAACTCGGAATGAAGTGGGGAGGAGGGTTCTGGAAGACCTCAGTTTCTTGGCCAAAACCGAGCTTTGTGGCAACCGTCTTCCATCCGCATTTGAAAAATATATCCTTTGAAGCTTCGCACTGCAGAATGTAGGTGGCTTCTCATTTCTTGTAGCCACAGTTTTCTGCATCTTCCATCTTCTTCTGCAGCTCGGCAATCTCTGCACCCTTCATTTTCTCAAGCTTGGCCAGCTTGCATAGATATTTGTCTTTCTGCTTGGCCAAAGCCTTCTGCTTATCTGCTTCAGCCAAGTTGACCAACCCTGTGAGTCGAGTTATTTCAGATTCAAGCTCGGCCATCTTTTGCTTGGTCTTGTTCAGCTCGGCCGTTTTGGTGTTGGCGTCTGCAACAACCAGCCGTGCTATCTTACGCAACTCTAGCACGCACTTATGAGCAACATGATTCTTCTGCATGGCCTGCAAAAGAGCGGACAGAAATTTTGAGTAAAACCGAGCAAACAAATGCACAAAGTTGAAAAGCAAAAAAATGCACTTACCAGCACCATCGACTTAGTTGCTGAGTGGATGGCCTTGAGCTCAGTTAGGTGATCGTGGTGCTCCATGTCGGCGGGCAGACAAACGCTTTTGGCAAGATTGAAAGTGAGAGAGTGGTCCTTGTCTGCTACTACCAAGTCAGCACTAGAAATAGACCGGTTCCTGTATGTTATCTTTGGTTCCCATTCAGAAAGGCTAGCCCGGTCAGAACGCACGGGCTCTGGGCTCGGTTGCATGGACTGGGGGAGCAAGGTGTCATCTTCGTCCACAAGGTGTTGTGGCTCGGTTAAGGGAGTGCGAGCACGCTTCATCGATCGGGATGACGAAGCTCGAGTTGTGGGGAAAGCCACCACTGTATCAGTTGTTTGACCGGCTTGTGTTGTCTCGGTCTAAATCCTGCTGTTTGGAGTTGAGGTTGTCTCGGTGATTAGGGCACGCACAGCTCGGAGCTTTGCCATCTCTTGTTCTTCGGTTAAGGGAATAAGGTTGATTTGGCGAAGAGTTGAATCTGGTTCTGGTGAAGGTTCCAGAAGGAAGTCAGTCACCCTGGTCTTCCCCCTTCCACTATATCTGTATATTGGTTCAAAATTGAGTAGCTCGGCCCAACCTCAATCGCGGTACCGAAGCACGGCGCGGAAAGCATCTAAATTAGGGTATTGGTATTGTGACTTTAGTTGGTTCAAGTTTGTACATGGAGAAAGACAACGGTTAGCACAGTGTAAAAGTTGTAAGCAACAAGAGCAAAAATCAGACAAACTGAGCCGAGGTATTCATACCGGCTGTTCCTTTATTCCAATTAATATCGTAGCCCGGTATCTAGGCTTTCTGGTCTTCAAAATTGCCAGAAACCCAGAAAAAGTCATCTTCGTTTACGTCTTTGTCCGGTGTGTTTTTAATTATTTTCTCTCGGCGTCTTCTTATTCTTAAATAATACACCCAGCCGTCTTCATTCTGGCCAAGTGAGTATTGGTGAAATAGCTCGACTAAACCAAGGTTAAGCCTGAGCCGGCGATTTAGCTCGGCAATGCCATTTATTATTCTGTAAGAATTGGTGCTAAGTTGGGTTGGGCATAGTCTAGTTTGCCTAAGGAATTCGCATAATAGTGGCTGAACGGGGAATCGGAGTCCGGCCTCTACAATGGATATGACGGTGAAGGAAACGAAGCCCGATTTTCCCCAGGGAGTTGTATCTAGCTCGGCTAATGAAAGGTGGACGTCATCAGGGATGTTGTAGTCCTTGCGAAATTCGGCAATGGCCCTTGGTGAGTTTACCAGGAACCGGTATTTGCCCATTTATAACTTAAATTATGTATAACTTAGCCCAAAGTCCCAGCTTGGTGTTAAGATGATATTGTGTATCTCGGTTGAGTGTGCAAAGGTGTGCCTGGCCAACCTAGTCGAAGTCTGCAAAGTGGAGATAAAAAGTGTTATGCCCAGATCACTGGATCGGGCTAAAAAAGAAGGATAAAAAATAAAAAACCTAGTTCGGTCAAAAAGGTTACAGCCCATTCTTAGTTCAGTCATAACCCAGGGTGTGACTCCAAGTTTTTGTTCGGTCATTGAGTAGGAGGGTCCTTAGTTCGGCCGTAATGCAAGGGGTGGCTCGAAGTTCTAGCTCGGTCATTTGAACAGGACCCTAGTTCGGTCAGGATGTTATTTTGGATCAAAAACACCACATTACAGATTGTAGGTGAATCCGGTTAAAGTGTGATTGGGGACTTTCTTGTGGATTTTTGGGGATCAAGTGGTTCTTGCCCATTTATGTGAAAACTATAGAAGTGTGTTTGGAAAAAAACATGTGTATATATTTCCACTATATATATATTCACAAAGCAGAAACAAGGAAAATGAAAGGGTTGAGTCTCACTTACAGCTTGGATACGGAGGAACGAGGGTCGAGATTGAAGGGGCACCGGCATGAACACAAGCTTTTTTGGTGTTTTGAACGTGAAAATGGAAGCACAGAAGCACGAAGAGTGAGGGAAGATGAATAACGGTATGTTTGGTTAAAAAAGATAGGGTTTTTGTATAAAGCATGAATTTGGATGGGACTGTTCAAAATTTACGAGGTACGAAGACGGCTATGACAGCTGTATTCAACCAATAGGGGCCAACCACGTGTCTATGGGAATAGAAAGCAACTCAGATGTACGGCGTGACTGAAAAGACGTTTTTTGACCGGACAAATCGGAAGCCCGATAACGATTTAGCTCAATTGAAGGGTTAAACTTTTAGCTCGGCTGGTAACAAGTAACCCCAATCATGCTACACAGATGGAATTAAGGGGCAATTGAGAGGGAATTTTTTTATGTGTACTTGGGGCCGAGTTAGGCCCAGTCATTGCAGTGGACCGATTCGTGGGCCGTAGTAAAAAGGACTTCACAAATTGGACCTAGCTTTGTTAGCTATAGCGATCCTGGTTTTTCCTCTCTTTATTTATTGTATCCCGGACTCGGTTCCGTGGATGTGTTGTTGTCTCATTCTCATTTCCATCCTTTACTCTTTGTATTTGAGTCTTGGGTTGTGTTTGGCAGGTTTGAAACAGGTTGGTTGTGCTTTGAAACCAAAAGTCGATGCCCAGAATTTGTCCTTCATGCTCGAGCGAGGCTTTTGACACTCGAGCGGGCCCTTTGTTGTTGCTTCTCTGCTCAAGCGGGCGTTTTGACGCTCGAGCGTGAATTTCCTTCTCCCAGTATTTTTTTTCTCTACAGGTCTTCGTACGCTCGAGCGGGAGTTTTGACACTCGAGCGTGACCCTTTGATTTTGTTCCTCCGCTCGAGCGAGGAGTTTGATGCTTGAGCAGGGATCATCGCCTGTAAAACTTCTGTGAGTGTGCATCCGACGCTAGAGCGTGAGTCTGTGTCTGACGCTTGAGCGGGGGTTTCCACGCTCGAGCGAGGAGTGCAGTATATCAGTCCGAAGTTCGACTTTTTTGATCACTTTTTCAACTCCTTTTCTCTCTCTTGCTTTTCAAAACCCAAATTTGAGAGCCTCTCTCTCTAGATCTTAACTTCTCTCTACAAGATCATCTAGATCTATTGATATTCTACCTTGGTCCCTTTACAAAAAGTGTGGAGTTGGTCTTGCTCTTCATTTTGATCCGAAAATTTCGGTGTTTGGAGCACTTTGAGTTTTCATCATCTTCTCCTTTGAGCTCCGAATTTGAGGTAGGGATAACTACTCATTTATATGATCCTTGACATAAATTTTTAGTCATTTTGATTTAATGTTGATGTTGGGTGATTTTGGGTGTTAGGGTTTCTAAATGTATAAAGAGGGGTTTTGTCATTTTGACTCATAAATATGTATTTTGGGTCTTAAAGTGATGGTATTTGTCACGACCCCATTCCGCCCCTAGTAGAATGGTGCCATGATGGCCAGTAATTCGGGATTACCAAAGGCCACTTACAAGAAAACACACACAAATCAGAGTAAACATATGGGGCTTACAAATGCGGAAGCAATAATCAAAAGTAAAGTAGTCCATAAGAGCCGTGCTTGAGTTAAATGAGATGGCAAACATCTTATAGTAGCTTTAATACAAAATAATGACGTACACAAATTACATCTTGATCAAAAGGCTTCTCGGCCATCAAACACAAAATACAATAAAGTAACCAAGAAGCATAATCTTCAAGATCTTTGCAAAACATGAATCCAAAAACACATCGGCAAAACATGTCGGCTAAGCACAACTAGGCATCACCGCCGACCGCTCATCACCTACATATATATAGAGAGGGTGAGCTTGGATACTCGATGAATGGCATAAGTAATAAAGGGTTTACATGAATGATATCCGAGATCTTTTAAACAAATAATACATGAAACAAATCAAGTTCATCTATCAGGTCTTTCAAAGCTTCAAGAGATGCTTACTAACATCAATATAATACAAGTGATGGCATCTCGGACAAACAAGCCCACGCGGGAAACCGTCAGTGGCAAAGCAAGACAAGACAAGAGATCTCAAAACAATTGTGTAGTTGCATTATAGTCCCCGGACACTAAGGACTTGTGACACAAATGCTGATAGTCCCCAGCACGTCTGGACTTCCAAACTTTGTGCTACAAATGCTTATAGTCCCCTAGCACATACGGACTAGTGCCACAAATGCTTAAAGTCCCACACGTCACGGACCTCCAAGAATGTCATCAAAACAAGATATTACACTTGGTATACAAAATAGGGATAACATTCATGCCTACAAATACTTTCCAAAACAAGGCAAAAATAAGGCTTTTATCAAAACACTATAACATATCTTTATTAAAATACCACTCACATAGTTCTTGGGGCGTCGGCGTCAAGGTAAGCCCAAGTCCTACAAACACATGGCAAGTTCATTGAATGCACTTTTAAGCAGACTTCACATGCACACAAATGATCTCGGCATCCACTAAAGCTAAGTCAAATCAAAAGCAGACATCGTCCTCATCTCGGGAACAAGTTGGGCACTAACGAGGTCTTGGCCGAGGTCCAACACCTCCTCGCCGAGGTCTTGTCGAGGGCCACTTTCGAAGAGATGGAGCCGGGGAAAAATCTGGGTTTTCCCTCTGCTCCAAGAACATGAAGAACATGAACATGAAGATCAAGAAGGAGATGAATGCGAGGATCATAACTTATGATTATAAGACACGAGATTTCATGTTATGAGTTTAAAACCATGGACACGGATACCCATACAAGAAGACCATGCAAGAACAAACACAAATGCATGTAACTTGTTGCAAACTTTCGGATCAAATGAGGCTTTTCACAAGAACTTACGAACACTAGCTTTCTCTTTCTAAAACCAACTTGGAATCGATGCATGGCATGCAAAACATAATCAATCATGCAATGTAGCTAGAGGATCAATAGAAGCGACAAGAGTTAATCAAGATTCTAACCTCAATACTCGAATCTAACGGATCAAACACCAAGGATCAAGCTTGCACTCTACTTTCTCACTCTAGAACTCTTCCTAGAGCTCTCTCCTCAAGCACAAGATATGATACAAATGATACACTTCTAAGCTTGCATTTGGTTTAACCTTTCGGACACGTGGCGCTACGGGTTGGCTTAACTCAAAAAGGTGATGATGGAAAAGACAAGTCCCGACAAAGTGTGTTCAACAAGCTAGGCGGCAAGGGACTCCGGCGAGTAATGACATCGGCCAATAACAAGACCTCGGCAAGAAAAGGACAATGACTTGACTAATGATCTCGGCTAGGAAGGACAACACCCAAGCTGTGCCACACCTTGGCCTAGATGTACCACACCTCGGTCTAGGTTGTACCACTTCGAGACAAGATCACTTGGGTTCAAGGTAACATCTCGGCCTAGATAATACACACCTCGGCCTCGGCGATACCGCCTCGGCCGGATGTTAATCATCTCGGCCAATATGCGGAGTTAAAGGTGGAGGTCGGCTAAGGTTCAAAAAGCTGTTCTTAAATGCAAGGGCTCAAAGGTAAACTATGCTAAGTGACCTCGGCTATACTCTAGACAAGGTGCGAATTCAAGCAAGCATCAAATAGACAAAGCAAAGCAAAACAAGATAGATTGCAACCTTGGCAAGGCAAAATCATACAAAAGAGCAATGTATGCAAGCAAGACTAAGTCAAAGTGAGGGTTATTACATCCTACCAACATTAAAGAAGTTTGGTCCACAAACTTAGGTTACCTTGATCTGAAAACAATTCAGATATCGAACTTTCATCTCTTCTTCCATTTCCCACGTGGCATCCTTGCCAAGTGTTCCTTCCACTCAATTTTCACCATCACTATAGATTTGTTCCTTATTTGTTTCACTTGTGCATCAAGAATTCTCATCGGCTTCTCTTCATAGCTTAATTCTTCATCAACCACAATCCCAAAATGACTAATCACATGCGGGGATCCCGAATATACTTTCTCAACATCGAGATGTGAAACACATTGTGCACTTGACTTAATTCGGTGGTAGAGCAAGTCATGGCGATCGTGTTAATCTTCTCAAGAATTTCAAATGGCCCGATGTAACGAGGTGCTAACTTACCTTTCTTCCCAAATCTGAAATTCCTTTTGTTGGCGAAATTTTTAGAATACATGGTCCCCAATTTCAAACTCAATTCTCTTCTTCTCTGGTCGGCATAGCTCTTTTGCCGACTCTGGGCGGTCGATCCTCTGTCGGATAAGCTTAATCTTCTCGGTTGTCACTTGAATCGATTCGGGGCGATCAAAACTTTATCTCCTACTTCGGTCCAACATATCGGCGATCTACACTTCCTTCCATACAAAGCTTAAATGCGGTGCCATGCCAATCTTTGGCTT
This sequence comes from Camellia lanceoleosa, assembly GCA_025200525.1. Taxonomy (NCBI): domain Eukaryota; kingdom Viridiplantae; phylum Streptophyta; class Magnoliopsida; order Ericales; family Theaceae; genus Camellia; species Camellia lanceoleosa. The sequence goes on from CM045767.1 coordinate 50,017,759, forward strand.
GATAAGCTGTTGTTGTGGCGAACTCTACTAATGGTAAGTGTGTTTCCCAACTTCCTTTGAAATCCAATACACATAACTGAGCATATCTTCAAGTGTCTGATTTGTCCTTTACATGCGCCCATCGGTTTGGGGGTGAAAGCTTGTGCTAAACCTCAACTCGGTTCCCAAAGCCCTCTGTAAACTTTGCCAAAACACGCAAACAAACTTGGATCTCGATGCGAAACAATTGACATCGGCACTCCATGAAGTCTCACAATCTCATTCATATCTGATCTGACTAGTCGATTCGGCGATGAATGTAGTCTGAGCGAGCAAGAAATGTCTTGACTTAGTTAATCATCGATTATGACCCAAATCGAGTCCATCCCTTTACGTGTCTTGACAAACCAATCACAAAGTCCATGGAGATATGTTCCCATTTCCATTCGAGGAATCGACAAAGGTTGAAGGAGTCTGCTTTGGTCTCACGATGTTCTGCCTTCACTTGTTGACATTGTAGGCATTGGGATACAAACTCGGCTATCTCTCTCTTCATGTTTGGCCACCAAAAGGTCGCTTTACATCGTGATACATCTTAGTGTTTCTGGATGAGCAACAATTACGGAACCATGGGACTCTTGTAAAATCTTTCTTTTCAACTCGGGGCGTCGGCTACGCATAACCTTCCTCCAAACTTAAGCACTCCATTATCAAAGGTGTAACGACCTCGGCTTTAGTGATAATCTCGTCGGCTATCCGTTTGAGAATTTATCCTCCATTTGCTTTGCTTTTACTTCTTCAATGATGGTCGGCTCTGCCGAGATTATGGCTAAACACGCCAAACTTCCCAATGACTTCTGCTTAATGCATCGACTCTTGAGTTGGCTTTGCAGGTGGTCTTGAATCTGCATGTCGTAGTCCTTCAACAATTCCAGCCATCTCCTTTGCCTCAAATTTAGTTCATACGAGTGAATAAGTACTTCAAACTCTTATGATCCGTGAAAACTTGGCAAGAAGCTCCATACAAGTAATGACGCCAAATCTTTAAAGCAAACACCACGGTGCTAGCTCCAAATCATGGGTAGGATAATTCTTCTCATGAGGTTTTAATGGCGAGATGCATATGCTATGACCTTGCCCCTTGCATTAATACACAACCCAAACCCTTATGTGAAGCATCCTTTGTAAATCTGAAATTCTTCATTACTTGATGGGAGTACAAGAACTGGTCTTTGTAACTAACCTCGTCTTCAACTCTGGAAGGCTGATTCTCTATCTTTGGTCCATTCATATGTCACTCCTTACGAGTTAAGCTGCGTCAATGGCACCGCAATCCTTGAAAAGTCTTTTACAAACTTCTGTAATAACCGCCAAACCTAGAAAGCTGCGAACCTCGGACACATTGGTGGCGTTGGCCAATTTACCACGGCTTCAATCTTCTTTGGGATCAACAGAGATACCTTCTTCATTAATCACATGTCCCAAAAATGAAATATTGGAAAGCCAAAACTCACACTTACTCAACTTAGCATCTGACTTCACGTCCCTCAAGGTCTGTAGAGCAAGTCGCAGATGACTCTCATGCTCGTTTGTACTCTTGGAGTAGATCAATATGTCATCAATAAAAACAACCACAAATTCATCTAGGTGCGGCTTGAAGACTCTATTCATTAAGTCCATGAATCTTTCTTTGGCGCATTAGTCACTCAAATGGCATTACTAGAAACTCATAGTGGCCATATCTTGTTCGAAAGGCGTCTTCTCAATATCCTCGGCTTTAACCTTCAACTGGTGGTAGCCGACCTAAGGTCAATCTTGGAAAAGACTCTTGCTCCTTGTAGTTGATCTAGCAAATCATCAATCCTAGGCAAGCGGATACTTGTTCTTAATAGTTACCTTGTTAAGTTCTCTGTAGTCAATGCAAAGGCGGAGTGTACCATCTTTTTCTTAACAAACAAGATGGCGCTCCCCACGGTGAAGTGCTCGGCCTAACAAAACCTTTATCTAATAATTCTGTAGTTGTACCTTTAGTTCCTTAAGCTCATTTGGGGCCATTCTATAGGGTGTCTTGGAGATCGGTGTGTTCCGACACAATGTCCACGATGAACTCTATTTCTCTATCAACTAAGTGGTAGGGCAAATCATTCGAAAGATGTCGGGAATTCACTAACAAGCGGGATGTCGGCTAAATCAACATTTCCATTACGATCACTCAATATACTACACAAGTAGCCATGGCACCCTTTACGAATTAGCTTCGAGGCCTTAATGGGCCGAAATCAAGTATGGTGGGGTACTACCCTTTACCTCGGAAAATAACCTCGGCTTGTGCAGGGGTCTCAATGTGACACTCTTCGAAACACAATTAATTGATGCATAATTCTTTACTAAGCAATCCATTCCTAATATGGCGTCAATGTGGGTCATGTTTAACGGCAACAAATCAACTGATAGTTCTAGACCCTCAATCACAATAACACACGCCTTATAGATAGATGCAACAATCATGGTTCTCCCGGATGGAAGCGGACACATATAACACATAATCAAGAGGTTCTTGTTGTCTATTCAATTTCTCGGCAAACTTGGCGGAATCTGAATGAATCGTGAGAACAGAATCTATCAATATGTATGCATCTTGAGAGCAGATTGGGAGTATACGATACTCATGTCTCGCGTGCAGGTGTCTCCTGGCACCAGCATAAAAACTACGCCTCTGCCGTCTGTGTCCTTCAACGTTGCTTCCTGTCAGAGCCGAGGTGCTCCCACTTTTCTTACCATCATCGGTTCTTGACTTGGACAATCCTTCACCACGGTGACCCATTTCTCCACATTCAAAACAAGCGCTGGCCTAGCAGCAAACTCGAAATCGGCCTCCACAACTTGCACACATCGGCTTGGTACTACCTTCTGGTTCGAGTTGCTTGAGCTGCCCACATTTGTTTTCTTCTTGGAGTTGAGCGGAACTCGGCGGTTATCATAGTTCTGTCTCTTTCTCGATTCTCCCCTGTATTACGATGCGGTTGATTAAGCTTCGCAAGGATAGCCTTGTCCAAAACTCCTGCATAAGTCGGCATGTTGTGCATGTTGACTCTATCTATGTCGGTCGCGCAAACCGCTTTCAAACTTCTGGCTTTCCTATACTCATCATCGATCATATGAGTAGCGTACCTCGCCAATTCGGTGAAAGCTTCGGTCGATACCATCTTGTTTTGTTCCTTGTATCAAAGTCTGGAACTCAAGTGGTCTTACGGTCTCGTACACTAATGGGAAAGTGCTTGTTATAAAATAGCTCCAAAAATTTGGCCCAAGTTAAATCGGGATTTTCTTCTCGGGTCAAGATCCACCATCTTCGGCGTCGTCGTCCAACGTGAATGCGGCCGGTGCCACCTTACATACATCTGTGGGAAAGATCTCAAATAGCTTCTCCATTCCTAGGACCCATGCTTCGCTTTCATCGGCTCTATGCCCCTTGGAATCTCGGCGGGTTCATCTTCTTGAACTCCTTAATCAAAGTCGGGGTTCCTCTCCATACAAAATTTGGTGTGGAGGTACTTGAGTCTTGGAGGAGGTGGAGGCGGATCTGCACGTCGGCCATTAGTCTGTTCGGCCTGGGTAGTTGTAGCACTAGCATTCTGTTGTCTCACTTGTCTCAACTCCCGAGTTAACCCTTCTACTAGCCTTTCTAATCGGTCCAATCTGTCTTCGGATCGATCTCGGCCAACTGGTGGTCTCCCTCTCCTCATAGTGCTATGAGTATGCAAAATGTGACTTTAAAACAAACTGCACAACAAAGCATGTATGCTAGCAACAAGTAGTTATGCCGAGATGATGTACACATTGTCAAGTAACAAGCAATATGATGCAATCCTTGTATCAAGTTTAAGGGAAATTCCTATGCTCTGTAGGACTCAAGTGTGTGAATAACGTACTACATGAAACTTGTGCTCTGATACCAATCTGTCACGACCCCATTCCGCCCCTAGTAGAATGGTGCCATGATGGCCAGTAATTCGGGATTACCAAAGGCCACTTACAAGAAAACACACACAAATCAGAGTAAACATATGGGGCTTACAAATGCGGAAGCAATAATCAAAAGTAAAGTAGTCCATAAGAGCCGTGCTTGAGTTAAATGAGATGGCAAACATCTTATAGTAGCTTTAATACAAAATAATGGCGTACACACATTACATCTTGATCAAAAGGCTTCTCAGCCATCAAACACAAAATACAATAAAATAACCAAGAAGCATAATCTTCAAGATCTTTGCAAAACATGAATCCAAAAACACATCGGCAAAACACATGTCGCTAAGCACAACTAGGCATCACCGACACCTCATCACCTACATATATATAGAGAGGGTGAGCTTGGATACTCGATGAATGGCATAAGTAATAAAGGGTTTACATGAATGATATCCGAGATCTTTTAAACAAATAATACATGAAACAAATCAAGTTCATCTATCAAATCTTTCAAAGCTTCAAGAGATGCTTACTAACATCAATATAATACAAGTGATGACATCTCGGACAAACAAGCCCACGGTAAACCGTCGATGGCAAAGCAAGACAAGACAAGAGAGATCTCAAAACAATGGTGTCGTTGCATTATAGTCCCCGGACACTAAGGACTTGTGCCACAAATGCTTATAGTCCCCACAGCACGTCTGGACTTCCAAACTTTGTGCTACAAATGCTTATAGTCCCCTAGCACATACGGACTAGTGCCACAAATGCTTAAAGTCCCTCGCGTCACGGACTTCCAAGAATGTCATCAAAACAAGATATAACACTTGGTATACAAAATAGGGATAACATTCATGCCTACAAATACTTTCCAAAACAAGGCAAAAATAAGGCTTTTATCAAAACACTATAACATATCTTTATTAAAATACCACTCACATAGTTCTTGGGGCGTCGGCGTCAAGGTAAGCCCAAGTCCTACAAACACATAGCAAGTTCATTGAATGCACTTTTAAGCAGACTTCACATGCACACAAATGATCTCGGCATCCACTAAAGCTAAGTCAAATCAAAAGCAGACAACATCCCTCATCTCGGGGAACAAAATTTGGGCACTAACGAGGTCTTGGCGAGGTCCAACACCTCCTCGCCGAGGTCTTGTCGAGGCCACTTTCGAAGAGATGGAGCCGGGAAAAATCTGGGTTTTCCCTCTGCTCAAGAACATGAAGAACATGAACATGAAGATCAAGAAGGAGATGAATCGAGGATCATAACTTATGATTATAAGACACGAGATTTCATGTTATGAGTTTAAAACCATGGACACGGATACCCATACAAGAAGACCATGCAAGAACAAACACAAATGCATGTAACTTGTTGCAAACTTTCGGATCAAATGAGGCTTTTCACAAGAACTTACGAACACTAGCTTTCTCTTTCTAAAACCAACTTGGAATCGATGCATGGCATGCAAAACATAATCAATCATGCAATGTAGCTAGAGGATCAATAGAAGCGACAAGAGTTAATCAAGATTCTAACCTCAATACTCGAATCTAACGGATCAAACACCAAGGATCAAGCTTGCACTCTACTTTCTCACTCTAGAACTCTTCCTAGAGCTTCTCTCTCCTCAAGCACAAGATATGATACAAATGATACACTTCTAAGCTTGCCTTTGGTTTAACCTTCGGACACGTGGCGCTACGGGTTGGCTTAACTCAAAAAGGTGGTGATGGAAAAGACAAGTCCACGACAAAGTGTGTTCAACAAGCTAGGCGGCAAGGGACTCCGGCGGTAATGACATCGGCCAATAACAAGACCTCGGCAAGAAAAGGACAATGACTTGACTAATGATCTCGGCTAGGAAGGACAACACCCAAGCGGTGTGCCACACCTTGGCCTAGATGTACCACACCTCGGTCTAGGTTGTACCACTTCGAGACAAGATCACTTGGGTTCAAGGTAACATCTCGGCCTAGATAATACACACCTCGGCCTCGGCGATACACGCCTCGGCCCGGATGTTAATCATCTCGCCAATATGCCAAAGTTAAAGGTGGAGGTCGGCTAAGGTTCAAAAACTGTTCTTAAATGCAAGGGCTCAAAGGTAAACTATGCTAAGCTGACCTCGGCTATACTCTAGACAAGGTGCGAATTCAAGCAAGCATCAAATAGACAAAGCAAAGCAAAACAAGATAACAGATTGCAACCTTGGCAAGGCAAAATCATACAAAAGAGCAATGTATGCAAGCAAGACTAAGTCAAAGTGAGGGTTGTTACAGTATTGTTGTTGGTTGTTGATATTGGTGCCTTTGGGTCAAAGTTGAGAAAGAGGGAGGAAAGCCCTTATTTTTGTTATGAATTAATTGATATAATTAATTTGGGAATGTTATGGAAATACGAAATTGAGGTGGAAATGATCAAATTTTCATAATATGAGATAGAATGGTGGAGTTGGATTTATTAATCGCTCACTTTGAAAATGTTGAATATATATCTGTTGAGGCATTTATTATCTATTTAGAAATAACTGCTTTGGGCTATCGGTGGAGGATGGTCTTGATTGTTGTAGACAATGCATGATGATTAGGTGGACTAAAATTAATCAATTGAATATGTCATCGAATATGACGGTTGGAATAATACATCAAATTTATGTATTGATTGATTATGTATATGATATATGTTTATATACATTGTATTGTGTGGAAGGAGATAGGGGATGTACTCCACGGTTTAGGGGAAGATATGGGCTGGACTCCTAAACCGGATATTGTTTAGGAGGAGATAGGGGATGGACTCCATCGATACAGCAAATATGTATATCTATTGAAGTATTGATACAGCAAATCTGTGTATCATTTATGAAGTACGGAAGTGTTTTATTTGAGATTGATACAGCAATTATGTGTATCTATTGTGAAGTATGAAGTGTTTAATTTGAGTTGTTATCTCAATTGAAATGGAAGTACTGTTGATATGAGATGTAATCTCATTTAAGTTGTTTGGCCAGGTTCTGAGCCTCAGTTATGAATTGAGAAATTGGATAAGAAATGGAAAATGAAATGAAACATGGACACACTTGTCATGTAATTGAAATGGGTTATGAATTGATTTATGTGAGCTAAACATTTATCCAATGCTAATGTTTTAGTTATTGCTCATATTATGTTTAGCATATCTCAATTGGGCGTTGGCTCACCCTATATGGGACATCATTTTCAGATACAGGTATTATGTCACCTCCAAGGACGTAGCTTGGAAGGCTTGAGGCTATTGGACTCTTTTTGTTGTTTTTGTTATATTATATGTATATCAAGCCAAGGGCTTATTTTGTGTAGAGTTAGTACTCTCTTTTTGTAATCAAGTGTTGACTTGGAAAGTTGTAAGCCTGTAGGGCATTTACTTTTGTTGTCAACATGTAATACTTTTGGACTAGATACTCTAATGAATAGAAATATGTTTATTTCTCTTATGTTTATGGATGTCGCGAATGCATGATTTATGGGTTTATTTTGAGGGCGTTACAACTTGGTATCAGAGCGTACCAGGTTTGAATACTTTGGGTACGTGGGAAGTGATTAGTATCACAATGGGTTTGTCTCGCTTGTTAGAGACTTAGATGTAATGTTATGTATTTATGTGATAACATGCTTATGTGACTAGTTGGGTATGGGATTTAGTTGCTAGGATGTTGATTGGATCCTTGGGTTTCTGTAAGTCATGTTGGAAAAGCACTTGATCAATGTTGTTTCTAATTGGAACTCTAGTAATGCTATGGGACTATCGTTATCCGGAAATGAAATTCGTAAGTGCTTATGTGATTATGTGCTTACGTGGAGTGAATTTCTGTTGTCCATGCATTAGGACGTGAGTGTTATAGCTTCGGCACATTTGTGAATGTGCTAATATTCTTCGTTACCTTTATTAGAATGTCAGGACGAGGACGTGGTGGTAGGCGAGGTAGGCCTAGGAGGCAGGAGATGCCTATACTGGATGAGATTCCGGAGCAGCAGGAGGGTGTTGGTCAGGCCAATGTGGCCAAGCCAGTAGGCCAGCAGGCCATGGGCGCCTTAGCCTGCGAGATGACAAGAGCTTTGAGGGAATCCTTGGGCATTCTCAGAGCTGAGAATCAGGTCCAAGCCCATGTTGCCGAGGCAGGGCCTTCATTCCTGAAGAGGGAGTTCTTCCGATCTAATCCAGATGAGTTTGTTGGGGATCCGAAAGAGCCACTTAAGGTGGATGAATGGCTCGAATAGATGACGAAGACGTTTGAGATGCTTGGCATCGAGGACGGGGCTTTGAAGGTGACCTTGGCATCTTTCCATTTAAATGGGGATACGGGTCAGTGGTGGAAGTTTATGAGAGGTCGTGTTGGGGGGACTTGGGAGGCCTTTGTAGATGCTTTCCAAGAGAAGTTCTTGTCTCCAGCTGTCAGAGAGAAGTTGAGGGATCAGTTCTGCTAGCTTAAGCAGCTAAGTTCTTCAGTGGCCGAGTTTGAGGCAGCATTTACCAGTTTATCCAGGTTCGCACCTGAGCTTGTGACGTCTGAGGAATGCCGTTGTCTTGAGTTTGAAAGGAAGTTGAGGCACAGGCTCAAGATGAGAATTTGGGGGTCTATGACTCAAGAGTATGGGCGTCTTGTGGATGCCGCATCCCATATGAAGATTATGATGCAGGAGGAGGAGGAGAGACAGAGGGGCTCTAAGAGGAGTCAGGATGGTCAGGGGGACGGTAGGAGGCAGAGGGGTCCGAACCCTCAGCAGTCCCAGGGTGCTTTTGCTAGATCTACCTTTCTAGTGCCGAGTGCAGGTTCTGGGAGAGGCAGTCAGGGAGACATTACCTGTTACAAATGTGGTCAGTTGGGCCACAAGTCTTCGGCTTGCCTGCAGAGGGGAGGAGGTCAGAGAGTACCTTCATCTTCGGCTCGACCTCAGAGCCAGAGTCAGGGCAGAGGCCAGCCGCTCTCTTGTTACCAGTGTGGTCAGACAGGGCACCTGAAGAGGTTTTGCCCGCAGTTGAGTGCCACATCGGGCGTGTCTGCAGTTCTAAGCGACGCGAGGTTTCGGCCAACCTGATCAGTTCAGGCCTCGAGGGCCAATCAGGGAGCTTCGTCGTCCCAGTCTGTGCAGCAGTCTTTTGCTCCTAAAGGTGAGCAGGTAGATCAGGGGCCTACAGGGCGTGTGTATCTTTATTACTGCAGATCTTATGCAGCTCCATACATTGTGAGAGGTACCTTTTTGTTTTGCAACTCAGTTACCAATGTGTTGATTGATATGGGTGTATCCCATTCTTTTATATCTGCTGCATTTGCATCTGTTTTGGGGTTGGAGTTGGCACAGTTAGCATCTTCTATTTGTGTTGTATCACTTGTTGGGGGTGAGTTGATTTTGAAACAAGGGTGTCGGGGCTGTGATATAGAGGTCGTTGACCGCCGGCTTCCATTTTCTTTTGTAGTAATGGCTATGTCGGGTTTTGATACTATTTTGGGTATGGACTGGCTATCGTCATACTGGGCAGTTATTGATTGTTACCGCCAGAGGGTCACAGTATGTACCTTGAGCGGGGATTGTTTCCATTTCTTGGAGGATCGAGTTGGTAGTGTGTTGCCACCAGTGTATGATCCGCGAGGGCGAAGCAAGCTTAGTAGTCTCCTCACTAGCTTTATGAGTAGTGGGTGTGATGAGACCCAGACTGTGTTGCCGAGATTGGTTTGTGAGTACTCGAACATCTTTCCCGAGGATCTTGTGAGTTTGCTATCTCACCGAGAGATTGAGTCCTCTATAGATTTAGTGCCCGGCAGGGCGCCGATTTCTATGGCACCTTACCGTTTTGCCCCAGCCGAGTTGAGTGAATTGAAGGTTCAACTCCAGGAATTGCTAGATAAGGGCTTTATCTGCCCTAGCATTTCGCCGTGGGGAGCATCGGCCCTCTTTGCTAAAAAGAAAGATGGTGCCTTGAGACTTTGCATTGATTACCGAAAATTGAATCGGGCTACGGTTAAAAATAAATACCCTATGCCTCGTATAGATGATTTGTTTGACCAGTTGAAGGGGTCCCGTTGTTTCTCTAAGATAAATTTAAGATTGGGTTACCACCAATTGAGGGTCAGAGAGGAGGATATTCCGAAGATGTCATTCCGTACGCGGTATGGCCACTATGAGTTTCTGGTGATGCCTTTTGGGCTCACTAATGCACCGACAGTATTTATGGACTTGATGAACCAGATATTCTGAGAATTCTTAGATTGTTTTGTAGTCATTTTCGTGGACGACATTCTGATTTATTCACCTTCTGAGGAGGAGCACGAGGAACACTTGAGAGTGGTGCTTGAGTTGCTTAGAGCCCATAGGCTGTATGCCAAGTCTGGGAAGTGTGAGTTCTGGCTAAGAGAGGTCAAGTTCTTAGGTCATGTAGTCTCTGGGGAAGAGGTGTATGTTAATACATCCAAGATTGAGGCAGTGCAGGATTGGGTACAACCTAAGAGTGTTTTTGAGATCCGCAGTTTTCTGGGATTAGCTGGGTATTATTTCTCCAGGCTAGCTTCATCGTTGACTAGATTGACGCGGAAAGGGGTCAAGTTTGTATGGAGTGAGACTTGTGAAAAGTCGTTCCAAGAGTTGAAGGTTAGATTGACCACCGCTTCGGTTTTGATTATTCCAGAGAGAGGTTTGGGTTATGCCGTTTATTGTGATGCCTCACGAGAGGATTTGGGTTGTGTGCTGATGCAAGAGGGGAAAGTGGTAGCCTATGGCTTACGTCTGTTGAAAATACACGAGAGGAATTACCCTACTCATGACCTAGAGTTAGCAGCTGTGATTTTTGCTTTAAAGATTTGAAGGCACTACCTTTATGGTGAGAGATTCGAGATATTCTCAGATCATAAGGGTCTAAAGTATCTGTTTACACAGAGGGACTTGAATTTGAGGCAGAGAAGATGGTTGGAATTCATTGAGGATTACGACTTCGAGTTGCACTATCACCTGGGTAAGGCCAATGTTGTGGTCAATGCCCTTAGCAGGAAATCCATTAGTGATGTAGCTTGTGTAGCCATTCGGGAGTGGGAGATGTTGGGTGCACTTGGAGAGTTTGATTTGCTCACGTTTGTGTTTTCAGGGAGTAAAGCGACGACGTTTGGAAGAGTGCAAACTTGATCAACAGGATTATACAAAAAGATTATTTCGTGCTCGTACGCTATCTATTTTATAGCAATCTGGGTTTCCATTTGCTTTATTTATCGTATCCGGATTCGGTTCTGTGGATGTGTTGTTGTCATACTCTTATCTCTATTATTTACTCTGTGTTTTTGAGTTTTGGTTTGTTTTGGACAAGTTGGAAATAGGTTGGTTGTGTCGAGAAACCTAGAAAAGTTGCCCAGAATTTGGCCTCTCCGCTCGAGCGAGGGTTTTGGCACTCAAGCAAAAAAATCACCCTTCCAGTATTTCCTTTGCAGTGTTGTCCACTCGAGCTGGGGTTTGGATTCTCGAACGGGAGTTTGTGTGTGACGCTCGAGCGGGGAGTTGGGCGCTCGAGCGGGGGACCTGTCCACAAAAGTTCTAAGGGTGTGCATCCGCCGCTCGAGCAGAGGATTGGACACTCGAGCGGGGATCTGTGAGTGGCGCCGGCGTGGGTTTAACGCTCGGCCCAGGCGGGTTAAAGTTCCGTGTTTTGACTTTTTGAAATCACTTTTTCACTTCTCTTCTCTCTCTTACTTTTCCAAAAACACCATTGTTGAGCTTCTCACTCTAGAGCTCTACCTTCTCTCTAGGTATTGATCTAGTAGGAGTGATTTCCTCACCTTTGGCCTTTACAAAAAAGTTGTTGATCGTCGAGGGCTACCTTTTGATCCGAGAAACTTGTGATTTGGAGCATTTTCGTTTTCTTCATCTTCTTCGTTGGGTGTCACCTTTTGAGGTAGGGATAACCTACTCCATCTTATGAGCTTTGTCTTTGAATTTTAGCATTTTGATATGTTGGGGGTTGTTAGGTATTTTTTTTGAGAAAGTTTGGGCCTTTGTGTAATTTTACAAAAGTTGGGGTTTTAATTATATAAACCTATATGCAAGTTAGGCATAGAGAAATGAAATTAACGTTGGAACATTGATGGAAATGGAACCTTTGGGTTGTTTTGTGAATTATGGTAAGTTGCCCTAATTGGTTTAATTAATTAATGTATATAATTAATTAAAGAAAATGAGGAATCAAATTGAGAATGTTGAAATTGGGAATGTATGGGACTAAAGGGTGTAGTTGAATCACTTATTGCTCATCTAGTTGAAATGTTGATATATTATCTATTTGTGCATTTATTTCCTGTTTAGAAATAATTGCTTTGGACTACCGGTGGAGGGTAGTATTGATTGCTGTAGACAATGCATGATGATTAGGCAAACTAAAACTAATCAATTGGATATGTCATAGAGTATGACGGTTGATAGAATACATTAGTGCTGTTTGGTAGAGCTGTGGGAAACTGCTTATAGCTTATGCCTAAACAGCTTATAGCTTATAACTTTCAGCTTAAGCTGATTTCCAGCTTATTCTTAAAGCATCTCCTGCCCCACTCAAAGAATAAGCTGATTTCTGACTTCCAAAAAGCTATAAGCTATAAGCTATAAGCTAAACCAAACACATCAAAATAGCTTAAATTAAGCTGAAAGCTGGAATAAGCTGATTATAAGCTGTGCCAAACAGGCACATTAACTTCATGTATTGATAGATTATGCATATGACCAATGTGTTTATGTGCATTGTGTGTAGACGGTTGATAGAATAAATTAACTTTATGTATTGATTGATTGCGTATATGATTCTGTGTTTATATGCATTGCTTGTGTATGGGAGGAGATGGGGGATGTACTCCACGGTTTAGGGGAAGATGGGGGACGTACCTCTAAGCCGGTTAATGGTTAAGGGAAGATGGGGGATGGACCCAGAGATGCAGCTCATATGCTCTCCCATTGGAGTGATGATACAGCTCATATGCTTATCTATTGAAGTGTTGATATAGCTCATATGCTTATCTGTGGTAGTAGTGATATAGCTCATATGCTTATCTATTGAAGTGTTGATATAGCTCATATGCTTATCTGTGGTAGTAGTGATATGGCTCATATGCTTATCTATTGAGATGTTTGTTTAATTTGATATAGCACTAAAATGTATATCATTTATGAAGTATGGAAGTGGTTTATGTGTTATTGATACAACACCAAAATGTGTATCTACCTTGGATTTCGAAAGTGTTCTAGTGATGAACTATAATCTCATCAAAGGTTTTGGCCAGAGTACTGAGCCTTGTTTTCAAACTCAATGTTGAATAAGAAATGGAAGGTGAATTGTAACATAGACTTGATTGTCATGGAATTGGAATAGGATGTAAATGAATGTATAAGTGTTGACCATCTATTAACTGTTAATCTTTTAGTCATTGTTTATAGCTGGTTTAGTGTATTTCTACTGGGCTGTGGCTCACCCTATATGGGACACCATTTTCAGGTACATGAAGCATGCCACCTCCAAGGACATCGCTTGGGAGGCTAGAGGCAGGCAGACGTTTGTGGTTTTGGTTATCTTTTGTTGTATTACATGTAATTTCAAGCCAAGGGCTTAATGTGTATTTGAGTTAGCACTCTCCTCTTTGTAACCAAGTGTTAGCTTGGAAAGCTGTAAGCCATAGGGCATTTGATTCTGTTGTTAACATGTAATGCTTCTTGTAAAGAATTACTCAGTGGAATAGAATGATGTTTGTCTCTTATATCAATGCATGTCTAAATTGATGGGTTTAATGTTATTATTTTGAAGGCGTTACATATTTATCTATCTATTTATTTATCTATCAATCTATATCTATATCTATACTATATATTAAGCAAAAGGGGGTTTTTAATCCCAAGCTTTATGGGAGCTCTAATCTCCCAATCTAAATTTTCTAATTTTTTGATTTAAAAAAAAAAAACTTAACATTTATTAACTTCTCTCAACTCCCAAGTCATACCCTCATAATAACACTTTAATGCATTAAGAACAAGCATAAAAAAAATTCTTTGAAATCTAACATATATGAATTCCTTGAAAACTCCCAACATATATGATTATTATCCTTCATAATAATACTTTAATGCATTAAGATCAAGTATAAAAAAAAATTCTTAAAAAGTCCAACACATATGATTATTATCAAAATATTAAACTTTATGGGCAAATTACGAACACCCCCTCGAGGTTTGGTGAAAATACAAATTCCCCCCTGAAGTTTAAGAAATTACATCCTGCCTCCTGAGGTTTATATTTCCATAACAAATTACCCCCTAAGGTTTTTATTTTCATACAGATTCTCTGATAATTTCTCCTAATTTGTTATGAAAATTTGACACTTATGGGGCAATTTGTAATTTCTCAAACCTCAAGGAGAAATCTGTATTTTTACCAAACCTCGAGGGGGGTATTTGTAATTTACCCTAAACTTTAATATAATATAATAATAAAAAAAGGCATTTAATTTCTTGAATAGTCCAACACATATTATTATTATCAAAATATTAAATTTTAATATAATATAAAAAAGGAAAAAAAGAAGACATTTAAAAAAAAAAAAACATTTAAAAATCACAATCTATCTATCTATACTATATATTAAGCAAAATGAAGTTTCTAACTCCCAAGGCCTGTGGGAGCTCCAATATGCCAATCCTAATTTTCTAATTTTTTGTTTTTTTAAAAATAAAAATTAACCTCAGCATTTATTAACTTCTCTCAATTCATAAGACTTTTTGACTTCTCTTATAATTACTGTAGTGCCTTTTCCAAAATAAATAATTTATATATTAAAATTTTTTTAAAACAAATATAAATATCTATATCTATATCTATCTATTTATTTATATCTATCTCTAACACATAAATTTTATGGGAGTTCAAATATCCCAATCTAAATTTCTTGACTTTTTGATTTTAAAAAAAAAAAAAAAAAACTTAACATTTATTAATTTCTCACAACTCCAAGCCTTACCCTTATAATAACACTTTAATACATTAAGAATAAATATAAAAAAAATTCTTTAAACCTTAGATTGTTAAATTATTTTTATAAAAAAATCTTAAAAAACATAATTTATATATTAAAAAAATTTAAAACAAATATAAATATTTATAATTATCCCGTGCATAGCACGGGTGATAGGCTAGTATTATATAAGGAAAAAGGGGTTTCTAATCTACAAGTTTTGTGGGAGCTTTAATATCCTAATCCTAATTTTCTAATTTTTTGATTTAAAAAAAAAAAAAACCTTAGCATTTATAGACTTTTCCCAAACCACAAACTTTTTTGACTTCTCTCATAATTACTGCAGCACTCTTTTCAATTTCTCCTTTACATTATGGTTACAAACAAAAATAAAGAAGATAAGAATTTAGTTATAGAACTCGAAAAGATATAACAACATCTAAATTTGAATTATGATTTAGTAATATAATTATCTATTTTTTTGATGTATATCTATCAAATTAATAAATTTTATAAAATTGTTGATTTTTTAATTTATAAAATAGATTAAAAAACTATTGACTAATTTATTTATTTAATAACAAAAATATTTTATAATCTCTCCATCCTAATCTCTCTCACTGATTTCCTAAATAAAATATTAAAACTTGCCTTCCTTCTCTCTTCCTCAAAAAGTCAGATAATATTTTTCATAAAAGTTGTAAATATCTATCTATATCTTATATAAAATTAATAAATTAGATTTTTATTTATTTAGTTGAAATCTTTCTTTTGCATCTCACAAACCTTTTTGACTTCTCTTATAATTACTGCAACACCCTTTTCAATTTCTCCCATACACTATGGTTACACACAAAAATAAAGAAGATAAGAATTTAGCTATGGAACTCAGAAAGTTATAACAACATCTAAATTTGAATTATGATTTAGTAATATAATTATCTATTTTTTTGATGTATATCTATCAAAATTTTAAATCACATAATGGGACAAATTAATCAATTTTCTAAAATTATTGATTTTTTAATTTATAAAATAGATTAAAAAAACTATCGACTGATTTATTTATTTAATAACAAAAATATTTCATAATCTCTCTATCCTAATCTCTCTCGCTGATTTTAAAAAAAAAATATTAAAACTTGCCTTCCTTCTCTCTTTCCCAAAAATTAGATAATATTTTTCAAAAAATTGTAGATATCTATCTATATCTTATATATTATAACATAACCCCAAAAAAAAAAAAAAAAACACTAAAAATTAGATATGCAAATAGATAAAATTAATAAATTTGATTTTTATTTATTCAATTAAAATCTTTCTTTTGCATCTCAATATCCAATTTTAAGTTTTAAAAATTTTTAAAGTTTATCCAAACAAACGTAATTTAAAAATATCTCTCACCATTATACTTTAAATCAATAAAACTCATATGTCTATCACATATCTAACTTACATCATAACTTATCTAAATAATAATAATTAAAAAATAAAAACTACAGATAAATTAAATGTCACGCCCCGAAATATTTCAATAAAAATAACTTATATACGGAATAAATATAAGAAACAACATAAATTCATATATCAAAGTTCACTGTTTAGCAAGCAATTAAATGCCATATAGGCTTTCATCTTTCCAAGACATTGCTTGGTTACACAAATAGAGTCTCGCTCATTACACATTAAGCCCTTGGCTTTACAAATAACACTCATGCACACATAAAGCATAACTAGGAAACTCTTGCTTCCCGAGAGTCCATCCATGCTATTGCCTTGGAGGTAACATCTCACCTGCACCTGAAAATGATATTCCTGTATAGGGTGAGCTAACAGCCCAGTAGAGATATGCTAAACATAATATAAGCAATAACTAAAACGTGAGCATTCGATAAATGTTTGATTCACATATATCCATTCATAATCCGTTTCAATTACATGACAAATGTATCCATGTTTCATACTAGTTTCCATTTCTTAATTCATAATCCTAGCTCAAAACCTGGCCATACCCTTTAAGTGAGATTACATCTCATATCAACAGTACTTCCATTTCAATTGAGATAAAGACTCAAATTAAACATTTCATACTTCACAATAGATCTCAAACAAAACACTTCCATACTTCATATATGATATACTGGTGTTGTATCAACATAACATAAAAACACTTCTACATTTCACAATTGATAAAGATATACATTTTTGTGCTATATCAAATCAATTCAACACTTCATAATCAACACTTGATGCACATTGTAGTGCTGTATCAATGTCACACAAAATCCGGTTTAAGAGTTCATCCCCTATCTTCCCTTAAACCATGGAGCACATCCCCTATCTCCTCCCACACAACACAATGTATATAAACATCATCATATATATGTTCATTTAATACACAAATTCGATGTATTATCACAACCGTCATATTCGATGACATTTCAATTTATTAGTATTAGTTTGCCTAAGCATCATGCATTATCTACAACAATCACGACTATCCTTCACCGATAGCCCAAAGCAGTTATTTCTAAACAGAAAATAAATGCTACAACAGATATATATAATCTCAACATTTTCAAAGTGAGTGATTAATGAATCCAACTCCACCATTCTACCTCATATTGAGTCGATTTTATTATTTCCAGCTCAATTTCATATTTCCGTATTAATTGCCATTAATTACAGTAATGACCCAAATATACCCAAACATGGCATTTTTCCTTTTTTTTTCTCAATATTGACCCAAAGGCTCAAATATTATCAAAAACATCAATAATCTCCATTTTTAAACCCAAAACACACAAGTATGAGTCAATTGAACAAAACCCCTGTTTTCAACATTACACATCTCCAACCTTAAGTTCCCAAATCAAACCATCTATACAAATAACTCAACATTTATGTTAAAACACATAAGAATGAATAGGAATCCCTACCTCAAATTCAGAGCTGAAATGGAGAAGATGAAAAGAGTTGAAACCCCAAAATCGACGACGATGAAACTCGATCTCCACCACTCACAACAAAGCCCTCGAGAAATTACACAACTTTGGCGAAGGAACTATGGCCAAAATCCGAATGGAACTATGGCCAAAATCCAGCTCGGCACAACTAAAATTTATATAACTCGAGCTCGGCTCGTAATGGCTCATTAAACCAAGAAAGAACCATAGAAGCTAATAAACTGACCCTCTGCACTTGCACTTATATAGAAGTTTGTCCACCTTAAAATGTATTTTGTAATCGATATGGGACTTCCAACAAACGCACCAAACGACGTCGTTTGGCACAACATTTTCATCCACTCTTTGAGTCCCACATCGCTGAGAGAGAAAACATTTTGTGTCCAAATGCTTATAAAGTGGTGAATTTTTGCAGACATAGGTCAAGTAACTTCAAATGCATTTTGAATTTTTGTTTTGAGGGGCGCTACCCCTCAACCCGCGAGGCGCGCCTTGAACCCGGTGACCCAGTGACTCGACCCCCAGTTGCCCTTGGACCGTGAAGAAGGCAGCTCCTGGAGCCTCAAGGCGCTGTCCTCTCGACCCCCGATCGGCCCAGTCGAAGTGGCAAACATAAAAGAAGGATTGAAACCGGGATTGCTACATTAAATTTTTTTAAAAAAATTAGAAACTCATAACTCCATCTTAAATAATTTTTTTAAAAAAAAAAAAACCAAATAGAAACCACAGAAAAATAAAAAATAAAAAAAAAAGATAAGAATTTAGATATGGATCTAAAAAAATATGACAATATCAAAATTTTAAATCACTTAATGAGAAAAATTAATCAATTTTCAAGTTTTATTTAAAGAATAATATGATTAGTCATCCCAACTCCTAAACTTCATGGGTACTGGCAGAGGAGCTAACGGATTGGGTTAGATGAGGTTTAAGTTGTTGGAGGTAACATTCTCCTACTCTATAAATTTATTTATTTTTTAATTTTATTTTTCCCTATGTGATTCTTTTTCTCTATTGTTGGTTTGGTTTTGGTTTTGGTTTTGGTTTTGGTTTTAGTGAGATTTATGTGTTTGTTTACAGGTTTGCATGGCAGAGAAGAATTATTGGTGATTATAGTTGCAATCAAAATATTTATGTCCGTTTCATGTCAAGGATTTTGACCGAATTTTGTTTTCTTCAATGAAGACCATAAAATTGAAGTAAAAAAATGGGTATCAAATTTTTTATTTTTTATTGTCATTTTATTTTATAAAAATGTGAAAATTTATTGAGAATTCAAGATTTTACTATAATATTAGATTTTTGTATAACTAGGTAAATTTAAAATTTTTAAATAGCATTATATTATTTATTTTTATCCTCTTCCTATTAAACCATTACTGTTATTTGTTAGTTTGTTAATTATAATTCAATTAATTGAAAATGAAAGCTTAATATAACTTTTCATATATATTATGGTTAATTTGTTACAACTATAGTTGTATATAATAGCATAATATATAGGGATAATCTCTAAATATAATTTCTATTTTTTTATGTGATTAAAGTAGTCCATCTTAATAGTATATAAAAGAGTTAGATGATTTCTTTTATCTCTATAAAACCCAATCTATTTTTTTTTATTTTTTAAATTGAAACATCAATTGTTTATGTCTTTAAAAAAAAAAAAAAAAAAAAAAAACTGATAAACACATTTCAAAAAGCTACACATTTTTTTTTTCCATTTTTTAATCTGTAGGATATTTACAAATGGAAAATGTTTGACACTCCAAATTTTTTTTCATAATCCAACTTATAATGATATAGTCATAAGTGTTAATTTTTATACAAATATAAGAACATAATTAATTAAATTATACATTTCAACTAACCACATACTCAAACTTTGACCATTTCAAGATGTTATTTCACTATAATTCCAATTAAGAGAATCTTCAATTCTTTATCTATTTTTTGTGAGAACCCGAATATACAAATCAAATAAATAATTTATAGCGATCTCAGGTTTACCCCTTGTTGTACAGTGATCCGGACATGTGTCCGTGGATGTTAGTAGTTGATTATTATTTGGTTTACGTCCTTTCCCACTTTGTATTTGAGTTATAGGTTGTGCTGGGCAGATTTGTTACAGGTTGGTTGAGCTTAGGAACCAAATCTAGTTGCCCTTGATTTTAGCCTCAGACTTCGGCGGAGCTTCGGCGAGGACCTTGTTGCTTGTCGCCGGCGAAGGGTTTTGCACTCGGCGGGAATACACCCATCCAAGATTTCTGTGTAGTGTTGGGCCTTTCGGCGAGAGTTTGTGTGTGTGCCGCTCGAGCGGGGAACCTGTCTGCAAAAGTGCTGGGAGTGTGCATCCGATGCTCGAGCGAGATTGGCGCCGGCGAGTTCGTGAGTCTTGCCGGCGAAAGTTCGCCGCTCAAGTGGGACGACTGGGTTAAAGCTTCGTGTTTTGACTTTTTAAATCACTTTTTCACATTCTCTTCTCTCTTCTACTTTTCCAAAGACATCATTGTTGAGCTCCTCACTCTAGAACTCTACCTTCTCTCTAGGTATTGATCTAGTAGGAGTGATTTGTTCATCATTGGCCTTTACAAAAGTTGTATTGATCATCGAGGGCTACATTTTAATCTGAAAATTTCGGGATTTGGAGCACTTTGGTTTGGTCTTCATCTCCGTTGGAACTCAAACTTTGAGGTAGGGATAACCTACTCCTCTTTATGAGCTTTGTCTTTAAATTTTGGTATTTTGAGATATTGGAGGTTGTTGTGTAAATTTTGGGAAGGTTTGGGCTTTTGTGTAATGTTACAAAAGTTGGGGTTTTATTTATAATGAACCTAGAGGCATGTTTGGTATAGAGACATGGAATGAATGTTGACAGATTGATAAAAATGGAACCTAAGGGTTGTAATGTTAATTATGGAAAATGCCCTAATTGCATTGATTAATTAATTGGGATAATTAATTGTGAGAAATGAGGAATTGAAGTGGAAATGTTGAGATTGGGAGTGTAAGGGATTAAAGGGTGTAGTTGAATTACTTATCACTCACCGAATTGAAATGTTGATTATATATCTATTTGTTGCATTTATATTCTGTATAGAAATAACTATTTTGGGCTATCGGTGGAGGATAGTCTTGATTGTTATAGACAATGCATGATGATTAGGCAAACTAAAACTGATCATTGAGATGTGTCATTGAGTGTTGTAGTTAAAAGACTACATTAATTGCATGTATTGATTGATGTGTATAATGGTTGTTTATATGCATTGTGTTGTGTTGGAAGAGATAGGGGATGTACTCCACGGTTTAGGGGATGAGAGGGGATGGACCTCTAAACCGAGTGTTGTTTGGGAGAAGATAGGGGATGGACTCCGTGGATATAGCTCATATGCTTATCTAGTAATGTGTTGACACAGCTCATACGCTTGTCTTTGGAAGTGTGATATTGCTCTTAGGCACATCTATGGAAGTGTTGATATAGCTCATATGCTTATCTGTTAATGTGTTGATATAGCTAGTATGCTTATCTTGTAACGAAATGGGAAAAATGTTTAATATGAGTCACTATAGCGATCCCGGGTTTTTCCCCTTGTTGTACAGTGAT
Organism: Camellia lanceoleosa; assembly: GCA_025200525.1. Taxonomy (NCBI): domain Eukaryota; kingdom Viridiplantae; phylum Streptophyta; class Magnoliopsida; order Ericales; family Theaceae; genus Camellia; species Camellia lanceoleosa. Next base: position 50,039,297 of record CM045767.1, read on the forward strand.
CCGGTCATGTGTCTGTGGATGTTAGTAGTTGGTTGTTATCTTGTTTACATCCTTTCATACCTTGTTTTTGAGTTATAGGATGTGTTGGGCAGATTTGTTACAGGTTGGTTGTGTTGGGAACCAAGAGTTGCTGCCCAGATTTTTGGGCCTTCGCTCGAGCGAGGATTCGGTCGCTCGAGCGAGAGTTGAGTTTTGTGTATGGTGGCTCGAGCCAGGTACTCCTTCGCTTGAGCGTGCATCTGCGTCTCAGTTGGACTGAAGCGATAGTTTTAACTCGGCGAACTTTTCTTCGCCGCTCGATCCGTCAGTCGATCTTCGCTCGGCGAAGCGGTTTGTCGCTTCAGCGTCGCGTCTAGAGAACTGAAGGTTCGAGTTCTTGGCTCGGCGAGATTTTCTTCGCTCGGCGAAGCTTGAGTTGTTGGCTCGAGCGAGACTTTCTTGGCTCGAGCTAGGGTTTTCTGTGTCTAGTCGCTCGAGCGACCAAGTCTTCGCTCAAGCGAGCCTGTTTATATTAGTTCGCAGCAGCCGAGTCAAACTTCACTTTTTTAAAACTTTTACATCTTAAAACCCTAAATTTGAGAGCCTCTCTCTCTAGCTTGTCTTCTCTCTAAGAAATCATCTCCCTAGAGTGTGAATCTACCCTAAGTGCTTTGTTAAAAAGATAGAGGGTGACTTGGGCTTCGATTTAATCTGAAAATATTTGGTTTTGGAGCAAGTTGGGTGTTGGGTCTTCATCTCCTTTTGAGCTCAAACTTTGAGGTAGGGATATCCTACTCCTCTTTATGGATTTTGTCTTTAAATTTTAGCATTTTGATGGGTTGGAAGTTGTTGTGCAATTTTGAGAAAACTTTGGGCCTTTGTGTAATTTTACAAAAGTTGGGGTTTTATTTATAATAAACCTAGAGGTATGTTTGGTGTAGAAACATGGGTTTAATGTTGAAATAATGATAGAAAATGGAACCTAAGGGTGGTAATGTTAATTATGGGAAATGCCCTAATTACATTGAATAATTAATTGGATTAATTAATTATGAGAAATGAGGAATTAAAGTGGAATGCTGAGATTAGAGATGTATGAGAATAAAGGGTGTTGTTGGATTAATTATTACTCACCTAATTGAAATATTGATTAAATATCCATTTTGTGTATTTAATTTCTGTTTAGAAATAACTGCTTTGGGCTACCGGTGGAGGGTAGTCTTGATTGTTGTAGACAATGCATGATGATTAGGCAAATTAAAACTAATCAATGGAATGTGTCATAGAGTATGACGGTTGATAGAATACATTAACTTTATGTATTGATTGATTGTATATAGAACCTATGTGTTTATATGCATTTTGTGTAGAGGAGGAGATGGGGGATGTACTCCGCGGTTTAGGGGAAGATGAGGGATGTACCTCTAAACCAGATAGTGTTTGGAGGAGATGGGGGATGTACTCCGTAGATACAGCTCATATGCTTGTCTAGAGAAGTGAAGATACAGCTCATATGCTTATCTTTGAGAAGTATAGATATAGCTCATATGCTTGTCTAGAGAAGAGTAGATATAGCTCCTCTGCTTATCTCCTGTTGTGTGATATAGTTCTTATACTTACCTACTGAGGTGTTGATATAGCTTATATGCTTATCGGTTAATGTGATGACATAGCTAGTATGCTTATCTGTCGAAAATGGAAAGTGGAAGGTAACATAGACTTGTAGGTCATGTAATCGAAATGTAATATAAGTGAATGTATCAGTGTTGACCATCTATCAACTGCTAATCTTTTAGTCATTGTTCATAATTGGTTTAGTATATTTCTACTGGGCTGTGGCTCACCCTATATGGGAACATCATTTTCAGGTACAGGCAGCATGCCACCTCCAAGGACATAGCTTGGGAGGCTAGGGGCGGGGCAAACTTTTGTTGTCTTTCTTTTGATGTATTACATGTAAATTCAAGCCAAGGGCTTAATGTGTAAATGAGTTAGTACTCTACCTTTTTGTAACCAAGTGTTAACTTGGAAAGCTGTAAGCCCTTAGGGCATTTGCTTTTGTTGTTAACATGTAATACTTTTGTAATGAAACTCTGTTAATGGAAGAATGTGGATCTTTTATATATTAATGCATGTCTATATTGTTGGGTTTTATGTTGTTATTTTGACTAGATTGACTCGGAAAGGAGTCAAATTTGTATGGAGTGAGACTTGTGAAAAGACGTTTCAGGAGTTGAAAGTTAGATTGACCACCGCACCTGTCTTGATTATTCCGGAGAGAGGGTTGGGTTATGCAGTCTATTGTGATGCCTCACGAGAGGGTTTGGGTTGTGTGTTGATGTAAGAAGGGAAAGTGGTAGCTTATGGCTCACGTCAGTTGAAAATACACGAGAAGAATTACCCTACACATGACCTAGAGTTAGCGGCTGTGATCTTTGCCTTGAAAATCTGGAGGCACTTGTAGACGCGCCCGTGGGCTTCCATCTAACAGTTCGAGGACTCGATTCTTGTGTCGGTTCTAAATCTGAACCAAAGAGTCCAAATCCGGCAAATCGTTTTGAAGAAAAACATATTTTGAAAAGTAGTGCCAAACATGGACTGCTTTGCCAGATTACAGAGTCGCCACCTAAATATTTTAACTTGGGAAATTTAGGAAACCCTGACTCGGTGCCGAAGGCCACATGTCCGTCATCACCAAAGTGGTCTTGGCTCGGGAGCTTGGGTACGATCGGGGAAGGTCAGCTATGAGCACCCCCTTTCGCCCGGTCCGAAGACCGGCCTCTAGTAACCGTGATATCCGTTTTTTAAAACTTTATGCGTTCTTATTCTGGTTATTAACCTAGAATTACTATGTGATGCGCACAACACAAAAGTATAGACTAGATTTCCTAACTTGGAAATAAACATTGCATATCCGTTTTGTCTTGAAAAACAGTTTGAAATTGCTACTCGCAAGTAGGCTAAAATACGGATTTCAATGAGTCGTTCCAACTCAGGCAATCCAACCTCCACCCACAGGCATTCAAACAGTTTATCTCACATAAGCACTTAGCCGCATGGTAAGCATACTGTCATGTCAACATTCACACGCATGTGGTATGCTAAAGCGTAAAATACTTACATCGTACTCCGTGCCAAAACAAGAAACTAGTTAGCAAAACATGCATGACCTAGTTTATGTTAAGTGACTAATGCATCGCATACGGAATGTAATCTAGAGTAGGCTCGGCTAACCCTAAACATGGCATGTGAAATGCGCGAGTAGCACGTATTCAATTTGGAATTGAAAATTGCAATGCAATTTGTATGATGTACCGAGCCCGGTGCATGTAAACAAATGCATGGATGCACGCATGCATAGCATAAGGTATGCTAAAATAAACGTGCCCTAATCTACCATCGAAAGCGGGTAAATAAAAGGGAGAAAGAAATGGGGATTGGAAGACATACACCCACTCACACACACACTTACAGTTTGCCCTCACTCGGAGGGACCAAAAGAATATACAAAAACCGAATAACTAATTAACTACATAAGCTAATTAATTATTACAAATTAACTAAATTAACCAAATAAATTAATTAATCTAATTAAAGCGATAAAACCGCCTCGGGATGAGGGCCAAATCTGCAGCGCTCAGGCGGCTCGGAACACCTTTGCATGCACGGATTGCCTCTGTTTTCCCTGCTATCCTCCTCAGAAAATTACCAAAGTCCCAGGAGCACCTCTCAGGGCACTGGGGAGTACTACCGGCTGGGGTAAAGCACCACCGGCTGAAGAAGGAGGCCACCGGCACTAGATGAAGTTATCGACTGGAAATTGACTGCCGGTCGGCACTAAACAAAGGCTTGGCCGGCACTTAACACTCTTGAGAACACCGCAACTCACAAAGACGAGGACAACAACATGCATGGCAATGTGATTCAAGGTATTTATGCACTATACACACCCCTTATCATGTTATTGACTCAAAAGGGCATGTGCCTCGATTCCCGGGTCACCAATCGCGCATTTCCATGCCTGATGGCCCAAGGAACAAAGTGTGCAACTTTGATTTCAAATGCATGCAACCAAATAAACACACAAAAGTGCCTAACCTCTATCACATTTCACTTCAAGAGGCCAAGCATGCATGCTCATGTGATGCAACTCTAAGCATGTTATCTAACATGCAACATGGATTATGCAAGCAAGCTAAACATGTTAAGTATGCAACCTAAGCAAAGAAGCATACAAGCCAAGCAATGGAGTGGACGAAAGCATGAATTAGGCTACTCCTAATTGGCCTAAAATCAGCGGCCAAAGTGCCTAGAAATGGAGACTAAACACACACACACACATGCAAGTGTTATGATCCAAACCCAAGGCATAAACATGGCAACTCCCAAGCACACTTGAAGATACCAAACAAAGACAATGAGCATGCATTGTAAAGCTCTGAAAATCATGCAAAGCATGGTGCCAAACCAAGTCAAAGATAGACCAAACAAAGCATGCAAATGGTCCAAGCATTAAGGCAAGCCAATGAGGCTTTGAACCACACCTAGCACAACCACTCATGGCAATACTTAAGCAACTAAATCAGAGTTTTAACACGTAAAACTAAGCTCAAAAGACCACCTAGATGACATCTAAATGACTCAAATACAAAGGCATGCAAAATGGCCAAAACATGGGAGCATACAAGACATGCTTTTGAGGCATTAAAGAGACAACTAAGGCAAGCATACAAGCATACCAAAAGGTCTGAAATAACATGCTAAATGGTTCCAAACCATTGAAAAGATGGAATCAATGCATACTACACATGCACCTACTTGAAGCATACAAGCTACAATGCAAAGGGGCTATATTAGGCATGCTAAGATTGATCCAAATGACTATGGACAGAGCTAAAACATGGCAAAATAAGCGTACAAGCTTCATGGATCTAGGCCTAAAACATGCTAGAAAGAAGGCATACAAACCTAGAGCAAGTTAAGGCAATATAAGGCATTACAAAGCAACCATACAAAACATGCAAGGAGTGCTAAAACCAACTTAGAAACATGTTGTATCATGGCAATATAAGCATGAAAAACAAACCAAACATGCTCAACACACAACCAAACATGGTGCTCCTTTGGAAGCCAAAACTTGTCCTTTTCAAGGACATCAAGGAGAGGGGGTGATCCTCTCCTTCTTGAGACTCTAAGGCATCATCTTCACCACTGAAATCTCTCAAGATTTCAGTGGTGAAGAGATCCTAACACCAAAGTCTCGGATCCTTCACAAAATAGCACAAAAAGAGGCCTTTTCAAGGCCTAAGGGTGGTCAAACTTGCTCAAACCACAAAACACTCTTAATAAACAATAAAGAGGCTTAAAAAAAAGAACTTTTATGTGTTATAGACTAAGCACAAAAACTATTTTAAACTAGGCAAAAATGGAGTGCAAAAATGGGGTAAATAAAGTAAGTTTCTTACCCTTGAAGCTTTTCTTCACAAATGTTGAAGTTGTTGGTTCCTTGAGCTCCAAACCAGTCAAAAAACCTCAAGAACAAGCTCTGATCTTTGAGAACACCAAGGAAAGGTGAAAGACTAGGTGTTTAGGTGCAATAATGTGAACTAAAACACCTAGAACACAAAGGAAAAGAGAGAGATAGGATGTGTATCTATCCTAACCCTAAAAACCAGAGCTTGGTCTGTCTAAGAATGGCTAAGGATTGTGTAACCTTCCAACCCTTGAGCCAAGAGAAGAAGCCTCTCCTTATAGGCAACCAAAGCTTACAAGTTAAGGCATCCAAAAGGCTCATCCCTCCATACACGTGTATGGAGGGGAAACAAAAGGCATACAGCTGTCTGAAAATATCTCAAAAAACAACTGTAAAGTGGTCGGCAGGGCAAAATGGTAATTTTGGCAAAAAGAGTGCCGGTGGCAACACCAGCCAGCCGGTGGCCTCTAGCCACAGCCGGTGGTATGTGGGGATTTCTCACAAAGCATTCCCTGCCCCTCCAGGGCAAAACACAAGTGTTTGGTGCAAAACCAAACACAAAACAGTCAAGTTCGGAGGTCTGAGGCGGGCGTGGCGAGAACTCAGGAACTCCAAGCGAACACAAACATGGATAATCACCGAGTGTTCCAGCGGTGGCGTCCAAGTCTTGAGGACGGTCAAAAATGGGGTGTCTCTGATTGCCCTCTTTGTGAACTCGAAAGTCATAACAATGACGGGAGTGAATGTCAAAGTCCAGAGACGACCCATTTTTGACAAGGCCGAAGACTTGGACAAACATGCAAGGCAAAACAAGGTATGCGCCCGAAGGCAGGGGCAAAATGCAAGACGATGCAAGAAGCCGAGCATAACTTATGATCATGCAAAGGAAGCTGTAATGAAGCACACATGCAACAGTTATAAGCTAGCATATGCCAATCTACACTACAATGCAGAAAGGATGTAAGAGAATTATGCAATTCTCAAAACGTCTCACGCGGAGGATACAATACCTGTGCGGTTCGTTCGGTTGCACCGGCCTCAAATGAGCCGTACATACAATATCGTGCCTGCAAAGAAAGTAAACTTAACAGGTACAATATTGTTAGCCATATGCATGGCAATGCAAAATGCAAAATGATATGCAATATATACAAAATGATGTATGAATAATGCAAATGATAATGCAATGCAATTGAAACTATGCAAACTACATGCAAGGCAATTGAATCATGATTCAATCATGAGCGGTTCGAAACCACACAAATGTCAAGTAGATTGATGGAAGTAGCAAGTCCGTCTACCATAGAACGATGTCTGAACTATGAGTGATGTAGACGGACACAAGAACAAGTATTGGGTGGAATGACATAAGTGGGGTGACGACCCGCTGAGGAAAGAATAATGATCCTAATGCTGGATACAATAATTACACTATAATGTAATATGCGATTATGGCGCGCGGGCCAAACCGTATCTCGCTTAGGAAAGGCATGCACACATACAAGCCATGTCTAACACAGAAAAGGTGCCGCAACCTCAAACCAAGTTCATCAAGGAATAGGCGCGATGCACATGAACCATGCTTTGACGTGAAAAGTAAGGGCACATACCAGACCAAGCTCAACAAGGAAAGGCGCAAGCCATAGATGGAAGATGATGCAGTGGATGCATGCAACTACAATGCAATGGAATGGATATTTACAGAAAATGCATGACATATGCTCTATATTACAATGAAATGCATGACATATGCATGTTTTTTTTTTGTTTCTTTGAAATTTTTTTTTTTGAAAATGCATGACATATGCAATATTTACAAATGATGATGCATGAAATGCATGTGTTTGTTTTGTTTTGAATTTTTTGAAATGCATGACATATGCAATATTTACAAATGATGATGCATGAAATGCAATATGATGCAATGGTTGCGATTGCAGTTTTCCCTATTCTCCCAACGGGGCGATATACTAGGTTGGTTCAGTATCCAGAATTGAGGCGTAAACATACTGCCTCAACCTATGGGGCTTCCATACAGATTTCAAGCCGAGGGTACACCCCCTGGGTATTTAAACCAGACTTTAGTCTCGGAAATTCCGAACCTTTGCATTCTAGGCATAAGCCGTTCAAACTCTAGTTTTCACCGTCCCCATTGGTCTCCTAGGAACTCACCGCAAATGCAGATAGGTGGTTTTACCAAACCACCGGAAGTCGTTCGGGCACGACAAACACCGAAGGAATTGCACCCTCAGAGGATTTAAGGTCTCCTAGACCGGAATGCAAATGTAGTGAAGGTTTTGCACCCTCCAAGGATTTAAAGTCTCCTAGACCGCGCGTGTTTAAGGTCTCGCCCGGACGGGGCAACCGATGAGGTCTTGTGAAACGCGATGGAATGCATGCCAAATGCAACGAGGTGCACCTTAATGCACCGAAGGTCTTGCACCTCCCGAGGATTTAAGGTCTCCTAGACCACGCGTGTTTAAGGTCTCGCCAGACCATACGTGTTTAAGGTCTCGCCAGACCGGAGTGCAAATGATGAGGTAACGCACATGGGATGCGTATGCCAATACAAATGAGAAATGGAGTGCAAAACGAGGCACACGTACCTCGAGATGCAATGAAATGCAAAATGAGGCACACATACCTCATTTGATGGAAAGTGGAATGCAAAACGAGGCACACGTACCTCGAGATGCAATGAAATGCAAAATGAGGCACACATACCTCATTTGATGGAAAATGAAATGCAAAACGAGGCATACGTACCTCGAGATGTAATGAAATGCAAAATGAGGCACGTGAGGTAGTACACCTTACGTGAATCGAAATGAAATGCAAAATGAAACACGTGAGGTAGTACACCTTACGTGAATCAAAATGAATGCAAGAATAAAGCACGTGAGGTAGTACACCTTACGTGAATCATAATGAAATGCAAAAATGAAGCACGTGAGGTAGTACACCTTACGTGAATCATAATGAAATGCAAAAATGAAGGAGTGTGACACGCATGCCACACGACAATGCAAGACGGCGCAAGTCGCAAGGAACGTGCAAGATGGCGCGATACTATGCGCCGGACAATGTGATAGATGCATGCAACACACACGGGGCAACTTTTGAATCTTATAAAAGAAAAAAGGATACAAAAAGGATATAGTCTTTGCTTGAATTTGAGTGCCACTCACAGTAGACCCAGTCCGAAGTCAAAACGGAGGCCGGTTGAGCATCGGGGGTGCATTTTCTTGCACTTTCTTGAGCTATGAAGACCCAAAACTCCTCATTTTGCCTAAACAGGGCCTTGGGAACACCACCGGATGGGTGGGAAGGCCACCGGCTGCCATCGGCTGCCTAAACTTCTTCACCGGCACAATAATGTGCCGACCGGCACAAAATAGTGCCGACCGGCCAAAAGTCGCTGATCAGGGGCAGTTTTGACAATTTGCCTCGGGTCTTTTAAAATAGGGTTTTAAACCCTATTTCCTCACTTCTATACCGCCGAAATCCTTCACTCTCTCTCTCTAGAGAATTTTTCCCTCGATTTTTCGCTCATTTCTCGCGTTTTAGGCTTGATTTCGCCGTTCGATTCGCGAATACCTTCGCGTTTCGCACATTTCCACCCGATCAAAATCTCGTTTCGGGATTTCTTTTGTTATTTCCGCTTTTTCGGGACTTGTTCCCCTCGATCCCATCTTCCTTTCCGTGTCCTTTCATCTTCCGACCTTCCCGGCCATTTCCGGCCCTCTCGGGGTTGACCTTCTCGGTTGACTTTTCATATTCCGACCCGGTTTTCACCTTCCGGCCATTTTTTCACCACCATTGCTATGGCAGACGACGTTCCACATGTCGGGACTCTCCCGGATCACGAGGTGGATCCCGGGGTTGAGCTCCTCCCATTGAGCGAGTGCCCGTTTGATCCGGCGACCTACCGCCCAGCCATTCATGTGCTTCCGCCAGATGGACTCCGCCACTTCCGCGGTTTTGACAGGGCTCTGGACCCAGAGCTTCTGCTACGCGAGCCGACCTCGCACCTATCCTTCGGCGCTTCCGAGGTAACCTTTTTCTCTGCTTTACTTTTTGCAATGTAGAACTGTAAACTGTCAACTGCCATAGCTGATTACAACCTTTAATTGCTTAGCTCTGATACACTGTACTATAGTTGATTGTAGACAAACTTACAACTGATATCTGCTTAGGACCGACACACATGCACACACACTGCACTAGCCTGAATCACCAAAACACACGGCGCACCGTATTTCACTGCAAACTCACCGATACCCGGCACTTATTTGAATCTGAAAACCTGCACACATGCTAGATTTATACTGAATTGAACCACTTAGACACGCTGACGCATCATACGTTGTAGTTCACCGTAGGCACACCGACACCTGATATCTATTTGAATCTGAAAAATGTACACACATGTACCATATCTGTATGCTGACCCTCACAAACATACTGACACATCACAGGCCGTAGTCCACCGCATTACTGCTGAAACGACATTTGCTTGCACCTGAAAAACGTACACACGTGCACCATGTTTACACTGCACCACCCAAAAACACACTGACGCATCACATGTTGTAGTTTACTATAAGCACACCGGCACCTGGTATCTGTTAGAATCTAAAAATCTGCACACATGCTAGATTTGTATCGACTTTAACATGTTTCCTCAGGATTGTGCATTTCATATTGCTTTGCAAACATTTGTTTGTAAACAGAGAGATTCCCATACCATCCGCGGGTATGGGAATGTTTCAGCTCGAGATTGGTACCTGGAGCTTCCGGAGGCGGTCCGACACATCGTGGATGAGGCGGGCCGGTTCTTCTGCGAAGTGCGACCGACTCACTTCTGAGCCTCTTCTAGGCGCCTTGGCGGAGAGGGGGTGGGACACCCCCGATTCATTCCATCTATCGGCAGCGGGAGACATGACGATGACTCCCTACGACTTCTCGGTGCTTACCGGCATCGGGGTAGGGGGTGATCCGATCCCCTTCAACGTCGACATGGACGAGTGGACTGCTGCTCAGATCCATTTACTTGGCGGCAACCGCCTCTTGCACATCCGAGCTTCGTCGCTATTCTGGTTCGAGTGCGATTCGAGTGCGACCTCTTCTTGTTAACGACGGCTCCGATGGCCGAGGTGGCCGTGAAAGCGTCTGTGCGGCTTCTTGATGTTTTTCTTTGGGGGCGACCCTCTTCGCCCGGCAAGGCGAACACTGCCTCTCTGCCTACTCGGCCTTGGTGGGCGTCAGGACATCTTCTTTATGACTGGGGTGGCGCGGCTCTGGCCACTCTCTACGGGTACATGAGCTCGGTTTCCCGCGGCAGCGGACAGTTGCTTGGGGGTTACTGGCGAGCTTGGGAGGTACATCTTCTTCTCTGCTTTTACATTTCTGTTCTGTACTTTCTGTACTCTGCACACTGCACACACTGTAGTCTGTTTTACGCTTGCTGTATACTACACGCACGGCACACACTGCTCAACACACTGCACAACCTGCGGCTCTTTATTTCGCTTTACTCGTGATACCTTTTCGATAAATGTTCGACATCATCTTGCGGTTGTGGGTCTATGCCTACTTTCGAGCTAGAGCGATCTGGAAGCGGAGACTCCTCTGGTCGTCCCCTTTTCACACCGCTTCTGACGGGAGGTGCACCAGCGGCCAGGAGACTTTCGGCTTCTTCCGTCGCTACTTTGACACCATCACCTCCGAGGTATGTTTTACTTCTGATTCATTTAAGCTTCACTTTTCACTTTGTATATTTGCAATACCCGATGGGTAATAAACGTATTTCGATTTGAGATCACTGGCGACCATAGGCTCCTCTGCGGCGATAGTCTTGAGATCGGTTTGCGGCGCGATCGAGACCTCGCGTTCTGGGATTTTGCTAGAGGGCGATCTGCCGGGCTTGGTACTGGGTAAGCGCTTCTTCGTCGGACCTCGGGGTTACTGGCGAGATAGTCTGGAGCATCCTCCGAGCATATGAGGACACCGGCGTTTATTGGCGGATGGCGGACTATACCATCGGTGGGGGCGATCGGCCGAGGCGAGGCGACTACTCGAGTACGTCCGGACCTTCATCATGCGGCCTTTGGCGGTGGTCGCCGTGAGCGAGAGACTGCGGCCGGCGGCTAGAGGCGATGGGAGCGAGGCGGGATCGTCCTGAAAGCTCGAGCTCGTGGCGGGAGAAGTCTGAGAGGGGCGAGGGCCAGGTGGCCCGCCTCCTACCATCTTGACATCTGAGGCGAGTGGGAGACCTACCAGATCCTTTGCTCCTCCCATTTGGTCATGAGTTTCTGGCATTCTGACTTGCCTCCGGTATGTACCACTTTATTTGCATCTTGCATTGTCATTTCAATTGATTCATTCGATATTCCACGAATCTTGATGCATCTAATACTTTTGAGCTTCCTCGAGTACACGGCGATCATTGAGGTGAATGCCTCCATGGCGGGGATGTTGCGATGGACCTTTGAGTTCTTAGCCTTCTCTGACCTTAGGTATGTTTTCTCTCATAGTTCCAAACTATATACAAAGCGCCGCATAATCTTATGCACGCGACACAACGTCGATAAAGCTGTTCACTTGCATTCACTGCTTTGTACTCATACAACATTATTACGCAGCGATAAGCGCTCACGGTATTCACACTGCTCATATGTATTCTACCTTGTTTCATGTATCTTGATGCATTTGCCATTTGTACTTTTCGACCTCCTTCCGATTCCTCCGTGGGTGGCGGTGCTCCATCTGGACCTCCCATTTCTACTCGGGATGGCGGGATATTCCCCGCACTGGCGTGGCCATGTGGGGAAGCTCGCGAGCTCCATTGCGAGGATGGCGAGTCGGGCGGAGGCCTCTGAGAAGAAGGTCGAGGCGGCTTCGGGCTCGGGCTCCGACAGCGACACTTCGGCGATGCTCTGCTTACACTTGGGAAGAGGCGAGACGGATCCCCGTGAGGCCATTGATGATGATTCTGATTCTTTGTTTTTCTTTCATTTTCTTTTCTTGTACTTTTCTCTTTTTTTGGTAGATAGAGTACTTTGTATCTTAGTGGCAGATTTTTGCTTTTCTCAGACTATGTATTTGAAAAAGATGATATGAAATGAAACGAACTTTTGTTTGAAAAGGATGTTATATCTGCACATTTCACATTTCGCACTGCATTGCATCATATTACACCTCAAATGTAAATGATATTGATCTGTTGTCTGACAATCGAACACTTGCACTGTAATAATCAGATAACCAACCAACTAAACAGCAAAACAGTTCATACAAACTACTGCTCAACCTGAACACACAGCCCATACTCTGCTGGGGACTAATCTGTTGGGGATTGATCTGTACGCAACCCATAACACAGCATTCAGTTCATTCTGCACACAGCAAACCCTGAACAAATAGCCCCATTCTGACGAGACGGATCACAAAGCTGACACGGTTGCAGTTGAAACACACTCGGATGTCCCAAATTTCCCCCTTTCCTTCTCTTGCTTTGCACGGATGTAGAGAATGGCACAAGATTACGAGTACAGCGATTACTTTTGGAAGAGGATGGGTTTTCAAGGGTATCGAGCCTAACACGAACACGACGAGACAGACTCAAACAAAGAAACAAAAGGCACCACGACCTATCTGGCAAGACACACTCGGAAAAGACTCAAAGCCAAAATTGAGACCGACAAATCAAAAGACACGACACGCAGACATGTTTACAAGAAGACCTCAAATCTCGAGGAGCCAAATCCTCTGGGTATTATTTCCACCCTTTCTGATTTGTGATACCCACATCGCTCGGCCCTCAGGCTCGGTTTTTCTCTCAAAAACCCTTTCCTCACTTTTCTCTTAACTTACTCCTCTCTATTCTTTATTCTCTCATTTTTCATCCCTCCCCAGGGTGATTAATGGATGAATAGGAAATCGCAGATTCACGCCCAACACTGTTAGCTCACGGCTATTCCTTCTGGCGGATAGAGCGCCCCGTTGGCAAGCAGATTAACGGGGGGAAGACAGAGGACCCGACTCAATCGTGCCCCTAGTTCGTCATTTTGACCATTTTTTCATTTTCTAAAACAGTTTTGACCAAAATGAGAGTTGGATTAACACACTTATTCAATTTTTGATTTGAAAATCATGCGAATCAAGCTGTGAGCACTGAAAATTCTCCTTTTTTTTGGGTCCAAACATGGTCCAATTTTGAAAATGAAACAGTTTTCGAGAAAATAAGTCAACCTCAGTGAAAATTTACAAAAACTATTTTTGCAAATAATCAACGCTCGATGAGCGCGGAACTTACCCTCGAGATATGCAACCTCGGATCGGAGGCAATGGAAAATTGCCCCTGGCTTACAAAGGGGGGGTAAGGCAACAGAAAGTTGCCCCTGGTTTGGGACGGTAACTCGGGGCAACTTAGGGCAACTTGTGGCAATGCATGGCAACGGAAAGTTGCCCCTTGTTTGGATGATGCCGCGGCACGTCGTAAGCTAGTCCTCTGAGCGATGGTCGGACCTTCGGACGCAGAGGAGACGAAAATGGCTTGAATCAATATATGGACACAGTCACCTGGAAGGTGTTGGTGGTTTGGACTTCAAGATGAAGTTGGTCACGTAATTCCAGGTCGCTGCAATCAAGATATTGGATTCGGAGGAGGCAAAAGTGATCAAAACCATGACATGGTGAGGCGCTATGGGCGTTGAATTTGGACTTGAAGATGAAGCTGCCTACGTATCCCAAACATGGGAATCAAGCCTTACGTAGTTCCGGTTAAGGTACACTCGGGTATTTTAACCTTCACTGTTTAGGCTCTAACTTTTGCCAAGGCGCCTGTTGCAGGTTTTCGACCTTGCGAGCTATGTTTTTCTTTTCCTTCTTTCTTCTCTTTTCTTTTTCTTTTCCTTTTTTGCTATTCTTTTGCATTTTTCTTTTCTTTTTTTTTTCTTTGCCTTTTTGTATTTTTTTTGTATTTTGTATTTTTTCTTTTTTTCTTTTCTTTGCTCTAACTTTTGCCTGGGTCGCCCTTCCGGGTTTTCGGTCCAGCGAGCCTCTCAAAGGGTAAAAAGTGTAACTTTGTCCATGCCAAATGGTTTTGAGATTGAAGCCTCTCCGTATCCAGGAGAGCGACTGTTGTATCGATTTGCAGGAAAAGTCCATCACGGTTGCTTCTCGAGCTTTGCTTGGTGGGATCTGATCTCCTTGATCTAACTTTGACGCCTCTTGCTCGAGGGCTGCCTTGAAATGGGCCACACAGGCGTTTCACGGTACTGAACGTTTTGAACGGATCCCAGGTTTGAAATAGATAAATTGAATCTTGAGACCGAGAGCGATCACACTGATTGTCATAATCTCAAAGCGATTCCTGCGGTCTTCGCAAGACTGTGCAAAACATTTCATTTTTGAAAGTTTGTTAAGAAAGCGACAAATCATTCGCGTTGAAGATAGTGTGGAACCAGTCTGGATCGGACCAGGATCCTTCTCAGTACTCACGCCGACGAGCATGGTTTCATTCATTAAAAGCTTAGCAGGCCTCTCTTTCTCTCAAAATGATCAAAATTTTTCCATACCCGAGGAATTACTTCCTCTTCGTTTTCATCACCGCAGTGTTTGAAAAAGGTTTTTCTGAAAAGCTTAGGTCATTGTGACGATGTTCAAGGCACTAGAGAGTAGGCGGAATGCACTGTCGTTTCATCCGAATTCTCTGGCACGGCTGGCTCAAATAGCAACAAGTCTGTAATCACGATAGCCTGACTATTTCATTGGTTATTGGTGTAATAGCGGCTTTTCGGACAAGCAGGCTCAAAAAGCAAAAGTAAATAATTACAAGGCAAAAGCGATTGTCAGGCAACAACCGAAATCACCGGTGTACTATCTGAAGGGACCGACTTATTCTGACAAAGGCAGGACTCTATAAGCAAAAAGACCCAATCTGAGAGATAGACTCAAAAACAAAACAAAAGACTGACTCGACACCCAAGTCAGGATTTACAAAATTAGCATTGGCAGGTGCTCAAAAATGCGTGCCAAATGCCACATCCAAAAATGCACAGAACCTTGCCCATGGCGGTCCAGCTTTTGATTACATACTTGCAGTATCTGTATCCTCGAAATCCAACAACTGAGTGGTGACGGACTTCGCTGAGGTAGGCGGGAGGATAACCTCGTTGTCAATCAAGTCTTGTACCTCATGACGGAGGCGGAAGCAATTATCGGTGGCATGGCGATCTGGCGATGGTACGCCTGATGCTGAGGAAGCATCATGCGTGGCGGGGAGATTCTTTGGGAGAGGCTAAGGCTCCAGGGGTTTAAGGTGTTCCCTCTCAGCAAGGATCTGCAATGCCTTGGATAATGGCATGTAGAGAGCATGGAAGACCCTGCGCCCCCGGGGCAGGTACTTTGGAGTCTGAGCACTCTTGCTGGATGCACTAACGAACGGATCGTGAAGTGCGGCCTTGAGTTTCGATCCTTCCGGATGCAAAGTGGGAGAGGAAAAGCTGATACGGCATGACGGGCCTATCCCGATTCTCGATTATGGAAGCGCCCTCGGCGAGTAGGAAAAGCATCCTCCACTTTTATCGTGGCTGCGGATATCTGTTGCTTGTTCATTCCCGGCTTTCAAAGCCTCTCTCGCCTCTGGCGGTTGTTCAATAGGGTCGGCATCCGCTTTCATCTTACCTTTGTCTTCGGCCTCAGCCTGGTCTAGAACTTGGTTTGCTGCGTCGTTGCCATAGTTGGAGGTCATCTCCGGTTGGCTGAGTTCAATTACAATTCGTCGATGGCGGGGTTCTTGGGGTACAAAGTTCGGCGTCGATCTGGTGGTGGCAGCAGACATCCCATAAGCGAGTCATACGGACCTTTGAAGATCACCTATCATTCCCATTAGTTCAAATGTAGTAGGCTCGCGAGCCTGATATAACTGAGGAGCCCAGATTGGATGTGCGGCGGGCGACCTAGGCGGGTGCGGCATATTAACAGTAGTATCATCCTGTGGGGTGGTTTCTTGACTTAGTGCGGCCGTCATGACCACAATCTCTTCTGAGTTCTGCGTCATGTTCAGTCCTGCCTTAGCAAGGAGAAGACACTAGCTGTTCTGGATCAACCCCCTGAACTTCTGAACTGAAACGGAAAACAAGCAGTATTTCAGCCCCAAACAGATCAAACACGGGTGTAGTCGAACAACTGCACTCTACCACTGAACGCTGTTCCCCAGAATCACTATTCAAAATACTGAATCCGATACCCACAGATACAACTGATTCTCAACAATACCACTACTAGTGCCCTCAGGCCTGATACTCAAACTTTGCAAACTGATATATGCGTTCCCCTGCAGAGATACACTCTAAAAGCACATAGCAGGTAAAAGAGAGCCAATACACCCCTATGTTGGGGTAAGGTTTCCCTGTCCTATTTTGTCAGGAGCTATTGTTTCACTATGCACGCAACGGTTTCAAACAGCCTAACATCGGGTAAGCAACCTGTCCTAGTTTGGAATGGTCACTATGGATTCCGACTATGCACTAGGTCGAATGGTCAAAAAGGGTGCCCCGATAAAACCGGGGTTTGTGTTCCCATACTGGCAGAGCCCGCAACCGGTCAGCCTTATGGACATGCCTTGACAAGGCAAGCCTCCGGCAAACCGCTCAGGAATAGCAGATGGCCAACACAGTGTCCTAGGCGCACCAATGCACATGCAATGCAAAGAAACACATAAGTGTAGTCAAAACAGGATATCACGAGTTCGAGTCAAGCTCTCTAAAAAATCCCCAGCAGAGTCGCCAGAAACTGTAGACGCGCCCGTGGGCTTCCATCTAACAGTTCGAGGACTCGATTCTTGTGTCGGTTCTAAATCTGAACCAAAGAGTCCAAATCCGGCAAATCGTTTTGAAGAAAAACAGATTTTGAAAAGTAGTGCCAAACATGGACTGCTTTGCCAGATTACAGAGTCGCCACCTAAATATTTTAACTTGGGAAATTTAGGAAACCCTGACTCGGTCTTGAAGGAATACATGTCCGTCATCACCAAAGTGGTCTTGGCTCGGGGAGCTTGGTGCGATCGGGAAGGTCGACTATGAGCACCCCTTCGCCGGTCCGAACCGCCTCTAGTAACCGTGATATCCGTTTTTTAAAACTTTATGCGTTCTTATTCTGGTTATTAACCTAGAATTACTATGTGATGCGCACAACACAAAAGTATAGACTAGATTTCCTAACTTGGAAATAAACATTGCATATCCGTTTTGTCTTGAAAAACAGTTTGAAATTACTACTCGCAAGTAGGCTAAAATACGGATTTCAATGAGTCATTTCAACTCAGGCAATCCAACCTCCACCCACAGGCATTCAAACAGTTTATCTCACATAAGCACTTAGCCGCATGGTAAGCATACTGTCATGTCAACATTCACACGCATGTGGTATGCTAAAGCGTAAAATACTTACATCGTACTCCGTGCCAAAACAAGAAACTAGTTAGCAAAACATGCATGACCTAGTTTATGTTGAGTGACTAATGCATCACATACGGAATGTAATCTAGAGTAGGCTCGGCTAACCCTAAACATGGCATGTGAAATGCGCGAGTAGCACGTATTCAATTTGGAATTGAAAATTGCAATGCAATTTGTATGATGTACCGAGCCCGGTGCATGTAAACAAATGCATGGATGCACGCATGCATAGCATAAGGTATGCTAAAATAAACGTGCCCTAATCTACCATCGAAAGCGGGTAAATAAAAGGGAGAAAGAAATGGGGATTGGAAGACATACACCCACTCACACACACTTATTACAGTTTTGCCCTCACTCGGAGGGACCAAAAGAATATACAAAACCGAATAACTAATTAACTACGCAAGCTAATTAATTATTACAAATTAACTAAATTAACCAAATAAATTAATTAATCTAATTAAACAGTAAACCGCCTCGGGATGAGGGCCAAATCACGGCCAGCTTTCGGAATCGCTCGAATCGCCTTGCCATGCACGAATTGCCTCTGTTTTCCCTGCTATCCTCCTCAGAAAATTACCAAAGTCCCAGGAGCACCTCTCGAGCACCTTTGGAGTACTACCGGGGGTAAAGCACCACCACCAAGAAAGAGGCGTAGGCACTAGATGAAGTTATCGGTGGAAATTGTCACGTCGACACTAAATAGTGCCTAGGCACTTAACACCTGCAGAACCTGCAACTCACAGCAGCAGAGGACAACAACATGCATGGCAATGTGATTCAAGTTATTTATGCACTATACACACCCCTTATCATGTTATTGACTCAAAAGGGCATGTGCCTCGATTCCCGGGTCACCAATCGCGCATTTCCATGCCTGATGACCCAAGGAACAAAGTGTGCAACTTTGATTTCAAATGCATGCAACCAAATAAACACACAAAAGTGCCTAACCTCTATCACATTTCACTTCAAGAGGCCAAGCATGCATGCTCATGTGATGCAACTCTAAGCATGTTATCTAACATGCAACATGGATTATGCAAGCAAGCTAAACATGTTAAGTATGCAACCTAAGCAAAGAAGCATACAAGCCAAGCAATGGAGAGGACGAAAGCATGAATTAGGCTACTCCTAATTGGCCTAAAATCAGTGGCCAAAGTGCCTAGAAATGGAGACTAAACACACACACACACATGCAAGTGTTATGATCCAAACCCAAGGCATAAACATGGCAACTCCCAAGCACACTTGAAGATACCAAACAAAGACAATGAGCATGCATTGTAAAGCTCTGAAAATCATGCAAAGCATGGTGCCAAACCAAGTCAAAGATAGACCAAACAAAGCATGCAAATGGTCCAAGCATTAAGGCAAGCCAATGAGGCTTTGAACCACACCTAGCACAACCACTCATGGCAATACTTAAGCAACTAAATCAGAGTTTTAACACGTAAAACTAAGCTCAAAAGACCACCTAGATGACATCTAAATGACTCAAATACAAAGGCATGCAAAATGGCCAAAACATGGGAGCATACAAGACATGCTTTTGAGGCATTAAAGAGACAACTAAGGCAAGCATACAAGCATACCAAAAGGTCTGAAATAACATGCTAAATGGTTCCAAACCATTGAAAAGATGGAATCAATGCATACTACACATGCACCTACTTGAAGCATACAAGCTACAATGCAAAGGGGCTATATTAGGCATGCTAAGATTGATCCAAATGACTATGGACAGAGCTAAAACATGGCAAAATAAGCGTACAAGCTTCATGGATCTAGGCCTAAAACATGCTAGAAAGAAGGCATACAAACCTAGAGCAAGTTAAGGCAATATAAGGCATTACAAAGCAACCATACAAAACATGCAAGGAGTGCTAAAACCAACTTAGAAACATGTTGTATCATGGCAATATAAGCATGAAAAACAAACCAAACATGCTCAACACACAACCAAACATGGTGCTCCTTTGGAAGCCAAAACTTGTCCTTTTCAAGGACATCAAGGAGAGGGGGTGGTCCTCTCCTTCTTGAGACTCTAAGGCATCATCTTCACCACTGAAATCCCTCAAGATTTCAGTGGTGAAGAGATCCTAACACCAAAGTCTCGGATCCTTCACAAAATAGCCCAAAAAGAGGCCTTTTCAAGGTCTAAGGGTGGTCAAACTTGCTCAAACCACAAAACACTCTTAGTAAACAATAAAGAGACTTAAAAAACAGAACTTTTATGTGTTATAGACTAAGCACAAAACCTGTTTTAAACTAGGCAAAAATGGAGTGCAAAAATGGGGTAAATAAAGTAAGTTTCTTACCCTTGAAGCTTTTCTTCACAAATGTTGAAGTTGTTGGTTCCTTGAGCTCCAAACTAGTCAAAAAACCTCAAGAACAAGCTTTGATATTTGAGAACACCAAGGAAAGGTGAAAGACTAGGTGTTTAGGTGCAATAATGTGAACTAAAACACCTAGAACACAAAGGAAAAGAGAGAGATAGGATGTGTATCTATCCTAACCCTAAAAACCAGAGCTTGGTCTGTCTAAGAATGGCTAAGGATTGTGTAGCCTTCCAACCCTTGAGCCAAGAGAAGAAGCCTCTCCTTATAGGCAACCAAAGCTTACAAGTTAAGGCATCTAAAAGGCTCATCCCTCCATACACGTGTATGGAGGGGAAACAAAAGGCATACAGTTGTCTGAAAATATCTCAGAAAACAACTGTAAAGTGGTCGGCAGGGCAAAATGGTAATTTTTCCAAAAAGAGTGCCGACCGGCACAAAATAGTGCCGGTGGTATGTGGGGATGCCTCACAAAGCATTCCCTGCCCCTCCAAGGCAAAACACAAGTGTTTGGTGCAAAACCAAACACAAAACAGTCAAGTTCGGAGGTCCTGAGGCAGGGCGTGTAGCCGAGAACTCCGGGAACTCCAAACGAACACAAACATGGATAATCACCGAGTGTTCCAACGGTGACGTCCAAGTCTTGAGGACGGTCAAAAATGGGGTGTCTACAACAGTACCTTTATGGTGAGAGATTCGAGGTGTTCTCGGATCATAAGAGTCTGAAATATCTGTTTTCACAGAAAGACTTGAACTTGAGGCAGAGGAGATGGATGGAGTTTATTGAGGATTACGACTTCGAGTTACATTATCACCCAGGGAAGGCCAATGTTGTGGCCGACGCTCTTAGTAGGAAATCCATTAGTGATGTAGCTTGTGTAGCCATCCGGGAGTGGGAGATGTTGGGGGCACTTGGCGAATTTGATTTGCTTCTGGGCGAATCCGTTGAGGTCATGACCTTATTTTCATTGTTCTTGTGACCCTACACTTGTGACTCGAGTGTTAGAGGCACGAGAGGTGACCTTGAGGTAGAATCCTCGAGAGAAGATCTCGATGGGAAAGTTGAGAAGGGTTTGGCCGGTGTATTCCGACTGGCGTGAGATCTGAGAGACCGTTTGTTTGTGCCGGAGTCTTGCCGAGAGGAGGTACTCCGAGAGTTTCATCATTCACGCCTTGCGGTGCATCCGGGAGGTACTAAGATGTATCAGGATTTGGGTCGCCAATTTTGGTGGCGGGGTATGAAGCGAGATGTGGCAGTTTTCGTGTCTAAGTGCCTCACTTGCACAAGTGAAGAAGAGCATCGAAGGCCGGGTTTGTTACAACCCTTGCCTATTGCCGAGTGGAAGTGGGAGCATGTCACTATGGACTTCGTTGTAGGTCTTCCGAGGACTCAGCGGGGTAATGATGCTATTTGAGTGGTTGTAGACCGGTTGACTAAGTCGGCGCACTTCATTCCTATGCGCGTAAGAGATTCGGTAGATCACCTTGCCGACTTGTATATTCGGGACATCGTGAGATTGCACGGGGTCCCAGTGACGATCATCTCAGATAGAGATCCTCGTTTTACTGCTAGGTTATGGCAGAGTTTGCAGAGTGCTTTGGGCACTAAGTTGACCTTTAGTACAGCTTATCATCCTCAGATTGACGGGCAGTCCGAGCGTACTATTCAGATCCTTGAGGATATGCTTTGGGGTTGTGTCCTTGACTTTAGTGGGACGTGGGAGAGGCACTTACCGTTGGTGGAGTTTGCCTACAACAACAGCTTTCAATCTAGTATCGGTATGGCACCATTTGAGGCCTTGTATGGCTGACCTTGTAGGTCTCCAGTTTGTTGGGCCGAGGTGGGTGACGCACCTTTGTTGGGTCCGGAGTTGGTTAGGGAGACGACGGAGAAAGTTGAGCTTATCCGTAGAAGGCTTGTTACAGCCCAAACTCGTCAGAAATCTTATGCTGATCGTAGGAGGAGACCGTTGATGTTTGAAATGGGTGATCATGTCTTTCTGAAGATATCACCTAGGCGGGGATTGATGAGGTTTGGGAAGAGTGGGAAGTTATCCCCTCGATTTATTGGTCCTTTTGAGATCCTTGAGAGGATTGGCGAGGTTGCTTATCGTTTAGCCTTGCCGCCACAGTTGTCCGGAGTTCATGACGTGTTTCATGTGAGTATGCTTCGGAAGTATGAGCCAGATCCATCACATGTGTTGGATTGGACCGACTTAGAGGTAGATGAGGATGCCTCGTATGAGGAGAGACCAGTTCGGGTCTTGGATAGGCGGGATCAAGTCCTGCGTGGCAAGACCATCCCTTTGGTGAAGGTTTTGTGGAAGCATCACGAGGTGGAGGAAGCCACTTGGGAACGTGAGTTGGAAGTCCGCGAGAAATATCCGGACTTGTTTATGGATGTATAATCTTGTATTTAGATTTTATAATCTTGCCGGACTTAGGCTTGTTTATGTCTTAAGTTGTAAAACATAGCATATGTTTTGGTTTATGGAAGTGGGTCGTAATATTGCATTTATTGACTATATTATAGACCTGGATATGTATCATGAAACTTTATTATGATATGAATTGTGAACCATGTATGTTGAAAATAGTTGAAATGGAAAGAAAATGCATGTTGAAATGTATGTATAGTGAAATGCCTCTTGACAAGAGATGGAATGACCAGTAATGAGTCGAGTTGTTGAATGTTGTGTTATAACATTGTTTAAAATGGAGAAAAACTTGCTTTCCAAAGACTTGTTCTTAATTTCGGGGACGAAATTCTTTAAGGGGGGAGGTTATAGCGATCCCGGTATTCCCGTTACTGTACAGTTGTATTCCGGACTCGGTTCCGTGAAGTTGGTAGTTGTGTCTACCTTGTTGTCATCCTTTAATGTCATTTGTTTGAATTTTAGGATGTGTTGGACTTGTCTCGAGTGAGTGGATGGAGCCTTGGTTTAGATTCCTTTTTTTTTGGTATTTTGGTCTTTTCCGCCGGGACTTTGGCCTTCGGCGGAGATTGCATACTTCCGAGATCTCGTGCCCCCAAAACTTCAGAGGTGTGATTTCTCGCTCGGCGGGTTTCTGCGCTTCGGCGATCTGCGCTTCAGCGGGATTGTTGGAGCTCGAGCGGACAGTGCCTTTTTGGTGTAAGTTCTGGGAGATGGAAAATTGCGCTCGAGCGGACTGGTTTTCACGCTCGAGCGGTGGTGCTTTATCTCTGTGTCTTGGAGCTCGAGCGGACCTTCTTGCGCTTGAGCGGACTCAAATTTTTTTTCTTTACGCTCGAGCGTTGTGTTTTACGCTCGAGCGGACTGTCGATTTCGATGGTTTAGAAGGCATTTTTGAATCACTTTTTGCATTCTCTCTCTCTCTCTTACTTTCTAAAAAGATCTTTTGAGAGCCTCTCTCTCTAGAAACTCCCTTCTCTCTAGGGTTTGATCTAGTTAGAGTGTTTTTCTTCCCTTCGGCCTTTGTAAAAATTGGGTTGATCGTCGGGGGCGTCGTTTTGATCCAAAAAGTTTGGTGTTTGGAGCATTTTGATTTTGGTCTCTTCTCCATTCGAGCTCTAACTTTGAGGTAGGGATAACCTACTCCTCTTTATGAGCTTTATCTTTAAATTTTAGCATTTTGATATGTTGGGGGTCGTTGTGTAATTTTGAAAAAGTTTGGGGCTTTTATGTAATTTTACAAAAGTTGGGGTTTTGTTTATAATAAACCTAGATGCATGTTTGGCATAGAGAAATGAAATTAATGTTGAAACATTGATGAAAATAGAACCTAAGGGTTGTAATGTTAATTATGGAAAATGTCCTAATTACATTGATTAATTAATTGGGATAATTAGTTGTAAGAAATGAGGAATTGAAATGTTGATTCAATATCCATTTTGTGCATTTAATTTCTGTTTAGAAATATCTGCTTTGGGCTATCGGTGGAGGATAGTCTTGATTGTTGTAGACAATGCATGATGATTAGGCAAACTAAAACTAATCATTGGAATGTGTCATTGAGTATGACAGTTGAAAGAATACATTAACTTTATGTATTGATCTGTGATGTGTATAGTTATTGTTTATATGCATTGTATTGTGTTGAAGAAGATAGGGGATGTACTCCACGGTTTAGGAGAAGATAGGAGATGGACCTCTAAACCGGACTTTGTTTGGGAGAAGATAGGGGATGGACTCCGTAGATAGAGCTCATATGCTTATCTAGAAATGTGTTGGCAGAGCTCATATGCTTGTCTTGGGAGTGTGATATAGCTAGTATGCTTATCTGTGGAAGTAATGATATAACTAAAATGTTTATCTGTGATGAGATTGAAAGTGGTTAGTATGAGTTAATGTCTCATATGAGTTGTGTGGCCAGGTTCTGAGCCATGGATTTTAAGTTGAGAATTTAAAGAAAATGGAAAATGAAATGAACATAGACTTGAAGGTCTTGGAATTATAATGTGTTAAGAAAGAGTGTAAAAGTGTTGACTATCTATCAACTGTTAACCTTTTTGTCATTGTTCATAGTTGGTTTAGTGTATTTCTACTGGGCTGTGGCTCACCCTATATGGGAACATCATTTTCAGGTACAGGTAGCATGCCACCTCCAAGGACATAGCTTGGGAGGCTTGAGGCTGGCAGACTTTTTGTTGTCTACTTTCTTTTGATGTATTATGTGTAAATTCAAGCCAAGGGCCGAAGGTGTAATTGAGCTAGTGCTCTCTTTTTGTAACCAAGTGTTAACTTGGAAAGCTGTAAGCCCTTAGGGCATTTGCTTTTGTTGTTAATATGTAATACTTTTGTAATGAAATTCTGTTAGTGGAAGAATATGGAACTTTTGTATATCAATGCATGTCTTTATTTGTTGGGTTTAATGTTAGTATTTTGAGGGCGTTACAGTCTCTCTATATTATATTATATTATCTATATCTATATCTATATCTATACTATATATTAAGCAAGAGGGAGTTTTTAACCCCCAAGGCCTGTGGGAGTTTCAATATTCCAATCTGAATTTTTTTAATTTTTTATTTTAAAAAAAAACTCAGCATTTATTGATTTGGTTAAAATCCCCTGATCAGCTTTTATTAACTTTTTTCAATCCACATGTCTTTTCACATGCCTGCATTTATTGATACAATCATCTGATTAGCATTTAAAATCCCCTCATACAAATAATTATAGATACAATCTGTGTATAGTTACTGCAGTACTCTTTTCAACTTCTCTCATACACTATGGTTAGTGATAAAATTGTTAAATTATTTTTATAAAAAATCTTAAAAAACATAATTTATATATTAAAAAAATCTAAAATAAATATAAATGCCTATAATTATCCCATGCATAGCACGGGTGACAGGCTAGTATATCTGTATTAAGGAAAAAGGAGTTTGTAACCCCCAAGCCTTATGGGAGCTCCAATATCCAAATCTAAATTTCCTGATTTTTTGATTTTTTTTTTTTAAAAAAAACCTTAGCTTTATTAACTCCTCCCAACCCCAAGTCTTACCCTCATAATAACACTTTAATGCATTAAGAACAAGTATAAAAAAATTTCTTCAAAAGTCCAACACATATGAATTCCTTGAAAAGTCCCAACACATATGATTATTATCCCTCCTAATAACATTTTAATGCATTAAGAACAAGCATAAAAAAAATTCCTTAAAAAGTCCAACACATATAATTATTATCAAAATATTAAACTTTAATATAATATAAAAAAAAGAAGACATTTAATTATTTAAAAAGTCCAACACATATTATTATTATCAAAATATTAAACTTTAATACAATAAAAAAAAAAAGACATTTAAAAAAAATATTTAAAAATCACAATTCGCATATATATAGATAATTGTAAATACAACTCGTGCATAACACGAGTGATATGCTAGTCTATACTATATATTAAGCAAAAGTATAGCGACCCCGGTCTTTCCCCATTTGATTGTTGTATCCGGACTTAAGTTCCGTGGATCCTGTTACTATATATTTACTGTTGTCGTCCTTTAATTCCTTATTTTTGAGTTATAGGATGCGTTGGGCAGGTTTGTTACAGGTTGGTTGAACTTAGAAACCAAGGGTAGTTGCCCATATTTTTGCCTTCATGCTTGAGCGGAGCTTTTGACGCTCGAGCGGGAGTTTTGACGCTCGAGCGTGATTTTCCATCTTCTAATATTTCCTCTGCAGTGTTGGACGCTCGAGCGGGCATTTTGACGCTCGAGCGTGACTTTGTGTGTGACACTCGAGCGGGGAGTTTTACGCTCGAGCGGGGACTTGGTTCAACAAAAGTTCTGGGAGTGTGTATCCACCGCTCGAGCGGGATTTTTGACGCTCGAGCGGGAGTCTGTGAGTGACGCTCAAGCGGGGCGATTCTTATATAAAACCGAGATCCGACTTTTTGGATCACTTTTTCATCTCCTTTGATTTTAAAACCCTAGAACCGTCTTCTCTCTCTTCCTACACACCTTCTCTGTAGGTTTTCATCTCCTTTTAGCGTGTTTCTACCCTAAGCTCTTTGTATAAAAGATAAAGGGTGACTTGGGCTTCGTTTTAATCTGAGCAATAGTGAATCTGGAGCACCTTGAGTTTTCGCCATCTTCTCTATTTGAGTTCTTCACTTCGAGGT
This sequence comes from Camellia lanceoleosa, assembly GCA_025200525.1. Taxonomy (NCBI): domain Eukaryota; kingdom Viridiplantae; phylum Streptophyta; class Magnoliopsida; order Ericales; family Theaceae; genus Camellia; species Camellia lanceoleosa. Next base: position 50,066,170 of record CM045767.1, read on the forward strand.
AGGGATTTCCTACTCCATATTATAGGTTTTGTCCTAAGTTTTGGTATTTTTGATATGTGGGTGTCGTTTAGTAATTTTGGGAAAGCCAGGGTTTGTATTATAATTTGGGAAATAGGGAATTTGTTTATATATTAAATTCCAGGTGATTGTGAATCATGAAAAGAAATGGCATTGGTAGTGTCAAGTTGATAAAATTGAACCTTAGGGTTAATTTTGAAAAAAGGGGAAAAGCCCTAATTGTTGTAATAAATTAATTTGTATAATTAATTTTGGGAAAAGATGTGGAATTGAGTTTAATTCATGAAATTGGGGAATTATGAGATAAATGGTGTAGTTGAATAGTTTAATCACTCACCTATGAAAATGTTGAGTTTACATTTGTTGATATATTTATTTCCTGTTTAGAAATAACTGTTTTGGACTATCGGTGGAGGATAGTCGTGATTGTTGTAGACATTGCATGTTGATTAGGGAAAACTGAAACTAATCACATTGAATGAGTCATTAGATATGACAGTTGACTTAATACAGCGAATCTGTGTATTGATTGAATATTGTGTATGACAAGTGTTTAATACATTGTATATGCATATTTTTTTGGAGGAGATAGGGGATGTACTCCATGGTTTAAGGGAAGATAGGGGATGGACTCTCAAACATGTTTAGGAGGAGAAAGGGGATGGACTCCATTAGTACAGCAAATATGTGTACTTATTGATTTATGGAAGTGTTTTAGTATGAGCCTTAGTCTCATTTGATTTGTTGATATTGGGAGTAATGTTAGTGTGAGATGTAATCTCATTATTATTGTTTGGCCAGGTTCTGAGCCATGTCTGTATAATTGGAAAGTTGAATAATAACGTAAAGAGAAACGTGTCATGGACATTATTGTCATGAAACTGTAAAGTGATATAATGAATTTAACTGTGTTAACCATCTATCGAATACTATTGCTTTAGTCAATTCTTATATTTGGTTTAGTATATTTCTGCTGGGCTGTGGCTCACCCTATACGGGAACATCATTTTCAGGTTCAGGTGATATGCTACCTCCAAAGAATTAGCTTAGAAGGATTTGGAGTTGAAGACTCTGTTTAGATTATTTGTTATTTTGTTTTGTTTTGATATTACATGTAAACTCAAGCCAAGGGCTTAATGTGTAATTGAGTTAGCACTCAGACTTTTGTGTCCAAATGTTGGCTTGGAAAGTTGTAAGCCCGTAGGGCATTTATTTTCGATGTTACATGTAATGTCTTTTAATAAGAATACTCTGATGAATGGAATAATGTTTTGTTTTCTTTTACTAATGCATGTCAATATTGTGTATATTATGAGTTTATTTTGAGGGTGTTACAAAAAGAGAGTTTTTAACCCCAAGCCTTGTGGGAGCTCCAATCTCCCAATCTAAATTTCTTGATTTTTTTATTTAAAAAAAAAAATCTTAGCATTTATTAACTTCTCTTAACTCCCAAGTCTTACCATCATAATAACACTTTAATGCATTAATAACAAGCATAACAAAAAAAAAAAATCTTTGAAATCCAACACATGAATTCCTTGAAAGGTCCTAACACATATGATTATTATCCCTCATAATAACACTTTTAAAAAAAAAAATCTTAACATTTATTAACTTTTCTCAACTCCCAAGTCTTACGATCATAATAACACTTTAATGTATTAAGAACAAGCATAAAAAAAATTCTTTGAAATCCAACACATGAATTCCTTGAAAATTCCCAACATATATGATTATTATCTCTCATAATAACACTTTAATGCATTAAGAACAAGTATAAAAAATTTCTTCAAAAGTCCAATACATATGATTATTATCAAAATATTAAACTTTAATATAATATAATAATAAAAAAAGACATTTAATTTCTTGAAAAATCCAACACATATAATTATTATCAAAATATTAAAATTTAATATAATATAAAAAAGGAAAAAATAAGACATTTAAAAAAAAAACGTTTAAAAATCACAATTCACATATATAAATAATTGTAAACACAATCCGTGCATAGCACGGGGTGATATGCTAGTATTATATAAGGAAAAAGGGGTTTCTAATCTATAAGCTTTGTAGGAGCTCCAATATCCTAATCCTAATTTTCTAATTTTTTGATTAAAAAAAACAACCTTAGCATTTATTGACTTCTCTCAACCCACAAACCTTTTTGACTTCTCTCATAATTATTGCAGCACTCTTTTCAATTTCTTCCATACACTATGGTTACATACAAAAATAAAGAAGATAAGTATTTAGCTATGGATCTCAAAAAAAGATCTAAATTTGAATTGTGATTTGGTAATATAATTATCTTCTTTTTTTTTTTATGTATATCTATCAAAATTTTAAATCACTTAAATTTTTTTTAATTTTTTTATTTAAAAAAAAAACTCAGCATTTATTGACTTCTCTTAACCCACAAACATTTTTAACTTACCTGAATAAAAATCACACAAAAATAAAAAAGAAAAGAATTTAGATATGGATCTAAAAAAAATAGGATAATATCTAAATTTGAATTATGATTTAGTAATATAATTATCTATTTTTCTGATGTATATATATCAAAATTTTAAATCACTTAATGAGACAAATTAATCAATTTTCAAGTTTTATTTAAAGCATAATCTGATTAATCATCTCAACTTCTAAATTTCGTGGGCACTGGCAGAGGAGCTAACGGATTGGATTAGATGAAGTTTAAGTTGTTGGAGGTAACATTCTCCCACTCTATAAATTTTTTTATTTTATTTTTTCCCTGTGTGATTCTCTTTCTCTACTGTTGGTTTGGTTTGGTTTTTATTTCAGTTTTAGTAAGATTTATGTGTTTGTACATGTTGGAGAAGCATTATTAGTGATTATGGTTGCAATTGAAGTATCTATGTCCGTTCCATGCTAAGGATTTTGATCGGATTTTGTTTTCTTCAGTAAAGACCATAAAATTGAAGTAAAAATAAATAAATAAAATGGGTATCAATTTTTTTTATTTTTTATTGTCATTTTATTTTATAAAAAATGTGAAAATTTATTGAGAATGCAAGATTTTAATATAACATTAGATTTTTGTATAATTAGGTAATTTAAAACTTTTAAATATCATTGTGTTCTTTATTTTTATCCTCTTTCTATCCCATTAGACCAATAATGCTATTTGTTAGTTTGTTAACTATAATTCAATTAATTGAAAATGAAAACTTAATATAATTTTTCATATATATTATAGTTAATTTGTTTCAACTGTAGTTGTATATAATAGCATAATTTATAGGGATAATCTTTAAATATAATTTCTATTTTTTTTATGTGATTAAAATAGTCCATCTTAATAGTATATAGAAGAGTTAGATGGTTTCTTTTATCTCTAAAAAGCCCAATCTATTTTTTTTTTTTTTTTACTTTTAAATTTTTTAAATTTAAACATCAATTATTTATGTCCATAAAATGAAACTGATAAAACATATATCAAAAAGTTACACATTTTTTTCTGTTTCTTTTCTTTCTTTCTTTTTTTCATTTTTTAATATGTAGGATATTTACAAATGGAAAATATTTGACACCCCAAATTTTTTCTATAACCCAACTTATAATGATATAGTCATAAGTGTCAATTTTTATACAAATATGAGAAGAGAATTAATTATATTATATATTTCAACCAACCACTTACTCAAACTTTGACTACTTCAATATGTTATTTCACTATAATTTCAATTAAGAGAATCTTCAACTCTTAATATATTTTTTTATCAAATTATGATTTGATAAAAATTTAAAAAGATAAAACATTGAAAATTATTGTTTTTTCATCAAAATTGGTGAAAAGAAAAAAAAATTAGGACAAGAATGGAAGTTCTTTTAAAAATTGATAAAAATTTAATAAAAAAGTTAAAGTAATTCATATTAAATCAAAAAATTTATTCAAATTTAAAATCAAATTAGATAAAAAAAATTAAAAGAAAATGATAAAAGTTTAAAAATATTTTGAAACCTTCTTATTTATAAAGACTATAAATCCATGTGTGTATTATATTCATATTGTATTTTTAGTTATAAAATTGAAATAAAAAGAAATGTGACTTAAATTATTGGATTAATAATAGAAATATCATATTAATTATTATTAAATATCACTTTACTTCATATTTAATAATAAAATTATATATTTATTTTAATTATAACTTTTAAATTTGTATATTTTCATAACAAGAAGAGCTATGTTATAACTTAGTTAATCTCATTTAATCAGGTTTAACTTTTTTTAATACAAATTATCAAAATTGCATTATATATATATATATATATTTTAAAATTTTTTAAACTAACAATTTAAAAAGTTATACACATAAAAGTTAACTTATAAATTTCATATATACCACAAGATAAAATATTAAATTACTTTAAGATAATTATAATGATTTGTTTTTTTAAAATATATAAAGTCCCGTGCATGGCAAAGATTACTAGTAGTCTATACTATATATTAAGCAAAGGGTATGGCTTCATCGATCGGGATCGATTTGGAGTGTATTCGTGGGGCCACGGTTCGTTTTGATAATCTGAACCGTTTAATGTGTAGAACTCGTCGATTACTATATGCCTATAAAAAATCACATTGATCGAATTTCGATAGTTATATGATCAAATCAGTTTCATATTTAAAAAATTGGACGGTGAACAAATTAATGGTTGACAAAAACTATTTTGATCACATAGCTATCAATATCCAATCAACGTGATTTTTTACAGGCATATAGTACTCGACGAGTTCTACACATTGAACGGTTTAGATTATCAAAACGAGACCTGTGGTGGGCCTCCACGGGCCCAACAGCACGGTCCAGTCCGATCACGGACTGGACAGAAGCCATATGAGGGAGTTACAGTGACTCTACAAATAAGAATTTATCAATATGAGGGAGTTACAGTGACTCTACAAATAAAGAGTCACCGTAACAATACTTATATTCGGGGGGGTTGGACACGGGAACTATTGGGGGTATTTTTTGACAAAAGAACTCCTTATTTTAGCTAGAAAGGTAATATAAGGGAACTGATGGGAATGCTCTTATTTCTCCCAAATGAGTTATGATTGGTTTAGTTTTCAAAATAAGTTTTTTAAAAAAAATTAAAAACCAAATTTGTAAATTAAAAAAAAAATTGTTTCCATATAAGGCTTTTTTTAAGAATAAAAATAATTTAAAATATTTTTTTCAATGTTAATATATACTAAAAATCCTAATAATCAAATATGATTAGTTATTAAAAAAATTTTAAATATCAAATGATATTTAGTTTGGACATATTTTTTTAATATGACCAATGGCATGACCTATCACATTCAGAAAATAAATATATTATAAGCTAATATAATTTTATTATAAATTTTATAATATTAATTATAAAATATATATTCTTATTATAAATTAATATGATAAAAAAATATCGTAATTAAACTATAAAATTTTAATATATGTATCATAAAATTTTAAATATTTTGATAATATTATACATTTTATAATTGATGTAACCAAATTTTATGATAAATCACGCATTCTCCCGCCCTCCTCTCTCTGTCGGTGGGCAAACTCCGTCCCTTCATTTCGCCACACCCCCTTCTCTCACCGGTAGCATCTCCACCACCTGTAACCCGACCAAACTCAGTTGCATGCGGAAGCAGATTTCAATCTCCGCTCTCGCTTTGGGGATCGTTTCGCTGCCCTAACCATCCACAGGCCAGAGACAGGCGCAATGAAAATTGGAGCCGTGAGTCACTCTTTCTCTTATTTACTTACTCTTGTTACTCCTCTGTCTTCTGCCCTTGTGTTCTTATTCATGTTCTTGCATCAATGCCTATCTTGTATTTCGTAGAATTTTTGTTTGTAAATTTGTAGTGAAAAGAAAACCCATGTGATAGTTTTTAAAAATTTTGCAGTGATTTGGGACACAATGAGCAATTTGACAATTTCCTCATGTAATGTGGACAAATCATGACTTGTTGTGTGTGCCTATTAATGAATGGAATTTCCATAACAAAATTTACAAGTTTGAACAAACAAATTAGGATCACTTGTCAAACCTTTTTTTTTTTAAAAGAAAAATTTCACGTATCCTTTTTATTTGTATGAGGGGCTTAAATTTGTTTATACTTTACTAAGGTTGTGTTTGGTTGACGGATTTGAGAAGGAATTAGAAAAGGAAAAGGGAAAATGTGTGTGAGGATATTTTATTCACATTTTACTTACCTTTTCTCTTTATTTTTCAAAATCCCTTCCCAAATCTTGCAATCAAACACAGCGTAAAAACATTCAGCTTTGTTCATTGAACTTCACCAGAATCAGTCAATTTGCCCGGTTCTTTGGTTGGTACATGGCATGACACAATTCTTCAATTTCTCTATAATTCTTTTTCTTTTTTTGGGGGGTTGATTTTATATGAGGAGCCCCTGCCTTGGAAAGGATCAGAAAATACAAATCACTAGCTGGTACCTAACATGTTCATTTGTCCAAATGCTATGGAGTCAAATAAAAATATATCCAAGAATATATCATACATGTGTGAAATCTATTTTCACCTCCCACAGTTCCTTTTGAATCTGAATTGAGTAGCAAGTTGCATTACACACTCTCCCTTGTAAAAATTGCTACTCTCATTTTCAACTTTACCCATTAGATTAGACTAAGTTAACCCCAAAAGGTGCATACCATATCCATCCGGACTTCCTGCTGTTGGATCCAAACACCACCTAGCCTCATAATTATGCATGCCCCCAATCTGTTTGACCATGGGCTGACCTTGTTTTGATTTGTCCACCACTTCAAATCATAACCAAGTCTACTTTTATTTATAACCAAGATTGCTTTGGATCATAACAAGAATATAAGGTACACACTTTAATGGGTGTGTGTACTGTATAATTGGTCATTAGACTAGTGTACAACAAAGCTCTTACATGCAGAGGTGGATGCAGGATTTAGACTGGTGATCCACCTGCTATGACTCTTTGGGACTCATTTCGCTGCCGTAACCATTACAAGCCATAGAGAGAGAGAGAGAGAGAGAGAGAGGCGCAACAAAAAAAGAACAACTCTCCTGTGAGTGACTCCCACTCGTCTCTTATATTTACTCTTGTTATTGTTAGTCCTCTGTGAAGCTTTGATTAACTAGCTTAGGATATGATATAAAATCATCCTTTATTTATAGATGAAATTAGAGTTTACAAGAGAGACAAGATAGGCCCTGAGGGCATAGAATAATACAATCCCCGAATATAATGCAACTTTCGGTGAATAAAAAATGCAACACTTTCGGCTAATATATTATATGCTAACACTCCCCCTCAAGCTGGTGCGAAGATATCTCTCATGCCCAGATTGCCTAGTATGTCATGAAATGGATTATTCCTAACCCCCTTGGTGAGAATGTCAGCAAGTTGTTCACCAGACTGGACAAAAGGAGTACAAATGGTACCACTAGTGAGTTTCTCCTTAATGAAGTGGCGATCAATCTCAACGTGTTTTGTCCTGTCATGTTGAACTAGATTGTGAGCGATGTTGATGGCGGCCTTATTATCAAAGTATAACCGCATGGAGTCCTTCTGATCAATACCTAGATCACTCAACAATAACTTGATCCATAAAAGTTCACACACACCTTGTGCCATAGCTCTAAATTCAGCTTCTGCGCTTGACCTGGCAACCACATTCTGTTTCTTACTCCTCCAAGTAACTAGGTTGCCTCCAACAAATGTGCAATACCCTGAAGTCGATCTCTTATCAGTTACTGATCCAGCCCAGTCAGCATCTGTATAGGTTTTCACACGAAGATGATCATACTTTGAAAAATAAAGACCCCTACCAAGGGCAGACTTCAAGTACCTCAAGATTCTCATGACAGCCTCAAGGTGAATCTGATGAGGAGCATACATAAACTGACTAACGACACTGACAATAACAGCAATATCAGGACGAGAGTGAGATAGGTAAATGAGTTTACCCACTAATCGCTGATAGCTCCCCCTATCAACAACTTCTCCTCCTTCATCATCCCCCAATTTCTAATTAGGTTCTAGTGGAGTGGCACATGCCTTGCAGCCAAGTATCCCAGTTTCCTTCAACAGGTCAAGCACATATTTTCTCTGTGAGATAAATATCCCATCCTTAGAGCGAGCAACTTCAATTCCCAGAAAATACTTCAAGCTTCCCAAGTCTTTGATTTCAAACTCATTAGCTAAATATTTCTTCAACAGAGGTATTTCCTCACTATCATTGCCTATAAGAACTATGTCATCTACATAAACAATAAGTGCTGTAGTCTTACCACGTGAGGAATGTTTCACAAACAATGTGTGATCTGCCTGACTTTGTTTGAAGCCATATTTAAATATAGCCTGAGTGAATCTCTCAAACCAAGCCATTGGAGACTGTTTGAGACCATGTAATGACTTCCGAAGCTTGCATACTTTGCCTTCTGTCTGATGATCCTCAAAACCAGGAGGAATGTCCATATATACCTCTTCTTCGAGGTCACCATGGAGAAAGGCATTCTTGACATCAAAGCGATAAAGCGCCAATCAAGATTAGGCGCTAGAGAGAGAAGTACTCGATCAATTCATCTTAGCCACGGGTGCGAAGGTCTCGATAATCAATGCCATATGTCTGAGTAAACCCTTTCGCCACAAGTCTGGCCTTGTAACGCTCAATAGACCCATCTGCTTTGTGTTTCACAGTATATACCCATTTACATCCCACAGGTCGTTTGCCCGTAGGTAACTCAGTCAATTCCCAAGTGCCATTCTTCCTAAGTGCTTTCATTTCCTCAATCATAGCTAGTTTCCACTCAGAGGTAGCAAGAGCATCCTGAAAATGGTTAGGAACGCTAACAGAGGAAATATTGGACACAAATGCTCTATATGAGGATGACAAATGAGAGTATGACACAAACTGTGAGATAGGATATTGAGTACAAGATCTCACACCCTTCCTCTTGGCAATAGGAACATCAAGATCAATGGATTCAAGAGATTCAAAGTTACCTAGACTCTCATAAGAAGCAGGAGATGGCAGTGGAGTAGCAGAAGTGGTCCCTTGTATCCAGTTAACTTGTTGTCTGTCTATGTCCCGGACACAAACATGCCCGACCTTATCCTTGGTGACAGTGGGTTCTATAGTCCCAGTAGAAGAGGGTGGTGCAAGAACAACTGGTTCCACCATAGGAGGCACAGGACTCACTTCCACCATAGGCTCCCCCGGAAATGAGGACAGTGACACCGGAGAGGACAAGAAATAGGACTGAGACTCAAAGAAAGTAACATCCATAGATACAAACCACTTACGAGACGAAGGGTGGTAACATTTATACCCCTTTTGAGTAGGAGAGTAACCAAGGAAAACACACTTGAGGGAGCGAGGGTCCAACTTACCACGAGAGGGAGAGTGATTATGAACAAAACAGACACATCCAAAAATTTTGGGGGGAATAGAAAACAAGGACTGAGAACCTAGGAGGATGTGAAGAGGAGCCTGTTGTTGCAAGACCTAGGTAGGAAGACGATTAATAAGATGGGCAGCGGTGAGAACAGCGTCGCCCCAATAGGGCTGAGGCACATTCATAGAAAAACACATGTACCGAGTCATGTCAAGAAGATGCCGATTCTTGTGTTCCGCCACCCCATTTTGTTGAGGGGTATTGGTGCAAGAGGTCTGATGGATAATGCCATGAGTAGAGAAATATTGTCCTAACCCAGAATCTATGTATTCCCCGCCATTATCAGAACGAAAGATTTTGACAATGGCCCCAAATTGAGTACAAATCATCTTATGAAAAGTGCGAAACACAGAGAAAACCTCACTCTTATCTTTCATGAGATACACCCAAGTAGTACGAGAAAAATTATCAATAAATGTAACAAACCATCGATGACCTTTCACAGACATGACACGAGAGGGACCCCAAACATCAGAATGTATTAAGGAAAAAGGAACTAAACTTTTATTTAAACTGGGAGCAAAAGAAGCTCTGTGCTGTTTTTCGAGTTGACAAGACTCACAAAGAAAGTCAAACACATGATGATTGGCGAAACCAGAAGGAAATAAATGCTTAAGTAAATGAAATGAAGGATGCCCAAGACGCCGATGCCATAGCCATAAATCAGCGGGGGTAGTAAAAGATGTGGTGGAAGAATAAGCAAGTTTGTCCGGTTGATCTAGGAAGTAGAGACCATTTTCTGCACTACCACTGCCAATTGTCCTCCTCGTGACAAGGTCCTGAAAAAGACAATGATCAGGAAAAAACGTCACACTACAATTTAAATCCTGGGTGAGACGACTCAAGGATAACAGATTAACAGAAAAAATTGGGAACATGGAGAACAGAAGACAGATGTATGGTAGAAGTGACGTGGACTAAACCTTTTCCAGAAATAGAAGAAACAGTACCATCGGCAATCCTAACTTTGTCCTGACCTGAAGAGGGCTTATAGACAGAGAAAAGATCAGAGGAGCGGACATATGATCGAGGCACGTAATCAATGATCCAAGGCAAAGACTTATGACACAGGAAAGCACAAGGAGAAGAGGCTAAGTTACCTGAGCGGGCAAAGGATGAGGAAGCTGTACTGGGAGCAGGTGAAGACCGGCGGTCTAACAATTGGCGCAAAGCATCCTCCAGCTCAGTATCAGAAGTTTGGCCAACAGAAACAGAATTAGAATCAAGTGGATCGACGGCACTAGTCTGATGAGCCTGGGAATAGGAACCACGTCCTCTAGATTGACCTGACCGACCGCCTCGAGAACCAGACCGATCACCTCGACCCCTAGATGGAGTCCCATGAAGCTTCTAACATGTCTCACGAGTATGCCGCGACTTCTTGCAATAATCACAGAAGACAGACTCTTTAGCAGCAGACGGAGGAATGGGAGTCAGGCTGAGGCCATCTCGAGGAGTAGATAGTAATCTTTGAGCGGTCGAAGAGAGACAGGAGACATCATAGCAGACCGGCGACTCTCCTCATTCTGTACATAGGCAAATGCCTCCTGAAGTGAAGGAAGAGTATCCATACCCAGAACTTGACCCCTAACTGGATCATATTCCACATTTAGGCCGGCCAGAAATTTAAAGACCCGTTCCCGTGCGATGAACTTCGTGCAGATCCGAGAATCAAAGAGGCAAACGGGCTTATAGTCTTCAGTGGTCAAAGGCGTTTCAGTAGTTGGTGAGAAAGTGAAATCTTGAAGAAACGATCTGCTCCCGAATTGAGCTCTCAATAGAGCCAACTCAAATGCTGAGAAATTCCTTCTTGGGAATAGGTGACACCTGACATCCCAAACTTCCTGGGTAGTCTCCATAGACAAGTAGCCCTCACCAAGTTCTGGAACCATCGAATGGATAAGCCAACTCATAATCAAGGAGTTGTTAATCTCCTATTGGTCATAACCTGAGTCAGTGGTACTAGGTGCCTGTATCTTGCCATTAACATACCCCATCTTCCCTCTGCTCTTCAGAAACGTAGTCAAACTTTGAGACCATGTTAGGTAGTTCTGACCATTAAAGAGAGAGGTGGTGATTTTCATACTAGGGTTGGGGTTCTCAGTCATGGTAGTAGGTATAATGGGACTCTCACTCCTTGGTGTTTGAGAAGAAGGGGACACACTGGAGGAATCTGTCATGGATACAATACTACCAAACCCGCAACAAAACTAGTGGTAATCACAAACCCGGAAGGTGATGGTGAAAGAACAGGCACAATGACCACTATAAGAGCATAACAAAATTAAGAAATCATTTTTTTTTTTTTGTTTTTGTTTTATATATATATATATATGTATACTGCTTTATTTAGTTATTTATACATGTATGAGTCGGTGTGTTATACAAAACAAAACAGAGGTATAACATACCTAACAGAGGCAGCAGAGGCGAGAGGCGAGACGAGCGACAGAGCTCATGCGAGAGGCGAGACGAGTGACAGAGCTCGACGAGATCGACGGCGAGAGGCGAGAGGTGATCGACAGTGACAGAGATGGAGGAGAAGGGGACGACGGCGACTGAGACGGAAGACGAAGACGAAGCCGAAGCCGATGAGCCACCGGCTGATGAAGATCGACCCAGCAGAGGATCTGCCTAGGTAAGTTTCGAACCCTAGAGTGAGGGTGTGCTGAAACCCTAGAGCTCAAGCTCTGATACCATGAAGCTTTGATTAACCAGCTTAGGGTATGATATAAAATCATCCCTTATTTATAGATGAAATTAGGGTTTACAAGAGAGACAAGATAGGCCCTGAGGGCATAGAATAATACAATCCCCTAATATAATGCAACTTTCGGTGAATAAAAAATGCAACACTTTCGGCTAATATATTATATGCTAACACTCTGTTGTGTTATGTCCTTTTTCTTGCATCAATACCTCTTGGATTTCTTTGGTTTCTTAGAATTTGGGTTTCTAAATTTGTAATGAAAAAGGAAACCCATATGATATTTCCTAAGATTGTGTTTGGTTAATGGATTTGTGAAGGGATTTGGAAAATGAAAGGGTAAAGTTAGGTGAAATGTAAATCAAATATAATTACATTTCACCAACGTTTCACACACATTTCTCCTTTTCCTTTTCAAATCTTTCCCCAAATCCATAAACCAAACATAGCCTAAAGATTTTGTCTGTGATTTGGAATGTGGGCAAATAATGACTTCTTGTCACTGTTAATGGATGGAAATACCTTGAAGAAAACAAAAAAATTAAAAAAAACAAATTAGGATCACCCAAGGTTTTAAAAAACGGTTGTGGTCACCGTAATGGTTGCGGTTGTGGTTGCGGTGTATAAAGGCCGTAAAGCAACGATTGCGGTAACTGAAACTGTGATTTTTTTTTTAATTTTTCGCACAATTTAAAGAAAACTTATCGATACACTTTTTTTTTTTTTTTTTTCTAGAATCACATTTATTAGGGTTTAATATAAATTTTGATCAATTTTTGTTAATTTTTAAGTATGATCCAATATATTTCATATTTTCAAATCGCTATAAAAGGAGTTTTTTACATTTTATTTCAATAGTTAATAATGATTTTAAGAATAATTGATTTTAAATGTCTACAAATTATTTTTGACCAATACTTGAACTAATTGAATAAAAAATATTCACAATTATTAAATGAAATGATTATAAAAATAAAAATTGTGCCATAAACAAAAATTATTTTTGAGATATTTTTTTAGACAACACTTTACCGGTAACTAAATAAAATTATTTACAATTAAGTATTAAATGAAATGATTATAAAAATAAAATTTGTGCCATAAACAAAAAATATTTTTGAGTTTTGTAAAGATATTTTTTAGACAACACATTACAATAACAAAATAAAAAATATTTATAATTAAATATTAAATAAAATGATTTTAAAAATAAATAAAACTATTGTTTATATATTTTTTATTTTACATGCTAATGTAAAGAAATAAAAATTAAAAAAAATTATAACGAAAATAAATTCATATAAGATTTTTTTTCTTTGGGCTTGAATCACTTGAGTAATTATTCTTTTTTTGTAAACTTTTTTTTTTTTGGGAAAGGAAGTTATTCAGAATATTATAAAAGGATGTAATGGTGTGTAACTAACTGTTACGGCCACTATGGTACCGTTATGGCTGCTATAGTACCGTTATGGCCGTTACACATGTGAATTTCCGTCACATCGCTATAGCGGCCATAACAGGTGGCGGTAACCACCACAAGCTACATGAACGTTATGCATCGCTTTTTAAAACCTTGGGATCACTGGTCAAACTTTCCTGAACCAAACCAAGCTAAGCTTTCTCCCACTCAAGTGGTATCGGCTATGTGAAAATATGTTCAAATTAAATAAAATAAAAATTTCTTTTTACTACCGCTTCACATGTTAGTTTGGGTCTTTTCTTCCCCCAATATTTTTATTTGTGGCAATCATATCACTGTTCCTTACCATTGCATTTGTAAATATTTGTTATACATAACCAAACCATCTTAGCATTATCTTAATAACTTATCTTCAATTGGTATTACTTTTACCATCTCCGTTACAATGAGTAGTACATTCAAAGATTGCACAGAGGGTGTTGGCATGTTATTGGGAACAATAACTTTATTGATATTGTAGGCCTAGCTTTTGGGTGAGAACTCAAATTCGTTGAGTTCAAACCGTAGGAAACCTCCCAAAGATAAGTTGAGGAGACAAATTGTTAGAAAAGTTTGAATTTAGTTGCAAATGCTCTCAATTAGAATAATTAGAGGTTTTGATTAGAGTCATAATTGCAAATGATAACTGTTTGCCATTTTTGCTGAGATATGTATTATGGGAAAGTTACAAATGCAGAAAATGATAACTCATTTGCAAATTTGAAGTATATCAAATTAACAACTCAGGAAAAAGAAGATTGAGAAACAAAGGAATACAAGGAATCATAAAATGAAGAATTCGAACATGGTAGAAACTCTTTTTAATCCAATCCATAAGGATGTACAGGAAAATACAATTTCTCTCTTTCGCCTTACACATAAGTGCCCTTTGGGCATACTTTTGTGTCGTCCATCCAAACCTCAGGGATGTGAGCTATTCTTTCATAATCCCCACCTTGTAGGTCTTTATTCAACTTGGAAACCAATACATCAGACATATCAAATAAGTCAAGCAATGTAAGGTTGTTTAGTTGTTCAACGCCAAAGGGCAACTCCTCCATCAATTTGCAATTTCGAATATAAAGCTCTTCAAGATGAGGCATCGCATCTTCCTCCACTATCACCTGCGTCAATCCTTTTAATCTAATAAGCAATAAAATCTTAAGCCTCTGGAACCCACCAGCCTTGAAACACAATTCCTCCCCTTCATATGCCTGAACAAGATCAAGATAAACTAGATTGGGTAAACCTTGAAGACCTTGCAAGGGATCAGCATCCCTTAACTTGCTCCACCATAAACATACTGTCACTAGGCTGTGAAGAGAAGATGTCCAATGTGGTAACTTCTCTACGACCTTTCAGGAATAGTGTCTGAAGAAGTCGAGGAGGTGAAGATAGAGATTCTAGATCAATGATCTCGTCTTCATCTGTTGCAGTAGCGCATAACGATAAAGGTTGCTTAGCTTCTCAAGGGATGAGCATAGCACCCTCCCATCTTCACCTCTTAGCTTCACAATGCCTAATGTCCTCAGTTGTGTCAGTTTCCTATCTCTTTTGATACAGTACCGCCACTGCCGAGGTTTGCTTCAATTGAACTGAGTTTTTGCAAGGATGACAAACTTCCTATTTTAATTGGGGATTTGAATCCGCATTCATTATCAAAAGAATAATAATTGAGTTTTTCTTCATATCGATACACCAAGAGATGGCGCAATTTTTGGAGATTTAGGATCTCACCAGGCAACTCAGTAACGTAGGTGTGTCTAAGGTCCAAGGTTTCCAGGTTCTTGAGCTTTCCTATTGACGTTGGAATTATTTTTACCTTGGTTCCTTAAACTCAGATATTTGAGATGTTGTAGTTTGACAACTTCATGTGGGAAAATGTCCAATGAGGCCTCACTCAAATCCAACACGTTCAGAAGTTTTAAACCTCTTAATGATGCAAACTTGGACAACTTGCTTGGTGAATATGTTGCACTAAACAGGAGCAAAGAACGTAGCTGAGTGAAACGCTTGCTTTGTTGTAAATGTTCTAAATTATTCTGGATTGACAGGCGTCGGACCCTTTCTGGCCACCTCGTGCCTTGATCACTGACTATTGTTACAATGTTGTGCTCTCTCGACTTGAAGACAATAATTTCACGCCAAAGGTCATGGATGTGATATAATCTAACCCTTCCACCTTTTATCTTCGCCACTTGAATCAAGCTTCTATTGATGAGCTCATTGAGGTAGCTCTCGGCGACTTCTTCAGCTTGTACTCCTTCTTGTACTTCTACAAATCCTTCCGCTATCCATAACCGAATTAATCTCCAATGGTCAATTAGATGGTCCTTTGGAAAAACACTCAAGTACAGAAAACAAAGCTTTAGACAGTAAGGCAAATCAATGTAACTGAGTGACAATATTTTCTTCAAGCTCATGAGTTTATTATTTGTTTCTAGTTCAGCACCAAGGCTGCGATAGATCTTCTCCCACTCTGCTATGCTGCTCTTGTCCTTCACCGATAAAAGACCAGTGATAGCCACAATTGCAAGCGGCAATCCCTCACATCTTTTCAAAATGCTTCTCAAAATTTCTTCCAAATGCGAGGGGCAATTGTTCATCTGAAATGTCTTTCTGCAGAATAAGACCCAAGACTCTTGGGGAGACAAGGGCTGGAGATCATAGACATAGCCATGATATTCTTTACTGGAGAAAGAGGCTAAATCAGCATTTCTTGTTGTGAGCATAACTCGGCTGCCGCAGTTACACTCAGGGAATGCATATCTAAAAGCTTGCCATGCTTGAATATCCCATAGATCATCAAAAACAAGGACATACCTCTTTTGTTGCAAGAAGGCATTTATTATTCCTTTTAGGCTATTCCAATCCATGGTTTCCGCTCCTTGCGGGACTGGTTGCTTGACTTCTTTAAAGAGCTGGCAAATCATGCCTTTTAAGAGCTCCTCAGTCTTGAATGATTCTGAAACATTGATCCAAGCACGAATCTGGAAATGTTTCTTCGTTGTTGCATCATCGTAGACCTTTTTAACAAGAGTGGTTTTGCCCAATCCTCCCATTCCCACTACTGAAATCACCTTAAGTCGAGGATCTCCCTCCACCAACCACCCAATCAGTTCCATTTTGGGCTTCTCGATGCCCACAAGCTCAGCTTCTTCAAGTAGAAGGGCATCACCACGACAATCATACCATGTGTTGTTAACTACAGTGGGCCTTGAGCCTTGCTCTAGTATACCATATCTATCATGGTATCTGTGATGTCCCACCGAAATATTGATGACCCTCTTCTTGATTCTTTGTACTTCATAAGCAATTTGATAGCGTGCTTTTAAAGTCTTGACAGAGCAGATAATTTTACAAATAAAACCACGGAATCCATCGCCATGATGATGTGCAAGGTGAAGCTTGAATTTGTCAAGAACATCTGCAGTGTCATATGCAGCATCTCGCACCTGTTTGACCCAAACTTTGAGTTCTGGGTCATTTTCTTCCATAGAGTCAGCAACTCTGAGGAAAGCCGACATACGCTCGAATTCATCCCTGACGTATTCAATCTCTTCCCAAACTCCGCTCAACAAATTCACCTTTCCCTGGAGGAAGAGTGAAAAGTTGGCTAGTAGATGGAACACGGCACTCTCTGCCATTGTCTCTTTTGTGTGTTTCTGGCTGTGGAGCCTTTTGTGCTGTTTGAAGGGATAACTAGGAGGAAATGGTGATCTTAACAGGTTTTGAGGTGGGTGCAGCTTTGTTTGAAAACTGGGGCTTTGTGAAAATTGTACATGCATATTCGTTGACGGCAACTAGAGCTCTTTCCAGGAAGTAACAACCGTTCTGACTAATCTAAATATTTAATTAGAATGCCAACCATAAATGATTTGGCTAAATTGTATGCTTTTTTTAGTTGTTAAGTAAGATCTAGAAAATGGTTGACTTTCTGTGGCATTAAAATATGACATGGGGAAATTTAGTCAGTCTTCATCCATTTATTATGATATAAAATTAGCTAACCCTTTGTCCAATTTGTCATACATTGCAATTATTTATCTTGAATTGACATCTAAGAACGGACACGGTAATTTTGAAAAAAAATCATGTACGGATACGATAGGAATACTGTTAAAAAATAAATATCTTTTATATATTTTTATTTGTTACGTATATAAATATGAATTTAGGACAAAGATAAGAAATACATCAATGTAGGTGCGGGTGTATTTTTATTTTTCCACTTTTCTCCTACTCTTTTCTTTCTTATTTTGTTTTTTAATTTTATATTTTATTTCGACTCCTAATGAATTTTCTAAAATTAAGAAAACAAACTCACAAAGGTGTACACACGTGACATGTCAGACATGTGAACACGTGTGTCTTTAGTGTGTCGGTGTTCCATACACAGGCACTTCAAAGATTGACATTATTGCTCGACATTTGCCTCCATGTTGCAGGATATGCCAACTAATATTTTGAATGCCATTGCCAACAACTGTTTTGAAATTAACAAGTCAATTAGGAAAATGCTATGGTGTGTGTGTCATATGTACATTATTATAAAATGTATAATTTTATCATAAAATTTTATAATATTAATAAACAAAAATGCGTAATCTCATTTTAAATTAACATAATAAAATATTTAAAATTTTGTGATTGATATTGTAAAAATTTGTGACTTGATTACGATATTTTTTGTTACATTAATTTATACTGAAATTATGCATTTTATAATTAATATTATAAAATTTCATAATAAAATTATATATATTTTTAATAAAAATACATATATTATACACCTCCTAATTTGCATAGCAATGTTTTGTATTTTTGTGGAAGTCCACCGGGATTGTTTTGTTTTTCGTGGAAGTCACTGGGAAGTGTGAATGCTCCCCGTAGGAATGGCAACGGGCCGGGGCCAGGGATCACACTCCCCATCCTCGATGGTAGAAATTTTCTCGTCCCCGGCCCCGATCCCCGATGGGGAGCCTATTACCGCCACCGCCCCCGCCCCCGCCCCCTAACGGGGTTCGAGTTTCTCCGACCCCGAAAATTTCCCGACCAAAATAAATAAAAAAAAAAAAAACAACAACAAACACATTCAACAACAGAGATTTAACATATATGTTCATCAACAACAACAATCATATTTGTTCATCATCAGCAACAACAGAACTCGGAGCTCAAATGTATATTCAACAGATCTGAGCTCAAATATATATTCAACACTAGATTTAACATATATACAATAGATTGAACAGATCTGAGCTCAAAAAAAAAAAAAAAATTTAACACATTTAGAGAGAGAGACGACGGCAATCGGCGGTGATAGAGAGACGACAGAACTCTGACGATGATAGGAGAAGGGATAGCGGTGATAGAGAGGAGGGACGACGGCGATGGAGAGGAAGGACAGCGGCGATGGGGAGGAGGGACAGCGGACAGCGGCAAATTGGCGATGGAAAAGAGGGATAGCGGCGACGGAGGGACGACGGCGATCGGCGGTGATGGGATGAGGGAAATCACCGCCGACGTCGTGAGACCAATTGCGCAGAGGGAGAGGGAGAGAGGCTGAGACTGAGAGAAATGAAATGAATTATGTGAGTGAGAGAGGCAGACTAACATATATATATGGGGAATATTCGAGGAATTATGCGGGGATAATTCGGGCCGGGGTTAGGGCCAGGGGAACCTATCCCCGTCCCTGGCCCGAAAACCATCGATGATTCAATTTTCAATACCATCCTCGGCCCTATGGGGATAATTTTCAGGGAAAACCCGTTCTAATCGAGATCGGGGGATCGAGTCCCCGTCGGGCTGAGTTCAAATTGCCATCCCTAGCTCCACGTGAGGTACATGGTTTAAGTGATTCCTTTTGTCCTGTTTGGTGCAGGTTCACTTATCGGTTACCATAGTAAAATGTTATAAAAGTTGATATTTTAGGTTTATTTTTAAGACTCAGTCATGTACGTGTATAAGAGATGATTGATTGATAAATAAAAAAATATAAAATATTTTTTTATATTTATTATTAATGTAATGTTGACACATAAAGTGATAAATAGGTATGGTAATGAGATGAGTTTATAGTCCCCCACTCTATTTCCTATCATATCGGTAGTAGGACAAATCAAGTTGGTGGTAAGAGTAAGTTAGGTTGCATTTGATAAAGTTTTCTAAATATGATTTGAGAATAGAGTTGTATTTTGAGTTTGTGAGTTTTGGAATTATGATTTGAGTGTAGAAAATTTGTTTAGTTGTGGTTTTTGAATTGAGTTTTGAATTGAGTGTGGAATTGAGTTTTCAAAGTTTGATGTGACATGTGAAATAAAAAAATTTGTTTGGTTATGAATTTTGAAAATAGTTTTCAAAACTTAATTCAACCTATAATTGATAATCAAACACAACTCAAAATTCTATTGAAATTTTTGATCAACAATCATAATCAAACTATTTTCAAAATTCAATTAAAAAAATGAATTATTAATTTTTTTTCAATTAATTTTTTTTAAAATGATTTTTTTTTTCAAATAATTTGTGTTAATTAATTTTTTAGGCCTGAATAAACATATTTTTTTGTTTACGTTTGTAATATTTTTCAAATATTTTATTCAAACCAAACACGTTTATAATTTACATTTTTATAAAAATTAACAAAAATCAATTTATTAATTTTTTTAAGTACAAATCAAAACGTAAACATTACCAAATATTATCAATGTTTTTTCATTTGTTAAATTTTATCAATTTAATGAAAAATCTGTTAACTTGTATTTTTTTCCTCAGCGTCATTATTGTCTCTCACCCCTGCCTTACCCGTGAAGCTCATATTATTGGGGCTATTGGTTGATGTATTTGACTATGAAAATGCAAAAGACCCATCACTCCTCTGTTGGTTGTCAGTTGGTCACTATTCGATAAAAGAAAAGAAAAGAAAAAAAAAAAAAGAAGCCAAAACTCAGCTATAGATTGTTAGTTGGTCAGTATTTGATAAAAGAAAGAAAAATAAATAAAAAAAGCAATTATAGCTACGGATTTTTTTGACCATTTCTTTCACTGAAGCTTTATATAAGTCACCAACTTCATTCCAACAACTTTAGCAACTTCTTCACCATCTTATTTACATTCGTTATTTAAATAGTAGCAACACAACAAGATCACAGATCCGAGCCATACAACCACCTCCTCCACTACCTACCTCAATTAATTTGACAACCAATTAATTTCAAAAATTCAGTGTAGATATTTACAATTCATATCCGTGTAAAAGAAGAGATGAAGAGCTTTCATAAAAGGTTAGTTTGAACCAGAGCTTCACAATTTCAAAGCTGAGATATAGAAGTAAGCGGAATATTTCAGCAAACAGGTCGACGCGAAGGTCAACCGGTGGTTCATCCGGATGGTCAACCGGCTTCACTCCCAGCTTCCAGCACCCGAGGCTTAGTTTGGCTATCTGTTGCTTGCCTTTTGCACACCATTTTCATAAATTTTGCTATACATCTTTCATATATTTTTCTTAACTGTTGCTGTCATTTTGCTTACCTTCATAAGTCATGCCGAGAACAAAAAGAGCTAGACCCGAACGTGGCGAAACCTCTAACCCTTCACAACGTCAACAACAACAACAACAACAGACCTATCCAACTATTGATTTTCTCACATACAATCACGAATAAGCTTATTCAAATTTTGCTAACCGACCAATTGTTACCGGGAGAAGGGTAAATCTACCTTCTCAATATGATCCTCTGTTGCTTGGCAAACTAGAGACGATAGGATGATTACCTTTAACTAATTTACCACAAAAGATATATTCTCGCCTTGTGTATTTATTTTACCTTCACTTGAGACCTACTGAGGGAGAAGTTGAACAGAATAGTCTGACCTCTTATGTCAAAGGTAAAATAATCACACTGAAACACCACACTTTGACACAAATTATTGGAGTTCAGTCGGGGGATTTGCAATGTCATTTTCAAACTGAGTATGACTTAGCTAACATTGTTGGTGATATAACTGAGGTTTATACCACAATTTGTGAGAATTGATTTACCGGCACTAATTTACAAGCAAGACATTTGAAACCCCACCTTCATATTCTTCATCGATGGATAGTTGAAAATGTCACTTCCAAAAAAGGATATTTTGATGTTGTTCCATTTTTTAATGCTTATTTGTTGTATTGTTTTGAAGTTAGACAAACATTAGATTTATGTTACATATTACTGAAGGAAATGGTGGTTGCAAATCTTGGTATTCTCAGTGGCCAGTCACTACTTTTTAGAGCTCTGCTAACCAAAATTTTCAAAGTGTATCATGTCAGTATTGAATGTGAAGTAAATGTGAAAATCACTTCACTAATTTCAGAGTATGCACTGACTAGTTCTGAGCGGTGGCAAATTCAAGAATGGTACAATCAGCATGTACAATGGGAACAACAAATTGCTAATCAGGTTAATACATTGGGTAATCGGTTCGATGAATTTGCCACCGCTCAGAACTCACTAATTCAACAATTTGGTGAGTTTTGTGTAGACTCTGGGCGACGTGATGAAGTGACAAGTAACCGCATTGATCAGATTGACCATCAAGTCACTCAGGTGTACCATTACTACTTCCTTCCGCATCCACCACCACCTGACAATGATGCTTAACTTGTTTCGATGAGCGATTAAATGGTTAACACATGTTGTGGTTATTTTGTTTTCTTAATTACTACCCATTGGGCTATGAAGCATGGTGTAAGAGTATCATCTTCAAAATTATATCCTGTATTGGTGCAACTGTAATTGTTTTTTTATTTATGAAATGTCAAATATGAATGTTATTTTGTTGGAGCGATAAGAAAAGAATAAAAACAAACGAAAAACATTTATAATTATATTTTGTGATGTGTGCTATAATATTTTGTATTGAAGTTATGAATAATGAATTTAGGATGTGCACTCTAAAATTAGGGATGCTAATGTTATAACACTTTGTGATTTGTGCTATAATTTTTTTTGTCCAAAAAAAGTTATGACTTTTGCAGTAAACAAATTATGACATTTTGTATTTAAGTAATAAAATTTTGTTAAAAAATTATGAAAGACATACCAAATGCATTTTTTTTAAAGTGCATATTATGAATCTCCCTTAAATCATGCACGATTGTCATGAAACCTTAAATTTAAGGCCTCTTAATCCTTTTGATAAATTGTATATTTTTGTGCGAATCAATAGCAGATAATATTATTAGTCAGTTTTGACGATTGCAGAACTCAAAATGTGAAAGTCATAAAATATATCTTGACAGCTTACTTAATAGTTAACTCCAATAACTATTAGAACTTTCTTTTACAAGTGGCATTTTTGCATCTTTTACAATTTTTATTTATATCTGGGGTAGATCAATTGTACAATGTTTTTTTGTTTTGTTATTTTTGTTTTATTGAAAGGTAAAATTAAAACTACATAACACTTGTAAAGAGCACACTTCAAACTACAGTTGCACTGTACACATTAAAAAAAAAAAAAAATACAATTGTAATAATACATACAATACTACCAAATTCACATTATTTGTTTACATCACAAATGTACCCATGGCCAATATGATTTTGCTACATAGTAGTAGCAATTGCATCCCTGAAGTTCGATTGGTACATCAACCCATGTTGTGACATGTCAACATAGTTAGCTTGGTCTCTAACAAACCCGTCTGCTGCTGTTTCTGCCGCAATTTCATTATCAGCTTCCATGAAGAATGGGTCCATATTTGCATGCAAACGGATCCAATTATGTACCAAACAGCATGCAATCACGAGAGAGCCTTGTCTCGTAGACTTGTAATTTGGCATGGACTGCGATATTGGGAAGCGCTTCTTCAGAATACCAAATGTTCTTTCAATGACATTGCGTAACGACGAATGTTGATGGTTAAACAATTTCTTGGGTCCAGAATAATGATGGCCATTGAACTCTTGCAAGTGATAGCGTTGGGAACGAAATGGGGCAAGAAATTCAGGCATGTTCGTGAAATCAGCATCCACTAAATAATACTTGCCTACATGTAAATAATGTAGGCAATGCTTTGTGAAATAAATGTACACAAAAATGTTTTTTAAAAATGTACAGTATGTTATTTGGTGACACTCACCATGGGGTGGGTGTGAGAACTATAGATCAGCTCTTGTAATAGAGTCAACTAAAATAGCGTTATCGTGGGCATTGCCTTCCAATCCAAAATTAATAAATGTGAACAACATGTCGAAGTCACAAGCTGCGAGTACATTTTGCGGTACCGTACATTTGCGACCACTGAATGTATTTTGTCTTGAGGTAGGGATCCATGCATCTATCAATATGCCATTGATAGCACTGACACAATCCTACTTGAAATATAATTTTTGACATTAAACGCGAAACAAACTTGGATATTACTTTTATAACATTAAAAAAAAAAAATATCGTTCCTTACTGTTATTGAAAACTTACAAGGCAAACATATAGTTATACCTTGAATTAGGGAAAAAACCTCCTGTCATTTAAAATTTTTGCCGGTATCTCGTCTTGGTTACGTGGTTTGATAACCGTTGATGCAAGTTTGCACAGTGCCTGCATAATAATTTGGGTAAACTACCAATAGGTCCTTCTTTAGAGACTTATTACCCAATAAGTCCTACTTTGGAGACTTATTACCCATTAAGTCCTATTTGATATAATTTATTAAGTGATAAAGATAAATTTATCAGTCTTTTTTTTTTTATGAATAATTTTATAGTGATAAATTTATCAGTCTTTTTGTTTTATGAATAAATTTTTAGTGATAAATTTATCACTCTCTTATTTTTATAGTGTTAAATTTATTAGTTAGGACCTGTAGATAAATAAGTCTAGTTAACAGGACTAATTGGTAAGTACCCCTAATAATTTTGATGTGCCGACAAATAGTTTCAGTGGAGTGTTGAAATCTATCGGCTAGTAGTCTATGTCGGTCATTTTGTGCGAAAGTGTACAAAAAAATTTCAAGCGATTCCTCGACACTGATATGCATATGTTCAGTTTCAACAAAGTCATTTTGAAGTAAGGTGTCTTTTAATAAAATGAATGTTTGGACATCCATTCGCATAATGTTTATCATTGTTTCTGGATGGCCATTTAATAAACTGAAGATATAATCATTACCTTTGAATGGACAAGTTCGCTGCGGTCGTTTGCTACTTGACGCATTCATATGGTCATGCATAAAAGCAATCATCAAAAAATTCATAAAATCTTCAATAACCTCATCCTCCTCTGATGAGCTCTCCATTGCATTGTTTTCTGTGTCGTATGACATTGTTTCGGCTACATCACAGTAAAAGCATAATTATAAAAAAAATGTTCAACAACTTGCTAACTGTTACCATTATTGGTGAAACTAAAATTAACCAGTTACTATATTTAGTCGGCCTTAGTTATTTATCGAACTAAATGAAAATATATATGCGAAGAAAAAACATATTAATATTTAGTCATCTTGTCACAAGAAAACGAATATGAAAGAGCGTAGAAGAATAAAATGACATGTAAATGTAAAACAAAAACAGTGTCAGAATAGAATAAAAATAAACATACAAAGACGGATAAAAAAGAGCATATCATGGGGTGAAAAAAAATGAATAAAAACAAATAAAAATCATCAAATTATCTTGCACAACCACAAAGAGAACCGCAAACTCAATCAAGCCACAACTTCCCACTTCACTGCGAAGTTAGGATCGTAGCTAGACGCATATGGACAGGAGTACGCATAAAAAACCTTCGTCATTCCTTGTCTTTGAATAGTGTCAGTGTCCTAACATATTGGATCAGTGGTATGTTCCCAAGCTCTAGCAGGGCATCTTTACATGCATCAAGGGAATAATCATCACCACCTGCACTTACAGCCTCTATGTCAGTTGATCGTGCACGTGAATGTTTCGTTTTTGCCAGTATGTAAGTAGTGAAAGCTACGCAGACATCATCGAAGCCACTTGACTATGACTTTTTAGAACGACCACTGTCAGTCTGGCTATTTGTAGGGCCCCTCTTGTGACTTTTGCCCTTCACTGGTTCCATGTAATCATCGCTGAATAAGTCAACAGCAATGGCTTCAGCAACATTACTCCCACCAGCTTCAGGCTCCAAAATTTATTAAGCATTTCATCTTTTTCATCAAAGTCAGGGGCTCCTTGTGTAGATGGACGGGCCAAGGCCCCTGTGGCACAACAATTTTCAACAAGTTTGGCCATTTCTTGAAAATACTCAAATCCTTTTGTCCTAAACTTCTTTACATTTTTTGTAGCCTACAACAATTGAAAATTTGAAAATAAGCATACTGAATGTGTGACTAAATGCTTAAAAAAAAAAAAAAAATTGAAAATGATACAGGCTAATGAAAAACCTTATCCCAAAATTCATCAGGTGCAATAACCGTTCCTATAATGGGATCTCATCCCAGATCGGTCTGTGTCTGCAGTAGCTTGAAAGTTTGGTAATCAGCTTTCAATCGTTGATATTTTTGTTGCACCTGTTTTGGTGTGTATCAAAATCCATACAGATTTTGCAACTAAGTTGCAAAATGATTCCAATGCCTAACTGTCCACACACTACTACGGCCTGTTGTTTGATTTTTTTGTACCTCTTTTCTCAACATGTTTATTAACTTCATTTCAATTATGGAACTCCACATTCTTGTATCTTGATTGTCATCTGAATTGTTCCCATCTGTCTAACAACACACAATTTATATCTAAACTAATCTGAAGTGGATATAAAAAAAATAAATAATAACAATGCAAAAATCAACTACAATTATGTTTCAGTTGAATAAAAATTAATTAATTAAAGTTGTTAAACAGTGTTGGGCAAAACAAATACAACAATAAAAACTAGATAATATTGCATGCAAAAAATTTGTGAAAGAAGTGTACGCAGTAGACAATAAGAAGAAATAAGCAGAAGAAGGAGAGCAGAAGAAGAGAAGCATGAAAGGGAGTGAGTGCAGGTCGAGCCACGGGTGGGGGAGAGAACGGCGGTCGACCAGCCGAATGACTTGGGGGACAACCGGCCAGCCAGGTCATAATTCCACCATACTATTGAAAATACATCTCCACTTCCCGTTTGGCAGCTTTCTTCCTTCATTTTTCCATTGTGAAAAGCTTTCAACGGTACATATTCTATGTCTTCCGACTTCTTCATTTCTGAAAAGCTTCACGTGTAAAAGAAATTTAAAGCTGAACTTCACGAGTCGTCTTCCTCTATTTGAAAGATCACGGCTGATGATTCTTCATGGGTCGTGTTCGTCTTTGTGAACTGAGACCATTTTTTAAACCATGTATGTGAACCCCCTTTCCACTCATACCAGCTCCCACAAATCAAGTGAGTTGCAGTTTGTGCGTTGTGAAAGATTCACTCTCTAGGCAACCAAACAACGACAAAACTGAGGTCAAATAAATCACAAATTTCTCTCAAAATTATTTTTACAGCTCACTGAATTTCTGAAACATCCCCAAATTTATTTGTCTCAGGTCAAATTTGTCAAACCTATTCTTGAATCAGACGACTACCAAAGAAGCGCACATCCACCCATTGTACCTACTCCATCACCAGTGACAACTATTCCACTCCTACTGATTTGGTACGTATATCCTTCAATCCATCTGCTATGTAATAGGTGGTGAGAAGTCGAAATGGGTTCTAATCTGTCTTGATATGTCCAAACGGTGCTGAGCCGGTCAACCGCCAGGACAACTGGCCGGTCGACCGCCGTTCTCTCCCCCACCTCTAGCTCGACCTGCACTCCCCCCCCCTTTCATGCTTCTCTTCTTCTACTCTCCTTCTTCTGCTTATTTCTTCTTATTGTCTGCTGCGTACACTTCTTTCACAAACTTTTTGCATGCAATATTATGTGGTTTTTATGGTTGTATCTGTTTTGCCCAACACTGTTTAAGAACTTCAATTAATTTGTTTTTCCCAACACTGTTTAACAACTTAAATTGATTAATTTTTATT
Organism: Camellia lanceoleosa; assembly: GCA_025200525.1. NCBI lineage: Eukaryota > Viridiplantae > Streptophyta > Magnoliopsida > Ericales > Theaceae > Camellia > Camellia lanceoleosa. The sequence goes on from CM045767.1 coordinate 50,093,847, forward strand.
TGTACTGAAGCATAATTGTAGTTGATTTTTGCATTGTTATTTTTTTATATCTACTTCAGATTAGTTTAGATATAAATTATGTGTTGTTCGATATATGGGAACAATTTAGATGACAATCAAGATACAAGAATGTGGAGTTCCAGAATTGAAATGAAGTTAATAAACATGTTAAGAGAAGAGGTACAAAAAAAAAAATCAAACAACAGGCCATAATACTGTGTGGACAGTTAGGCATTGGAATCATTTTGCAACTCAGTTGCAAAATCTATATGGATTTCGATACACACCAAAACAGGTGCGACAAAAATATCAGTGATTGAAAGCTGATTACCAAACTTTCAAGCTACTGCAGGCACAGACTGGTCTGGGATGAGATCCCATTATAGGAACGGTTGTTGCACTCGATGAATTTTGTGATAAGGTTTTTTTTTTTGTAACATTTTGTCACACGTACAGTATGCTTATTTGCAATTGTTGTAGGTTACAAAAAAATGTAAAGAAGTTTAGGACAAAATGACCGGTATAGACTATTAGCCGATAGATTTCAACACTCCACTGAAACTATTTGTCGACACATCAAAATTATTATGCAGGCACTGTGCAAGCTTTCATCAATGGTTATCAAACCACGTAACCAAGATGAGATACCGGCAAAAATTTTAAATGACAAGAGGTTTTTTTCATGGTTCAAGGTATAACTATATGTTTGTCCTGTAAGTTTTCAATAACAGTAAGGGACGATATATATTTTTTTAATGTTATAAAAGTAATATCCAAGTTTGTTTCGCGTTTAATGTCAAACAATTATATTTCAAGTTAGATTGTGTCGATGCTATCGATGGCACATTGGTGGATGCATGGGTCCCCGCCTCAAGACAAAATACATTCCGCAGTCGCAAATCTGCAGTATCACAAAATGTACTCGCAGCTTGCAACTGACATGTTCACATTTATTAATTCTGGATGGGAAGATAGCGCCCACGACAATGCTATTTTAGTTGACTCTATTACAAGAGCTGATCTACAGTTCTCACACTCACCCCATGGTGAGTGTCACCAAATAACACACTGTACATTTTTAAAAAACATTTTTGTGTGCATGTATTTGACAGAGCATTGCCTACATTATTTACATGTAGGCAAGTATTATTTAGTGGATGCTGATTTCACGAACATGCCTGGATTTCTTGCCCCATTTCGTTCCCAACGCTATCACTTGCAAGAGTTTTATGGTCGTTATTATTCTGGACCTAAGGAATTGTTTAACCATCGACATTTGTTGTACACAATGTCATTAATAGAACATTTGGTATTCTAAAGAAGCGCTTCCCAATATTGCGGTCCATACCAAATTATAGGTCTTCAAGACAAGGCCCTCTCGTGATTGTATGTTGTGTAGTGCACAATTGGATCTGTTTGCATGCAGATATGGACCCATTCTTCATGGAAGCTGATAATGAAATGGTGGTAGAAGCGGCAGCAGACGGGTTTGTTGGAGACTAAACTCACTATGTTGACATGTCACAACATGGGTTGACGTACCAATCGAACTTCATAGATGCAATTGCTATTGCTATGTGGCAAAATCATATTGGCCATGGGTAGATTTGTGATGTGAACAAATAATGTGAATTTGATAGTATTGTATGTATTATTACAATTGTGTATATATATATATTTTTTAATGTATACAACGCAACTGTAGTTTGAAGCGTGCTCTTTACAAGTGTTATGCAGTTTTAATTTTACCTTTCAATAAAACGAAAAAACATTTTACAATTGATCTACCTGGATATAAATAAAAATTGTAAAAGATGCAAAAATGCCACTTGTAGAAAGTTCTAATAGTTATTGGAGTTAACTATTTTTTAAGTAAGCTATCAAGATATATTTTATGACTTTCACATTTTGAGTTTTGCAATCATCAAAACTGACTAATAATATTATCTGCTATTGATTTGCACAAAAATATGCAATTTATCAAAAGGATTAAGAGGCCTTAAATTTAAGGTTTTATGACAATCGTGCATGATTTAGGGGAGATTTATAATATGCATTTTTTTTAAAAAAAATGCATATGGTGTGTCTTTCATAATTTTTTGACAAAATTTTATTACTTAAATACAAAATGTCATAATTTGTTTACTACGAAAGTCATAACTTTTTTTGGACAAAAAAATTATAGCACAAATCACAAAGTGTTATAACATTAGCATCCCTAATTTTAGAGTGCACATCCTAAATTCATTATTCATAATTTTAATACAAAATATTATAACACACATCACAAAATATAATTATAAATGTTTTTCATTTGTTTTTATTTTTTTCTTATCGCTCCAACAAAATAACATTCATATTTGACATTTCATAAATAAAAAAACAATTACAGTTGCACCAATACAGGGTATAATTTTGAAGATGATACTCTTACACCATGCTTCATAGCCCAATGGGTAGTTGTAACAACGCCCGCGAGGGACCTCGCTACAGTTCGGACTCGGTTTTGTCGCGGTTCCAAATCTTGAACCAAAGAGTCCAAATCCGGCAAATCGTTTTTGAGAAAAACAGATTTTTTGAAAGAAGTGCCAAACATGGACTGCTTTGCCAGATAACAGAGTCGCCACCTAAATATTTTTAAAATGGGAAATTTAGGAAACCCTGACTCGGTGCCAAAAGGCCACGTGTCCGTCATCACCAAAGTTGGCTCGGGAACTTGGGTACGATTGGGGAAGGTCACATCGTGAGCACCCCCGCTCGCCCGGTCAAAGACCGGCCTCTACTAACCATGATATCTGATTTTGAAAACTTTGTGAGTTCTTATTCCGATTATTAGCCTAGGTTACTATGTGATGCGCACAGCATACAAGTATAGACTGGGTCGCCTGAATTGGAACAAAACACTTCATGTTTGTTTGTTTGAAAATGGTTTGATGGTGCTACTCGCAAGTAGGCTAAGACGCGGATTTGCCACCCTCGGGTGGGCTTAGAAAAACATGATTTTGCCACTATCTAGTGGGCTTAAAACAAACAGTCGATGAATTGTCCCAATTCAGATAACTCAACCTCCACCCACAGGCATTCAAGGCAGTTATATCATATAAGCACATAGCCTCATAGTAAGCATGCTATCATGGCAGCACTCACACGCATGCAAGGATGCTAAAGCATAAAAACTTACAGAGTACTCCGAGCCAAAAAAGGAAACCGATTAGGAATCCATGCATGATCCTAAGTATCTGTAATGCCTAATGCAACACATGCAAAGATGCAAACTATAGCGAGGCTCGGCTATTCAACATGGCATATGAGATGCAACACTATCAAGTACTCAACTTGGAATTGAAATCTGATGCGGTTTGTATGATCTGAGCCCAGTGCGTGCAAAAGCAGATGAATGATGCAAACATCTTTGTCATCTTTGTATGCTAATTGAAATATGCCCTATATCTAACCATCGTAAGCGGGTAAATAAAAGGGAGAAAGAAATGGGGGTTGGAAGACATACATCACACTCACACACCCTTATTACAATTATGCCCTCGCGCAGAGGGTCCGAATAAATATACAGTCCGAATGAAAGAATAATACAGATTTCTAGTTAATTAACAAATTAATTACAAAAAAAAGTAAAAACTGGCATGCAAGCCGGGCGCCTTACTCTTGATGGGTGATGTATCTTTGAAGTGCTTTGGTGCGGAAATCCACTGGGATGCCCCAATTAGCCTCTGTTTGCAATATTTCTCGAAATGCGTGCCAGACTCCGAAGACTTGCTGATTCTTGATTTTGCTGCAACAGAGAGCAGGAAAAGGGCATAGCAATGTATTTCACAAATATATGCATGCCTCGATCCTCGTGCCACCAATCACGCATCTCGATGCATGATGGCCGAGGAGCCGAATTGCACAACTCAATATAGGATGAATGCAGATGAATGCTACAACAAAACCTAACTCCATCATGGGTATCCGGAGTGTCGGTGACTTGGGAATTGAGACCCGTTCCGTCACTCGGAGTACGAAACGTGTCTCGTTTCCCGTGCCCGGGCTAACTCTTATCCCAAACACGATGCAATATGCATGGTATGCATGAAATGCAACTAACATATATCCTAGCATGCACAATGCTATGCAAATGAGATGTCTCGAAATGCGTGCCCACGGGCACGCAAACCGAGATGATAGCATAAAAACATGGAATGACATGAAAAATGATGTACAATGGGACTAAAATGAGATACCTCGAAATGCGTGCCCGAACGCATAAACCGAAAGCGGTGACATCTGAGCATGAAATGGCATACAGAATGCAAATTGGACTTACACTAACATGAGAGAGCCTCAGCCGCACTCACATAAGAGGCCGTCAGATAAAAAATGAGGTGCCTCGAAATGCGTGCCCACGGGCACGCAAACCGAGGAATGTATGGAATGGAAATCGGATAAAACCGAAGTGCCTCGAAATGCGTGCCCATAGGTACGCAAGCCGAGGCGATGATGAAATGGCATACGGAATGCAATGATGGGCTTACGCCAACATGAGAGAGCCTCAGCCGCACTCACATAGGCTGCTGTCGGATAAAAAGATGCGCCTCGAAATCACGGCGCTGCAGACGCATAACCGAGGAATGTATGAAATGGCATACGGAATGCAATGATGGGCTTACGCCAACATGAGAGAGCCTCGGCCGCACTCACATAAAGTGCCGTCGGATAAAGATCGCCTCGAAATCACGCGCTGCAAACCGCATAAAGGAATGTATGAAATAGCATACGGAATGCAATGATGGGCTTACGCCAACATGAGAGAGCCTCAATTTCACATAAATTGCCGTCGGGTAAGCAGGCGCCTCGAAATGCGCTGAGGGACGCAAACCGAGGGATGTATGAAATGGCATGGAAAATGATATGCAAGCATGCAAACCAAATTTCAGCAGCTAAATGAAGGGGAAAACAGCCCCGAAATGATACTGAAATGACAATCAATGCATGAAATCATCGAAATGTGATTTTAAGTACCCGAAATGGCCTACGGCTATGCTAAGCATGCAAAATTGGTACATGAAAGCAAAAACAGTAGCAAGGCAGCCCCAAAAATAGCATCTTCTCAGTACAAAACATGACCAAATTGTGAGCATAGATATGGCGACAATGGCATACAAAAATACGGGAAAATAGGGGAATTACAAAGCAAGTGGTATTTACAATGCTCAAACCCAAAAAATCAGTTCTACAAAACTAAAGAGGGACCAAAAATATGTACATTTACAATAGATGACAGCCTCCAATTCAGTGTGTAGATATACTAAATATAGCATGCAAAATTTGGGCCAAAAGAGGGCTATAAAGAGAGGTATCATAAGCAATGACCAAAAAACTTAAGACCTTTAATAAAACTTGAAGAATAGACCAAAACAAGACATTTTCTAAGCCTGATGAAGGCTGAAATCCGAAGCTAAGCAAGCCTAACAAAGCATGCAATTTTACGGAAAATATGGAGGATTACAAAACAAGTACCAAAACCAATCATCAAATGGCCTAAGACCCTTAACAAAGCATGAAGAATGGACAAAAATAAGGCACTCTCTAGGCCTGATGAAGGCTGAAATCCGAAGCATGGTGAGCTTAAAAAAGCATGCAAAATGGGAGTGGAACAAGAATTCAAAGCAAGTGATATGTAGAGCAAGAAAACCAGGTTGAGACCTTCTTCAATGTTGAAGAGGGGCTCAAAATAAGCACAATATCAGTATGTTTCATGCTCCAACTCAGATTACAAATAGGCCAAAACAATCATGCAATTTTACGGTAAAATGGAAGAATTACAAAGCAAGTGCATGATAGAGAGGCCAAACATGGTTGAGCCCTTCTTCAATGTTGAAGAGGGGCTCAAAATAATCCCACTCACAGTTTATTGCATGCTCAGAAATGGATCATTCATAAGCTAAACAAAGCATGCAAAATATTGGCATAAAAGATGATTTTGAAGGAAGAGCATGATAGAGATGCCAAACAAGGTTGAGCCCTTCTACAATGTTGTAGAGGGGCTCAAAATAAGCCTAAAATCAGTAGGGGTTGGAGCCCAAAACAGTGAGAAAATAGGGTAGAAAATTGAAGCAAAAATAAGCTAGAAAAAGGGAATTTGAGACTTACCCTTGAAGATCAAGCTTTTGTTGCTTCTTGGCTTCAATTTTCTGGTTATTAGCCTTTGAAAAAGCTTCCCTTGCTGCTGGAATGGAGGTGGTGATGGTGAGGCTTGGTGTTGATGAACAAATGAGACCAAAACTTGAGAGTTTTTGAGAGATAGAGAGAGATATGCTTGTATATCCTTGAGAGATATTTTCCAACCCTTCAAAAAGATCTGGGAGGCCAGCTATAGGCAAGAAAATCGGAGAAAAGGTGGGCAAAAGTGCTTTAGTTGTAGGTGGATGGCCGGCTGGGAATGGTGGCCGGCCAGCTAGGTTCAAAAGGTCCAAGGCAAAGGACTGGGCGACCATGTGGCCCCTGAAGTTATCTTTCCACTGCCCCAAACCTTGCATCAAAATTCCTCTGTAGAAAAAGTTATGCCGGTTCCGTAAAGCAGCAGATTTCGGTCCAACCGGAGTGATCCCCTATTCAATCAACCATATCTCCCCCATCCGGAATTGAACTTAGGAGATTCTTAAGTGAAAAATGAAGCCCCGGAAGTAAGCTTTCCAATGGTGGTCGCCTCATACTTTAATTCCTCTTGTGCAAGAGTTACGCCCGTTTAAATTGAAGCCGCAGACTTTTCTCCTTCAGGATTCATCTTTGAACCACCTTTGACCAAGCAGAAAGTTGGTTGTCAAAATAATTGCTGGCCTCCCACCCTCCTACAAGCTTCCTAACCATGAAAATAAGGCCTCCACCAAAAATGGGCCCAAACCGATGCAAAATGAAGGCTCGGGGGCCAAAACACGCAGTTCGGGGTCCCGAAAATAGGCTGTTAAGCACCGAAAGTGGCATTCGGCCACGAAATGGGCATCAGAGGCCCCATTGTTCCTCGAAATGATAAAATAGAGGCACTTTCCAAAATTGAACAAAAACCGATGCAAAATGAATGCTCGGGGTGCAAACCGCGAGGTTCGGGGTCCCGAAAATAGGCTGCGAGCACCGAAAGTGGTGTTCGGCCATGAAGTGGGTATCTGAGACTCCAGTGTCCTCGGTATGATAAAACAGAGGCACTTGCCAAAAATCGGAGAAATCGGAGATGGTTGGGCGGTCCCGAGGCAAGGCACCTGGCACGGTCAGCCCGGGAACCGAGCTCGAAGCAGGCAAAATGGCCTCTGACCCACGAAAAAGTAGCCCGGCCATCGAGAGATAGTCTGGGACCACTCCTTCCTCGGGAGAAAACAAAGAAAACCATCAGTTCGCAAACCGAGACAAAGGCACAGAAGAGGTTGAGTCCGGAGGCGGTATGCAGCAACTCTGAGACTTCGAGCGAAAGACAAGATGCAACATCACCAAGCGCTCAATCGGTGATGTCTGAGTCTTAAGGTCGGTCAAAAATGGGGTGTCTACAGTAGTAATTAAGAAAACAAAATAACCACAACATGTGTCAACCATTTAATCGCTTATCGAAACAAGTTAAGCATCATTGTCAGGTGGTGGTGGAGGTGCAAGGAAGTAGTAATGGTACACCTGAGTGACTCGATAGTCAATCTGATCAATGCGGTTACTTGTCACTTCATCACGTCGCCCAGAGTCTACACAAAACTCCCTAAATTGTTGAATTAGTGAGTTCTGAGCGGCGGCAAATTCATCGAACCGATTACCCAATGTATTAACCTGATTAGCCATTTGTTGTTCCCATTGTACATGCTGATTGTACCGTTCTTATTCCAACGCCAAATAATCAGTCCAGTATTGGGGTTGTTGATTTGGTGGCATGGCATTGTCATTGGGGTCTTCGAGATCAGGTATTGGTTCATTTGCAAAATTAATAGATCTCAGTAAGTTTTCAGCGCCACCAGCTCGGGTTGGTGCATACTCTGAAATTAGAGAAGTGATTTTCACATTTACTTCACTTTCAATGCGGACATGATGCACTTTGAAAATTTTGGTTAGCAGAGCTCCAAAAGGTAGTGACCAGTCACTGAGAGTACTAAGATTTGCAACCACCATTTCCTTCAGTAATATGTAACATAAATCTAATGTTTGTCCAATTTCAAAACAATATAACAAATAAGCATTAAAAAATGGAACAGCATCAAAATGTCCTTTTTTGGAAGTGACATTTTCGACTATCAGCGATGAAGAATATGAAGGTGGGGTTTCAAATGTCTTGCTTGTAAATTAGTGCCGGTAAATCAATTCTCACAAATTGTGGTATAAACCTCAGTTATATCACCAACAATGTTAGCTAAGTCATACTCAGTCTGAAAATGACATTGCAAATCCCCTGACTGAACTCCAATAATTTGTGCCAAAGTGTGGGGTTTCAGTGTGATTATTTTACCTTTGACATAAGAGGTCAGACTATTCTGTTCAACTTCTTCCTCAGTAGGTCTCAAGTGAAGGTAAAATAAATACACAAGGCGAGGATATACCATTTGTGGTAAATTAGTTAAAGATAATCATCTCATCGTTTCCAATCTGCCAAGCAACAGAGGATCATATTGAAAAGGTAGATTTACCCTTCTTCTAGTAACAATTGGTCGGTTGGCAAAATTTGAATAAGCTTATTCGTGATTGTATGTGAGAAAATCAATAGTTGGATAGGTCTGCTGTTGTTGACGTTGTGAAGGGCTAGAGGTTTTGCCATGTTCGGGTCTGGCTCTTTTTGTTCTCGGCATGGCTTGTGAAGGTAAGCAAAATGACAACAAAAGTTAGGAAAAATGTATGAAAGATGTATAGCAAAATGTATGAAAATGGTGTTCAAAAGGCAAGCAACAGATCGCCGAACTGAGCCTTGGGTGCTAGAAGTTGGGAGTGAAGCCGGATGACCCACCGGTTGACCTTCGCGTCGACCTGTTTGCTAAAATATTCGACTTACTTCTACAGAAGCTCTAGTTCAAACTAACCTCTTATGAAAGCTCTTCGTCTCTTCTTTTACACAGATATGAATTGTAAATGTCTACACTGAATTTTTGAAATTAATTGAGATAGGTGGTGGAGAAGGTGGTTGTATGGCTTGGGTCTGTGATCTTGTTGTATTGCTACTATTTGAATAATTAATGTAAATAAGATGGTGGAGAAGTTGCTGAAGTTGTTGGAATGAAGATGGTGAAGTTGTTGGAATGAAGTTGGTGACTTATATAAAGCCTCAGTGAAAGAAATGGTCAAAAAAAACTGTAGCTATAATTACTTTTTCTTTTTTTCTTTTTTTTCTTTTCTTTTATCGAATACTGGCAATCTGTAGCTGAGTTTTCGAATAGTGACCAACTGACAACCAGCAAAGGAGTAATGGGTCTTCTGCATGAGTGAAATTACGATATTGCCCTTTTCATTTTTTGCTTACATACCAATTTCACATTCTATGAAAGAGGGGCAATTTAGTCATCTCATTGTCAAATACATCAATCAACAGCCCCAATAATATGAGCTTCACAGGTGAGGCAGGGGTGCGGTTACAATAATGAAGTTGAGGAAAACGGTACAAGTTAACGGATTTTTCATTAAATTGATAAAATTTAACAAATGAAAAAACGTTAATAATGTTTGGTAACGTTTACGTTTTGGTTTGTATTTAAAAAAAAAATTTAATAAATTGGTTTTTGTTAATTTTTATAAAAATGTAAATTATAAACGTATTTTATTTGAACAAAATGTTTGGAAAATATTACGAACGTAAACAAAAAAATGTTTATTCAGGCCTAAAAAATTAATTGACACAAAAATTAATTGAAAAAAAAAATTTGACATTAAAATTATTTGAAAAAAAATATTATTGAATAAAAAAATATTTGAAAAAAAATTAATAATTCATTTTTTTAATTGAATTTTAAAAATAGTTTGGTTATGACTGTTAATCAAAAATTTCAATCGAGTTTTGAGTTATGTGTTTGATTATCAATTATAGGTTGAATTAAGTTTTGAAAACTCTTTTCAAAACTTATAACCAAATAAATTTTCTTATTTCATATTTCACATCAAACTTTCAAAACTCAATTCTGCACTCAATTCAAAACTCAATTCAACACTCTATTCAAAAACCATAACCAAACAAATTTTCTACACTCAAATCACAATTCCAAAACTCACAAACTCAAAATACAACTCTATTCTTAAATTATATTTAGAAAACTCTACCAAACGCAACATTAATTTTTTAACTTGAAAAATAGGAATATTAATAAAAATTAGAGATAATATAGCAACGAAATTATGGATATTAATTCATAATTAATGAATATTTAAATATGTAAGATTAGAAACAAATGGGTAAAAATGAATATTAAGTGTAATATTTTAGTTTTTTAATCTTATTATATTAAAAAAAATTAAATGATATATATATACATATATATATACTATAGAGAAAATTAGTGATAAATCTAATCTAATGAGGGTATATGCGTTGGGCAGTACACAAATCCAATTCAACTGACAAATCTAATCGATCTGGCCCGAAAATGGATGACACGAATCTTTCCCCTACTCGTTGGATAATGGCTCACAGATTCGTCCTCATAGATTTGTCTACTCCAAGATGAGATAGAAACGACCTTACTTCAAGAAGAGATGTATCAACATCAACGCTCTCGAATTAACTGGCTTAGTTATGGAGATCGAAACTCGGCATTTTTTCATGCAACAGTGGCCCAACGCCACCAGCGGAATCAATTGGTCAAAATCAAGAATGGCAGTGGAGTATGGCTGGAGACGGACCATGAGATTAACCAACGTCTTCACTTTCAGTGGTAAGCCACATGGTCACACCGCAAATGAATGATAATCTACTTAGGCCATTCACTGATAATGAAATTAAAAGTGCCACTTTTCAGCTAGGGTCTTTAAAGGCACCAGGCCCTGATGGTTTTCCTGGGCTGTTTTACCAAAAGAATTGGGATGTAGTGGGTCCAGAGATGTGTGCAGCAGTCCGAAGTTTCTTCACAAGTGGGTCCCTCCTCAGAGGCCTTAATCATACCAATTTGATTTTAATTCCTAAGGTGGCTGCCCCTATTAGTCTCAATCAATATCGCCCCATAAGCCTCTGTAATTTCAGCATGAAAGTCATTACTAAACTCATGGCCAATAGATTGAAATTTTTTTTAAAGCATCTCATATCCCCTCAACAAGCAGCTTTTGCCCCAGGCAGGCTTATTCAAGATAGCATTCTCATCGCTCACGAGGCCTTCCACTATTTGAAGCAGAAGCAATCTGGAAAGCATGCAGACATGGCCCTTAAGCTAGACTTCAACAAAGCATATGACTGAATCCAATGGGACTTTTTGCAAGCTGTGTTACTAAAAATGGGTTTCCATGGGAATTGGGTGAAATTGGTTATGGAATGTGTCACAATAGTGCGGTTTTCAATTTTCGTTAATGGAGCTAAACGCACTTCTGTTTCTAATGGTGGCTAATGTGTTTTCTAACCTCATAACTCGGGCTCTTTATACCCAAGGGATTTCGGGGTTGACAATGAAAAGGACTTGTCTAGTTCTCTCTCACGTTTTCTTTGCTGATGATGCTATTCTCTTCCTCAAGGCCAATAAGAATGAATGCCAAAACATAATGGCCACTTTGAGGATGTACAGTGAAGCTTCTGGACAACTGATAAATTTTGACAAATCAGGAGTGATGTTCTCCTTCAATGCATCTGCAGCAACCCGTAGCTCCATCTGCTCTTCTTTGGGTGTTTCACAAGCCAATCTTACAGCTAAATATTTGGGCCTACCTTCCTCATGGGGTAGATCTAAAGCTGAAGCTTTTGGGAGTCTAATTGAAAAAGCGTTGGGCAAAATGCAAGGGTGGAAATCTAAGCTTTTATCTCATGCAGGTAAGGAAACACTAATCAAAGCTGTTGTTCAAGCTTTGCCCTCCTATGCCATGTCTTGTTTTGAAATGCCACAATTTTTCTGTGCTAAGTTAAATTATCTTGTTTGAAACTATTGGTGGAAAGGGGATCCGGATAACAAAGGCATCCCTTGGGCAAGTTGGAATCATATGACAACCCCCAAAAATCAAGGCGGTATGGGTTTCAGAGATTTCAAAGCTTTTAACCAAGCCTGACTTGCTAAGCATGGTTGGTGTCTCCTTATGAATCCCAATTCTTTCTAAGCTCGTGTGTACAAAGGCCTTTACTTTCCAAATTCCACTTTCTTGCAAGCATCCAAGGGTAAGAGAACATCTTGGGCATGGTCAAGCCTTCTTAAAGGTAGGGAACTCCTCCAAAATGGCAAACTTGCACACTTTTGGGAGGACAAGTGGGTACCCTCTACTAAAGATTTCAAAATTGCTTCACATAAACCACCTTATTGTAATGTTCAAAAAGTTGCTGAAGTTATTGACCCCACACATAAAACCTGGAATCATGAAATTCTCAATGAGTGGCTTTCGAAAGAAGAGATAGAAGCTGTTCTTGCCATCCCACTTGTAGTGGTCAATAGAGATGATATTTTAATCTGGCATCACACTCCATCAGGAGTTTATTCAGTCAAGTCGGGCTATGTCCTAGCCAAACAGATCTGCCACAACTCTAATGGTTCTAGCAAACCCTTGGGCTCTCTCACCCTTGGCACAAATTTTTGGAGTTCAAATTGGGATCTTGATGTTCCACCCAAAATCTGACACTTCTGGTGGCGAGTCTGCAATAATTTGTTGGCCACAAAGCTGGGTTTGTTTAGGTGTAAATGTGCATCTTCTAGTGAATGTCCTATTTGCAGGAAATGTGATGAAAGTGTGGAGCATCTTCTGTTTGATTGTCCCTGGACCAAGGCTGTTTGGTTCGGCAGCTCTTTAAATATAACAGTAGATTAAGGCTTGATAACAAATGTGACCAAGTGGACCAATGATCTTTTGCAAGGTGGTAATTCAAAGAATGAATCCAAACGCCTTACCAGTTTAGTTACTGCTGTTGCCTGGTTCATATGGAAATCTAGAAATGATTTGGTCTTTAATCATCAAGTGGTAGACCCTCATGTCACTTTGCAAAAGATCACCCATTTCTGGAAGGAACAAGATGACCTGAATGGCCACTTCAACCCTCTTCATCAGGCCTTAGCCGTCCCCAACCATAATCCCCGATTAGGTTGGCAGCCTGCTTCCCATAGTAGAGTCAAATTTAGCTATGATGCAGCTTTCTGCAAACTTTCTTCATCAGCTGCCATGGCTGTGATTCTTAGAGACTCAAAAGGAAATCTACTGGATGGTTGTGCCAAGTCAACCTGAAGCAGGCTTGAACTTAGGGTCGAGGTACACTCATACTCTAGAGAAATGGCGAGGCCTGAGAAGATGCATCTGGAATGCAGTCTCGGAATTTGCTGAAGTCGAAACACACTTAGATGCTCCAAATTTTTCCTCTTTTCTTTTGCTTTGAAGTCTAGAACCCATATAGCTTCAGATAGGTCCTGATTCAATTGTTCACACATGACCTAGGTTGAACCCTACAGTTCATGAAAAAAAAGATCATGTTTTGTACAAATGTGGAGAATGGCACAGTACTCTGAGCACAAAACGATTTGAAATTGAAATTGAGAAATGAGTTCTCGACCGGGTATTGAGCCTACGGCCGACCACAATCAAAACGACTCAACAAAGGACAAACCAAGGTAAAACAACCTAAACACATCTATTGACACTCGAAAAGACTCAAAACAAGAATCGAGACAAACAAAAACACACACACAACACTCAGATACTCTGCTATCTATCGGTAGGAGACCTCTCGATTCACGAGGAGCCTGTTTCTTCGGATATTGTTTCCCACCCTTTCTTATTTGTGATTATCACATTACTCTGGCACTCAATTTCTATTTTTCTTAAAAAGCCTTTTTCTCACTTTTTCTCTCAGCGCACATCTTTCTATTCTTCAATCTCTCTTATTTTTTATCCTTCCCCTGGGCGGTTGATGAATAAACAAGAAATTGTGAGCTCTTCGCCCTAGTATTATACTAGATTCTCCTTCTTTCGCTCACAACTCGTGAACTTTTCCCACAGAGGGGTTGTGGTGCGACTGGAGCAAATCTGCAACTCACATCGATTGGCGACGCCCCTGGCTTAACTTGATCGAGGTGAGTTACAGCATGTCCCACCGGCCAGGTGTACAATCGATTAGTCTCACACATTACATTTTCTACGTCCCCATTCTAGGTCAGATGCTAATTTGAGCGTGATCGTCCAGATGAGGGAACCGAATATCCAGCTCCATTTCTAGTTCGTGCTTCGCATTTGGCTTGATACCTCATTGCTTAGAGGATATGAGAGGTTTCAGCCCTTTGCTGTTAGTTTCAATTGCGCCCATTTTGGCGAATATGGTGCCCTTTTCGGCAAGTTTGGTGCCTTGTTTGGCAAGTATGTTGACAACAGGAAAAAGACAGAAAACTTGACTCAACGGTGCCTCTAGTTCATGATTTTGACAATTTTTTGTTTTTGGCTTTCTACTAAAAACAAATTCTACCAATATGAGAGTTAGATTAACATGCTTGTTCAATTTTCTAATTTGAAATCATGCAAGTCAGGTTGTGAGTATTGAAAAATTTTCTTTTTTGGGTCCAAGAAACAGTCCAATTTTGAAAAAATGGAATAATTTTCGAGAGAATTAGTCAACCTCATTAAAAATTCTCAAAAACTGTTTTTGCAAATGGCCACTGCTCAACCAATATAGAATCTACATTCGAGATGCACAACCTGAGATCTGAGCTTTGAATCATCTTGCAGTTGAATCTTTCTAACGGAATAGGACAGTTCGAATTTGAACGAAGACAAGCCAATTTGCACATGGATAAGGTAGCCGAGTTTGAACAAGGATAAACCAATCAACATGGATGAGCCAAGCCGGCTAAAAATGATTGGGGCCGGACTTCAAGATGAAGTTCCCTACGTATCCCAAACATGGAAATCAGGCCGTACGTAGTTCCGGGTTGAGGTTCACTCGGGTGTTGACACTCTCCTTTTGCGCTCTACCTTTTGCCAAGGCCGCCCTTCTGGGTTTTCAACCTTGCGAGCTCTGTTTTTCTTTTCTTCTTTTTCTTTTCATCTTTTCTTTCTTCATTTTTTCTTTTTTTGTTCTTTTCTTTTCTTTTTTTCATTTTTCTTGCTCTAACTTTTGCTTGCGTCGCCCTTCCAAGTTTTCGGCCCAGCAAGCCTTTCAAGGATAGAAAAGTTTAACTTGACCATGTTGATCGGTTTTGAGATCTCGATGCCATCTGAATCTAGGAGAATGGTTGTTGTTTGCTGATGATGTAGGAGCCCATCCAATCGAGTCTGAATTTGCCCTTAGTGTTGTGGATAGAAACTCAGTTGTCCTTCAGCAAAAACTTTCTTCTTTCCAATTCTGGGATTTGGCTTTCTTGCCAGTCTTCATTAGTTCGAAGAATGACTCATCTTTTGAATCTTTGAGCACATCTGACATTTTTGCCCCTAGTTCAAGGGCTACTTCTGATCTAGCTTTGCAAGCTTCCTTTGATGACATCTGACCTTCTTGATCTGACCTTCTTGCCCCTAGTTCAAGGGTTGCTTCCGATCTGGCCATATAAGTCCTACATTGTGATTGATCGTTTGAACATTCTGAGTCAAAGTTCAAGGTTTGAAAGCAAAAGGGATCGAGTCTTGAGGCTGAGAGCGATCCTATACTGCACAATCTCAAGATCAATTCCATGCATGTCTTCGCAGAACCACGCAAAACATTTTTTGAAATCTTTTAATAAAGCGACTAGTCGCTCAGGCTCATCTGAAGACAATGTAGAACCAATCTGGATCAAACCAGGATCCTTCTTAGTACTCACATTAACAAACATGATCTCATTAATTAAGGGCTTTGCACGCCTCTCTTCCTCTTAGTTGATCAAATTTTTGCAAATCCCGAGGAATTTCTTCATCTTTGTTTTCATCACAGTGTTAGAAAAGTTTTGAAAAACTTAGGTCAATGCAATGATTTCAAGGCACAGAAAAGTAGGTGAAAAGCACTGACGTTTCATTCAGATCTTCTAGTGCAACTGGCTCAAAGGCAGAAACAGACGTAAAAGAAATGGTGTAAAAGACAAACAAAAAACAAGAAAGTAATGCCCGAGTTGACACACCCGGAAATTACCAACCTCCGACACAACAAGACTGACTCAAAACAACACAACAGAACTGACTCAATACCCAAGTCAGAAAGTACAATAAACAATATTGGCACATTGCTCAAAACAGTGCGTGCCATCTACTACATCTAGAGTAAAATGAACGCCATCAACAGGTGATTCATCCCTTAATCACATAATCACATTATCCCTCAAGTTCATCGATCCAATATCGATAGACTTTGCAATACTTGGTGCGACGATGACCTCTTTATCAATCAAATCTTGTATTTCATGGCGAAGACCAAAGCAACTGTCAGTGTCATGGCCAGTTTGTTGATTGAAGGCGCAGTACTTGGCAACATCATGCTTAGCTGGAAGGGGATTCGGGAGAGGCTGAGGATTGAGCGGTTTGAGATATCCTCTTTCCATCAAGACTTTTAGTGCGCTGGTTAGGCTCATATAGGGGGCGTGAAAGTTCTACCCTGAGCTTGGGTTAGGTCGGCTGTTTGTAGGCTTGGTTTGGCAAAAGGGTCGGCTATGGCGACTGTATTGATTTCAATGGGTTTGGGAATAGTGCTACTACCACTATGGGTACTCCCGGAACTCACCCTTCTTGTTGGTTCACTTGTTCTGGGAATAATCCCTCTATTTAATGCACTCTCAATTTGAACCCCCAATTCATGCAAACTTTTGAAAGTGAATAGTGGAGCGACTATTAACTTTTGCAACATATCATGCTCAAGGTTCTGCACCACTATCCGTACTTGGTCCCCTCTTAGAAGGGTGATCTGTCATCTGTGCTGCCTTTGCTCTCTACCTTGCAACAAATTCTACAAGACTCTGTAGGATTCTGATGGGTTGCTTCAAGGTCTTGAGTGGTTACTTCAAGTTGGGTATTGTAAGAGTACTGATTGACAAAGGCCTTAGCCAACTCTTCACAGTCCTGCTTCACTGCATCCTCTAACTTAGCGTACCAAGTGGCTGCTATACATAGAGAGAGTTTTTGAGGCTTAGTCAGACCCATCAATTTGAGGACATCTAAGAAAAGCCGGATATATACCATAGGATCTCCAGACCCATCGAAACGGTCACTGTGTGGCATTCTGAATCTATCTGGGAGCCTTACAGCAGCCTCAGTATACCCATCCTCAATGTCGGGAATGAAGTTAAGGCCCTGTGCCTTTTTGAATTGCTTCTCAAGGTTTGCAATTTTCACCGAGGTCGGATCGAGATCATTAATACCAAGGCGAAAAAGCCCCTTATTAGGTTGCACCAGGGGTTTGAAAACCTGAGCTTAAGCCAACCCTTCTCGAGGATCTGGACCCTGTAAATCTTCAGCTGGCAGAAGTGGGTCAAAGTTCGGCTGGGGTCCCGAGACTGGATGTGTGGTAGGTGCCTCAGATAAGCGTTGCATTTCAGCATTGGTCTCATCCTACATAGTGATTCCTTGGTTTAATACTGCTATCTGCTGAGTTAAACAAAGGTGATCTAACTGGTGGCTGTCGGATCAGTTGAACCAGTAAGCCCTGTCTAGCCCTTCTTTGCCCTACCACCGGCGAAGGAAACACTAGTTGCTCTTTTGAACTGAATCTCCGACCTGACAAAGTCTATCGACACAAGTCCAGAGTACGTGGAGGATATTGGAGCTTTTTGAAGCTATGGTTCCAGGACTACCTTGCAAAAGAGAAAACATGCAGCATTTCAGCCTAATTCACAAGAACAGATATGATCACAGTTGAATAACTGTACTCTTTACTGAATTCTGCCCCAAAACTGATACCCAGACTTGCAACTAATACATACATCCCTGCAGAGTTTCACTCTAAAAGCACATATCAAGCAAGTGAGAGCCAAAACAACCCTATGATGAGGTAGGGTTGCCCTATACTAATCTCGTTAGGAGCTAGGGGTTTACTATGCAAATAAGCGGTTTCATACAATCCTGCATTCTGGTGAGCAACCTATCCTAGTTTGGAACAGCCTGTATGGCTTCCGATATGCAACTAGGCCGATTGGTTAAAAAGGGTACCGTAGCAAGACTACCTAATATACCTCTTACACCTAACACCGAGAAGTGAAAAGAGAATCAAACGGTACAGTGGTAGTCCAAATCCAAGAGTTGTGTTCCTATCGTGGCAGAGCCTGTAACCGGTCAGCCTTATAGCATGCTTTTCCAAGCGAGCCTCCGGCAAACCGCTTAGGAATAGCAGATGGCAAACACGGTGACCTAGGCGCATCGATGCAAATGCAATGCAAAGAAACACATAAGTGTAAATAAAACAACATATCATGAGTTCGAGTCAAGTTCTCCTAATCCCCAGCAGAGTCGCCAGAAATTGTGGGCTCGACTTTTTCGCGCCCCCGTTCGGAGAGCTCGAATTGGTCCTATAGTTCGAACTCCTGTCACGATTCTGAATCTAGTCTCACAAAGTGCAATATGAAACTGATAAACACCAAAGAGTCCAATCCGGCAAATCATTTTGGAAAATCAATTTTGAATCAAATAATGCCAAAACTGGACTGCTTTGCCAGATTACAGAATTGCCACCTAAATATTTTATTTTGGAGAAATTTAGGAAATCCTGACTCGTGCCAAAGGCCACGTGTCCGTCATCACCAAAGTTGTCTCGGCTTGAGAACTTGGGTACGAGAGGGGAAGGTCCTAAAATGAGTACCCCCGCTCGCCCGATCAAAGATCGGCCTCTACTAATCATGATATGTTATTTTATAAACCTCATGTGTTCTTATTCCGGTTATTTAGCTAACTTTACTATGTGGCGCACACATACAAGTATAGACTAAAATCGTAAGAATTAGAACGAATTCAACTCATGTTTATTTTTGAAAATGGTTTGAAGTTGCCACCCTCAAGTGAGCTAAAACGCGAATTTGCCACCTCAAGTGGGCTTAAAACTCACAATCATCGAATTGTTTCAATTCAAACAACAAAACCTTCATCTACAGGCATTCATGCAGTTAAACAATTAAGCACATAGCCTTATGGTAAGCATGCAAAACATGGTATTTATGGCAATTACACTCATGCAACTTATTAAAGTGTAAAACTCACCGAGTACTCCAAACCAAAACAAAAACTAGTTAGAAATAATGCATGATTCTAACTATGTTAACAATGCCTAATGCAACACATACAATATGCAATTAATAGGCTCGGCTACTAATATAGCATATGATTTACAACACTTTGATAGCATGCTTTGAAACACGTATTCAAATAAGTATTGAATTGACTATGCAGTTTGAATGATGCGCTGAGCCTCGGTGCATGCAAGACAAATGAATGGATGCAAGCATGCAGAAGGTATGCTAATTGAAACATGACCCTAAACTAACCATTGAAAGCGGTTAAATAAAAGAGAGAAAGACGTGGAGTTGGAAGACATGCACACACGCACGCATACTTATTCTAACATTACGCCCTTGCGAAGGAGGGTCCGAATGAATAAACTAAGCTACACTAAGCTAAGCTAATTATTACAACACAAAACTAATTACCTATTCTAGTTAATTAAATATTACAACAATTAAGACAAATTAACTAACTATTCTAAGCTAGCTAAAATATTACAAACCAAATTGAACTTATTAATTATAACACTTCAATTGAATAATTAGCTACGCTAACTAACCAAAGCAATTAAATGGCCTTGAGGGCGAGGGATGCATGCATGCTCGGTTGCTCCACCCAAAAATGCCCTTGCCTTGCCATTGAATGCCTCTATTTGCACTCATTCGATCACTGAAAATTGTACAAACTTCCAGATTGCCTCTGTCCCAACATAGGAACACATTTGTGCAAAATTCACTAGTAGCCGGTCGGCTACAAAAGGTGGCTATCGGCCACAACAACTGGCCGGTTGGCTATCTCAAGTGGTCGGTCGGCCATCCCCTTTTTTGGACTTCTTCTTTTGCTACAACAGAGAGCAAACAGAGGTAAAGCAATGCATTTTCAAGAAATTTATGTATTGATATCCTCCTTATCATCTCCCAAGCTCAAAGGAGTGTAGCTCTTGGCTCTCAAGCCATCAACTAAGCATTTTCAATGCATGATGGCTAGAGAACCAAGCTTGTATAAGGTCAATGAATGCATAAACAAGACCGAAACAACCACCACCCTATCATGCATGATCAAGGGTGACGGTGACCAAGAAAAATGACACGCTTCATCACTTTGAGTATAAAACGTTCCATTTTCCTTGTGTTTGGATTAACGTCCAGTCCAAACACATGCAATGCAACAAAACATGCTTAACTTGCTCAAGTTTTACTTGTCATGTTTTATTTACTCATTTTAATTACCGATCCATTCTTTAACCGGTTAAGTCCAAAAGGTGAGAGTCCTCTAATGGAAAAAGGGTTTAAGCCACAAGTACCTTTAACATGAAAGAGGCCCCATGCTGTTGGTAATGAACTCCTGAAGGAATTAAACCATTAGGCATGAGGGTCTCAATTTCACACTTAAGCCAACAAGAGGCTCAAAGCCACTTTCAAAACAAAGTAAAGAGTGAAGAATAGAGAGAGGTCGCAGATATTTCAGTGCTGACATGGCATGCAAAATGACACTAAATCATGCAAGCAACACATGCAAGTCATGTTTAAGAGCCTAACTCATTAAGCTAGTAAAGACCATTACACTATAGCCATGCAATACAAGCCTTAACTGACCAAACCAGCTCAGAACAGAGTTAAAATATGCCAAAACAGTGGCTAAAACTTGCTAAGATTAAGGCACAAAAGGCTAGAAAAGCATGCTCATATGTTAGCTTGCAAACATGACTCAAGAGCAACTCTAAAAAAAAGCAATGAAAGAGTGAAGCAAATGAGCATGTGACAGAGCTATAAACACTGAAATTACATGTAAAAAGACACTTCAACATGCAACCATCTCAAGCAAATCAAGTTTGAAGGGCTAGAATGCCAAGCTAGTGAAGCTATTTGCACTACAACTATGCAAAACAAGGCTCATATGACCAAGACAACCCAAAACAGAGCTAGTCAAAACAGTAGCTAAAACATGCTTGAATTAAGCTAAGTTAAACCACAAAAACATGCTACAATAGGATGCTAACTGGGCATGCAAGTGAGACACAAGGAGGTTAGGCCAACCCCTCAATTTTTGGACTTTAAAACATGCTTTTCCACCACTGAAATTACTCTGAATTTCAGTGGTTTAAAGGCCCAAAAAGTTTGATTTTAATATGCTAAAAGATGGTGCAAAGGCTTATACAAATAAGCAACAAGAAGGGTAGACAACCCCTTAGCACAAAATGGCTTCAAACCAATATGTTAAGGCCCAAAAATCAGAGCTTTTTGTAGTTGAAAACTAGGCCCAAAACAGTATAAAAAGATAACCAAGTGAGTGATTAAAACTAAGCCTACAAGGTAAGCAATATACCTCTTGAAGCACAGCACAAAACAGGCCTTCTCTGAAGGCTCAAACAACCTTCCAACAACTCAAAATAGGCTCCAAGGGACCTCAGCTACAAGGTGGTTCAATTTGGTTGAGGGCTAGTGTGCAAATGTGTACAGAATTCTAACTATCAAGCATAAAACAAGATGAGAGAGAGAGAATTCTAGAGAGAGAGGGAGAAATTTGCTCAAAATTGTGTAACCCTCCAAAATGGAGAAGAGACCCCCCTATATATAGAAAATCAAGCTAAAGGCTTGTATTCATCCCTCCATACACGTGTATGGAGATGAGCATCAGTGAACAACAACTGTCACAGCTGGCAAATACATATCTGAAAAATGAGAAAAATGGCCATCGGCCATCATCAGTGGCCGGCAGGCACAAGCCATGGCCGACAGGCTATGGGGATGGCCAACAGGCCACTTTCTCCTCCAGAATTGAAGCAACAAGCTCTTGGTCCACAACCAAGAACAAAACAAACAAGATTAGAGGCTCCAAGGCAAGGCGCTCGGCCGAGACCTTCAGAGACTCAAAACGAATACGAGCAAGCACAATTATCGGGTGTTCGAACGATAACGTCCAAGTCTTAAGGATGGTAAAAAATGGGGTGTCTACAAGTAAGTTGAACTTGGTGCAAAAATCGACGCACCAAAGGGTTGAAAGGAAACCGAACCCCTCCCTTAACAATGGCCGCAACTGGGAAGGCGATAGTACTCCTAGTGCCCATACGCTTAGCATCAACCTTTGCCAGTGAAAGGGTCACATCATTAGGGATACTATAGTCTCGGCGAAACATGGCCATAGCCTCAGTGGTATCAACCAATGAGCGAAACTTCCCCATTAAACAAAACTAATGGGACAGAGACAAAACTCAGACAACAAGATACCGGAGACAATGGCACAAGGGCCAAACAAGACGATTAAAACAGAAAGAGACCGGAAAAGAAGAGTTCTAGGGGAACTTATAGAGATCGTAGCAGTGGTAGGTGGCAAAAAGCAGGAAACGGCGTGAGCGTCTAGGCGAACGCAAGCGAGGCGGCTCAGAGGAACGAAAAAGGGTTTTGAACTCTCTAAAAGATTGAAAACAGACGAAGGGGTTTGGATTGATAGCTCCAAAGCATTTATTGCACCAGCCGGCATGAAAGTACACGAAGCATGACCATCAGTATGTAATCGACGCACTATCTCTGCACACTAATACCACGTCGCCACGTGTCACCATGAAAGGACACATGCAGGGGGTGTGTGTCAGGATTGAACCGTCACCAAGGCCGAATTGGGGCAGATCTGAAGCGACGCAACGCTTGGAGTACAGAACAATAGCTCCCCCAAGGGGAACCTTAGCGCGAGCTAGGGGGCAAATGAAGGGGCTAAATATGAAATGGGTCGGATCCAAGCCTTGGGTCGATCCAATCTTCTAAACCCAAATCCAAATGGGTCAGATGAATGTGTAGGCAAACCAACTAAGCCCAACCCCATTACCAACAGTCCACCCAAGTTCTCAAGCACTTGGACCCAACTTCATGCGAAGGCCGATCTAGCGCGATCTTGGGCGGAAATGCATGACTCAATCTATGGGCCGAACTGATAGGCTGAACCCACCATCAGAACCAAAGTGGGCCGAGTTCGTATAAAGATATCCGAATGGACCAGCCAATCTATACAATAGTCTCACAAAGGGCCGAGCCGAGGCACAACGGTACCGAGCTAAGGGAACCTCTTAGAGAAATGTAAAAGCTGTGAGTATATGCATATGCAAGTTGCCATCTCAGCTGGTCCCCTACACGTAGAATCACGGAAACAGTTAAACTAGAGGAATGTGGTTTGTTAATAGCATGATTACAATGAGTATATGTACCCCTTGACAACTACCAGATGGTCCCCTACCTTGGGCAATGCTAAAAGGAAACTTGGCAGCACCAGAGCTCCATGAAACCATCTTGGGCAACAAGCAAGGAGTTCTATATAAACTACACTGACTTCACATTGAAGGTAACTGATCTAAGCTGAACCTTACTTACTGAAACTCAACTCTCTACACATAGAGAGCACTTTACTTCTTCTCCGATTACTCATTCCCACATCGGAGGGGTTATCCGGCCAACCTCGGCCGGGCAGTTCTTATCTTATTCCTTGCTGCAAGGCCTCAATTCCTGGATAGTTCAGTCGAGTGCGGAGCTCCGATCCACTTTCATCTACTGTGGTATTCGGTACGCACACCCCGTAATAACACGTGAAACTTCAAATAATCAATGCTATAATATTTCACTCAAGAGAAAACTTTCTATTCCAAATGGGAATCCAAATCTGTCTGGCATTTTCTTGGCCTCAAACCGTGAATCCCACAACCTGACTTTTAAGCAAAACTCTCAATTATATTTCTTATAAACCATCATCTCAAAAAACCAAAAAGAAAGAGAGATTAATTCAGCTACCCTTTCTGATAATTGGTCATGGTCATAGATTCTCTCCATGACCATGACAAAATATCAGACAAGATAGTTGATGCACTTTTAATGTCACTCAATGTTGTTGATGATCCTTTAGGTGTACAAATTTTATAGTCTTGCACTGACCTATTTCTTTGCTCAAGCTTTCAAGATGAGTATGTTCATGACTACTAGATATCACCAAAGTGATGGCACGTGTTATCCCATTAACTATTATATATATAATCCTACAACAAAGTAATACAAGATACTTCCCTCTCCTCTAGACCGAGTTGATAGACTAATTTACAGAGATTATTTAGCTTTCGATCATTTGAAATCATCTCAGTACAAAGTTGTTCCCTTACACGGGTTTTTGTCAAATTTATATCAATTCAAAGTCTATTTGTCACAAATCGGCATGTGGAGGCTCACCGACGTTTGTTTCAGACGCCAGTCCAACGATCTAGTCCTCAACCATGTTGTCTTTTGGGAAGGAGCAATACATTGGTTTTGTTCACATTCAGAGACTTCATTGTGTTTTAATGACGATCAAAGACCGACTTGAAAGAATACCAAGGCCTTGAATTAAAAAGGGCAAGCACCATAGGAATTTTAGGTATTTTGGGGTGTCGTGAGGCAATTTGTATTTAATATACTCGAGTTGCTTTCACAAATTGCAATTTGATGTGCTCAAAATGGGACTATCGAAAGTGGATGGTGAAGTATCGTGTCGATCTTAAGAAGGTTGCTCGAGTGTTCCCACAAATGTGCCATTACGAGCCTAAACTTAATTATTGCTCGTGTGAGTACTCTATACTTGGAGTTCGTGAAGAATCAAAAGAAAGAGTACTTGGTGATGTACGTATGTCGAGGTGTCATATTGTACAAATTCAAAGATGAGAAGATAAAAAAGTTTGCGATTTAAAGGTTAGAGATGATTTGGATACATCAAGATGGGATACCTTTTTGCTGACCAATATATTGAATCTTTCTATTTTCTTGGATAATATAAATATACTGTTTTAAACAAATTCAAGTGTTTTGTCTTAATTTCTTGATTTTGAAGTCTAACTTTGAGGATGTATAGAGTGAAAAACTTGTGATGAACATTATTAGGGGTATTCGTAGATCGGTTTTTGACAGTTCGATTTGTGGTTTAAATCTTCCCTCGTGTTTGCAGTTTGAAAAAAATTGAACTTGCAATTGTCCGAAGTGCGGATAGGGTTCGCGAATGTATGGACAGTTACAAACGGTTTGCGAATTGGGCTTTTTCTTTAAATTTTTATTTTTGGGCTTGTTTTTTTCCCAGTTTTTAAATATTCTTTTTGGGCCTTTTTCGTCCCATTTTTTAAATATTATTTTGGGCTATAAAATCATAAATATCCTATCATGAAATCATTATTTTTCAAATGATTTATTCCAAATAAATTATAATCTATCTATCCAATTTACTTCCAAAAGGAAACAGATCATAAACACAGATCAGAATCAGTCAATTGATTAACATTTACTTTGCAAAAAAGGTACAAACAATGGTGGAGGGCGCATGGGCCCAGGAGGGGCAGCCCCTCCTCAACTTTCTAAAATTTATGTTTAATTATAGGTTAATAAATTATTTCTCACTTTGCCCCTTCTAAATTTGAATATATACTCTTTTTTTTTTTTCTTTTTTTTTTAAATAGTTCTATAATTTGTATTATTAAATGTTTAGTTTATGACAAACTAACTTTTATAATATTATAAAGTCTACCATTAAATGTTTATTTTCTATTCTTTTTTATAATGTTTGTTAATTCATTTTTATTGGTATTTTTTTTTTCTTCTTTTGGGATGAATATATGTACAAATATGTAAAAGATTACTTGTTGTTTGATGAAATTTCTATTTCTTAATAAAATATTTGTTTTTTTTTTTTTTGGAGACGATCATTACAACCTAAGTCAATGTCTTGGTTAAAAATGGGAGTTAAATTTGTTAAGGTTGAAGTAAGGCAGGGTGAGAACCCTATTGTAGACATAATATTTTATTATTGCCCCCTTTGAACTAAAATCCTATCTCTGCCACTGAGTACAAGCTAAACAATGTATACAGATGTGGGCGGGTGAGTGCGGGTGCAGGTAAAACCCGCGACCCATATGCAACCTACAAAACAGGAAAATCTTAACCCGCATCTGACCCTAACGATTATGCGAAATCGCCCAAATATATGCAGGCAGTTCGAATTAGACGATTTTTACAGGTCGGATAACCCTAATACCCAACCATTAGCAATGATTTGCACGAATCTTTGCAACATTCAGTAAGTTGCAACATCACAAAAAGAGTTACAAAGGACTACTTTTACAACTGCCTAACACTAATCACAAATTAAACACGAATTACAAATCAATCATTATTGAAATGTGTAATAAGGAACTACCATTCATCATATATAACATTGCTGATGATTTTGTCGTGATAATTTTGGCGTGACCGTTGTAATAAATTTTTTTCTCCCAAATGAGTTATGTTTGATTCCGTTTTCAAAATTTATTCTTAGAAAAATTTTAAAAACTAATTTCATGAAAAAAATGAAAAACTTATTTCCATACAGTTTTTTTTTTTTTTTTTTGAGGATGAAAATAAAATTAAAAAAATTCAATGCTTATTTTTGTAAAAATAACTTGGTACTTTTTAAAAAAAAAAATTCAAAAATAAAATTTGAAAAATCAACCAATATAGAGATTTGTTGTTAGCCTTGTTTTTTAATTAAACAATTGTATGCCACTGGGATAAACATACTTTTAAAATTGGGAACATGTGAAGAGCATTTTCAATGGACTCTTCAAATGAGACTTGTTAGCTATTAGCTAATATTATCATGTTTTAGTCACTTCAATGGGTTAGCTATTACAAAAATTATTTTAACAAAATTTTTCAAAACGATCTACATTTGAAGAGCCGCTGTAAAAATAAATTTTTCAATGCTTATTTTTGTCAAAATAATTTGTAATTTTTTTAAAAATTTCAAAAATAAATTTTGAAAAATCAACCAATATAGAGATTTGTTGTTAGCTTTTTTTTTACTAACAATCGTATGAGACTGGGATAAACATACTTTTAAGATTATATTTGTGAATATCCTATGAATATCTCTAATGGACTCTTTAAATGGGGAGCGGGGTTGTTATACTCAAGGGCACAACAGTCCTACTGTGAGGGATCATGGAAGTTTATCATGTGCTTATTTTGACAATCAAAACCGTTCATGTTGTCGTGTTCGTCAATTATATCGTCTACGCAAAAAATTAAATTAATCAGACATTTGTAACCTAATGATCAAATCCTAATTTTTAATTTTTTTTCTTATTAAAATCATGTTAACTATTTTTAAAAAAATAAAAATAAATGTGCTTTTGTTATAGGACTACATATATCCAATTAATTTGATTTATTTTTTTTATGGATAATCTATTCGACCAATATGGTTTAGATCATTAAAATAAGCTCAAGATAAACTCTCATGAGTCCTCACTGCAGGTTGTTGGCACAACAACATCCCTCTATCCCTTTAAATGAGGCTTGTTAGCTATTATAGTTAGTATTATTACATTTTAGTCATTTCAATGGGTTTACTAGTACAATAGCTATTTTAACAAAAAATTTCAAAACTAGCTACATCTGACGAGTCTTGGGAAGCTCTCCAAATATTTTGTTTGAATAAATAGGAAAATATAGAGTAGGATTGAAATACATAAATAAAAAATGAATTAAGCAAAATAAAGAATTATCTTTTTTTTTTTATATTTTAACTAGTAAAAAATAAAGAGTGTGGTTGAAGTTGCTCTAAGGCCTTGTTTGGCGGTTTTTATTTTAGTTAAAAAATTACTACAAATTATCATTTCATTATCTCTACTATTTTATACGTCTTTTGTAAAAAATTTAAAAATTACTAAAAAAAATCAATTCTCAAACATACAATCAATTAAAAAGGTTATAAAGTCAATACAAAAAATTATTAAAACAAAAATGTTGGGAACACTAAAGGGAGCACTAAGGGGAATACTAATGAGCTGGCTCCCCCCATGTGATGGGTGTCTCTGTTGTTGTTGTTGTTGTTTTTTTTTTTTTTTTTTTTTTTTTTTTTTTTTTTTACACATTTTCTACTCATTAGAGCTATTAGTGCTTTGTGTTTTTAGAGCTCCCAATCAGCTCTATTATTAAAAAAGTTTTTTCAAACAAAATCAAAGTCCAAAATGACACTGTTATTTTAGACTACTTTCTCCTTTCAATCTCTCTCTCTCTCTCTCATCACTGCGCTCTCTCTCCCTATTAGCTTTTCCCCGCCTCTTCCATTCGCCACAATGGTGTCAATCTGTTACTACTTTTGCCACCACGTACCACCACACCTCATTTTCTCTTCGGTATCATCTCCACCACACCACCACAGCCTATAACCCATGTCATAAGGTCCACATTTGAAGTCCAAACCGCTGAGAAATGGTGCGCTTCATATGTTTCGTTTAGTTAGATTGGTTCACCATTTTATCAAATTGATTACCTCAATTTGTTTTCAAAACAGTCACAATCCTAACCGACCCACCCGATTACAACCCTAGCACAAGTATTTTGTGAGACTTTTGAGCTGAAATTTCAAATATATAAATAATAATAAAATAAAAAAACTGAGGCCAGAGATTCATTTTTTAAATTTCTGGAGTCAAGAGGACAATTATAATTTGAAAGACTATTTTTTTTTTTTTTATCTATCTGTCTACTTGTTCATTGGACACTTATCTATTCACATGTTATTCTATTATTTGTCCATATGTCACTTATCTATTCACGTAATCTATCTATTTGTTCACATCATCACTACAACCACTCATATGTTATTCCATTATTTGTCTATATATCACTTATCTATCCACGTAATGTATCTATTTGTTTACATCATCACTACCACCACTGTCGTTGCCATCCATCACCTATTGTTGTTAGGCAATTTTTTGGGCAAACTTTCTGAAACGCTTGATGACAATACAACAACACTAAGGGTATAATTGAAAAAAAATCTTGAAAGAAATAATTTGTCATTCTTACTAAATAATTTCATTAATACATGTTCTTATCTCCAGAAAAGATCAAATTTTGAACCAAATAACATATGAGCCCATGAGTTTGGATTTTTCACCAATTATAATTATACAAAACTTAGGGTTAATTACACTAATAGTCCTTAGAGTTTGGGACTTGTGTCACTTTGGTCCTTGACTTTTTAATTATGACACATTTGACCATGAATTTTGAATCTTGTTCCAAATAAGAACAATTGAAAATATCATTAGATTTTTCAAGAGTAAAATTGTCAATTTAATAACATATAAACTAATTTGACAAAAATAAATGTCAAAAAAATATTTTAATTTTTTTAAAATTATTTTTATCCACCAATGATAAAATTATATAAAATTAATAAAAATTACATGATTAATTTTTTTAAATTAATTTTACATGATTATCATCCAAACACACAATAAAAATTAATTTGGTAAAAAAAATAAAAATAAATGTCTAAAAGATTTATCAATTTTACATAATTTTATTTTTAGTAGGTAGAAATAATTTTTAAAAATTCAAAAATATTTGTTTGACATTTATTTTTGTGAAATTAGTTTATATTTTATCAAATTGACAATTTTATCCTTGAAAAATCTAATTATATATTCAATTGTTCTTATTTGGAACAAGATTCAAAATTCAGGGTTAAATCTGTCACAATTGAAAAGTCATGGACCAAAGTGACACAACCCCCAAACTATAGGGACTATTTGTGTAATTTGTCCCAAAACTTATTACATTGCCTGTAAGTCACATGCTAAAATAATTTTAAAAAGATTGTATATTTTTATTAATGCACTTTTTATGTAGAATTTAAATTTCATAGCATATGCTTCTAATATGCATGAGAGGGCAATTTATCATAAAATTAGGGGGTCTTGGGTCTTGGGCCGAGTAAAGGCGAATGGCCCTGTGGGAGTTACTCCGGTTTGGAGATGTAGCTTCTATGTTAGACCGGTTGAATGTTAGTCCGGCCGCGTGAGGTTTACTTTGTACTCCGGCTTGGAAGTATGATGTTGGTAGTTCGGTTAAGACACATGATAACCGAGGTGTACCAAGGCCATGAGGGGACTTTGGTTTGAAGATAGTTCGGCTCAACTCTCCTATGGTTAGCTCGGTCCAAACATGGAAAATCGAGGTAAGAGACTCCTATGGTTAGCTCGGTTTAGGCATGGAAAACCGAAGTAGGAGGGAATAGTAAGTGTCTGATCTGGAGATGTTACTTCGGTCCTGAAGTAGTCCGGTCATAAGAATAACCATCTCACTTGGTTTAAGTAGTGAAGGAGGGTGTTGGAGGATAAGCATTATCTTCCAAGAATATGAATTCTAGAAGGACTCTACGCATGGAGGAATGAGAGTCCTAGGAGGACTCTTCGCATGGAGAAGTTAGAGTCCTACCAGGACTGTGCCACGCGAAACCTATATAAAGCTCACCAATATCATCTTTGGAGAGGTAATACAATTTTGCTCCCTGAATACATTGAGCTTTTGCCTTGTCTTGCTTACTGACTTAGGCATCGGAGAGATTTCCGGCACACACCCGCCGGCTAGCTCACGTTGGTATTTTCAGGTGGTGGAACGACATCGTACAGAGAAACGAAGACTTGATCAACAGGATTATACGAGAAGGTGAAATTCTTTCCCGTACAATGCACATTAACAAATTTTTTTAAAAAAAAAAAAAAAAAAAACACTTGAGGGAGATTAACAAACACCATTAACTTAAAGTCTGATTTTAAAAATACATTTTTTATTGGTTTTAAATTTTAGGGCCTATAAATTTAGATAGGATTAATACACTTCTTAAAAAAAATATGAAATTCACAATTTTATACTAATGAAATTGAGTGTAATTCAGTATTTGAAGAAATTTACTTTAAAAACAATCTACCTAAACAAATTGGGTGTTTGGTGTAGTTTAAAAAAAACTTATTTTAACTTTTAGCTTAATTTAAGTTGAAATGTGTTTATTGTAACTTAAGTGTTTGGGACTAGCGAAAAAAGTTAGGTTTTTTCTTCTTTTTTTTTTTTTTTTTTTTGTTAAAAATTTAAAAAGTTAAAAAATTACTAAATCATTTGTCATCAACTAAAAAAGTTAGATATTGTATCAATTTTTTTAATCGCCAAAAATAGATATTTTAGCAACCTCCGAACTTTTTTAACTCTTCAAAAAGGTCAAAAATTAAACAGTCATAAAAAGGCAAACCTTGAGCTCCATGAGCCCCGCGCCTGCTTATCACTCGGAGTATTGACATTCAAGATTAAAAGTTACGCCTAATTTTTAAAGTTAGTGACAATCAATTAAGATATTAAAAATAATATTTTTTTAAATATTTTTTTAATTATTAATTAATCATATCATTTACACATTATTAAATTTAAAAAATTAATTTATATACCATTTTCCTATCACTTATTGCAATTTAAATGTGAGAGAAAAAGTTGATTTTCAAAAACTTGTCAAAAGATACTTTTCAAATTCAACTTACACATGTCGTTGAAATAAAATATTCAAAATACTAAAATGTCCTTTAGCATTTCAAGATGTTAACCTCAGGGAAATTCTACTTACACACACACCACTAATTTTCTTAGTATATATCATTAACAGATTGGATAATTCTATTTATACACAATTAATTCTTTCAATACACACCTTTACTTAGTACACACATATAATAATTTTTAGAGTTCGAAAATATCTTAGTTCACGCCTTAACTTTTCATTATTAGTCCTAAGGCAACACACCATTTGTCTATTTGAATACACACTACAACTCATACCCAAATATATCCATCTTCAGAACACCATAGATCTCCATCATCGGCATTGAAGATCTCTATCGCCAGCGAAGGGTTTTGTTCGGCCAGTGCATTGTTGTCGTTTCAGATCTCCTTCTTCGCCGTTGTCTCACCGTTGTTTCACTGGTGCATTGTTGGTGTTGAAGATTTGTCATTCTCACCAATTCACACCCTTAATTCTCACCTTGATATGTTTTTCCTATCTTCTTTTGATTTGGTTACAGATTCAACTTCCATAACAATTTCTATTTTGAGTTTCAATCAACTCTGGTTGTTTGAACATAGTATCATCGTACAAAAAAACAAAATTGAACAAATTAAATATGTTCAAGATATTTATGTTGAACAAAATAAATACGTTCATACTTTATATCCTAAACAATTTCAATTCGTTCAAACTTATTAGGTTGAACATATATTAAATTTTATATGTTATCTGTTTGTTTGTTTGTTGTGTGTGTGTGTGTGCGCGCGTGTATGTGTGTGTGTGTAAATGTTGAATAATTCTACTTTTTGTATATAAAAAAAAAAAGAAAAGAAAATATACTAAAAACAAATTAAATTATTGAATTGATTTAAATTTGAAAAATGAAATTATTAAGAAATTAAAATGTTTAATTTTTTATGTATGAATATTTATAATTTGGTCAACCTTAATAATTTGAGCAAAATTATTTTGTTCGAATAAAAATAATCAAACATTGTGTAAAAATTCAACTTTGGTTATTTAAACACGTGACGAACAAAGTCATCTTCCCAATAATTATATGAATGAGAGCAAAAAATCAAAAAACTGAGTATTAAACTGACATTTTCATTGTTGCATTGTTCGAAATCTTTGCAAATCTTCAAAACTAATTGATTTCAATGTTTTTAAACCCTAAATCTTCAAAACTAATAGATTTCAATTTTCTTAAACCCTAAAACCATTTGATTTCAATATTCTTAAACCCTAAATCTTCAAAACCAATTTATTTTGGATGTTTATATGTCTATAGGTGATAATGGTGTGTGAAGAGTGTTTTGTGCTTTTATATATGAAATCTTTGAATGGGTAGAATACACCCCCATATTATCCTTAATGGTCTTTTCATTTAAGGATATTATTAGAATATAAATCCAATCCGCTAGAAAAATTCTATTTCACACACCTTTTAGTTTCTGTGCAAGCACTTAATGAAAAAAAAATTTATTGGATAATTCTATTCACACACCATTACTTAGTACACGTACACATAATAATTTTTTACGTATAAAATAATTTTGTTTAAATATAAATAATTGAACGTTTTATAAATGTTCAACTCTGGTTGTCTGAATACATGACGAACGAACAAGCCGTCTTCTATATGAATGAGATAAAATAAAAAGATAAACTGACTTGTATTGCTTCAAATCAACAATCTGAGTGTCATTTATGGTATACAAATCTTCAAAATCAATTGATTTCAATATTTTTAAAACCCTAAATCTTCAAAAGTAATAATGTTTTGAGTTTGAACAATAATTATAAAGATGATGAGTGTAGAGTGTTAGATTATAATGGAAAAGATGATAAGTTTAGTATGTTGTATTATAATGGTGAAGATGAACAGTATTAGATGAGTGTTAGAAGAGAGATTTGTTCCGAAAAATATAATGTATAAGTGATGCTATGTAAACAAGAATTTGTGTTTTCATATGTGAATTACTTGAATGAGTATATATACACCCATGTTGTTTTTATAGTCATTTTACTTGAAGGTATTATTGTCATATAAATTTAATCGTTAAATGTTGTGTACTAAGAAAATCTATGGCATGGAAATAAAATCTCCCATTTTTATTGCAATTCGATCATAAAACAAAATGACCATAATGACATTAAATATTAAAACTAAGTTTTCTCTATACACATATTTTGGAAACAATAATTCTCAGTACATACCTTTTAGAAAAATAAAAAAAATTAAAACCTATATTGTTCTTCCATTGTTTCTCACTTCTTCCATTACTACACTTTATTGTCTTCCGTTACAACTAATGATGAAAATGTGAGTTTTATGTGCAAAAATGGAATTTTTTTTTCCTATTCACGATTTTCATCTGGGAAACCAGTGTCAAAACTATTGATTATGTTCGAAAATCAACGGGGTTTGAAGGTGTAGCGTATAGAAAAATCTATTTGGGTGTGTACATATTATGACTTACCATTATAGTAGGAGGATTTGGTGCGTGAAATGGGAACAATAATATATAATCAAATTCATTGAAAAATTATTTTTTTAAATTTTTTTATTCAAATTCATGATCTAAATAAAGTATAAAAGAAATTTTAGGCTATGTTTAATAACATGTTAAATTAGTTAAAAAATTAAAAAATTATTAAAAAAAAATCATACATCACAAAAAAAAGTCAAAAAAATATTTTTATTCTCTCTATTTTTTTACAAATTTTTTCTCATAAAAAGTTAAAAAATCATTCTTAAATATTTTAGTGAAAAAAAAAAAAAAAAAACAAACCACTTCCCAACAACACTAAATTTCAAAATGGGGAATTTTGTTGCCGTTCTCCGGAAATCAAGAAAAAAAAGGAAAAAAAGTAGTCGACCGTTGCGGAAACTGAAACACATGAAAATTGAACCGTTATTTAGCCACATTAATCAATCGATGAGAAATGACCCAATATTTTCAGAGTCTGATCCCCAGGAACAACCCAATCCTACTTCCATATACAAACAACCACAATCCAAAGCCATTCAACACAATCCAAACTCTTCAATCTCACTCTCTCTCCTTTTCTCTCTTCCTACCCAAACTTCCCAACAATGCTAGAACCCGACTCCACTCACTTCATCGTCATCATCATCCACACAGTTCTTTCCACAGTCGTCGTCCCAAAACAACCCACTTCATTCTCGAAACACTCATTCTATGTATATTCTCTCTCACCCTTCTCTCTCTTCGTCTGGCCTCCACTGTCTTGTTGCCCGATTTTCCTCGCCGGTGGCATCAACTCATAGCGTTTTCCGAAGACGCCGAATCCAAGTTTATTAGCCATTATTACCCTTCGCATTTATGGCAAGCTCTTGTTGCCTACGAAGACCGCCGCTTCTTTCAGCATTTTGGGATCGACCCAGTCGGCATTGCTCGCGCTGTGTTATCTTTTTCTGCTCGTGGAGGCGGTAGCACTATAACCCAACAGGTATTTTTGTGTTCCTGCACAGCATGTGTTTGATGATTTAACTCAGTGAAGTTGGTTTATTTAAAGTATAGTAGGGGAGTGCTTTACCTCCTTTCTTTTGTTTAACCAAGAGGGTAAATAAATAGTTTTAACAAGGGTTAATTTTACTTGGATTGTTTGAGATGTGCCATATAAGTTGACTTTTTGACAAAAAAGGAGAGGAAAAAAAGATGTAGGTTTTAGATAACATTTTGATTTTTAACGAAAAAATGTATAATAAAATATTGCAGCAAATAGAAAAATTACATAATTACCCTTCCTGACACATGAAGGAGGAAGAGTGTGGTTTCTGTGCATTTCATTATTTTTTTTTTTGGGAATTCGTGGCGAAGAACCACCACGTAAAGTGCATTTGGCATTTTGCAATGCAGCACTGAGCTGCACTTTTTTTTTTTTTTTGTTTTTTTTGATCCCACCATGCTGCACTGTTGGGTAGATAGTTTTGGATTTTGTTGTTGAATTCAAAAAGAGCATAATTGTGGCAGCACAGTCGTACTACAATTTGAAAAGAAAAAAAAAACATAAAATCAAAACAAACAAAAATATAAGAGCTGCAATTTTTTTTAAAAAAAAAGACTGATGTGCTATCGTTGGTAAACAAATGTGCATTTTTTTGGGTTCCACTATGGTAATAATTATTTTTTTTTTTATAAATAATGGTAATTTAACCCTTGCATATATCCCTTACAATTTCATCAATGTTTTCAACAAGTAATACTTTTTTAGTCAATATATTTTTTTTGTCATTCTCTTTTTCATATTTGCCAGAAGATGAGACTTCACGCCATGAAGGCATTAGCATACCTATCACGTGAAATATACACATACTTCCTTCATATTATTTTGGTAATACGTGTCACAATAATATGATAAGCTTATGAATTATTTCAATAACGTTACTAATGACAATGAAACAAAATTGCCAAAATTACAACGTACAAATTAAAATTTTAATTTCAAAAGTCGTTTTTTAATTCTTTTTAATAAATCTTAATCTTTTAAAAATACAATTACAATGTTAAAAAACTCACATGTTTACCGATGTATTATTATATCTAATTTATTTGAAAGACACATGCGGAATAGTCAAATCTATTAAACAAATTAATAAACCCGGATTTTACGTTACAAAGGTAAGACGAGTAATTTTCACACAATCACTTCTTACAAATATAAATACAATTAAACATATACTTTTTCTGTTAAAATACTTTATATTCACGTGTTTGTATTTATGTTCATTTTTTAATTTGTTACAATCTGAATTCTCAATTAAACATATTGGAATAAAAATTATAAAAAATAACAACACTTTTTGAAGAAATTAGAATTCCAAATATTATATAACATACATCGAAGATAACACCTGCCACACCAACAAATGCTTCCGCCCCTACACGTGAGCATGCTGGTCTAGTGCGTACGTAATATTCGCTCTTACAGTAGCCATTTCCGGGTCTGAGTCCCTTGGCTCCATTATATCAGCAACCCTTGTGTATTCGTGATGGTCGAGCATTTGTAGTGCCACGTAATCGTGGGTCGTCTGGGATATTTAGCATGACCTCATCAGTTTCACTGTTCTTGCGTATGAAGTTGTGTAACGCCATCAACACACATACAAAGAGCACTTGATCAGAAAAATACAACTTTGGCATATTCTGCAAAGCCCCTTACCTCGACTTCCAGGCACTGAATGTCCGCTCGATACAACTACACAATGACGAATATATGCCTTGTTGAACCGTTCGAAGTCGTTCTGTGGTATTCGATTCTGATGCGCATTTTGGTGATATAGCCTGTCTTGTTGCTATAGTTGCTATCAACCAAATAGTATTTTCCTGCAAAGATAAAAATAGTATTTTTCTTAGTAGAAATGCGTCGTATATGTATAAATCAACTCATTCAACAACCCATATTTGTATCATTTACCAATGACTCCATGAAATTTTGTTTAGAATACAAGTTGTGTCGTTTACTATTACAAATTATGTCCCTTGCACTTTCAAATTTCATCAAAAAGTCGCCCCTATTATTAATAAATTGAATATTCAATTATTACTTTGTCATAATATCATAATTTTTTTTCAATCACCAAGTGGTCCAAGTAATTTTATCATTTTCTATGAGACCAATTATGATTTTCTAATTCGTCGGCTAATAAAGATAAATAAACAATTATGACAAGAGGGAATTTGTTACCAAGTGCAGGGTGAGGGAATCAATGTTTAGATTCGGTTGTCACATAGTGCAACACCCTGCTGTCGTGCATGCTCTCGTCCCAACCGGCGGATACGAACGTGAAGCACAAATTAAAGTCACAGACGACAATAATATTCTGCGTTGGCACGCCTTTCTGGCCATAGTAAGAAGTGGCATACTTTTAGGAGACACGGGGGCCATCACGTGCGTGCCATCCAGTGCACCGATGCAGTCCTACGCAAGTATTTCACAAAATGTAAATTAAAAATTCATGATTTGATTCGTAAGTTTAGTCATCGAAATTTTTGCAAGGCGTCACCTTGAATGGTCGGTACTGCCGCTGCAACCATAAATGTGAAATGCCATGACAATGTCTCCGTTGTTGGAACCGTTCTTGCAAAATTTTCCAAGACATTCCTTGCAAAATTGGCACGGCATTTCCATAAGGTTACAAGCTATGATACCATTTACATAGTAGGAGTCTTGCGTTGGAGCAAGTCCAACAAGGGGGCGATCCACATTTACGGTCGCAATGGTAGTACCAGCCATTCAAGGTGACACCTTGCAAAAATTTCGGTGACTAAACTTATGAATCAAATTAGATGTTTTTAATTTACATTTTAATTTACATTGCATCGGTGCACTGGACGACACGCACGTGATGGTCCATGTCTTCCAAAAGTATGCCACTTCTTACTATGGCCGGAAAGGCGTGCCAACGCAGAATATTATTGTTGTCTGTGACTTTAATTTGTACTTCACGTTCATGTCTGCCGGTTGGGACAGGAGCATGCACGACAGCAGGGTGTTGCTGTTAGCATATTATACTCACCGAAAGTGTTAGCATTTTTATATTAACCGAAAGTTGCACTATAGTAGGGTTTGTATTATTCTATAATTATCTCTCTTGTGTAAACCCTAAATCCTCATTTGTAAATAAGGGATGATATTCAATCATACCCTAAGCTAGTTAATCAAAGCTTTATGGTATCAGAGCTTGAGCTCTAGGGTTTCAGCACACCCTCACTCTAGGGTTCGAAACTTACCTAGGTGGATCTTCTGCTCGGTCGATCTTCAGTCGCCGTTGTCACTCTGCTTCGTCTTCATCAGCCGGTGGATCATCGACTTCGTCTTCATCAGCCGATGGATCATTGGCTTCGGCTTCGTCTTCGTCTTCCGCCTCAGTCGCCGTTGTCCTCAGCTCCTCAGCTCGTCGATCTCCTCCAGCAGTTCGTTGCTCGTCTCTGTCGCTCGTCTCGTCTCTGTTGTGTAGGGTATGATATAACCTCTGTTTTGTATAACACACCGGACTAATACATGTATAAATAAATAAATCAGTAAATATATATATATATATATATAAAACAAGAAAAAAAAAAAAAGGAAAAAAAAACAAAAACAAAAACAAAAACAAAAACAAAAAAAAAAAAAAAGGAAAAAAAAAAATGATTTCTTAATTTTGTTATGCTCTTATAGTGGTCATTGTGCCTGTTCTTTCACCACCACCTTCCGGGTTTGTGATTGCCACTAGTTTTGTTGCGGATTTGGTAGTATTGTATCCATGACAGATTCCTCCAGTGTGTCCCCTTCTTCTCAAACACCGAGGAGTGAGAGTCCCATTATACCTACTACCATGACTGAAAACCCCAACCCTAGTATGAAAATCACCACCTTTCTCTTTAATGGTCAGAACTACCTAACATGGTCTCAAAGTTTGACTATGTTTTTGAAGAGCAGAGGAAAGATGGGGTATGTTGATGGCAGGATACAGACACCTAGTACCACTGACTCAGGTTATGACCAATGGGAGATTAACAACTCTTTGATCAATGTTTTCAAACTCGGACTGGACCGGCCGGTCGAACCGGTTGGACCGGGAACCGGGCCTAGTTCCGGTCTGGTCAACCCCTTGAAACTGGATTGGGGCCAAAACCGAGAAAACCCGACCCATGGTCGAATCAAGAAACCGGTGACCCAGTTGGTCGAACCGCCAAAACCGTCGTTTTTTTTTTCGCAGTTTTTCTTTTAATTTTCTTTCTTATATATATATATATATATATTTCAAAATTTTGATTAAAAATTCTTATTTCAAAAGTCTCTTCTCATAAGGAAGAGTCTCATTAAAAGCTTGAGAACAATATAAAAGTCTATTCCTATTTATAGGAAAAGATTTTTCAAAGAGAACCTACAAAATTCTATGTGGGATTCAATCAAATAATTTGAAACATATTGATTGGAGGGAGAGTTGAAAATTTCATTTCCCTCCAAAATTAAATCTAGCATTCAATCAATTTATTTGGAGGGAATGTTTAAAAAATTTAATTTCTTTAAAATAAGTGACTTTTTTTTATCAATTAAGACTTTATAAAACATTATTAATAAATATTATGCAACAATTTTTATTTTTATTTGATTATTTATATATATTTTTATTTATTTATAATTTATAATTATATAATATTAATTATGACGTCACGGTTCGACCGCTTTGACCCGACGGTTGAACCGGTGACCCATCCACCCAGTCCCTTTTCCGGTTCACTCACCGGTCCGGTTTTGAAAACATTGTCTTTGATTATGAGTTGGCTTATTCATTCGATGGTTCCAGAACTTGGTGAGGGCTACTTGTCTATGGAGACTGCCCAGGAAGTTTGGGATGCTGTGGCTGTCACCTATTCCCGCAAAGGGAATTTCTCACAGGCATTTGAGTTGCGCCACCTCAATTCAGGGGGAGCAGACTATTCTTCAGTATTTCACTTTCCTCACCAACGGCTGGAAACGCCTTGACCACCTGGAAGACTATAAGCTCGTTTGCGCTGCTGATTCTGTCGGGTACAAGAAGTTCATCGCACGGGAACGGGTCTTTAAATTTCTAGCCGGCCTAAATGTGGAGTATGATCCAGTTAGGGGTCGAGTTCTGGGTATGGATACTCTTCATTCACTTCATGAGGCATTTGCCTATGTACAGAATGAGGAGAGTCACCAGTCTGCTATGATGTCCCCTGTCTCTACTGACCGTTCAGCATTACTGTCTACTCCTCGAGATGGCCTCAGCCTGACTCCCATTCCTCTGTCTGCTGCTAAGGAGTCTGTCTTCTGTGATTATTGCAAGAAGCCGCGGCATACTCGTGAGACATGTTGGAAGCTTCATGGGACTCCATCCGGGGGTCGAGGTGATCGGTCTGGTTCTCGAGGCGGTCGGTCAGGCCAATCTAGAGGACGTGGTTCCTATTCCCGGGCTCATCAAACTAGTGACGTTGATCCACTTGATTCTAATTCTGCTTCATTGGCCAAGCTTCGACATCGAAATGGAGGATGCTTTGCGCCAATTGTTGATCGCCGTCTTCTCTCGCTCAAGATGCCTTCCTTGTCCTTTGCCCGCCAGTAACTTAGCCTCTTCTCCTTGTGTTTTCTGCGGTCATAAGTCTTTGCCTTGGATCATTGATTCGTGCCTCATATCATATGTCCGCTCCTCCGATCTTTTCTCCGTCTATAAGCCCTCTTGTGTCGACAAAGTTAGGATTGCCGATGGTACTGCTTTCTTCCATTTCGAAAAGGTTTAGTCCACGCCACTCCTACCATCCATCCATCTTCTTCGCTCTCCATGTTCCCAATTTTTCTGTTAATCTATTATCCTTGAGTCGTCTCACCCAGGATTTGAATTGTAGTGTGACGTTTTTTCCTGATCATTGTCTTTTTCAGGACCTTGTCACGAGGAGGATGATTGGCAGTGGTAGTGCAGAAAATGGTCTCTACTTACTAGATCAACTAGACAAACTTGCTTATTCTTCCACCACGTCTTCTACTAACCCCGCTGATTTATGGCTGTGGCATCGGCGTCTTGGGCATCCTTCATTTCATTTACTTAAGCATTTATTTCCTTCTAGTTTCACAAATCATCAGGTGTCTGACTTTCTTTGTGAGTCTTGTCAACTTGGAAAACAGCACAGAGCTTCTTTTGCTCCCAGTTTGAATAAAAGTTTAGAACCTTTTTCTTTAATACATTCTGATGTTTGGGGTCCCTCTCGTGTTATGTCTGTGAAAGGTCATCGATGGTTTGTTACATTTATTGATGATTTTTCTCATGCTACTTGGGTGTATCTCATGAAAGATAAGAGTGAGGTTTTCTCTGTGTTTCGCACTTTTCATAAGATGATTTGTACTCAATTTGGGGCCACTGTCAAACTCTTTCGTTCTGATAATGATGGGGAATACATAGATTCTGGGTTAGGACAATATTTCTCTACTCATGGCATTATCCATCAGACCTCTTGCACCAATACCCCTCAACAAAATGGGGTGGCGGAACACAAGAATCGGCATCTTCTTGACATGGCTCGGTGCATGTGTTTTTCTATGAATGTGCCTCGGCCCTATTGGGGCGATTTGTTCTCACCACGCCCATCTTATTAATCGTCTCCCTACCCAGGTCTTGCAAAAACAGGCTCCTCTTCACGTCCTCCTAAGTTCTTAGTCCTTGTTTTCTATTCCTCCAAAAAATTTTGGTTGTGTCTGTTTTGTTCATAATCACTCTCCCTCTCGTGGTAAGTTGGACCCTCGCTCCCTCAAGTGTGTTTTCCTTGGTTACTCTCCTACTCAAAAGGGGTATAAATGTTACCACCCTTCTTCTCGTAAGTGGTTTGTGTCCATGGATGTTACTTTCTTTGAGTCCCAGTCCTATTTCTTGTCCTCTTCGGTGTCACCGTCATCATTTTCGGGGGAGCCTTGGTGTGAAGTGAGTCCTGTGCTTCCTATGGTGGAACCAGTTGTTCTTGCACCACCCTCTTCTACTGGGACTATAGAACCCACTATCACTAAGGATAAGGTCGGGCATGTTTATGTCCGGGACATAGACAGACAACAAGTTAACTGGATACAAGGGACCACTTCTGCTACTCCACTGCCATCTCCTGCTTCTGATGAGAGTCTAGGTAACTTCGAATCTCTTGAATCCATTGATCTTGATGTTCCTATTGCCAAGAGGAAGGGTGTGAGATCTTGTACTCAACATCCTATCTCACAGTTTGTGTCATACTCTCATTTGTCATCCTCATATAGAGCGTTTGTGTCTAATATTTCCTCTGTTAGCATTCCTAACTATTTTTAGGATGCTCTTGCTACCTCTGAGTGGAAACTAGCCATGATTGAGAAAATGAAAGCACTTAGGAAGAATGACACTTGGGAATTGACTGAGTTACCTACGGGCAAACAACCTGTGGGATGTAAATGGGTATATACTGTGAAACACAAAGCAGATGGGTCTATTGAGCGTTACAAGGCAAGACTTGTGGCAAAGGGTTTACTCAGACATATGGCATTGATTATCAAGAGACCTTCGCACCCGTGGCTAAGATGAATTCAATCAGAGTACTTCTCTCTCTAGCTGCTAATCTTGATTGGCCGCTTTATCAGTTTGATGTCAAGAATGCCCTTTCTCCATGGTGACCTCGAAGAAGAGGTATATATGGACATTTCTCCTGGTTTTGAGGATCATCAGACAGAAGGCAAAGTATGCAAGCTTCGGAAGTCAACAGTCTCCAAGGGCTTGGTTTGAGAGATTCACTCAGGCTATGTTTAAATATGGCTTCAAACAAAGTCAAGCAGATCACACATTGTTTGTGAAACATTCCTCACGTGGTAAGACTACAGCACTTATTGTTTATGTAGATGACATAGTTCTTACAGGCAATGATAGTGAGGAAATACCTCTGTTGAAAAAATATTTAGCTAATGAGTTTGAAATCAAAGACTTGGGAAACTTGAAGTATTTTCTAGAAATTGAAGTTGCTCGCTCTAAGGATGGGATATTTATCTCGCAGAGAAAATATGTGCTTAACCTGTTGAAGGAAACTGGGATGCTTGGCTGCAAGGCATGTGCCACTTTACTGGAACCCAATCAGAAATTGGGGGATGATGAAGGAGGAGAAGTTGTTGATAGGAGGAGCTATCAGCGATTAGTGGGTAAGCTCATTTACCTATCTCACTCCTGTCCGATATTCTTTATTCTTTGTCGGTGTGGTTAGTCGGTTATGCATGCTCCTCATCGATTCACCTTGAGGTCATCATGAGAATCTTGAGGTACTTGAAGTCTCTCTGGTAAGGGTCTTTATTTTTCAAAGTATGATCATCTTCGTGTGGAAGCCTATCTGAGATCTTGTTGAAATTTGGATCAATAACTGATAGGAGATCGACTTCAGGGTATTGCACATTTGTTGGAGGCAACCTAGTTACTTGGAGGAGTAAGAAACAGAATGTGGTTGTCAGGTCAAGCGCAGAAGCTGAGTTTAGAGCTATGCACAAGGTGTGTGTTAACTTTTATGGCTCAAGTTATTGTTGAGTGATCTAGGTATTGATCAGACGGACTCCATGCGGTTATACTGTGATAATAAGGCCACCATCAACATTGCTCACAATCCAGTTCAACATGACAGGACAAAACATGTTGAGATTGATCGCCACTTCGTTAAGGAGAAACTCACTAGTGGTACCATTTGTACTCCTTTTGTCCAGTCTGGTGAACAACTTGCTGACATTCTCACCAAGAGGGTTGGGAATAAACCATTTCATGACATATTAGGCAAGCTGGGCATGAGAGATATCTT
Source organism: Camellia lanceoleosa (assembly GCA_025200525.1). Taxonomy (NCBI): domain Eukaryota; kingdom Viridiplantae; phylum Streptophyta; class Magnoliopsida; order Ericales; family Theaceae; genus Camellia; species Camellia lanceoleosa. The sequence continues at coordinate 50,137,820 of CM045767.1, forward strand.
CGCACCATCTGGAGGGAGAGTGTTAGCATATTATACTCACCGAAAGTGTTAGCATTTTTATATTAGCCGAAAGTTGCACTATAGTAGGGTTTGTATAATTCTATAATTATCTCTCTTGTGTAAATCCTAAATCCTCATTTATAAATAAGGGATGATATTCAATCATACCCTAAGCTGGTTAATCAAAGCTTCAGTTGCACTATGTGACAACCGAGCCTAAACATCGATTCCCTCACCCGTGCCTAGTAAACAAATTCCCTCTTGTCAGAATTGTTTATTTATCTTTATTATCTGACAAATTAGAAAATCATAATTGGTCTCATAGACAATGATAAAATTACTTGGACCACTTGGTGATTGGAAAACAATTATGATATTATGACAAAGTAGTAATTGAATATTCAATTTATTTGAAAGTGCAAGGGACATAATTTGTGAAAGTAAACGACACAACTTGTATTGTAAACAAAATTTCATGAAGTCATTGGTAAATGATACAAATCATATATGGGTTGTTGAATGAGTTGATTTATATGTATATGTCGTATTGCTGTTAAGAAAATACTATTTGGTTGATAACGGCTATAGCAACAAAAACCACAAAATGAATTCGAACGGTTCAACAAGGCACATTCGTCATTGCGTAGTTGTATCAAGCGGACATTTGGTGCTTGGAAGTCAAAGTGGGAGGCTTTGCGAAATATGCCAAAGTTGCATTTTTTTGAAAGGTGCCCTTTGTACGTGCGTCGATGGCATTACACAACTCATACGTAGGTATAGTGAAACTGATGAGGTCACGCTGAATATCCCAAACGACGACAATTACGTGGCGCTGCAAATGCCCGACCACCACGAATACACACGGGTTGCCGGACTCAGAATGGCCGCTATAAGAGCGAATATTACATACGCACTGGGACAACAGGCGCACGTGTAGGAGCGAAGCATTTGTTGGTGTGGCGGGTGTTGTCTTCGATGTATGTTGTATAATATTTGGAATTCTAATTATGAAGTACTGTTCATAATTTCTTATTTCAAAAAGTGTTGTCATTTTTTTATAATTTCCAATATGTTTAATTGAGAATTCAGATTATAACGAATAAAAAAATGAACATAATACCAACAAGTGAAGGTAAAGTATTTGAACAGAAAAAGTAGATGTTTAATTGTATTTATATTTGTAAGAAGTGATTGTGTGAAAATTGTTCATCTTACCTTTTTAACGTAAAATCCGGGTTTATTAATTTGTTTAATAGAATCCACTATTCTGCATGTGTATTTCAAATAAATTAGACCAATAATATTATGATACACTGTAATTGTATTTTTTTAAAATTAAGATTTATTAAAAAGAATTAAAAAACAACTTTTGAAATTAAAATTAAAATTTTTATGTTGTAATTTTGGCAATTTTGTTTCACTGTCATTAGTAACGTTATTGAAATAATTTATAAACTTATCATATTATTGTGACACATATTACCAAAATAATATGAAGGAAGCATGTGTATATTCACGTGACAGGTATGCTTCGTGGCATGAAGTCTCATCTTCTGGCAAATATGAAATAGAGAAGGAAAAAAAAAATATATTGACCAAAAAAGTATTACTTGTTGAAAACATTGATGAAATTGCAAGGGATATCCATTATTTATAAAAAAATAATAGCACATCAGTCTTTTTTTAAAAAAGGAAAAAGGTTGAGACCCCCTCTCTATCATTTCTTAAAAGATTAATGCTTGGGAGCACTCAAAAGAGAGCACTAGGAGGGGAGCGCGCACTAATGAGGTGGCTCCCCCCTTGATGTGATGGTTGTCTCTATTGTGTTTTTTTTATATATTTTTTATATATATATTTTTTACATTTTCCAGCTCATTAGTGCTTTTAGTGGTGTGTTTTTTTAGTGGTCTCAATCACTTCTGTTTCTTAAAATTGCAGCTCTTTTATATTTTTGTTTGTTTTGTTTGTTTGTTTGTTGTTTTTTTGTCCCCCCCTCAAATTGTAGTACAATTGGCTGCCATTCAACAACAAAATCCAAAACAATCTACCCAACAGTGCAGCACGGTGGGGTCAAAAAAAATACAAAAAAAAAAAAAAAAAAAAACAGTGCAGCTTAGTGCTGCATTGCAAAATGCCAAATAAATAAATAAATAAATAAAAAAACACAAAACAAAACAATGCAACTCAGTGCTGCATTGCAAAATGCCAAATGCAGTTTACGTGTGGTTCTTCGCGATTCCCACAAATTCCCATCAAATTGGTTATGGAGTGTAATTTGTTCAAAATAGTTTTAAAAAATGTATGGTTTAAGTTGTTCAAATTTTAAATTAACTCTTTTGCTCATTAAATCAAGTTTCAACGGTTATTGATTTGTAAAATTGTCTCTAATTTGATATCAGTCAATCCTTCATCAAATCAGATATCAAAAAATTTGATGAAAAAGGGAGAGTTATTTTTTTCATCAAATCAAGGGAGTGTTATCCTTTCATCAAATTTGTAGATGGTTGTTGGGCGGGAGGTTCTCTCGAACAACCAGATTTTGGGATGAAAATCATTGGAGTGCATGATATCAAATCAAACTTCTCATCAAATTTAAAATTTTGATGAAGCGTTGGAGATGCTCTTAGGGATTAATAAATAGATGAAATAGCTTAGGGATGAAACTAACAAAATGGTGATAGTTTAAGGGATAAAAGTGAAATAAACTCTTTTAACAAAAATGGGGTGAACAAGTTGTTAAATGGCCATAATACATAGGAAAACAAAATTGTCTTTTGCATAATAATATTTTCTTATTTCCTTAATCTAAGCTTTGATGCTCCAGACCAGATTGATTCATCTGTTGGAGGACCTAAACTGTATGAAGCTTTTTTACTGCTGTTTATTTGTCTTGATGTGATGTTAATATAGTACTAATGTGGAAGCTTTCGTTTCGTTGTTGTTTTGAATTGTTTTTAGCGCTGTTTTGTCTTAACTACTAATCATTCTTGTCTACAATGGTTTCAATGGCAGCTTGTCAAGAACACATTCATGAAAAATGAGCGCACATTCTTGAGGAAAATTGTTGAGATAGTGCTGGCTCTAGCATTAGAGAGGACACTATCAAAATTGAAAATCTTGGGCTCTTATTTGAGTAAGGTCATATCTATTAATTTATCACATACTGCTCTATTTCATATTACCCTTTTGAAGGAAGTTGATATCCATTTTATTTCTTTTCACATGTTGTATGATAAATTGTGGGAATTGCAACCTTGTAGTTAGATATGCATTCTTTAGTTTTTCACATGTATAGCTTAAGTTGGCAATTTCTTGAAACCAGGGTATAGAGATATCAAGTGTAACACCCCCAAATAATTAATATAAGAAAACTCAGACCTACTCCAACAACATGATCTTGTTCCCAACTTAGTAACTTTCATTTCATAAATGTATATGCGATATAACATTTGTATTCATTATACTCTAGAGATTAACAAAAGTATTCCACATGCAATTATACATTCAATATTTCCTAGAATATGAATCTATAGCATGTGACACAACAAATCGAATACAACTTAATGCCCTCATGGGCTACAAGTTCCAAGGCTTATTCTCGGTTACACAAAATGGCCCATACATGTAAAGCCCTCTGCTTGTCAAAATAATCAACAAAAGAAAAGAGCCATGTGCCCTCAAAATACACTCCACGCCGCCTTTAACTTGGCGGAATTGCCACATAATTTCCTGCACAAGATCTTAACGAAGTATACATTTTATACAGTCTCCTGAGATGAATGCATATGCCATGTTGTGCTCAAAATTTATTTCTTTATATGTTGGAAATCTTGTGCACGATGCAAATTTGAAAACACAACAATTCAATAACTTCCATATAGTTCAAGGGATGGTAAATACGACTCAGGTAATCCCTAGATAGGTGTCTGCAAGTAGGCATATCAAGCACTACCAATCACCACTTTACCGGTTTCTAACCGGAAGGAACATGGTACCTACTCCGCGCGTGTTTTTTGTCTTTCACCATGGACACTCAGACCAACTTAACCAATACCAAACTGTTAAGTGTTACGGGTAGTTTGGTGTAATATATAGTAATATATAGTTGTGTGTAAGGGAAATAATACAGCTGCTGTTTCTCCCTCTCTCTCTCTCTCTCTTTCTCTCTCTCGGTTGAACTTCTTCTTCTTCTTCTCATCTGTACATTCAACATGGTATCAGAGCAATATCTTCCTCCTTGAAGATTGTTCCTCTCCTTTTTCCCTCATTCTTGTATTTGGTACGTTTCCAAAAAAAAAAAAAAAATTTATGGTATGCTTGAAAATTAATGGGCATTCTTCCCATAATTTCCTTTTGACTTTTTGGTTATTATTGATTGTGTTTTCCAATGTTTTTGATTTTTCGTCGAAAATGGGTGATTTTTTGAAAGTCACTGGTTGCACCCTTTTTTGATTGATTTTTTCTCTCTCTCTCACATCTTGGGGAGCCGATGCTGTCCCTGTTTTGCTATATTTTGGGTTGGCTCTACCTTGGCTTTTTCCTAAGTTTGGATGATCTGCTTCAGTGTTTGGGCTCCTAGTTGATCTGGTTGCTTTATTCTGGGATAATTTTGCACTGTTTCAGCCTTAGAAGGTTCTTTGCTGTGCTGGTTAGGTGTTGTCAAGCCTTGTTTGATATCCTGCTTGTCTTATCTCATGGCTGAACTCGAGGGTCAGTACTCTACGGGCAAGGAGGACAGTGGACTAAGTCGTGGTATGCCTTTTGGTGATAGTCCTTCTCTCCAGATTAGTCCGGTCAAGCTTAATGGCACCAATTACTTGATTTGGTCCTGCTCCTGCAGTCTTGCCATTGCTGCTCGACGTTTGACTGGCTACTGGTAGTACCAAGCCACCTACTGTACTGAGGATAGTGCTTTATTTGCTCAATGGATTTCTCTTGATGGATACCGCTCACAAGATCTGAATAGCTGATGTATTCTCAATAGGGTAATGATGCCCAGGCCTATGAATTGCGGAAGAGATTAGAAGCTTGGATCAGAAGGATCGCTCTCTGGTAGTCTACTATGCTAAGTTGAGTGGGTTATGGCTAGAGTTTCCAGTCTGTTTGCTCCACAGACGTCATTATGTTTTAGCAACTGTGGAGAAGGAGTGGGTGTATGACTTTCTTGCTGACCTAAATTTGGAGTATGATCAGATACAGGTTCAGGTGTTGGGTCGCTCTCCGTTTCCCACCTTGCGTGAGGGTCCCTGTTCAGGATTGATCAGCGATGGTTGTTGGCCCCAAGTCACGCGATACTCCTTGTCAACCTCAAGGTGGTAGTAAGGGTCTATTGGTTGATCAGGACCGGTTGAAGTGTGATTATTGTGGGAAAGATAGACATGATGAAGAACACCGTTGGAAGTTGCATGGTCAGCCTACTCAAGAACGTGGTCGTCGTCGTGGTGTTCGTCCTCAAGCACATGTTTCTGAGACTACTGCTAGTGCCTCGAATGATGCTGGTTCTAGTTCCCAGGATGAGCTTCACACTTTTAGACGTTTGATGGCTCGACTTGATGCTTCATCTACCTTAACTCCTTTCTCTTTTGCCTCTTCCAACTTTGCCTACACAAGTATTTCTGCTAATGCACTTAGTACCTCTTTGTCGTCTCCTTGTATCATTTATTTCGGTGCTACTGATCACATGATGGGTACTTCTAGTTTTTTTCATTCTTATTCACCTAGTTTTGCGATGGCACTTTATGTTCTATCTCTGGCAAGGGTTCTATTCATTGCACCTCTTTACTTTCGCTTTCATCTGTTACTGCTCTTAATTGCTCTGTAACCTTTTTTCCAACTCATTGTCTTTCAGGAACTGGCTACAGGGAAAAATGATTGGCAGTGGTAGAGCACAAAGTGGACTATACTTTCTGGATGCCATTTCTATATCAACTTTGTCCTCTCGAGCTCTTCAATGCACTTCTGGCTCTTCAATGCACTTCTGGCTCCTCCCTTCGTCTCCTTCTTCAGTGGCATCGCCGTTTCGGGCATCCTTCCTTTAGTATTTTAGAGAAACTTTTTCCTTCCTTAGTTCGAGATTGTCCTAGGAATAACTTCCTTTGTGATGCTTGTGAGCTTGCTAAGCATAAACGTACTTTTCCTTTTATGCTTATTCATACCGATGTGTAGCGTCCTTCCCCAGTGGTTTCTACCTGTAGTTATCGGTGGTTTGTTACGTCTATTGATTGTTATTCCCGTGTGACTTGGATTTATTTACTTCGCACTAAAAATGAGGTCTTCTCGTGTTTCAAACTTTTTCATAAAATGGTATCATCTCTTCATTGCTACTATCAAAATTCTTCGGAGTGATAATGGGACTGAATATGTTGATGGAGCTTTCAGGGCGTACCTCTAGGAGCATGGCATTCTTTGTCAGACTAGTTGTGTTGGCACTCAGATATCGCTCTCTCTTGTTTACCATGAACGTTCCTAAGTCTTTTTGGGGGGATACTGTTCTTACAACGGCTTACCTTATTAACCGTATGCCTTCTAGTGTCCTCCACTTCCAAATTCCTCTTCAGCTTCTTCCTGTGACTTATCTCACTTCTTCCCTTCTGCCTCGGGTGTTTGGTAGTGTCTGTTTTTTGTCATCTTCAACCTTGTACTCATGGGAAGCTTGATCCTAAGGCTGTCCGGTGTGCCTTTCTTGGTTATTCTGCTACTCACACTCATAAGTTGTATGTTAGTATGGATGTCACCTTCTGTGAATCTGAGTCATTTTTTTCTTGTCCTCCGTTATCTCCTCAGGGGGAGAGTGGTATAGATGAGATTGCAGATGAGACGGCATCATATCAGCATAGGTTGTCTTTTTTCCTTCCTACTCAGCGAGCTATTATTTGTGGTGAGGGGGAGCCTAACAGTTCTATTGATGAGGAGTCAAATATCGGTGGTTGTTTGGACAGAGTTGATCTTAAGACTTATTCATGGCGTCAGAAAGAGCAGGCTTCACCAAGTCAATCATCATCTCTTATGCCAGTTCCACACTCAATTTCCACTAACTCTATAGGTAATGATCCTTAGCCCATTGTTTCACCTGTTGTTGATAGTCCTGTTGCTGATGATTTGAGTCTCCCTATTGCTCTTAGAAAGGGGGTTAGAGCCTGTACTCAACACCCTATTTCTAAATTCGTGTCATATGATTCGTTGTCTTCTCCATTATCGTGCTTTTGTTTCATCCCTTTCTTCTGTGTGTATTCCGCAGGGTTGGAAAGAAGCCATCAATGATCCTAAGTGGAAGGTAGCTATGCAAGCTTTGAGTAAAAATAACACATGGGAGTTGTTGTCTCTTCCTAATGAAAAAAAACTAGTCGGATGTAAGTAGGTATTCACAATGCAGATGGGACGATTGAACGGTACAAAGCAAGACTAGTGGCCAAGGGATTTACCCAGACATGTGGAATAGACTATCAAGAAACTTTTGCTCCGGTAGCAAAGATGAATTCCATTCGAGCTATTCTGCAGTGTGCTGCTAATTTGGGATGGCCTCTACAGCAACTAGATGTGAAGAATGCTTTCTTTATGTGGATTTGGAGGAGGTATACCTCCAGGATTCTCATCTCAGTCTATAGTTGGAAAGGTTTGTAGATTGAAGGCCTTGTACGGAATCTCGTAGAACGTGGTTTGGTAGATACCTAAAGGCAATACTAGGGTTTGTGTATTAGCAAAGCAATGCAGATCATACCTTATTTGTCAAACGCAATGTACATAAGGTAACAGTGCTTATTGTATATGTGGATGACATAGTAGTGACAAGTTGAGATAAAAGACCTTGGTCCTTTGAGATACTTTCTTGGGATTGAAGTTACTAGATCTGATAAAGGTATCTTCATTTCTCAAAGGAAGTACATTCTAGATCTTAAGGAAACAGGCGTGTTGGGCTGCAGACTAGTTGAGTCACCAATTGAGACTAATCATCGTCTTTGTAGTGGGGTTGGTGAGCTTGTGGAGAAGGAAAGGTACTAAAGATTTGTGGGAAGACTGATAAATCTATCTCATACTCGTCCAGATATTGCCTATGCAGTTGGGATAGTGAGCCAGTTTATGCATGATCCTCATGTAACTCATTTGGATGTAGTCTATCACATTTTGAGGTACCTTAAATCTGTCCCTAGAAAAGGAATTTTGTTCTCTAATCTTGGTCACTTGAGGTTGGAAGCATTCGCAAATGTAGATTGGGGAAATCTAGTTTTGAGGTTTGAAGCATTCTCTAATTTTGCTCTATAGATGACAGACGCTCTACCTGTGGTTACTGTGCTTTTGTAGGGGGAAATCTAGTTACATGGCGTAGTAAGAAGTAGGCAGTAGTATCCAAATCTTTTGCTAAGGCAGAATACAGGGCTATGGCACACGGAACATGTGAACTATAATGTGGCTTCAATCTTTGCTGAGTGATAGTAGGCTTGATTGCAGTGATCCCATGACTTTGTATTGCGACAACAAGGTTGCTATTAGCATTGCACACAATCCTATTCAATATGACCGGACTAAGCATATTGAAATTGATAGACATTTCATGAAGTTGAATAAGGGTGTGAAATGTATGCCTTTTGTGAAGTCTGAAGATCAACTGGCAGATGTTTTTACTAAGGTCTTAATAGTAAAGTCTTTCACCCTATTTGTTGCAAGTTGGACATCTTTGCACCAACTTGAGGGGGAGTGTTAAGTGTTAGGGGTAGTTTGGTCTTTATGTATTATTCTTATCAGTATATATAGTTGTGTGTAAGGGGGAAACCCTATGTTTTTTAATCAAATAATACAGCTGCTGTTTCTCCCTCTCCCTCTCTCTCTCTGAACTTCTTCTTCTCCTTCTCCTTCTCATCTATACATTCAACAAACTATACCCCCTATTCGGACATACTAACGTATTTACCCCAAAAACAATTAAAGAAGATCTTGTTTCACAAAACAATTCTTTTCTCAATCAATAATTTTCAAATGCAAATTCAAAATCAATGATAACAAAAATGAAATGGAATGGCAATGCAACATGTAACAATGCATTATAATAGTTCCATTTTTAATTTCACCACACAATCTTCCATTGTGATCAAAATTTCCATATCTCTTCTCAATGTAATTTCACAATATATATCATCTGAGAGATAAATAACAATACCATATTAAACACATTCTCCACATGTTAATCATCATTTTCAAACTTGGTTTTTTCAAGACAACCCAACAATAAGCTATTCATCAAGCTTCAAAATCAAACATCTCATCTTTTTTATTTATTTTATTTTTTATTTTGTTCATGGAATCTCTCATTAGATACAATTATAGAATTCCCTCCATCAATTATTCACCATAATAATCTTATCATGCATGAATTTCATAATAACACAATATTTTTCCCAAAGTCTCTAAATTTTCTAAGGTTTCCACCAAAACTAGATTTTCCCCATTTTGGAAAGGATTTTAACACTCATGCTTAGCAACATAGTTCATACTCTCAAAAGTTCTGGGAAATATATAGAGAAAATCCACTTTTCAAATCATCTAGAGCTCATGAACCCAAAATCATAGTTAAAAATATAAGATCAAGGCCTCAAACAAGCTTAGACTTGGTGTAAAAAGCCCTATCAAAATCTTGATAGTTTTTGAAAAATCTTAGAGAGAAGTTTGAGTTTGGGTGGGTTTGAGCCAGACTGTAGACACCCCATTTTTGACCGCCCGTAAGACTTGGATGCTTGGTTCTGCGCACTCGATGATGAAAGTTGTGTTGAGTGTGGTTCGAGTTCTCAACGAAGGAATTTGGGTTCAAGCTCCAAAACCAATCCCAAACCTTTCATGTTAATCCTATTTGTAACCCAGAAATTCATTTTTGCATCTTGAGTCAGCCTGCACTGTGTTTGAAACAAGGAAGTAGGGGAATGCATTGGCTGCCGGCCGGCACTCGATGGCAAGAAACATTGTTCTGGGCAGGAATGGACCAGCTGTCCTATTTTGAAGATATTTTCGATCTTTTTGACCCAAATTCTATAAATACGAGCTCTTGGCTCCGTTTTGGGGGCTGAAAATTTTCCGAAGAGCCCTATTTGAGAGCTCCTTCTTCTTGTGCAAGTCACCTTTGAGTAAGCTTGCCATCCTTACACCATAGTCATACACCATTCACACTCTCACACCAAAACCTTAGAGCCTTAGTTGAGCTTTGAGCATCAAAATTCAGACTTGAGGGTGTGCTTAGACTAGGTTTGATTTACAAACAAGAACATACCCTCTCCAAGAGGTATGGGTTTACCATCTTTCTCTTGTTTTCATTTCTGTCTTTCTCTACCTATTTCTTGTGTTTTAATATTGCTTTGGTTCTATTTCAAGTGTTGGAACTTGGGTTTGAATGGCTACCAAAGGGTAGAGAGGGCTAACACTCTTTCTTGCACCTTCACCTATAGCTCAAACCCTTGTTTTACACCCTTTTTCTTTGTTTTCCTAATTGATTTTCAGAGTTTAAAAGAGGCTAAAAATCATGCTTCGAGATTTCAAAAGTGGAGCCACCCCTCCTTGTTCTTGCTTACTAGCCTTATTTTCTTTGCTTGTTGTTTAGCTTTTTGGGCTCTTTTCATACACTTTGAGCCACTGTTTTTCACTTATTAGAGGTTGTTTTAAAGCTGTCTTAGTTTATTTAATTAATTCATGCTTTGATTAGTTTGCTTGTTGTCTCATATGTTTGCATATATAGCTTGTTGTATGTTGTTCTTGGCCTTTCTTTGTTTAATTTCGATGTTAAGAACCTCATTTTAAATAATCAATTTATCATTCATTTCTTTCATATTAGAGTTGTTTCAGTCGGTTGATGGTTGTTCAAAACATGAGCTAGAGATCTATGCTTAATGGCTTAATCTCTACGGAGGTTCATCGTCAACGGCATGGTCTCTCTTTCATGTTGAGAATCACTTCCCGTTTGACATGCTTCTCATTTAGTGGACATAATCTTTAGTGGACGTAATCACCACCTTGGACAAATGGAATAAAGACTGGCAAAGACTAATGAATTTGGCTTAAAATGGACCAACCAACATAAAGAACGTGAGTTATATTGCTTGGGTTCGGCCGGACGTTATGCCAAGTCTATTGTGTCGAGGGTCGTCATACGTCGATTAATGATGTTTTGATGAATCTTGAAGCGTCTCTACCTCTCTCTTTGATCTCATTTCATGATAAGAGGAAGGGGGGGTCATTGTTCATTGCATTCATTAATTTTTGTCCAAACTAATGTTCGAAATCATCAAGCAAGTGCTCATTGATGGTCTCGGTAATGACTTTGCTCTTCTCTCAAGGCTTTCCATGATAGAGAGGGGCAGAAGGGACAAACAGAGCCTAGAAAGGCCTTGAAGGCTCTGTCTGCACTGTTCTCACCTCAGAGCACAAAATGAATTTTTGCCTGAAATTTAGTGCCGGCTGGCATTGTCTTGGCCCGGCCGGAGCTCATTTGGAGCTAGCCAGCTCCCAATGCTTGGTAAACAGGTGTTTTGCAGAAAATAGAAGGCAGTGACTGGGGTGGAACAGAGTAACCTGGGCAGACAAAGAAACTTTTGGGCATCGCGCATGCAATCGCCATGCCTCTTTGTTGTTTGAATTAGTATTGTAATTAATTATTGTTATAGTTGTAATTACTTGTTTGGTTATAATTATACAGCTAGTTAACTTAGATCGCTAGTTCAGCACTCATTTTTAGATTCTTCGTGTTGTAATAACTTAGCTAGTCAGTTATTTTAGTTAAAGTGAATTCATTTGTTTGGTTTTGTAATAATTGGTTTAAAGCCGGACATTCGGACACTCATTTGGACCCTCTTGTGTGAAGGCCAACATGTAATAAGTTGTATGTCTTCCAACCCCACGTCTTTCTCCCTTTTACTTACCCGCTTACGATGGTTAGTATAGAGCATCATGTTTATTTAACATTATCATGTTTGCATACACTTGTTTCATGTACATTTGGGTTCGACTCATCATACTAACCAATGTCAATTTCAAATTCACTGTTTGAAAACGTGATTTATCACATGTCTTGAATTGGATCATATACCATGCTCATAGACAAACCTAAGTATTGCATAATTGTGTGCGTTGCATTAATCACATTGTATTGTTTAGGAATATGCATATTTTTCTAATCATTTTTCTTTATTTGGTTTGCCTTGGAGTACTAGGTGAGCACTTATCGCTTTAGCATATCGCATAAGTGTGATTGTTGCCATGATACGCATACTATGAGGCTAATTGCTTAAGTGATATAACTCTTTGAAATGCCTATGGATGAAAGCTAATTACTAAAAAATTGGGACAAATTGATTAATGTCTAAACTCAACTTTTCAAATGACACGTATTCAAAACAATTTTCAAAAACAAACATGAAATCAAATGTTCCAACTTTTGCAAATTAGTCTATACTTGTGTGCAACACATAGTAATGTTAGTCTAATAATCGGAACAAGAGCATGTAATGTAAATAAAAATCACATCATGATTAGTAGAAGCCGATCTTTTATCGGGCAAGTGGGGTGCTCAATTCATGACCTTCTCCTCTCGTACCTAAGTTCTCGAGCCAAGACACTTTGGTGCTGACGGATAAGTGGCCCTTGGCATGAGTCATGGGTTTTCTAAATTTTTCAAAAATATTTAGGTGGCGACTTTGAAATTTGGCAAACCAGTCCATTTTTTGCATTTGATTCAAACATCAATTTTCCAAAAAGAATTGCCGAATTTGGACTCTTTTTGTGTTTTCATTATTTCACATTGAACTTGTGCAATTAGATTCTGCACCACGAGAATCCGAACTGTAGGGCTAGTCGTATTCGAAAGGAGCACGAAAAGCAAGCCACACAGACACATCGAAAACCACATGAGCAGTTCAAATTCCACTCAAGCGGAAATCTAAATCCGCATGAGATTATTCACATGCCTCTCACAAGCGGTTTGAGCAAGATAAAAACCCAGAATTTCAACCCAATCCGCACGAACAATTTTCTGCCTAGAATTTCCCAAAATCCCCGAGTGATTCCGCTCAAGTGGTTGCCAAATCCGCGCGACCGGTTTTGCTAGCCAAGGCCAAAAATTTGATTCTACACCTTGATACAAGTTCCAACGCCTAAAACTCAAAATTTTAACTCGGAAACGTTGATAGAGGTTAAGAGCGGAATTGAAATGTCAATAACCTAATATGAAAGTCAAAATTTCGGAAATAAAATGAACCACTTGACTACGCAATACCGGTCAAGTCTAGGACCCGGGACATCACAACCTTCCCTCCTTAGGAAATTTTATCTCCAAAATTTGATCACACCTCTCACCAACAACCTCCAATGAACAATAACAATTCAACAATAAAAGGGCTCCAAGCGATAATAACCACACCAATGACAATAACGAATCAATAACAATAACAATTCAATAATAGCATAGAGATCTCAATCTCAACAATATTCTACTACCATCGTCATAGTTTCCATGGGCCATAGCCACAATACCAATAACAACTAAAACAATAATCATAAGAATGAAGTTCAATAACAATTGTGACAATTCTACAACAATTCTCATGCTTGAAAAAACAACAACAATGATAATAACAAGTGGTTAGCAATTATAACGGTTCATTCTCAAACACTAGAGAATATTGCAATGCACAACAAACTAAGCATTCTCAAATAAATTTGGATACTTGGAGCGGACTTCCACCTCCCGTTCCGAAGTTACTTCCTTAATCCCATGGTGTCTCCATAACAGCTTCACTAGTGGTACAGTCTTGCCCCTCAACACTTGTTCTGGGACATCTAAAATTTGAACCGGTCGTTCTTCGTATAAGGCATCCTCATCTACCTTTAAGGTGACCCAATCAAATACAGTTGGGTTCATGCTTCCTAATCATAGATACATGGAACACATTGTGAACCCCAGAAAGTTGTGGCAGTAAGGCCAAACAGTATGCCACTTCCCCAATCCACTCTAAAATCTCAAATGGTCCAATAAACCTTTGAGACAATTTCTCACTCTTTCCAAATCTCATCAAACCCTGTTTCGGCGAGATTTTAAGAAACACATGGTCATTGACCTCGAAGGATAGAGGTCGCCATCTCTCATCGGCATAACTTCTTTCGAATGAGAGCAACTTTCTCGGTTGTCTCTCAAACTAACTCTGGACCCAACATTTGTGCATCACTCAACTTGGCCCAACAAACTAGTGATCTACAAGGTCAGCCATACAAGGCCTCAAATGGTGCCATCTCGATACTTGCCTGATAACTATTATTATAGGCGAACTCAATCAACGATAGGTGCCTCTCCCAAGATCCTTTGAAATCAAGGACACAAGCTCTAAACATGTCCTCCAAAATTTGAATAGTACATTCTGACTGCCTATTGGTCTGAGGATGATAAGCGGTGCTAAGGGTCAATTTTGTTCCCAATGCCTCTTGAAGGCTTTGCCACAATTGGGCGGTGAAATGAAGATCTCTATCTGAAACAATGGTCACAGGGACCCTATTAAGTCAAACTATTCTCTAATGTACAACTTTGCCAAATAATCAACTGAGTCGCCGATGCACATTGGAATGAAGTGTGTAGACTTAATCAACCTATCCAACAATCACCCAAACGGCATTGGAATGAAGTGCATTGGAATGAAGCCCAACTACAAAGTACATAGTAACGTGCTTCCATTTCCACTCGGCTATAGGTAAGTGTTGTAGCAAACCCACTGGTTTTTGGTGCTCGGCCTTCATCTGCTGGCAAGTAAGGCATTTCGAAACAAATAAAGCGACGTCTCGTTTCATACCCCTCCACCAAAACTGACGGCTAAGATCATGATACATTTTAGTGACTTTCTGATGTACCGCAAGACGCGAGTGATGAAATTTTCGGAGTACCTCATCTCTACAAGATTCTAGCACAAGCAAATGATCTAGGTACCTCACAGTCACCCTGTTGTGCCTCCATGACTATGCTAATCAAAGAGGGTTGTGCAATTAAGGTAAATAAGGTAGCCCCCTCGCTAGACTCGGCCAAATGCAAATCAAACTCGCCAATATCACCTAGCATATCCCATTCTCGAATGGCCACACTTGCCACACTACTCACGGATTTTCGACTCAATGCATTGGCCACAATATTAGCCTTCCCCGGATGATAGTGCAACTCAAAATTATAATCTTTCGTAAATTCCATCAATCTTTGTTGGCGTAAATTCAAATCTTTTTGGGAAAACAAGTATTTTAGACTCTTATGATCAAACAACGGTGGAATCAAACTATCACCCCGATCACATAGAAAATAGAAACAATCCTCGGTAGGTGTACATACAGACACTAGGTGGCGCTGACAATGTATAGTAGCCCGGAAGTGTGTCAACCAAAATAATATCAAAATAATATCTATTTGATCGGGGTGATATCAAAGAAATATCCATACCCAAAATAATATCAAAAGTGTGCATATCTAAGATGATGAAGTCAGAAGAGAGCTGGCGATCTGCGACCTCAATCTCGCAAGAGCGACATACTCGGCCCAATGCCACTCTACCCCCAACCGGTGACTCAACACTCCAACTGATCAATTTCTAACCCCAATGCAGAAGCAAAAGTAGTAGATATAAATGAATGCGATGCACCCGTATCAATCAACACACTAGCCAAAGAATTGAACAAGACAGAATTACCTCTCACAACAGAGGATCCCGGTTTCTGCTCCGGCACTGTAACAACATACATGCGCCCTTGTGGCCTTTGATCAACCTACTTATCTCTCGGAGCATAGGCCTGCTGTACTAATTGAGTCGAGGTGGTTCCCTGATTAGCTCGTGAGGTCTGAACTGAATGAGCCTACTGCTGATCGTCTTTCTAAAATTTTCTGATTCCAATATCAAGCTAGCTTAATACAATTACTATGATTATCATCAGCAAGCTTGGTTTATTTTTTTTATTTCCAAAATTGATTTTTTCAGCATTCCTGATGGATCCGTTTTGGACCAAATTTTACAGTTATTATTGGTGATATTCCCATCTTGTTGGAACCATGGTGGCATCAATTTGGACTACAATTTGCTGCTCTATCAGATCCTTTAGTTGACTCAAATCACATTTACCAGAGGGAAGTAGAACCTCCTTTCCCTGAATTTCTGTATTTTGTCAGACTTCAAACTACCATGGATTATAGCCTGGCAATACTCCACCTCCTATCCTTACAATACTCAATTTCTCACCTGGCAAATTGCTACCAAGTGGTGGAAAAATTATAACATTCCATCCGAACATTATGCTGATCAACTTTCTCAATTCTATAAACAAAGGAAACAGAAGAACTTAAATTATAACATCCGAAAAATTATAACATTTCTTCAAGCCTAAAATCCTCCGAATCATTTGACTATCATAATTTCAAAGTAGAACTTAAAAAGAAATCAAAGGATAAATATCCCACAATTTCTAAACATGAATTTGAGCATAAATACAAAAAAGTCATTAAAATAAAGATGATCCTTATGGCAGAGGTGGAATGCCTATTTGATTCTGACGATGATATTGTATTGGAAACACTTTCTCCAATTGTTACTCACAGACGACAATCGACAGTTTCTCCAATAGATTCTCCAATACATATTCCCATTCAAAAACCTTAACGATGACTATTCCAACATGTGTCAAGGTGTGGATGGATCCCAACAACCTGTAGCCCATGTGAATTTTGACAAACACAAATCAAAAAGCAGATTCCAATTCATCAATAATTCGCAACTCAGGACAATCCCACGTGAAGCCTGCAAAAAGTAAAGCTTGCCAAAATAAAATCATACCTGTGAAGAAAAAGAAGATTCGATCTTATCTCTTTAGACTCCAATTGATTTCAAATCCGTCTTCAAAACTCTATATAAGAAGACACTCTCAAGGGAAGAGAACAAGCTCTTCAATTGCAAGATTTTATTAACTACTAAGGTTAGTGTCATTGTATGTGAGTAAAGGTAAGGAGTGTGAAGAAGGGTGACGAGCTGTATGCTTTGCCCCACTTTTTTCGATAATTGTGAACCTGTGTAAGTTTGTTTTCTATCTTGTAATCTTGTACTTTCTTTAATATAAGTGTGATGTTTATTTATTATGCTTTTAATTTCTAATATTCGTACCGAAATTAATGATAGTTTGCAACATATCTCTAATCTTAAAGAAGAATTAGAAAGATTAAGATTATTATTATCTATTGCATTTGGTCAATCTATAATTAATTATTGTCAAAGAATTTCTACTATCAAAAGACAAGTCAAAGATGAACAAACCTCTATAAAGCGTCTCCGCAAACAATTACAATATTTACTCTTGACTTTATCTGGTTTTAATCTATATCATTTGGATATAATCCCTGGGTCTTTATTTACCCTTGTGAGTTAGAAATTGTGGAAAAGATTGTGTGATACCCTAGAAACAAATGGAGTTATGATTTGAGGAAGATATTGAGGGTGATTGTCACACCTCGACTTTTAAGAGATTAATTAAGAAACAATTCACTTAAGTTTATTATTTAAGAAAATCAACGTTTCAATCTTAGTTATCAATTCACTCTACTTAATTTTCCAGAAAGTTCTTTTATTCTCTTGATTTTCAAGTAAGTCTTGTCCTCAAAAACACGTCAATAGAATCCAACATGTTCTCATGGTTAAAATTACTTAATTGCCCTTGTGTCATTTATTAACAAAAAGACCATTTTTTGCAAGAGGTTTACCAATTTACCTATCAGAGTCAAATTACCACTTACCCTAAGCAAAAATTAACCCTAAGCAAAAAGATGTTAGAATAGGAAACAAGTTAGAATAGGAAATATGTGTGTAAGTTTCTGAAGAATTTCTGTATATTCAAATTGTGTATCAATTACATCAAGACTAGTTTATATAACCCTAACGACTAACGAAAAAGGAAATACAAGAATAGGACCAAAAAGGAAATATAGTCATCACAATGCCTAATATATACGAATATATTCTTACACCTAATATATACAATGCCTAATATATACGAATATATTCTTACACCCCCACTCAAACTCAAGGTGTTTTAGCTGAAAACACGGAGAGTTTGTCAAAAAGAAATTGAAAACGAGCAGTGGTGTGAGTCTTGGTGAAGAAGTCAGCAAGCTGTAGAGCCGAAGGGACAAAAGAAAGCGAGATAGAGCCAGACTGTAGGTGCTGACGGATGAAGTGACAATCAATCTCAATGTGCTTTGTTCGTTCATGGAAAACAGTGTTGTGGGCAATCTGAATAGCACTTCGGTTGTCACAGTAGAGAGAGGTCGGAGTGGACTGAGGAACGCCTAAGTCAGAGAGGAGACAACGAAGTTAGACAACCTCAGCGATAGCATGAGCCATAGCACGGTACTCAATTTCAGTAGTAGAACGGGCAACAACGGTTTGTTTCTTGCTTTTCCAAGAAATCAAGGAATCACCAAGAAACAGCCAGAAACCAGAAGTGGACTTACAATCAGTTACATCACCAACCCAATCAGCATCAACATAAGCCAAGGAAGAAGTAGAAGACAACAAACAAGCCTTGGAAGATAGTACCGCGAAGATAGCGAAGAATCCAAACCAAAGAAGCCCAATACGGAGAGAGGGGAGCAGAAACGAACTGGCTAACCACATGAACAACATAGACAAGATCAGGGCGAGTAATTGTCAGATAGACTAAGCAGCCCACAAGTTCACGATACAAAGTAGGATCATCCAGGGGGACACCATCAGTAGTGTTAAGCTTCACATTAAGCTCATAGGGGTATCAAAAATCTTAGTGTCAGTAAGACGGGCACGGTGAATAACTTCATTGGTATATTTGGCCTGAGACAGAAAGTAGCCCTTGGGAGAAGAAGCAACTTCAATACCAAGAAAATACTGCAAAAGAGTCAGAGCCAGTGATGATCATATCATCCACATAGAGTAGGAGAGCAACAAAACCAGCCGAGGTATGTCTCAGAAACAAAGCAAAGTCGGAAGCAGAAGGATGAAACCCAAGCTCGGTAACAGCAGTCTGAAAGCGATCATACCAAGCATGAGGAGACTGCTTTAGACCATACAAAGCACACCGAAGGCGACAAACCTAGCCAGAGGAATGGTGAAGGCTAGGTGGAGAACGCATGTAAACCTCTTCAGTGAGATGGCCATTAAGAAAAGCATTCTTAACATCCATCTGATAAGGAGGCCAAGAACGAACAGCAGCGACAGAGATCAAAGTACGGACAGTAGTCATCTTGGCAGGAGCGAATGTCTCCTCACAATCAATACCATACTCCTGTGAGAAACCTTTGGCAACCAGACGAGCTTTGTAGTACTCAAGAAAACCATCAAAATGAATCTTGACTTTGTAGACCCATTTGCAACGGACCAGATTCTTACCAGCAGGCAAAGGAACCAACTCCCAAGTACGAGTTTTCTGTAAAGCAGACAACTCATCCTCCATAGCTTGAACCTAATGAGGATCCTGACAGGCCTCCTTGTAAGACTGAGGTTTTAAAAAAGAGTGACTAGCAGACAAAAAAGTATGATAGGAAGCAAAAAAATATGTATTAGACCAACCCAACCTGTTTGGAGGACAACGCTCAGGAGGAGGATAGCGGTCAAGTCACGCTAAGAGCAGAAGCAGAGGAGTAGAAAGCGGTGGTGGGGGAGTCTTGCGACGAGAATAGACCAACAACGGAGGGGAAGAAGCAGTCAAAGGAGAAGAAGGAGCCATAGGTGATGTAGACGGAGAAGTGGGAATGACCTTAGAAGGAACAATGGCGATATACTCATCTGATGGGACCTCAGAAGGAAATGGGTCAATGCGAACCAAATCCTCTTTGGAAACGAGAGCAGTGAGAGAGAGAAGCTGAAAGTAAGACAGACATTCGAGAAAGGCAACAAGAGACAGGGTCGTAATAGCGGTAGCCTTTCTGAGTAAGACTGTAGCCCAAAAAGACACAAGACAGACCAGGCACTGTTGGTCCGATCCTTACGGGGAAGGAGGACAAAACAGGCTGACCCAAACACACGAAGAAGGGAGTAGTTAGGAATTTGGGAGAACAAAGCCTCATAAGGAGACCGACCAGAAAAAAGGGGAGTAGGCATGCGGTTGAGATGAAAAGAAGCAGCAGTAAGAACTGTCTCCCCCTAGAATGGAGCCGGAACTGAGGCAGAGAGAAGAAGAGACCTAGCTGTCTCAAGGAGATGACGGTGTTTATGCTCGGCTCGACCATTTTGGGCAAGTGTATCTGTACAAGAAGTTTGATAAATGGTACCCAAATTGGCCAAATACTCACAAAACTCATTTTTTAAATATTCCCCACCCAAGTCAGACCGTAACACTTTAATGGTAGACCCAAACTGAGTAGTAATCATAGACTGAAATGTACGGTATATTTGATAAAAATCCGAGTGACACATACTATGCAGAACCTCCCTTGGTGAGAACAGGAGAAGGGCCCCAGACATCAGTATAAACTAAAGAAAACGGTGTAGCAGATATAGAAGTACTGTTACAGAAAGGTAAGGCTGTCATTTTGACAAGTTTACACCCCCGACACTCGATAAGTTGACTAGGAGAAACTTTACCCAATATACCTGACTGAGCTAAAGACCGTAAGCGGTCAGCAGATAAATGCCCTAATCTGGAATGCCACAAATAGAAAAGACTGGACAGAGAATCTAACTGAAAAGAAGAAAAGGCAGTCGGAGAGGTAGTCATAGGCAGATGCAAGCTCTCTACCACATAGAGGTCTCCAACTCTACAGCCAGTCCCAATCTGCTGCTTGGATATCTGATCTTGCACAGAACAGATAGAAGAATAAAAGATAACATCAAAACTAGAGGCATCAAGTTGACTAATAGATAATAAACTGACAGCTAACTGAGGAACATATAAGATAGATGGAATAGAGATTGAAGACATAGCAGACGGTAGGACAGACCTAACAGATATAACTAACATACCAGACCTATTAGAAGCATTAATAGTAATAGGACAGGGAGGGGGAGTACAATTCTGAAGTAAAGAGAGATGATGAGTCATATGATGAGAGACACCAGAGTCAAAAATCCAGATAGACGAAGAGATACCTGAAGAAGACCCAAGCAAACCTGAATGAAGAGAGGAAACAATGGAGGCAGACGGAGATGGCTGGGAGGTAGACAGTGTATGCTAAAGCTGACTAATCTGAGCACTTAAGGAAGCTAAGTCAGGATCAGGAGCTAGAGCAAATGCAGTAAAACTGGCGGAAGCCTGAAAATTACTCGAAGACGGACATCCCTTCTTGGGACAGTGATACTTCCAATGGCCTTTTTGATGGCAATAGGCACATTCATCTGAAGCTAGTGGCCTATTTTCGGACCTAGCAATCTTATCATCCGACATTGTAAGGAATCAAAGAAAGAAAAGAGCTAATGGACCAAATTATAATAAATAGAAAACCTTGGGGGTTGTAGTGTAATAATCCTAAACCTAGGGTGTTAGTAGTGCTGTATCACAGAATAAATCGAGGACTAGAGACAGTTTGAAGGAGACGAACCAGAGTCTGAGACGAACAAACAAATTGAGAACCAGAGAAAATCTGAAGGAGAACCAAAATCTGAAGTCAACGTTGAAGACGTATGAGTGCGAACATAATCACGAACCAGAGGCAAAGAGGGAGGGTCGCGATGCTAATGTTCACGAGCTAGAAACCAGATGGGTCGACCACGAAGGAGAGCCAAAGAGAGAAGACGAGCTGTGAGGAGGCGACAACTAGATGGGCCAAACCGCTGGATGGGTGCGACTACCAAATAGCACGAACAGAGAGGAAATCCAGATGGGTTAACTGAGACGAGGCACAATCACGAGCAAATGGGTCACGAACCAGAATGAGCAGATTAGTCGACGACTAGATAGGTCGATTGAGGCGAGGCACAATCACATACCAAAGTCGAACGAGAATGAGCTTGGGAGAAGCAAGCACAAACACGAACAAGAGAGCAATGGAGACGGCTCTAGGGTTTCGGATAAGAGAACGACTCTGATAGCATGTAAGTTTCTGAAGAATTTCTGTATATTCAAATTGTATATCAATTACATCAAGACTAGTTTACATAACCCTAACGACTAACCAAAAAGGAAATATAAGAATAGGACCAAAAAGGAAATATAGTCATCACAAACATGCCTAATATATACAATGCCTAATATATACGAATATATTCTCACAATGTGATTGTATTTTCTTCTTATTTATTCCCTTGATTGGTGTAATGGGCTGGCCCATATATTATGCCTTATGGCATTCCTGTAATTACTCAGTATTATTAATACAAAAGAGAATGAAGTCTAACTCATTCCCTAATTCCTTCTCTTCTCTAAACCTACATGGTATCAGAGCCAAAACCCTAGTCCTATCTCTTTGTTGCCTTTCTTCTCCCATCAAAATAGTTCGAACTGACCACTGTAGCCCACACCCAGCCTACCTACAGTCAAACCCCAGCCCCAACATCCTTGCCCAGCTTTCTCGATAGACTCTTAGGCTTCGTTGACCGTCCTTCCCACCTTCTAGGGGGCTGTCAGCAGTCCCTTCGGCTTCTTAGGCCTCTGTTGGAACTCCCTCTGGCCATGTGGGCCCTCGTCAACCAGCCTTCTGTCTGCGTTTGCCTCTGTTGCTGTTTTCGACTTCAACTTTCGTCTCTGTCAGTCTCGTCTCTCGTCTCCAGGCTCTGTTTGTTTAGTACAACTCTGTCAATAATTTTTAAAATTTTTTTTTAAATGGTTGCCTTCTGGTGATTTTAAAAAAAAAAAAAAAAAAAAAAACACAACTGGATTCTTAATATTCTTAGTGGTTATTATGCTTGTTACTCCACTCTCATCTTCCGGGTTTGTGATTGGCATCGTGTTTGAGAAACCGTGTTTAAGGAATAATTAGTAGAGTCTCCATGGCGGATTTGACCAGTGAATCTACTACCTCACAGCCATCTCAGGGCAAGAGTTTTGTTATCCCTTCCACTATGACTGATAACCTCCACACTAGCCTTAGAATCACCACCTCTCTATTCAATGGTCAGAATTACCTAGTGTGGTCGTAGAGTCTGACTATTTTCTTGAAGAGCAAGGGAAAAATGGGATATGTTGATGGACGGGTTCAGGCACCCAGTATCACCGACCCTCATTATGACCAGTGGAAGATCACCAATTTTCTGAATATGGGTTGGTTCATCCATTCTATATGGTTTTAGAGATTGGAGAGGGCTACTTGTCTATGGACACTACCCAGGATATTTGGGAGGTCGTAGTAACTACTTACTCTAGGAAGAGGAACTTCTCACAGGCTTTCAAGTTACGTCGTTCCATTGAAAGGTAGGTACAAGGTGAGTAGACTATCCTTCAGTATTTTACCTTCCTTAGCAATAGGTGGAAGTGACTTGATCACCTTCAGGATTACAAGCCTGTTTATCTCATTGATTCTGCTGGTTACTGGAAGTTTGTGGCGCAAGAACAAGTCTTCAAGTTTTTGGAAGGCCTAAATGTGAAATATGATTCGGTTCGAAGCAGAGTACTTCGCATGGATGTGCTTCATTCTCTCCAAGAAGCCTTTGCTTTTGTGCCGAATGAGTAGAGTCGCCGTTCTGCGATGCTACTATTGATCCCTCGGCCTTGGTTTCTGCACCGTCTCGCGATGGCAACCGTGTGACTCGTGGTTCTCGTCCTTCTTCTGAGAAGGATAATCTTTACTGTGACTGCTGTCGTCGACCTCGCCACACACGCGAGACTTGTTGGAAGCTGCATGGAACTCTCTCTGGTGGCCGAGGCGACCGTCTTGGTACTCGAGGGGGTCGGTCTGATGCTAGAAGGCCAATGCACGAGTCAATCTTCCAGACACTGTTGAGCCACCATCTTCATCTCCAGTTGTCTCCTCTGCCATTGATGTCTCGGGGTTATCTACCTTAGATTTTGAAATTACTCTTAGACACTTGCTAGATCGTCGAGCCTCCACTTTTACTAGAGGTGCAGTCTGGCTCCTCTAATTTATTTTCAGAGTATAACCCCTCCTTAGGTCAGGAAAAAGTACGTGTTGCTGATGGTACCATCTCGTCTGTGTCAGGGAAAGGTTTAATTCATGCCACCTCTTCCTTTCCTTTGTCTTCTATCCTCCATGTTCCCAATTTCAGTGTTAATCTTTTATCTTTGAGTCGTATTACCCGTGACTTAAATTGTAGCATGACGTTTTTTCCTGATCATTTTCTTTTTCAGGACCTTATCACGAGGAAGAGGATTGGCAGTGGTAGAGAGGAACATGGGCTCTACATTCTGGATCAGGCAGACAAGCTGGCTCATTCATCTATTCAGTTACCATCCACCAAGGAAGACATTTGGATGTGGCACCGTCGCTTAGGACATCTCTCTTTTCTATATTTAAGCATTTATTTCCTTCTGTTTTTGAAAAAAATAATGTGTTAGATTTTTAATGTGAGTCTTGTTAACTTGGAAAACAACATAGAGCCTCTTTTGCTCCTTCTATTAATAAAAGTTTAGTTTCATTTTCTTTGATTCATTATAATGTATGGGATCCATCCCCGTTTTGTGTCTTTAACAAGTCAAAAATGGTTTGCTACCTTTATAGATGATTGTTCCGGGGCCACTTGGGTCTATTTGATGAAAAATAAAAGTGAAGTATTTTCTGTGTTTCAAAACTTCCATAAAATGGTTTGTACTCAGTTTGGGGCGGTTGTCAAAATTATACGTTCTGATAATGGGGGAGAATATATGGACTCTGGTCTTGCCACTTACTTTGCCACTCATGGCATTATTCACCAGACTTCATGCACTAATACCTATTAACAAAATGGTGTTGCAGAATGCAAAAATCGCCATCTTTTTTATGTCGCCCGTTGTCTATTCTTTGAGATGCAGGTTCCTCGATCCTAATGGGGGGAAGCAGTTCTCACTGCCGCTTATTTGATTAATCGTCTTCCTATCCAAGTCCTTAGAAAACAAACACCTTTTCAAGTTATGTTCGGCTCTACCCCTTCCGGGTTCTCCATTCCTTCTAAGACTTTTGGCTGTGTTTGCTTTGTCCATAATCATTCATCCACTCGTGGTAAATTGGATCCTAGGTCTCTTAAGTGTGTTTTTCTGGGTTATTCTGCCACCAAAAAGAATTATAAGTGTTCTCATCCTCCCACTCACAAATGGTTTGTCTTCATTGATGTTGTTTTCTTTGAGTCTCAGCCATATTTTCCGACCCCCCCCCCCCCCCTGGGTCTCACAGTTATCGCTTTAGGGGGCACCTTGGTGTGAAGAGATTCCTATCCCACTTCCGCAAGTGGTTGAAAAGATAGAGGATGATGAGTCAATAGTTGTTGAAGAAAAGGAAGCAGGCAAAGTTTATATCAGGGACAAGGACAGACAACACGTCACCTGGATGCAAGAGACTACTTTCCTTCCTCTACTGCCAACTTCTTCTCTGAATGAGTGTCTAGAGTCACCCCCGTCTCCTGAGAGTCCAGGTAATTCTGATTCTAGTGTTTCTATTCCTGTTTTTTCAGATCTAGATGTTCCCATTGCTAATAGGAATGAGGTTAGGTCATGTACTCAGCATCCTATTAGTAATCATGTCTTTTATTCTCATATGTCTTCCTCATATAAAGCTTTTCTGTCTAAAGTGTCTTCTGTGAGTCTACCTACCAATTTGCAGGATGCTCTCTTTATTCTTGAATGGCAACATGCCATGATGGAAGAGATAAGAGCTATCAACAAGAGTGACACTTGGGAGTTAGTGGAGTTACTTAGAGGCAAAAATCCAGTTGGGTGTAAGTGGGTGTACACGGTAAAACACAAAGCAGATGGTTCCGAACGATACAAAAGCAAGACTGGTTGCCAAGGGCTTCACTAAGACTTATGGGGTGGATTACAAGGAGACATTTGCACAAGTTGCTAAGATGAATTCCATGAGAATCTTATTCTCTCTTGCTGCAAATTTGGATTGGCCACTTTATCAGTTTGATGTGAAGAATGTCTTCCTTCATGGAGACCTAGCAGAAGAGGACTATATGGATATTTCTCCTGGTTTTGCGGATGCTAAGTCCAATGGTATTAGTATTCAGGCTCCGAAAGTCACTTTATGGGCTAAAGCAGTCTCCTAGGGCTTGGTTTGAAAGGTTTGCTCAAGCTATGCTGAAATATGGGTTCACGCAAAGTTAAGCTGATCACACCTTGTTTGTGAAACACTCCTAACATGGTAAGACCACAGCTCTTATTGTCTATGTTGATGATATTGTTCTAACAGGAGATGATGTCGAGGAGATTCCTCGTTTGAAAGCATACTTAGCCAAAGAATTGAAATCAAAGACTTAGGCTATTTGAAGTATTTTTTTGGCATTGAAGTAGCTCGGTCCAAGGATGGCATTTTCATATGCTAAAGGAAGTATGTACTTAACTTTTTAAAGAAACTGGAATGTTTAGAGGTAGACCATGTGATACACCTTTAGAACCGGGCTAGAAACTGAGTGAGGATCAAGAGGGAGATCCAATGGATAGGGGGAGATACTAGAGACTAGTGGGCAAGCTCATATACTTATCCCACTCACGTCCAGACATTGCCATTGCCGTGAGCATGGTGAGCCAGTTTATGCATGCTCCTAGAACTTTTCACTTGGAGGCAGTTATGAGAATCCTGAGATACTTGAAGTCTTCTCCTGGTAAGGGTCTTTATTTCTCAAAACATGGCCATCTTAGTGTGGAGGCATTTACTGATGCAGATTGGGCTGGATCAATCACTGATAGACGATCAACTTCCGAATACTGCACATTTACGAGTGGCAACCTAGTTACATGACAAAGTAATAAACAGAATGTGGTGGCTAGATCTAGTGCTGAGGCAGAATTCAGGGCTATGGCTCAGGGTGTATGTGAGTTACTATGGATTAAACTATTGTTGGGAGACTTGGGAATCCATCAAACTGACTCCATGTGACTATATTGTGACAACAAGGCTGCAATCAACATAGCTCATAATCCAATTCAACTTGATAGAACTAAGCATGTGGAGATTGATAGGCATTTCATCAAGGAAAAACTCACTAGTGCCATCATATGTATTCCATTTGTGAAGACTGAAGACCAACTAGCCGATGTTCTCACCAAGGGGCTAGGGAGCAAACCATTTCATGGCATTCTCAACAAGCTGGGCATGAGAGAGATATTCACACCAGCTTGAGGGGGAGTGTTAGAATAGGAAATATGTGACTGTATTTTGTTCTTATTTATTCCCTTGATTGGTGTAATGGGCTGGCCCATATATTATGCCTTATGGCATTCCTGCAATTACTCAATATTATTAATATAAAAGGGAATGAAGTCTAACTCATTCCCTAATTCCTTCTCTTCTCTAAACCTACAAAAAAAAAAAAACCAAAATGACCATTTTACCCAATACAACAAAAATGTTCAAATAATCCAAATAACATACTTTTAATCATGTAAAGCATAAAATAAAAATAATTAATATTAAACTAGTGAAACTAGTAACCAACAAATACTTAAAAAATTTGTAAAAAAATCCAAATCAAATATTAACGTTTTGCTCAATTTCTATAAAATCATTTTTCAATTTTCACAAATATTAATCAAATATAGCAATACGCATATCAAAATGCCTCAAATCTACCCTATAGTAGTACATTTTTTAGGGTTTTATTGCAAAGTAGCATTGTGAAGGGTGGAGTTCATTTCAAGGCAATAAACTCTAACTTGCTTTTCTACATTTTCAAAGCCACATGATCAAAAGGACACGTATATCTTGGAAAAATAGAAATTGAGAGAATCATGAATAATAGGCATGGATTTGCAACAAAGGTAGCATGGCAACTGCATAAAATGGAGTAGAACTTAATGAAGATCTAGCAAAATAATGGAGAGAGAGGAGATGGAAAGTTTATCACCAATCCACAATTTCTGAATGAGTTTCAAGCCACTAAATCACCCCCAAAACAGCTAAAAAAGGGGTTGATGGGTTAATGTGTATAGGCGCTCAAAGTTGCTCTTCTATGGAGGAAGATGAAAAAAATCAAGAGGGAGGGGGAGAAGTGTTGCATGGCAGCGGCTAGGGAAAGAAAGGGCAGTCCAAACGGGGCTTGGGACTTGGGGGTGTGCTCCCTTCAAGGTCTCAGGTTCAAAACCTCCTATGTGCAAAAAATTTCTTAGGACCCCCGCAAGTGGACGATGGGATTGGTCCCCCGGATCAGTCATTCCAATGGTTTGGATACCGAGTTATAAAAAAAAAAGAAGACAATAGGGATCAAGGCATATACACCCATCACATCACAGAGTATACAATGTAAAACAAAAAAATAATGGGACAAAGGAAGAGCAGCGTGGTCGGCAAGTGCACATGGAAGAAACAAATTTTATTTCAATTTTTGGAATGTCTTTGACTAGGAAAGATTCCATCTAATAGGTTTGGGTCATGGGTCTACTAGCACTTACCCTTGGGCTAAATATGGGCCAACAAAATTTACCTCAAGTCATAGGCTTAATACCCAAAGCGCAATACATAATCGAAATACAAAATCTGATCTAACAGTCATCAGAATAAAGATTAATCTGCCAATTTTACAAAATTAATTCCTAATTATTTTACTTTAAAAATTTTACTCAATGTACTAGACTTGTAGAGAACACCATATAAATTTTTCAAAATTTCTTGAGATGTGAAACTTTTGATTGAAAATACAAAATGGAGGTTCCAAACGCATAATTATGCTCAGCAGTCACTTCGAGTATGGTTTCAAGAATTTTATAAAATTAATTTCAGAGGATTTTGATCCGAAATTTTTATCAAGTATACTATACTCATGTAGGAACATGGAATAAAAATTTTGGAAAATTCTGATGTGTAAAATTGTTGAAGTATGGTCTCTAAGCCAAGATATACGTGCACACAACTCATGATTTGGGTGCCAAAATAGCTTATAGATTTCTACAACTTGGGTGTCTCACATGTAAACCGAAAACAATTTTGAGAATACTTAAATCTTCCTAATAGAATATGGCTCTGATACAAAAGGTTGTCCAAGTATCTAATCTTAGTGATTGAAAGCAGATTAAATAGAAGACAAAATATCTAACATTTCTTGATATCTATATTTTTGGTATTGAATACGTTGATGTTTGTCTCAATGCTCATGAGGCGTAGAATTGAGACCAGATAATGTAGGATAAATTTTCTCAAATCATGCTTCTAATTCTTTTTATAGTTTTTTATTTGATAATAACGTAATCTATGCAAATCTATTAAGAATAGGCATAAAAATAATACAACCACATTATATTAATAATAAGAAGTTACAACAAAATACTTAAATACTTACAGACTATAAAGCACGGACACCTCTCGGGAGGCAATGTATAGGTGTCTGACACGTGTCGGACACGGACACGCGGTGCACACGTGTCGGACATTCTACCTAACATGTCCCCCCCCACCCTTTTTTTTTTTTTTTTGAATTTTTGCAGCCAAACACTCTTCAGACACTCTTGGACACGTTATGGACATGTTGGAGACAGAGAGAGAAACCCTAATCCATTGGAGATAGAGAGAGAGAAACCCTAACCCATTGAAGACAAAGCGAGAAAGAGAAAGAGAAAGAGAAAGAGAAAGGGTGAAGAACCTGCTGAAGCCCTAGATCGAGGTATGTTCTTCCAATCTCTGTGTTTGACTCTCTCTCTCTCCCTTTGTTCGGTGCTCTCTGTTCGTCTTCTTGGAACCCTCTTCATCTTCTTCGAATCTTCGTTTCTGATTGAGGCCAAATTGTACAACATTGAGGCCGATAACTAGGATCTCTTAACCTTACTTGCTAGTCAAGTTGTATATTTTATGTATGTTTAATGCCAATTAGGTTGGATGCAATAGGAGCATAAAATGAGCAAAAATTGCAATTTTTAGCAAAAAATGCTTCCTGCACGTGCGGTGGACCATCCATTGCAGCCAAACAGAGCCCAAGAAAATCGCACATGCGGAGACCCATTCCCCCATGCGCGGAACCCTTGCCGCATGTGCAGTGGCATTTCCTGCACGTGCGGCTATACCTCGGAAAATGTGCCTGCTGTTTGGAATTGTTTGAAAGAGCTGGAAGTATAAAAAGATAGAAAAAAGGCTTAGTCCGATAGATTTCAAAAGAGAGGGGGCTAGGGTTTGGGAAAGGAGGGTTCTCGAGCTTCAAGAACATCTTTCATGGGGGTTTTTTCTTCTTCTACCTCTTCCCACTCCTCCATGAGTGGCTAGGCTTCTATTTCTAAGGTTTTAATGAAACCCTAGTCAAGTAAATAGGGTTTCCTTTTTTATTATTGATTATGTAATGGTTTGAAATGTTTTTGGGTTGTACTTGGGTTAAGAAATGGTATAATCTCTTTAAAAAAAAAATTCCTGCATGTGTGGCACAACCCACCGTAGGTGCGGCACAAATTCAGGTCCCCTATTTAGCTACCGCTTTTATTGCAGGTGCGAGAAACAGTGCGGCACAACAACCGCACATGCTGTAGAATTTTCTGAAACAAGTTTGGGTATTGCTTTATATGTACGAGCAGGGGTTCGTGCGCGCGTGTTGTCACATATGCGGCACGTCAGAATTTCCTCAAAAAAAAAAACAAAAACAAAAAAAATTCCTGCACGTGCGGCACAACCCACCGTAGGTGCAGCACAAATTCAGGTCCCCTATTTAGCTACCGCTTTTATTGCAGGTGCGAGAAATAGTGCGGCACAACAGCCGCACATGTGGTAGAATTTTCTAAAACATGTTTGGGTACTGCTTTATATGTACGAGTTGGGGTTGGTGCGCACGTCAGAATTTCCTCAAAAAAAAAAAAAAAAAAAAAAACAAAAAATTGTTTTCTTTATCTATAACCCTAGACCCACTTTGACCATCGCTCTCACAGATTCTCTCTCTCTCTCTCTCTCTCTCTACCTTATCATGTTCTTCCTCCTCTCTCACTTAAACCCAACCTCTTCTCACCACTACCTTACCACTGAAGTCTCACCGCCAGTGCCCTACCTTTTCTCCGTCCGACGAATCACCAACGCCCTACCTTCTCTCTCTCTCTCTCTCTCTCTCTCTCTCTACCTTATCATGTTCTTCCTCCTCTCTCGCTCAAACCCAACCTCTTCTCAACACCACCTTACCACTGGAGCCTCACCGCCAGCGCCCTACCTTCTCTCCATCCGGCGAATCTCCGGCGACCACCATTTTTTTTTTTCTGGAGGATTTCCATTCTTTCTCTCTTTCTTCACTTTTTGAAGGTAAATCTTTTTTTTTTTTTTTTTTTTTTTTTTTTTTAGATTTGTGTTTTTCTTCTTTCAATCTTCACTTGTAGTTGAGTTTATTGTAGTTTAATAGAGTTTCTTTTCCTGTCATTGTTCATTATTTCTTTTTTTTTTTTTATAAAAATGATGAGAATTGCATGAAGTGAACTAAGTGGGCAGACTAGTGTTTTGATATTCTATTTTATTCTCGTGCTGGTTCCATGGGAATGTGTGTATATGTTTTTGGTGTGTGCAGGACATGATCCACTTGGGCCTCCAAAAAGGCCAGAGGTTCATCCTCCTCGGCACCACCGCCACCGCCGTCACCACCATCCTCGCCACCACCACTGGTTGAGTCACCAAGACCGGAGTGGGCTTCTCGCCCGCTTCACAAGCTCATTCAATTCAACATCTCGTATTTTCAGCATGACCCAGCCACCTCTAGGGCCGTTCAACAGCATCAACTTCGGCAACAGTTGGGCATTTGCATTGTTATTGCGCCAACTTATCCTCGTCTGGCTTGACTCTTCTACCAGAACAAGTACGAGGAGCCCATGGTGTCATCTCCCCACCTTCCATCCACTATAGATGGCCACATCATCAGCATCACACAACACATGATTGCTAGGGTGTTAGGTCTCTATAACGAGCATAAAGGCCATCCATTTCCCAAAGTTGCGGATAATAAACCATACCCCACATCATCCGAGAAGTCTTTTCGGAGGCCCATTCACATGCTTGCGTCGGAGCTGGCTGCCTGCTTGCTTATTATTCCTCGACTTGGTGTTATATAAGAATGCCCTTCCACTTGGGCACAAAGTTGAGCGCCGAAAGAAATTTGTGCGGCTCCTACATTGTTACTGGATAAACCTTTAGCACGTGATTTGGGTGCACATGCGGAAATTTATACGGGAAGCCGTTCAACCTTAACCCTTGCAAATCACAACTTGGCCCCTGCTCTTTGCCAACCTGCTCACGCTCCTCTTCCAGCTGAACAACCTTCCGATTGATCTGACCGAGGAGACTGACCTTGCCTACTTGACTTTCGGCTAGCGAGAATGGCAGCATAATTTATCCTAAATACCACTACAGAGCGGTGTCCCGGTTGCTGAGGCAGATAATCCCACGCATGGCCCACCCCCTCCTGCCCCTCCTGTGCCTCCCCAAGGGGAGCCCATGTACATGACTCGAGAGGAGTACTTGCATCTTCAGTACTCTGTGGATCAGGTCCACAGTACTCTTCAAGATCACTACCAGCTTCTCATGGGATTGCACACGGATTATCAGGCGTATTGGGGATTCACAGGCGGCATTTGACCAAATCAACTCTGACAGCTTGACTATCAGTAGTCGGTTGCATCCATGCAAATTGGCTTTTATGCGTATCAAGAGTTGAACCAGCAGCATTTTGACCAGCTTGGTGCTCGGGTTCATGATGAAGTGTTTGAGACTCTGACATTGATGCACGTTTTGTTGGCCCATATATTTTTGTGAATAATATTTGATATTAAAGTAAATAAATAAAAATAATATATATTTTTAATTTTACATGTAATAAATAAAAATATATATATATATATATTGAGTGTGTCCCCAGCGTGTCGTGTTCTTCATTTTTTTAAAATTTGCGTGTCCACATGTCTGTGTTTGTGTGTCCGTGCTTCATAGCTTACAGAGGATCACACTATTCTAGGTAAATAGGGCAAAGCATAAACAAATACAAATATTCTTCAATATTTTCGGATGCCTTCTTCAATTTGAGCGGTTGGTTATATAGAGTATGGAAGTCGGATTTCAAACGATTTGATGTTTGAAGAGATAAGATTTTGCTAGTGAAGTCGCATGGGCTGTTCGAGGAATCTACTTTTCATTTGGCATCATTGCTTTTGCTGATGAAATCACATGGGCTGTTTGATGAATCTGTTTTTCATTTGGTATTATTGCTTTTTGCAGGCTTGTCAGGCATAAATACTTTTACCGGCTTTATCAGGAATCTTTGCTTTTTGTTGTTTGTCATTTTGCGAAAATTATTGGATTCACAGATTATTGAGATCTATGCCTTGGCAATTGTTAACCTTTGGTATCACAACCATATTCTGTTTTTCTTCCATTTGTTCTATTTCCAAATCACTTTGATTAATGAGTAAAGGCTTCCTAGATGAACCTTTGCCAGATACCATGCTAGAGAATGACCTAAATATTCTTGCCATTGTTAACAGATAACTGTAGCTGTCAATAGGTGGTGGTTCTGCCTAATCTCTGGTGGTCTATGGCAGCCTCTTGCCTAACAAACTTCTACGACTTGGGTGCCACACAGGTTAATTGAAAACAATTTTGAGAATACTTAAATCTTCCTAACAGAATATGGCTCTGATACCAAAGGTTATTTTACCCATGACATAACATATCCCATTGTCCCTCTCACTATTGAACATGTTCAATATCTTCGAGAAGACCTAGAAATAAAACCATAAATCTTAATCTCCACATATTTTGCCAATAATTGGCATTACTTGCAACATTCTGGCTAACATTCTCGCCTGTGTTATTAGAAAATTTTAGAAGAAACCAAATCAATTTCAGTTGAGCATGTCTATTCTAAAGAAGATAAAAATCTTCTCCAATACTCCAAACTTCATATTTATAAAATAATTTCTCAATCTGAGTGAGGAGCTCATCCCACAGTCTTATGTCGCTTTGTCGACCCCAATTTAAAACCTTCTAGTTACAATTATAATGATTATCAATTAGGATGGTTTCAGGTTTTTTATTTCCAAAATCATTTCTTCCACCACTCATGGTGGATTCGTTTTGGACCTAACTTCAATGTTTCTACTGCTGATATCCCTACATGGTTTGAACCATGGTGGCTCCAATTTGGATGGTAATTTCCAGTTCTTCCTAAACCTTTGCAAGAATCATATTTCATTTATCAAAAGGAAGTTGAACCTCCTTTCCTTGAGATTCTATACTTTGTCATTGACTTCAAACTCCCATGGATTATGACATGGAAATATACCACATCTTCTCCTCATAATACCATGTTTCTGACCCGACAGATAGCAATGAAGTGGTGGAAAAACTATACCATCCTAGAAGATCATTATCTTGAACCACTTCTCCAATTTTATGAGCAAAGGAAAAAATTAGCTAACATCAATGCTGCACCATCTATGACTTCTTCAAGCACAAAATCTCATAAGTCTTTTGATTATGAAAATTTTAAGACTGAAGGGCGTACCCAGTGCACGAAGCTCCCTCTTAAACCAGATCTGGGGAAGGGTTGATGTACGCAACCTTACCCTCGCAAACAGAGATGCTATTTCCGATGCTCGAATCCATGACCACCAAGTCACTAGGGGGTAGCTTTACTACTACGCCAGGCCCGCCCTTCAATTTTAAGACTGAACTTAAACAAAAATTAAAGGATAGGTATCCCTCAATATCAAAAAAGGACCTTGAACAAAAATATAAAAAAAGCAATTAAAATGAAAATGATCCAAATGGTAGAAGAATGAACTGTTTTTGATTTTGATGAAATATTGGAGACTATCCCTCAATTTTCCAATAGGATACAAACAGCCTCTATCAGTCTGCTAGCATCTCCAACCCATTTTCCAACACAAAACCTTGATGAAGACTTCTGAGACAATTGCCAAGGCATAGATCTCAATAATTTGTGAATCCAATAATTTTCGAAAAATGACAAACAACAAAAAACAAAGATTCCTGATACAGCTTGTAAAAGTATTTATGCCCGGCGAGCCTGCAGAAATCAATAATGCCAAATGAAAAGTAGATTCCTCAAACAGCTCATGTGACTTCATCAGCAAAAAGCAATTATGCCAAATGACAAGCTGTTTCCTCAAACAGCCCATGTGACTTCACCAGCAAAATCTTATCTCTTTGGACATCAAATGGTTTGAAATCCGACTTCCATACTCTATATAAGCAACCGCTCAAAATGAAGAAGGCATCTAAAAATATTGAAGAATATTGTATTTTTCTTTCTGTGAGTCTTGAGTGTGAGTGTTTCTATATTTGTTTATGCTTTGCCCTGTTTGCCTAGAAGAGTGTGATCCTCTATATGTATTTAAGTATTTCGTTGTAACTTCTTATTATTAATATAAGTGTGGTTGTGTTGTCTTTATGCCTATTCTTAATAGATTTTATTGTTTGCATAGATTACGTTATTATCAAATAAAAAATTATTAAAAGAATTAGAAGCACGGTTTGAGAAAATTTATCCTAGTTTATTTGGTCTCAATTCTATGCCTCATGAGCATTGGGCAAACATCAACGTATTCAATACCCAATATATAGATATCAAGAAATGTTAGATTTTTTGTCTTCTATTTAAACTATTTTCAATCACTAAAATTATATACTGGGACAACCTTTGGTTTCAGAGCCATATTCTGGTAGGAAGATTTAAGTACTCTCAAAATTGTTTTCAGTTAACGTGTGTGGCACCCAAGTCGTAGAAGTCTGTAAGCGACATTTACAAAGTAGGGATTGATGAACACTCACTCATGTGGTTGGCAGGACTAGCACAAATGGCACATGCCTTTTGTACTGGAGGACATTGAGGGGAGGTGGAATGTGCCCAACCAACATGAGTTGATCTAATTTTTGAGACAATGGATCCACTTTAGTGGAGACATCTACAGAGTGTCCAACCTCATAGATGCCCCCTTTGCTTTTGAGAACCAAGGGATGCAAGTCTCATGACTTAGTGTTGATTAGGAAAAAGTTTAAAGTATGGCATGATTTGGATTTTTTAATGAATTTTTGAAATATTTGTTGGTTTCTAGTTTCATTGTTGCTATTTTATGCCTGATATGATTAAAAGTACTTTATTTGGATTATTTGAGGAGTTTTGGTGTATTAAGGGTAAAATGATAATTTTGACCCATTAGGGGTAAAATGGTATATGCATTTGGCCATTTTGTCACTTGGGGTTAGTTTGATAATTTTTAGAGGTAAATTGGTGATTTTAGCTTTAGGAGGCAAAATTTTTATTTTGATAATAAAAAGGCCATTTCAGTAATTTAGCCATGAGGGCATTACCACTGCTGGAACTATTTTCACACAAAGGGCATGTATGTCTACGAAGATGGTGTGTTCGTGTTGGACACATGTGAAACAATAGTGGTTGGACATACATCCAAACATTGTCCATTGCACACATGAAATACATTACAAGGTTTAACAAAATAATTTGATTGAATGAAATTTAGAAAACAATGTTAATTTATACATATTAATCCTTCCTTCAAAATTTAGAATTTAGTTTTATGTTGTATTTTTTATTAGTATTTTTGAATGAAATATTCATATATATGACATGCAGTAAAATATGTAAAATTATCCAACATTTTTTAAAAAAATTTTCGTGTTGCATCATGTCACATCGCTGCTTGTGTTGGCGTATATATATACACATATATTTTAAATTTCATTCAAAGTTAATGAAAAAATACAACATAACACTAAATTTGTTTAAAGGGAATGACATTAATAAGGATAAATTTATACTTTTTTTTTATTTATAATCTGTGGCCATCGCTTGTATACACAATAAGCAGCAGATTACAACGTGTCCATGTGTCACATCGCTTGTCATGCTGGTGTAAATATATGAATTTTGCATTCAACTATATGATATATTTCATTAAAGATAATGAAAAAAATACAACATAACATTAAATTTTAAAGTTTAAAGAGATGGTGAGATTAATAATCAGTTTACATTATTTATTTTTTTTATAAGTTTATCCAAGTTTTGTTTGTTTAAATTTGTAATAATTTAATTTGCATCTAAGCAATGGAACAGTGATGGACATGTGTCCCCCTGAGTGTCTGATATGTGTCCAACTTCCAACACAGGCACGTCGAAGTCATTGTGCTTCTTAGCTTTCATAGTCTTAGGAGTATTGTGCACTGGCCAGTTTATCGTTGCTTGGTTTGAACTATGGTGGAGTTCAAATTCAATTCAATTCAATCACTTAGTCTGCCTTGTGATGCTAATTAAAAATGTATAGAAATCCATCATCGATCCTTTAACATGGGCCAAACTAATTATAGGCTTATAGTTTTCATTTACTGCCATATTGGTTGTAAACTTTCCTCTTTACTACCTTTAGAGCCATTGAAATTACAGAAAATGGACTGAAGAATTTCCGTGTGGGACTGCAAGTTGATTTCTTTCTCTGTTTTGAGTTGATGTGTTAGTGTATTCTCTTACAATTAATTCAGAAGGGTGCCCAATCTTAAGAATAAACCAGGTTTATGTATACCTTCTATTATTATGAGAGAGTTTTGTAAGCTTTCTGCCAACCATAAGATAGATGGCCAAAGTTGTGCGCAGTGGATTTGAGGATTACTTTCAGTGGCTTGAGGATCTGCTAGTATGTGAAGGTCGCATTTAGAGATACATCGTGATTGAATTGTTTTCGGATTATAAATTTCTCAAATTAGGTTTGGCCTCTGAACCATTGCAATAAATGACTGCAAATTGACGAAATTTTGAATCCTTGAATGTTATGTCATGTAAACAAGCGTGATTGGCCAGAGGATATTGCTGAAATTTGGGTTTTTTAGCTGGTGAGCTCAAAGGTCAGGATTGAGCTTGGTTTCTGTTAGTTTGTTAGCTTGAGCTGACTCTGTAAACTGGCTGAGTTTGAATAGCTTGAGGACTTTATTACAAGCATCATTGTGCATGCTCCTCTTGTCACCTGCTCAATTTTTATTTTTTATTATTTTAGTTGTTTGAGATTTGTAGGAAAATATAACGAAATGATCACCACAATATAGAGATAGAGCTTATAAAATTGTTACATTTTTCCCGTCCTCAATTTCCTAGCACTGGATTAGGACGTAAAGATTTTTAGCCTTAGTTAAGTTGTTAATGTGAATTGTGTTTTGGCAAGATTAACCATTTCTTATTAGCCTTTATGTTTGACTGCATAGCAATTTTATCATTTCACTGCCAGTATCAGGCTTTGAGCTCTCAAGCAGTCTAGTGTAACAAAAGGGTATGGTAAATTACAGATATATTGGGGACATGGAATTTATGGGGTTGAAATGGCGTCCAAATTTTATTTTGGGAAGCATCCAACCCTTCTCTGTTTGGGGGAATGCACAATGCTTGTTGGGATCATACCAGCACCAGAGCTTCGATCGCCACTCAGGGACACTAGCAGGTTTGTAGTTGTCGGTACTACTAAATTTCTTGTATTTCAATTTCTTCTAGAATTATGAAGTACTTGGGTTTATTTCCAATAACAGAGGAAAGACCTTCCAAGCTAGAGTACTTAAGCGAATGGTGGAAGTTGGCTTTCTCGATATGGAGACGGCACTTTTGGTTGTGAAGCAAAATCTTCATTTACGTGTTGATAGGCCTCATCATGGAAGTGGATTGTTGCTTCCTTCATCTTGTTTAGG
The DNA here is from genome assembly GCA_025200525.1 of Camellia lanceoleosa. Taxonomy (NCBI): domain Eukaryota; kingdom Viridiplantae; phylum Streptophyta; class Magnoliopsida; order Ericales; family Theaceae; genus Camellia; species Camellia lanceoleosa. The sequence goes on from CM045767.1 coordinate 50,176,560, forward strand.
GAAGGTGAGTGAAATTTATCTTCTACGTTTCTGCTAAACCGTTGAATGCTATGACATCAAGCATTTCTATATATATATATATATATTTCTATATTTATTGTCGGTGCATGGTTAGTAGACCCTCTTCACATAGTGGCTCGCCAGCACAACTGGCAAATTGAAACATCATAAGAAATATTATCTTAGCATATAATTGTTGTTAATACTATATAGAGCAACGAAACACTGATATTCTAAGAATGTGGCATTTCTGTGATGCCCCAATTTGGAACATCAATTTTTTTATTTTATTTTTTAAATAAACAAATAAGACTTAATAAATAAAATTTTACCATCTTAATTGGAATTTTCAACTCTAATACATAAACATAAGTTTGAACAACAATAAATAAAAACTTCAAATTATCCAGATACAATGTCAAACAATTTGAACCTTTTATGGTATTTTGGTTTTGGAATAAGGGTGAACGTGCGGGTGGTACAGTAGGGAGGATATCCCTGGCAGACCGTTCCTTTTGGACAAACCATAGATGTCACTACGTAGGTATGTAACCCTGGTCGTGGGCATCTCTTGTAGTTATAGTTGGTATCGTTTACATAATTTATTTATCTAAAAACTATTTAATAAATATTTTATTGTATAAATTAGTTGAAAACTATTTCAATATAATCACTAGCCAAAAAATTGCTAAGATTAATAATTTTGTGGATAATCAATCTTTTCTGTTGTAACTATTTTTTTATGAAGATTCAACTTAATAACTACCCTTACTAAATATTTTTAGTTGAAAATCTACTTCAATTAATTTCTAAGAAACCCACACACATACAAATTTATACATATTCACAAATTACCATTCTATGTTAAAAATAAAAAAATAAATAAATAAATAAAAATGAATGAGTTAGGTGGCCAGTGGGGGAATGACCACCCCACCACTTGTGGCCTTGTGTTAGCACCTTGCACCTATGTCAGGCCTAGATCACAGCATGAGGGAGGCATGCCAAGACAGCAAGGTGGGCAATCAGTTGTGTCATTCAACGGCGGCATTCAACCCTTGGCCAAAGTATAGGCAGCATGGCACGTGCGAGGCATTAATATAACCTTAATGCTAGGCTGCAGCATACTTGGGGGTTCTAACATAATCAGACGGCTTGACTTGACTAGACAGCAAGGCATGGTGCACAACTTGGTTGGGTAATAAGGCGGTTAGACTTGACCAAGGCCAACAGATGGCACTCCGGGCTTTGTTTGGCTAGTGGCTTAAAAAATTCAAAATTGTCAAAGGCAAGACAAAGGCTTCCTAAAATATAGGGATAATTGTGGGCGATTATGCACAGAACCAAACATGAGGGAGGCATGCCAAGACAACAAGGTGGGCAATCAGTTGTGTCGTTCGACGGCGACATTCAACCCTTGGCCAAAGTATGGGCAGCATGGCACGTGCCAGACATTAATATGACCATAATGCTAGGCTGCAGCATACTTGGGGGTTTTAACATAATCAGACGGCTTGACTTGGCTAGACAGCAAGGCATGGTGCACAACTTGGTCGGGTAACAAGGCGGTTAGACTTGACCAAGGCCAATAGATGGCACTCCGGGCTCTGTTTGGCTAGTGGCTTAAGAAATTCAAAATTGTCAAAGGCAAGACAAAGGCTTCCTAAAATATAGGGACAATTGTGGGCGGTTATGCACAGAACCAAACATGCTAGCAAGGAACAAGGAATGTTGAAATAAAGGAGTAGCCTGTTTGGGGGTGTCAACTGCCATGCCAGATGACATGTGTCCCTTATGTTTTGTAGCCTGTTTGAATTTCAAATGTTCTGATTATAGCCTATATATAGGCATAGCCATGCAAACTCGAATTCATCAAGTGTTTGAGAGTTTGGCATTTGGCTTTCCTTTGTAAATTGTTGGTGCAATAATGAAGGTTGGGTTTTCCCGTAATTGTTGTGTTGCTTGACTTGTATGCTTGACGAAATTTAACTTGTGTGTGTGAGTTGCATACATTGGCTGAGACCAAGTGTTGAGACTTAGTGCCATCGCAGAAAAATTTTATAGACTGAAAATTAACCCTGTGACAATTGGTATCAGAACTAGGTTGCTCATAAATGGTGTCTAGTATGGATGTTTTGAAAAAACGAGTGATGCAATTGGAAAATCTGGTGGGGGGCCCCGCGGATGTCACTCTTTGACGGATCGATTGGATGCCGTGGCTTCTGGGTTCCTTGCCCTTGAGGCCTCGATGGCAGATTGGTTCAAGGAAGCCTTGGAAGACATGGCTGCCATGGCTGATGCCTGAAAGGACAAGATTCGGGTCGTGGTGATGTCCCTTCGAAAGTTAAAGTCCCTGACCCTAATGCATTTGGCAGTGTTCACAGTGCCAAGGAACTTGAGAACTTTTTGTGGGATATGGAGCAGTATTTCAAGGCTACCCATGTTCCTGAAGCAAAGAAAGTCTCGATCATAAGCATGTATCTCTCTAGGGATGCAAAACTTTGGTGGCGCACTAGAATGGAGGATGATGCTCATCCTATGATCGAGACGTGGGAATTATTAAAGAAGGGATTAAAGGAGCAGTTCTTTCCTTGCAACTCATCTTGGGTTGCAAGAGATGCTTTGAAGCGATTGAAACATAGCGGATCAGTAAGAGAATATGTGAAGCAATTCAGTTCACTTATGTTGGACATCAAAAACATGTTTGAGAAAGACAAGTTGTTCAACTTCATGTTGGGCCTTCAAAATTGGGCACAATTGGAACTTCGTAAGCTGGGGGTAAAAGATTTGTCCTCTGCCGTGGCTACTACGAATGGTTTACTTGACTACAAATTGAGTCAAGCATCCACTTCTAAATCTTAATCTTCCAAACATAAAGGGAAGGAGAAGGAGGGCTACAAGAAAGGGAAAGAGGGCTACAAGCCCAAACAGAAAGGCGAGGAATCACAAAGTAAGGGAACAAAATCTAACTCAGGTTGCTTCATTTGTGATGGACCTCACCGAGCCAAAGACTGTCCGAAATGGGAGAAGTTAAGTGCCATAGTTGCTGCAGATGGTAAGGCAGGATCTAACTCAGATGGCCCTACTCGAGTCAACCCCTTGCAATTCCTGAATGTAATTCGTGTAAAGGACCCCCTCATCCGGTTTGACGTACATAAAGGTGGTGATGGATGGTATTAAAGTGTTTGCAATGGTTTACACTGGTGCCATTCATAACTTCGTGTCCGAAAGGGTAGTGCAGTCCTTAAAGTTGAAGATTGTCCAGAATCCAAGTAGAATCAAGACCATGAATTATGTAGCCCAACCGGTGCATGGGATGGCTCGAGATGTGAAGGTAACAGTGGGTGAATGGACTGGAAAATTAAACCTGATGGCAGTCCCATTAGATGACTTTGATGTTATTCTTGGGAACAACTTCTTTGTGGCTGCAAAAGTGGCATTGATGCCATATTTGGGTGGGTTGTTGATTTCAGATGAGAATCAACCTTGTTTTGTATCGGAATCTACTCGACCAGACAAGAAAAATGGGGCAAAGAAGAAGGATGAGATGTTGTCGGCCGTGCAAGTGCTTAATGGGCTAAGGAAGGGTGAGGAGACATTCCTTGCAGCATTGATTGAAATCAAGCCTGACCTTACTATTGAAGTGCCGGAAGCAATGGCTGATGTCTTGGCGGAGTTCATTGATGCAATGCCTCCAGAGTTGCCTAAATCTCTCCCTCCTCGGCGTGCCACTGATCACAAAATCGAATTGGTGCCTAGCACTAAGGCTCCTGCGAAGGCACCCTACTGAATGTCGCCATTGGAACTTGCTGAATTAAGGAAGCAATTGATAGAGTTGTTGGAAGCCGGTTTAGTCCAGCCCTCCAAAGCCTTATACGGTGCCCTAGTGCTGTTCTAAAAGAAGCAAGATGGATCATTGTGGATGTGTGTGGATTATCGGGCCTTGAACAAGGTGCCTATCAAAAATAAGTACCTTGTCCCTTTGGTGGTTGATTTGTTCGATTGTCTAAGCAAGGCCACTTTCTTCACAAAGTTGGACCTTCACTCGGGTTACTAGCAAGTTCGGGTTGTGGAAGGGGATGAGGCAAAGACCGCTTGCGTAACTAGATATGGTTCTTTTGAATTTTTAGTTATGCCTTTTGGCCTTACCAATGCTCTTGCAACATTTTGTAATTTAATGAATGATGTCTTTAATGATTATGTTGATCGGTTTGTTGTTGTTTACTTGGATGACCCATCTCTGAAAAGTATTCTCCTGACTACGGGAAAATAAACTCTATGTAAAGAAGGAAAAGTGTTAGTTTGCTCAAAAAGAAATTAAGTTTCTTGGGCATATTATTTGCCGAGGCCTTGTCAAAATGGATGGAAAGAAGGTGCAGACTATTCCGGAATGGTCCCACCAATGTTGCGGAGTTGCAATCCTTCTTGGGTTTGGCAAATTACTATAGGAAGTTTATCAAGGGGTATTCAAAGAAGGCTGCTACCCTCACTGATTTGCTAAAGAAAGATTACAAATGGCACTGGCCAGTTAGTTGTCAAGAGGCCTTTGACAAATTAAAAGGGCCAGTGGTGGCAAGTGAACCGGTCTTACGACTGCCCAATTTTGAGTTGCCTTTCGAAGTGCACACGGATTCCTCAGACAAAGCCCTTGGGGGGGGGGGGGGGGGGTATTGGTGCAAGAGGGACACCCTGTGGCCTTTGAAAGTAGAAAATTGAATGTTGTTGAGAAGAATTATTCGGTCCATGAGAAGGAAATGATGGCGGTAGTACATTGCCTTCTTACTTGGAGGGTTTATCTGTTGGGGACTAGATTTTTGGTTCTTACTAATAATGTGGCCAATACATTCTTCAAAACTCAAAAAAAGTTGTCTCCAAGGCAGGCCCGTTGGTAGGAATTCCTTGAAGAATATGACTTTGAGTGGCGACACAAGCCTGGATGACACAACCTAGTCTCTGATGCCTTAAATCGGAAAGAGATAGTTGAATATGTGGTTGCTATTTCCAACATTGAAACACAATTGCTGGAAATGATCAAGGATAGTGCTGCAATTGACTCCGAGTATCAATGGTTGGTGCACCTAGTAAATAATAGTATTGTTCGTCGGTACTGGCTTGAAGATGGTCTTCTCCATGGCAAAGGAAATAGACTATATGTCCCTAGTGTTTGGGGACTGAGATTGGAACTTCTTAGAGAGGCGTATGATTCGCAATGGGCTAGTCATCTGAGACAACAATGCATGATGGCACTCTTGTCTCGTTCATATGTTTGGCTGAAAATGAAAGATGATGTAGAGGCCTATGTCAAGACTTGCATGGTGTGCCAACTGGATAAGACAGAAAGGAAGAAGGCATTACAACCATTGCCAGTCCCTGAGAAGCCTCGGGTTTCAGTGTCCATGGACTTCATCTCCAGGTTTCCTAAAATCAATGGGATGCATTCCATCATGGTATTTGTTGACCGTTTTTCTAAGTATGTTGTATTCATTCATACTCCTCATGCTTGTCCCGCTGATATTGCTGCTGATTTGTTTTATGAGTATGTTGTAAAAATATTTTGGCTTGCCTAAGGACATAATTAGTGACAGAGATACCCGGTTTACAGGAAGATTTTGGACTGTGCTCTTGAATTTGTTGGGTTCAGAATTAAAGTTCTATACAGCAAATCACCCTCAGACGGATGGCCAGATCGAGAGGATGAATGGGTTGCTTGAGGAGTATCTTAGACATTATGTGACCGCAAGTCAAAAGAATTGGGTCGAATTGTTAGATAGCGCACAGTTTTGTTACAATTTGCATAGATCATCTGCAACCGGGATGAGTCTGTTCAAGTTGGCCACAAGGAAGCAACCCTAACTCCTCATGAAGTGGCTAAAATAGGCTCCAGTGGTAGATGTCCAGTAGCATACCGCTTTGCAAGAGCTAAATAGGAGTTTTAGAGGAAGCACAAGATAGTTTGGCTAAAGCAAGCAAAAGAATGAAGAAGTATGCTGACAAAGGGAGAAGACCCTTAGAGTTCAAAATGGGAGACAAAGTGCTACTAAAGCTTACTCCTCAATTTGGAAGAAGATAAGCAATAAGGCAGTGCACTGTGGTCTAATTCTGAAATACGATGGCCCTTTTGAAATATTAAAACATGTAGGAAATATTGCATACAGGCTAGTGTTGTCTGATCAGTTGAAAATCCACCTAACTTTTCATGTTAGTTTTTTGAAACCTTTTCATGAGGATCAGACTAACTTGACAAGGATGCAGGCTCGGAAGGCACCTCCAGTGATCAGAAAGCAGTTTGACAGAGAATAGATTCTTGATCACAAGACCGAGGGGCAAAGCAAAAAGAACCGAAGGACCCATTACTTGGTAAAGTGGAAGGGTTTCCTAGAATCTGATGCAAGTTGGGAAAAAGATGTTACATTATGGCAGTTTGAAAAACAAGTCGAAGAGTACTTGAAGAACCAACGAGGGCGTTGACTTTTTCTGGTGGGAGTGGTTTGTTAGCACCTTGAAATTTGGGACCTGGTAGCCTGACACTTGGGTGGCACCTTGCACCTACGTCAGGCCTAGACCGCGGCATGACGGAGGCATGCCAAGATAACAAGGTGGGCAATCAGTTGTGTCGTTCAGCAGCGGCATTCAACCCTTGGCCAAAGTATGGGCAGCATGGCACGTACGAGGCATTAATATGAGCTTAATGCTAGGTTGTAGCATATTTGGGGGTTTTAACATAATCAGACTACTTGACTTGGCTAGACAACAAGGCGTGGTGCACAACTTGGCTAGGTAACAAGGCGGTTAGACTTGACCAAGTCCAACAGATGGCATTTCGGGCTCTGTTTGGCTAGTGGCTTAAGAAATTCAAAATTGACTAAGACAAGACAAAGGCTTCCTAAAATATAGGGACAGTTGTGGGCGGTTATGCATAGAACCAGACATGCTGGCAAGGAGCAAGGCTGAAGTAAAGGAGCAATTGGTGATAGTTATTTCTGTAGGACAGTTTGATATCTGTCTTAACCCCTTGGTAGTTGGCAGTGTCAACTGCTATGCCAGATGGCATGTGTCCCTGATGTTTTGTAGCCTGTTTGAATTTCAAATGTTCTGATTAAGCCTATATATAGGTATAGCCATGCAAACTCAAATTCATAGTGTCTGAGAGTTTGGCATTTGGCTTTCCTTTGTAAATTGTTGGTGCAATTATAAAGGTTGGGTTTTCCCGTAATTGTTGTGTTGCTTGACTTGTATGCTTTACAAAATTTAACTTGTGTGTGTGAGTTGCATACATTGGCTGAAACTAAATGTTGGGACTTAGTGTCATCGCAGTAAAATTTTATAGACTGAAAATTAGCTGTGTGACACCTTGTATGGAGGGCTAGAAGTAGGATATGATTAGAATTCTTGACCATAGGAAATTTGATGGGATGTATCCCATGCAACACTAATGAAGTAGGAGAATGCGTAGGGTGTGTATAGTTGCATATATCTAATATGTGTGGTGGGGTCTTCCCATTTGGTTGAGCTAAAATTTAGTGATAGAAAAGATAGTGAGGAAGAATTTGTGTATAGTTGCATATATCTAATATGTGTGGTGGGGTCTTCTCATTTTGGTTGAGCTAAAATTTAGTGAGAGAAAGGAAGAAGAAGGAGAAGAGGAGGCTAGACTTCTTACCACTTCAATACCTCACTTCATTTGTCATTGCCAAGTAAGATAACCCTCAAATCTTCTGTTTCTTTTCTTAAAAACATCAAAAGTTTTTTGTGTTGATAGTATTGAAATCATGATACTAGATTTATGGTTGCATGTGTGATTTGTGACATGCATTAGGTTTTTGAAGATTTATTTTTGATTTGATCGTCTTTTTCTTAAATTTGTCCAGATCCTTGTACGAATTTTTAAACATTTTTATAATCAAGATTTCGAGATGGTTCCTTCTAGTAAGTTGTTAAGCATGATGTCTAGAACACCTAGAAATTTTGTTATAATTTTTTGAAGTCTTGTGCAAATTTATATGTAATTTCTTCTAAACCTGCATTTTTTTGACAGTTTCTGATCTATTTTTGAAAAATCACTAAATATTTTATACTGAACCAAAATCTTTATGGAAGGGTGAGATATAGTCAAAAAGATGAGGTGGACAATTTGGCATTGCCCAACCTTGTGCCAAATTTGGCAGGGGCTTTAACAGATCGTCGGAGCAGCATTATATTCTGGCTTTGGCAACTCTTATAGCTTGCCGTTAGAGATGCTCTTATATCATTTTATTACATTCTATAAAAGAGAAATATTAACACATACTTTCTACAATAATTAATCAAATGTACTTATTATTGTAAACAGTTAAATCAAGTCATGATATGACAATTTAAATAATAACATGATATAATATTTTGACCAATAACATCACACATGCATGAACTAATATGGTACAAGACTTAGATAAGTATATTAGCATGTATGAATTTTCCTAAATAGTTATAATTTGCACTTTTGGACACTTGTTATTTTGTTTTCCAAAATTTCAGATTCAGAATTACATGAATAAAATTTCAAATAAAATATTTAGTAAATCCTAAAATTCATGAGATTTTTAACAGTGTTCAGTATACATGTTATGGTCATTTTACAAAAAAGAATTTGACAAGAAGAAACAAGACACAGATTTGACACATTTTCTGAAAATAATTCCACACTAAAGTATCCAAGTTGAAATCATAATCGAAAAATTTTGGGTGAAAGTAGACTTCTCAAACTTCATTATTCATTTAGAAAATACTAGATTTGGTTCAGTATAGTATATTTAGTGATTTTTCAAAGATAGATAAAAAATTGTCCCAAATTGTATGTTTAGAAGAACTTACATATAAATTTGTATAAGACATCAAACAATTATACCAAAATTACTGGGTTTTCTAGACATCATGCTTAACAACTTCTTAGAAGAAATCATCTTGAAATTTTGATTATAAAAATGTCTAAAAATTTGTACAGGGATTTGGATAGGTTTAAGAAAAAGATGATCAAATAAAAAATAAATCTTCAAACACCTAATGCATGTCACAAATCACACATGCAACCATAAATCTAGTATCATATCATACCATGATTTCAATATTGTTAACACAAAAAACTTTCGATGTTTTTAAGAAAAGAAAGAGAGGGTTTGAGGGTTCTCTTCTCCTTCTTCCTTTTTCTATCACTAAATTTCAGCCCAGCCAAAAGAAGACCCCACCAAACATATATTACATATATGCAATTACAAACAAACCCCAAGCATTCTCCTACTTCATCAGTGTTTCATGGGATGCATCCCTTCAAATTTCCCATGACCAAGAATTCTAATCATATCCTACTTCTAGCCCTCAATGCAATGCCACAAGTGGTGGGGTGGTCATTCCCCCACTGGCCACCTAACTCATTTCATTTTTTTAGTTTTTATTACATATAATGATAATTTGTGAATATGTATAAATATGTATGTGTGTGGGTTCCTTAGAAATTAATTGAAGTGGATTTTCAAATAAAAATATTTAGTAAGGATAGTTATTAAGTAGAACCTTCATAAAAATAGTTACAAACAGAAAATATTGATTATCCACAAAATTATTAATCTTAGCAATTTTTGGCTAGTGATTAAATTGGAATAGTTTTCAACTAACTTGCACAATAAAACATTTATTAAATAGTTTTTAGATAAAGAAATTTTGTTACCCATAACTTATAATGCACTTATGAAAATAATTAAATACCAGTTCTCACAATTTCTATGTTGGACCTGACACTCTTTAACACATGGAGGTCAAATATGTTTGGTGGTTAGACACACAAGGAGCACAATTATAAGTTTGAACATACTATGTAGGCATTGACAAGTGTGCTTAAGGATCTCCATTGACCTATATGTAGGATCTTGTGTAATGTACCCAAACTGCAACTAACTGTAACCATGCCCTGTAGACATTGCATGCCCACGTGACACTGTCATGCAGGAGATGCCCTAATCCTTGATGTTGTCAAGATCTACTGATCATCTTGATATGTTCAGGACAAAAGATCATTGACTAATCAAGACATTGATACTAGGACACGCTCCAACTTTCCCTGCATAAGGATTTCTCCTCTAAACAATCCCATCAATACCCCCAGATAGCTCCCTTCCAACTTGTAAGATCTCCAAGATCACCCTCTCTCTTCTAAGAGTGTTTCAACTCTTTCCTCGTCCGATGATCCTGTTCCACTTAAGTGCTTACAATCTTCTTAGATCACATTGTTCTGGCCTCCCCCAACATGATTACAAACACTATAATACCTCTTGGAGGGGAAGCAGACTTGGCTTGGCCTACGTTGTTGTAAAAGGTTGTATCTGTGAACCAAAAAGGAGGTGGACTTCAACCAAGTCAGCCCTTCTTATGAAGTGGCTATGGAGATTTCCAAAGGAAAAGAAAAAGCCCCACATCCTAAGTACTAAAGTAATGTTAAGCATATAAGCGTAAGGGCAACCTCACCTCAAGAGCTAGTTTTGGGGGTTGAGTTCTACCCAAGACCATGTAACATAGTATCAAAATCGTAATGGATTGGGTGCATGTCCCTGGCCTGCACACTGCAAGTGCTGTTAAGTGAGCATGTTAGGCGTGAGGGAGACTGTAGTTCTATCGAAGACCGTGCAATAGTATCTTCCATGCAATTTTTTTTTGGCTTGGAATGGTTTTTATGATCCACAAGTGGCTACCCAACCTTGTTATCCATTATCCCCTTCATGCATTGATGGTAGGTGGAGGAAATTTTTTTGGCTTGGAATGGTTTCTATGATCCATAGGTGGCAAATCACCTTGTTATCCATTATCCCCTGATGGTAGGTGGAGGGAATTGATGCATATTGATGGAGCCATGTTCGCCCTAAGAGTGCTTGGTAGGTGGTATCAACATCAATTTCGTAGAACTTGGTGCTATCAAATCAATGTTTGGGAATTTTCAAAATTAATAGTTAAAGTTTTTTTTGGGTATTTTCAAAATCTTGTTTTCTTTGGAAAACAAATTTGTCCTACATTGGAAAGAGAATAAAACAAAAAGCACTTAATAAAGTGGTCCATAGAATATTCCTTTGATATAGAACTGTGGAATGAGTGCTAGGATGCATGCGGTCGGGTGCAATCAAGGGCATGACCCATTTGATCGAATGCGACTGAGGGACATGTCTCATCCGATCAGGTACATATGATCGGATGCGACCAAGGGACCTGTCCCATCTGATTAGGTGCATTTAGACCTATTAATAGGCTATGAATCCAACCATTCCAACACATCTAAAACATTATAATTCGTTCTCTCTCTCTCTCTCTCTCTCTCTCTCTCTCTCTCTCTCTCTCTCTCTCTCGATCTTGAACTTTCGATCAAGAGTTTTCTAAAAGCAAGTTTTTGGTTTCTTTATTTCTAATAATCATTTCTTGCATACTTGACTATCAGTTGTCTTGGTTCTCTTAATCATCTTGATCATATCAAGAGTATTCTAGTCTACTGTCGCTTATGAAGCACGTGTACTCTAAAAATGGTGTCGTACGAGTACCGGGTGCAGGTATGCATACTAGGTAGGCTGAATACATGCTGGGTATGGCAGATACATTTAGGTATATCGTGGGTACAACTTGGATACGTTTTGGGTACGACGGGGTGTTTTTTTTATTTTTATTTAGTTATTTATTTATTTTTATTTTTTTTTGCAGCCGTTAGAATTTGTTGCAGCCTTTATTATTCTTCTTTCAACTTCGAAAATCATCAAGTAATTTGTTTCCAACACCCTTTACCCATGAGTTATAGTTTTGCTCTCTTTTGCATTGCTTTAGATAGTCAAAAAAGAAAAAGTGCATCTTGTTTTAGATAATCAAAAAAGAAAAAGAAAGAATTACATAACTTTTAAGACAAGTTGTTCTCCTTTTAGTTTTGATATTGAAACTTTGATTTGCATGTTGGATGTTTAGCTATAAATTTAAAAAAAGAAAATTTGACATACCCCAGCCGTACCATACCCTACTTTTTAAAGAATTTGCCGTATCGGCGTACCTGTATTGTATCCGTACCGACACCCATGCTTCCTACACTGTTGCATGTTCAGCTATTGGTAGATTAATCCTTAGATCAAATTTCATTGTATTGTGGAGGCGAATTCGTTGTAAACCCGGTGCAAACCATTTGGTGAGGGGCAATTTTGTTTTTAGAAAAGCGACATTGTAACACAACTTGAAGCTAGAATTTTGCAGTCATTTCATTACAGATTCTTGAAGACACAAGTCGATCGCCAATTTTGAAGCCTCAAAGACCACTAATTTTTATAACAATTTGAAGAAAATATTTACCATGGCAATGTTTGTTCAAAAAATGACTCAAGACTCAAGACGTTATGATGCCATACCGATTCGTTGGAGGGAATTTTTGGCGCTGACAAAAGAGGATGCATTTTTTGCTCACCACTTTCAAAGTGCTATATGTGACCACCCCATACCCAAAGGAACAAGCTGTGTTACATGGACTCGCCGGTTTAGGGTAGAGTACCCGTGTCGATACGACACGACACGGGTGCGGGTGTGAGATATGTGTCAGATTTGACATGGTTTTCTCAAACACAACTGACATGAGAGGGGAAAGAAGGGTTGTAGATAGAGAGAGAGAGAGAGAGAGAGAGAGAGAGGGTTGAAACTCACCTTTGCGAAGTGTTAGATTTGCATAGAAGAAAGAAAAGAAAAAGAGGAAGAAAAGAGAGAGCACTGTTGCTGTATATTATTTCTCAATACTAAACATATTAGGGTTACACATACTTATAATAAAAGACTAAAGGAACAAATGACAGAACCACCCTTACGCATTAATACTTAACACTCCCCCTTAAGTTGAAGCAAAGATATCTCTCATGCCCAACTTGCAGCAAATAGGATGGAAAACCTTACTACTAAGACCCTTAGTAAAAGACATCAACCAATTGATCTGCAGACTTCACAAAAGGCATACATATGAAACCCTTATTCAATTTCTCCTTGATGAAATGTCTGTCGATCTCAATATGCTTTGTTCTATCATGTTGAACAGGATTGTGAGCAATACTAATGGCAGCTTTGTTGTCATAGTACAATGTCAATGGTTCACTACAAACAAACCCAATATCATTCAACAAGGACTGGAGCCACATCAATTCACATGTACCATGCGCCATAGCCCTGTATTCTGCTTCTGCACTAGATCTGGACACCACTGTTTGTTTCTTACTACGCCATGTGACTAAATTCTTCCCCCCTACAAATGCACAGTAACCGGAGGTAGATCGCCTGTCATCTATAGAACCAGCCTAGTCAGCATCTGTGAATGCCTCCAACCTCAAGTGACCGTGATTGGAAAATAAAATCCCTTTTCCAGGAGCAGATTTAAGATGCCTCAAAATATGATACACTGCATCCAAATGAGAGGCACGAGACTCATGCATAAATTGACTCACTATCCCAACCGCATAGGCAATATCTGGACGAGTGTGGGATAAATATATAAGTCTTCCCACAAGTCGCTAGTACCTTTTCTTCTCCACAAGAATACCAACACCACTACAAAGATGATGATTAGCCTCAATTGGCGAATCAGCAGGTCGGCAGCCTAACATGCCAGTTTCCTCAAGAAGATCTAGGATATACTTCTGCTGAGAAATAAAGATGCCTTTGTCAGATTTGGCAACTTCAATCCCAAGAAAGTACCTCAACGAACCAAGGTCTTTGATCTCAAATTCCTTGGCCAACAGCATCTTAAGATGTGTCACTTCTTCCTCATCATTACTTGTCACAACTATGTCATTCGCATATACTATAAGCATAGTTACCTTATTTGCATGACGTTTGACAAACATTGTGCGGTCTGCATTGTTTTGCTTATACCCGAACCTCAACATAGCCTTCAGGAATTTGTCAAACCAAGCTCGAGAAGACTATTTCAAACCATGTAATGCCTTTTTCAACCTACAAACTTTCCCAACTGTAGACTGAGATGAGAATCCTGGTGGTATATCCATATATACCTCCTCCTCCAAATCACCATGGAGAAATGCATTCTTCACGTCTAACTGCTGTAAAGGCCATCCCAAATTAGCTACACATGAGAGAATAGCTCGAATGGAATTCATCTTTGCCATAGGAGCAAAGGTTTCTTGGTAATCAATTCCATATGTCTAAGTAAATCCCTTGGCCACTAATCGTGCTTTGTACCATTTGCTTTCTGCTTGATAGTAAACACCCACTTACACCCTACAGGCTTTTTTCCACTAGGAAGAGAAACCAACTCCCAAGTGTTATTCTCTCTTAGAGCTTGCATCTCTTCTACCATAGCTATTTTCCACTTAGGATCATTGATAGCTTCCGTCCAACCTTGGGGAATACATGCAGAAGACAAAGACGAAACAAAAGCACGATATATAGAAGACAATGAATCATATGACACAAATTTAGAAATGGGGTGTTGAGTACAAGCCCTAACTCCCTTTCTAAGAGCAATAGGAAAACTCAAATCATTGACAATAGGACTCTTAACTACAGGTAGAGGAATAGATTGAGATGCATTACCTGGAACAGGCATGAGGGATGATGATGGGTTTGGTGGCACAAGGGAAGCTTGCTCTTTCGGATGCCGAGAATAAGTCTTAAGATCAACCCTGTCCAAACGACCACTAATGTCAGGCTCCACATCAAGAAAACTATTAGGCTCCCTCTCACCACAAATAATAGTCCGCTGACTAGGAAGGAAAAAAGACAACTCGTGTTGATAGGCCATTTCCTCATCCGCAATCTCATCCATACCACTACTACTCTCCTTCAAAGGAGATGGCGGAGGAGAAGGAAAGAAGGACGCAGATTCACGGAAAGTGACATCCATACTAACATACACTTTGCGCGTGTGAGGATCATAGCATTTGTAACCATTCTGAGTAGCAGAATAACCAATAAAGACACAACGCACAGCCTTAGGATTGAGTTTCCCATGAGTACGAGGTTGCAAATGAACAAAACAGACACACCCAAGCACCCAAGGAGGAAGGGAAGAGGTGGGATATGTGATAAGAAGCAGTTGAATAGGAATCTGGAATTGGAGGACACTAGAAAGCATACGGTTGATAAGGTAAGCAGCGGTAAGAACAACATCACCCCAAAATGACTTAGGGACATTCATGGTAAACAGGAGAGAATGAGCAACTTCAAGAAGATGGCCATTCTTGCGTTCGGCAACCCCATTCTGCTGAGGAGTACCAACACAACTTTTTTGATAAAGGATGCCATGCTCCTCTAGGTATGCTCGAAAAACTCCATCAACATACTCAGTCCTATTATCACTACAAAGAATTTTGATTTGAGCATTAAAAAGATTGGTTACCATTTTATGAAAAGTTTAGAAACAAGAAAAAACTTCACTCTTAGTTCGAAGCAAGTAAATCCAAGTCACACGAGAAAAACAATCAATAAATGTAACAAACCATCAACCACAGGGGAAGGGCCCCACACATCGGTATGAATAAGCATAAAAGGAAAAGTACTTCTTTTTTTAATTGAAGGGTAACAAGTACGTTTATGCTTTGCAAGTTCACAAGCATCACAACCAAAAATACTCCTAGCACAATCACGAACTAAAGAAGGAAAAAGTTTATCTAAAACACTAAAGGAAGGATGGCTCAAACGGCGATGCCACTGATGAAGGAGAGAAAGAGAAGAGCCAGTAGTGCACTTGAGAGCTTGAGATGGGAGGACAGGAGGAACGGCATCCAAAAAGTACAACCCACCTTGTGCTCTACCATTGCCAATCGTTTTCCCCGTAGCCAGGTCTTGAAAGACACAATGAGTAGGAAAAAATGTCACTGAGCAATTTAGAGAAGTAATAAGACTACTAACAGAAAGCAGGTTAGTGGGAAAAGTAGAAACATGAAGCACAAATGAAAGACAAAGCAAAGATGAACAATGAACCGAACCCTTGCCAGAGACAAAGGATAAAGTGCCATCAGCCACTCGAACCTTGTCTCGGCCAGAACAGGGAGAATAGAAATAGAAAGACTAGAGGCACTTGTCATGTGGTCGGTGGCACTGGAATCAATAATCCAAGAAGGCGATGATAAGGTACTAAGAGCACTAGCAAGAATACTTGTATTGGCAAAATTGGAAGAAGCGGAAGTAGAAGAAGCTGTGGTAGAAGGAGAGTCAAGTCGAGCTATCAAATGCCTGAGAGTGTGTAACTCATCCTGGGAAAAAGTGCTAGGCTCAGAAGAAGGACTCACAGCAATCTCAGACACATGTGCTTGGGGTCGAGTTGTACTACCACGACCTCGACCCAGACCCAGAGTATGGCGACCATTCAGTTTCCAACAATGCTCTCGATCATGTCTGTCTTTCCCACAATAATCACACTTCAAGCGATCTCGATCAACCAGTGTACCCTGTCTCCCAAACTGAACCAGACTAGGCCGAGGAGCCCGAGTAGGAGGCACAACAGCTAAAGCAGAACGATCTTGAATAGAGGAATGCACCATAGCACTACGGCGACTCTCCTCTTGCTGGACAAGGGCATAAGCCTTGCGTAGGGTGGGAAAAGATGAACGACCCAACACCTGGACGCAAATCTGATCATACTCCAAGTTCAAGCCAGCAAGAAAGTCATACACACGCTCTTTCTCCACCAGTTGTTGAAACAACATGGCATCCCGAGAACAAATAGCCTGGAAGCATTGGTAATAGTCTAGTTGCTGCCACAAACTACTCAACTCAACATAGTAGACTGCAAGTGATCTATCTTTCTGATCTAAGCTCCAAAGCTTCTTCCTCAACTCATACGCTTGCGCATCATTACCTTGTTGGGAGTACATTTGGGCTGCAGTTGTCCAAATCTTATGAGCAGTATCTAATAAGAGGAAACTCCGACTAATAGTGGGCTGCATAGAGTTGATTAGCCAAGTCATAATAAGAGCATTTTCAGAAATCCATTGAGTATGGAGTGAGTCATCACCATCCGGTAGGGGAAGAGAACCAGTAATGTAGCCAGTCAAACGGCGAGCAGCAATAGCAAGACTATAGGAGCGTGACCAAATTAAATAGTTGGAACCATCCAATTTAACGGGACTAATTTGAAGAGAGGGACTGTCGGTAAGAGTCATAACACGATGGAGGCCACCCTCATCATTAATTGGATCCTTAGTCTCACCCTCAGCCATTGAAGATTCCCACAATAGAAAAACAAATACCAGCCCAAAACAGCAAAAACAAACAGAGGCAAATCCACAAACTCAACTTAGGGACAAAAGTTACCTCTAGAGACAAGAATAGAGCTGAAACAGGGGCTGGAGAGGCCAAAAACAGTCAAAAACTGAGAGAAAACATGCTAAAACTAAGGAAAATTGACAAAAATAGAGTGGAACCTTGCCAAATCATCAAAACCAGGTCTCTCAACCCTAGGACAGTCCCAGTCGACTCCCAAGGTAGAGGGAGGAAGGAAAAAATCAGCCAAAAACAAGCCTCAGTAGGGACTTCCAAAAAATCAATCAATTTTTCCAAAAATCAACAAAAATTGGAAAAACACAAAAAAACTCATCAAAAAATTAAAATAAAAATCTAGGGTGAAAACCCATCAAATTTCGACCATGAAGGATTTTTTTTTTTTTTTTGTACAGAGAAGAACTAAAGAAACAAGAAATAAGAGAAGAATCTTCAAGGAGGAAGATGAAGCTCTAATACCATGTTAGATTTGCATAGAAGAAGAAAAGAAAAGGAGGAAGAAAAGAGAGAGCACTGCTGTTGTATATTATTTCTCAATACTAAACATATTAGGGTTACACATACTTATAATAAAAGACTAAAGGAACAAATGACATAACTACCCTTACACATTAATACTTAACACGAAGCAAGATCGAAGCGCGAACCCTAGTCGCGAACTAGACCGAATCGAAGGAGATCTGAAAACCAACATCTCAAAGTTGATTCCACCCAGAAAATAACCCTAGGGCTTCGATTCCCCTTTGGTCTCTCTATCTCTCTCTTCTATTTTCTTCTCCTCTTCTTCTTCTTCTTCTTCTCTCTCTCTCTTCTTCTTTGACTCTGTCGTCTCTGCCTCTCTGTAGACTTTCTATTTATAAATGATATTGATATTAATATTAATATAATAATATATAATAGTATTCATATTATATAATATTCACTCAAAAAAATATTATATAATATAATATATCATAAATGATATAATTTATTTTATGTCTAAAATAATTTTTATTTATTATTTATATTTTATTTGTTATTTTTTTTAACAAAACTTGTTATTCCTTAACTTTTTTTAACTCATCTTCATATAATAAATATATTTTAAAAAATAACTATTTAACGTATTCCTGTACCCATATCTAAATTTGGATCCATATCCTCGTATTCCCAATTTTTAATTTTGAAGTGTCCAATCCCTAGATACGCATCTGCACCCGAGTCCGTGTAACACAGGGAACAAGATGACGAGAAAGTGGAACAAACCCGTACCAAAACCAAGTGTGACGACTACATCTGCAGAATGCACATTCTAAATGCATTGTCAGACTCAATTGTTTGATGTGTACCAGCATGTGGAGACTGTGAAGCAACTTTGGCATACACTACAGTCCAAGTACTTTGGCATACACTACAGTCCAACTTTGGCATACACTAAAGAGCCCACTTATAAGAAATTTCTTGTTAGTAATTTCATGCATTATAATATGGTATTTAATAAACCCATCATGTAATAATTACTTGAGATACAACACATTCTTAGTTAGTTTCGACAGAAGAATATGAATATGAATGAGTCTATTGTAGTGTCTCATCTATAATAGGCAAATTTCCATTGATAGGTGCCGAAATGTACACATTTAAGCCTCGTAATGTACATTTGTTAGGTCCTTCAATTATTGTTACTTAGTTTTAATATGTTTGCGTATGTGTAGGTCACTCGAGCTTATGAGATGAAATTGCACTTAGTTTGGTATATGAAGCCTGAGAGTGGAGTTCCAACCCAACTCTAAAGACCCAAAAGATATAAATAATTTGAATCAAGCAATAAAAGCCCAACCAAGGTATGAAGAAAGAAAATGTAGATTTGTTGCTATCCCGCCATAGGAGTCACTCTGCACAACCTGCAGTATTTTGGACGTATCTCTCTCGTCCAATATTGGATTGAAGTGATTCAAGCGGCTTTGGAAGGCTAACTTAAAGGACTATAATTTTATTTGAGAACAGGCCCAACAGGCCCACAAGCTGAGCCTAAAAAGTTGGGAATAATTCTATTCGAATTTTCTTTTTATTTTTGGAAATCTTAGCCTCCTAAATATTACTTAGAAGTCTCCAATGTCTATAAATAGAATATGCAAGAAGAATCATGCCTCAATGGAATCTTCAAGAAAATTCTTGTATTAAAAATCAGGGATGACCCATATTCGATTAGCACGAATTGTCAACGCTACATCTACGGTCATTGGCACGCCTCATCTTCTCTAGGCAAGGATCATCTCAACAATCAAAACATGTGCAAATATTACTATTGTATAATCATTGTATTCAAGATCACAAAAATTAAACACAATCATTGAATGAAACATTTAAAACCAATTTGATAAAACAAATCTCAAGGTTGTACAATTGTCATGAATAAATAATCAAATTCAAATATAAAATACAAGAATTTCAATGTTACTTGATTAGAGTTTCATCCAAACCCTAAGGAAGAAAGGATTAACTGCTCATGGTTGAGGAGACAATTGCTACAGTGGTGTTTGATTCCATCTCCAAGCCTTTTAATTGATCTTCTTCCTAGCCTCCTCTCTCTCTAGAATCCTCAACAACCCTAATAATGAATAAGGTTCTCTATTTATAGACAATGGAGACTTCTAAGTAATACCTAAGAGGTTAGGATTCCCCAAAATAAATGGGAAATTCGATAAGAATTATTTCCATCTTTTTAGGCTCAGCTTGCCAGGTTGTTTTCAAAAAATTGTAATCCTTTAAGTTAGCTTTCCAACGACACTTGAATCACCTCAATTCAATATTGGACGAGGGACATATGTCTCAAGTCTTTTGGGTTGGGCTTTTATTGCTTGATTTAAATTATTTATATCTTCTAGGTTCTCGAGTTTCAAATACCAAATTAAGTGCAATTTCATCTCATAAGCTTGAGTGACCTGCACGTATGCAAACACATTAAAACCATCAAGTAACAATAATTGAAGGACCTAACAAATGTACTTTAGAGGGCTCAAATGTGCACATTTCAACACCTATTAGCCATTGTCTTGGAAGAATTTTAAGAAGAGCCCAACACACAAGAACGAAAATCTTACTCTAGAAGAATTGGCTCAAAACCTCCGAGTAAAGGAAGAGTCAAGGCTTCTTGAGAGAAAAGATAACAAAGTGGCTCAAGATTCCAAGGTTCACATGGTGGGGGACGGAAAAAAGTCCAACAAAGGGATAAACACAACTCTCACCCAGACCAAGACTTAAAGATGCCGAAAGGTGCTTGCCTAGCCTAGGCATTTCAAGAGTGAATGTCAGTCATACAAGAAGAAGCTAGAAGTATCAAGTGCCAAGAACAAGTTCGTGGTTGATGTATCCGACGTGAATATGCTCGAGGATGATTGTGACTGGTGGATTGATTCAGGAGCAGTAACATATATCTGCAATGATAGGAATCTTTTCACCACTTATGAACAAAGTGAGTGATGGAACAGTTCTCTACATAGGCAATTTTTCAACCAATGCACTCAAGGGCAAAGGGACTGTGGATCTGGAGTTCACTTCTAAAAAGGTCTTGATTCTTGGTGATGTGTTACAAACTAGTCTTTGAGTCGAGCAAGCTTATATTGTCCAATAGTCGAATTTTTGTTGGGAAGGGCTATTTGTATCCGGGCATGTTCAAACTCAATATTAATAATAATACATCTGTTTCTGCTTAAATTGTTGATTCTCTTTCTTTGTGGCATGCTTGTTTAGGACATGTTAATACTAGGAAAATTAATAATATGGTTAATTTAGATTTAATTCTCAAGTATGATTTTATCATGGTCAAAAAAATGTTAAACTTGTATGCAAAGTAAATAATTCGTGTACCTTTTCATAAAGTAGATAGAACCACATCTTTATTTGGACTTGTGCATGGTGATGCATGTGACACCCATAGTACCCATATTAGAGGAGGGAAGAAATATTTTGTGACATTCATTGATGACTTTTCTAAGTTTTGTCATATCTATTTGTTGCATTCTAAAGATGAAGTTCTTGATAAATTCAAGATATTTAGAAAAGTAGACAATCAATATAATGTTAAAATAAAGAGACTAGGTCTAATAGAGGCAGTGAATTTGACTTTCCTAAATATTATGGAAGTGTTGGTATAATTCATGAGAAATATCTGCACTCTACACACCACAACAAAATGGAGTGACTGAAAGAAAAAATAGGACAGCAACCGATATGACTAATGAAATATTTTCTTAATCTAATTTAAGTTATGGTTTTTATGGTGAGGCTTTGCTTACCGCCTGTCACATATGCAATAGAATCCCTCTCAAAGGAAGGAAATTACTCCTTATGAGGCTTGGAAGACTAAGAAACCTAACTTGAGTTACATGAGAACTTGGGGTTGTAGGGCAATAGTTCGATTGCATGAACCTAAAAGGAAGAGTTTAGGTGAAAAAGGAACTAAATGTATATTCCTTGGCTATGCTATGCATAGTAAGGCCTATAGGTTTTTGGTAATAGAGCCCAATGGTTCATCATTGAATCACATGATGCGATATTTGCTAAAACTGGTTCCCGACTATTTCAAGATTAGATTCGAGTGAAGGAAATAAGTTGAATGTTTGCCAATGTAGTTGGTTGTTGCTAGTGAAGTAGGACCAAATGTAGACAAAGAGTTAAAGAAATGGATTGAATCCCACAAGCATCTTTACGAGAGAGTTGTGACTATAATGTGTGATGGATGGACAAGGCCTATTGGTTGATTTAATGATTTAATGGAGCGATTTATCATTGGTAGAGAATTATTACAGCCAACCATTACACATTTTGCCACAAATTTTATTACGTTGGAGAGTATTGTGAGGCATACTTGAGAGGGAAGATATATTCAATTCTACTGATTGGAGAAGCTATGAATGGGGAAAGAAAAAAGGGGAAAGGGTTATGATGTTAGAAAGATCATACTTGAGAGGGAATTTTGGAGTAAAGTAAGGGAAATTATGAAAGTGCAAGAACCCCCCTGTTCAGGATACTTTGACTATTGGATGGGGATAAGAAGACATTGGGCTTTCTGTATGAAGCTATCCATAGGGCAAAACTAACCATTCAAAGAGATTGTTGGTATTTCAAAGATTATTGGAAGATCATTAACAAAAGCGGAGTTTTCAACTTCATTTAATTTACATGCAGTTCATAAGTTAATTAAATTTTCACATTTAATATTTTTTGACTCTTATGAATTTTGTCAATATGTTACTTACTTTGGTACTTGGTGGGTTATTTTCTCAATCCCCAATCTCAATATAGTGAAACCCTATCCAACCATAGGGAAATCATGGATGTTGTTAAGAAAGTGATACAAAGATTGGATTTAATGATCAAATTAAAGCCATGATCAGGTAAGTTGATAATTTTATTATGTATTGAAATTTTGAATTATATTGTTTAGTAAAAATGTTGGCAATATTAATTAAATTTACAGATTTTACTATCTTGAGATAAGCAAGATTCATTTGGTACTGTAATAGCTCAAAGAGTGGTGCAACATACAATGGTAGTAGTTGGATGTTGCTCAAATTTATTTAATCTTTCAAGTTTCATATTACTTGTTGAAGTTTTTAATTAGTGTCTTTCCCACATAATGTATTTGAATTGTGGATCCATCATTGCACATCTGCTCCTGAACTTCAAAGAATTGCAATTGAAGTGTTCAGCCAAACTAGAGCAACCTCCAATTGTGAGCAAAATTGGAGCACCTTTGGTCTCATACATACAAAGATAAGGAATCGGCTTAAATACAAAAAAATTAAACAAACTTATCAATAGCTATTACAATATATGTTGAAGATATCAACGCAGCCTATTTTAGTTTACATTCATTACAAAGTAAACCAAGCCTAACCGGTCACGGCATGTTCTTTGTTGATATTTATTGAGGAGTTTGACTTGCAAGAGTTGGGGTGAAAAATGCCTAGCCGGTCATGGCATGTTCTTTGTTGATATTTATTGAGGAGTTTGATTTGCAAGAGTTGGGGTGAAAAACGAAGGACAGAATACAAAGATTGAGGCCACACCTAGAAAGCAAAAATCATCACTAATGAAGCTTTCGATGGTGATGGTGTCTTGAGTCCGCTTAATAGTAGTCACACAGAGATACCAATTCACCCTCTAATGAAGGCAATGTCAGTGATGGGCAGCATGAAGTTGTAGTGTCTGGACATGGTGTTGAGCAAACTAGAGCAACCTCCAATTGTGAGCAAAATTGGAGCACCTTTAGTCTCGTATACAAAGATAAGGAATCTGCTTAAATACAAAAAATTAAACAACCTTATCTATGTCTATTACAATATATGCTGAAGATTTGGCATGCCACAAGGAAAAACCAAAGGGATACAAGCTCATTTGAATCCAATCAACTTGGATTTAGATTTTTTATTTTATTTTTTGATTGGCACTAGGGAACTTGGATTTAGATTTTCTAAGATGACCCATTAGCTCTGTGGTTAGAAGAGAGAGAAAACCATTACTAGATGGGCAAGACAATTTTGATTGGCTAAACCTTGATGATGATCATCTTCATGATGCAACTAGTCTTGCAAGAGGATTCGATGGTGATGGTATTTTGAGTCTGCTTAATAGTAGTCACATTGATACCAATTCACCCTCTGATGAAGTTGTAGTGTCTGGACATGGTGTTGACAGAAGCAATACACCTTTCATGGGGAATCTAAGATGCATTACTTTTGTGATAATGAAGTTGGAGAATAATTAGAGAAAGTTCCACGAGGCTCATAACCCACTAATGTAGCTGACATGAGAAGATGCAATCATCACTCGTTAGATGGTAGCTATGACAATCATCTTGTCATGCATCATTTTGGAGAACTTGTAATTGGTGAACCTAATTGGTGACTCAACATTACCCACCTACCATGTATCCTCAATCTCATATGCTTCTACCTCTGTAATAGCCTCTACCACCATCCCACTACTACCAACCAACTCATGTAGCTTGTCCTTCACCTCATATAGCTTGTCCTTCACCTCAAAGCCATGGCTATAGTATATTTGGGCCACCCATTCCTTGTGGTTATGTTTATCAACATCCTGAGAATTCCAGTGATAGTTGCGGTGGCAATAGTGTTGGACAACTTGATATACATTGTTGGACTCATTTCCTAATTGCTTAAACTTTTTGGAAAACTGGTGGCTTAACATCGTTTCAGAGCTCAGGTTAAGAGAGGTCTGGGGTTCAAGTCTCTCCATTGGCATTTGGTATTTTGGCCCCGTTTTGTTTCTTCTTCTTTGTTTAATTGTTTGCTTCTCCTGCTATTTAGTTCTCTATTTGCCGCTCTATGTACAAGATAGGGTTGCACGTGTGAGGGAAGGTGTTGGGAAAACTAATGACTTACCAATAGTACAAGTTATTGGAATGGGAACCCATCACTAGTACAAGATATTGGAATGGGAACCCCAACTATTTCTACAAACACCAACCACATCGGCATGCTTGTGATGATGATGATAACATAAATGGGAATCACCAGTATCCTCCATGCCATTTTTTTGGATCTGACCTGTGAACATCGAAGAAGTGTTGTCAATATGTTAGTTGTTAGTTATTAGTTAGTTATTTAGTACTATATTAGAGCACGGACCATGAATATTATCATTGTTATAATGTTGTAACTTGTATCACTGTACTACCAACATATATTGAATTATGTTTGCTTTATTGTTATGAGTTACCAATTTTAGTAGCATTTATAATTATCCTAGATAGTAAAATTCCTTGCTACATGAAAATTCTCCTTCCTTTGGCATTCAAAACAACATAAAATTCAATATTTTTTACGAAAACATGTTTTAGGTCCTACAATGGTTGATTAAAAGCCATTACAAACATTCAAATTGTGATGATTAAGGTTAAAACACACTTAGCAATGAGTTTTCTTAACTTTTGCTAGTGCTTAAAAATAATTTTTGAGTTCAGTTTCCGATTCTTGTTACACAGTGGCTAATGCCATGATATTTGTTGCACGCGACCACGACTATTACACCGACTGATACCATTATTGTTACCGTCTTTGAAACCATGGCAAGGCAGTGATTGATTAAGTGCACTAAGTATTGAGTGTGCATTCCACTAAGTATTGGGCCCATTTTCTAGTAGTTTAGGCTTTTGGAAAAATTGGTAACTTAACATAGTATCAGAGCTCAAGTTGAGGTCGGTCTTGGGTTCAAATCTCTCAATTAGCATGTCGTGTTCTTTCCCCCTTTGGCTGTTTGCTTCTCTTTTGGTTTAGTTTGTTTAGTTTTTTGTTTGTCTCTCCACGTGCGAGACGGAGTTGCATGAGAGATGGAGTGTTAAATAGCTTGATATACATTGTTGGGCCCATTTTCTAATAGCTTAGGCTTTTGGGAAAAATGGTAACTTAACACTTTATTTTGTATTCTAGCAATATTGGCATCAGGAATGTAGAGTTCAATGCGTTGCTTGAACAGGACCAATCTGTATTTATTAATGGAAAATGTTACATATAATCTTATTTCTTATCTTCTTTTCTCACTCAAAGACACAAGTCAATGGATCCCATTTGCATTTATGAATGTGGGTCCCATAGTTGTGTCTATGAGAGAAAAGAATGTAAGAAATATGATGGATTGAAAGTAGCTGTATTAGATGGATTCATATCTAAGTTGAGTAATGCCATACACTGATGTCATATAATAAATGCATCAGAAAATGTTCTTGTATTTTACCCAATTGAATTTTTATCTTCTCTTTGGCTTTTTTTGTTCATTGGAAAAAAAAAAAAAAAAAAAAAGTTTGACCTCTATAACAAATCAAACCCTAACTTTTTAATTGTTTCAATTTAGACCCTCAACTTTTAAAATTGTACCAGTGCTAACCATATGTTTGTATCCATTAGTTATAACTAATGGATATTGGGCAATTTAGAGAAGTCAAGTCACTTTTTCTCCTTCATTACTATTTATAGCCATTACCAACCCTTACTTCTCACCATTACTGTCGGCTATTACCAATCCTTTTCTCTTCCCCAATCCACTAACACTGCCCCATCTTTTTTCCCCATCAACTACTACTATTCCCATTCCTCCTCAGCTCACTACCACCACTCTCATTCGTTCGGAAGTCCACAGCCACTACCGCTGTCCAACCACCAACAAAAAGTGGTTAAATTGCCCATGTTTCGTTAGTCATAACTGATGGATGGTTAGAATTGATACCATTTGAAAAGTTGAGGGTTTAAATTAAAATAATTAAAAAGTTTGGGTTTGATTTGTTACTGGGGCCAAACCTTAGCCTTTTTTTCCAAAATTTCTCCTTCGTTCTTTTTTGTTTGTTTGGGGTGAAACGAATCTTATCGGTGTTCTAATGAGAGGTGTAAATTTTGAAGCAACTTATTGATATCCTAACTTCCTTTTTTTTTTTTCTTTCTTTTTTTCTTTTGTATGTAAGTAATAAAATTTCAATTCATTGTGCATGACTATAGGCTTTGGTTTATTGTTACTTGTTCAAATGGTACAAAAAAGAAAGAGAGTGGGAGTGTTTAATGTTAAAATTTTCTTCAATGTGTTACATTATGTTAAATTGTTTCACAAAGAGATTTGATTTTCTGTTTGGTGACTTTGGATTGTATGTGAAGATAAAGGGAGATAAGCACTCAGCACTCAGTGAATTATGGGACTGGGAAAGAGAAAGCAAGATATGGGAAGTACAGGAGGACATGGGAAGATGGGCAGTAAGAATCCAGGAAAAAAACAAAAAAGAAGAACAATTTGGCAGTTAATGTCTGGTTTAAACTGTGAAGGTAAATATCTATCTATATTCGTTTATCTATTTAATATCTTCTCATTTGCCTTGTTGATTTGGCAGTTGGTATACCACACCTAATGTTCATCAATAGATAATTTATGTTCCCACACTTGCTGAGTATATCCATAAGTTCCTTCTTGTTAGCTTAGGATTTTATTTTGGGTAAGTTACACTTTCACCTCCTAAAGTGGGCCATTTTTCATTTTGGTAGAAAAGAATTCTCACTTTTATCTCTAAACTAACAGTTATTTCCCACTTTGATCCAATTAGCAACTCATGTCACGATTAAGGGACAGATTTTGGAATTTAAAAAGTTTAGCATTTTGGTCCCTAAATTCAAACCCAAACCCAAACCCAAACCCAACCCAATCCAATCTCAAAACCATCTACACTCTATAACTTATCCCCAAGCAGGGCTGGCCAGGGCACAAGCCGGAGAAGCAGTCACTTTGACTTAAAAAATGGCCCCAAATTTTTGTTAATTATTATATTAGCCAATAAAATGAAAAATCCCACTGAAATTTAAAGGGCCTCAATAAAATTCAATTATGATTTAAAACTAATAGATGGTTAATATGATAAATTATTTAAAACTAATAGATAGTTTTTTTTTTAATTAGAATAAACCAAATAACATATTGAGGTGGTGAATTGTTTGAAATTATTGAATGGTTATTTTCCAAATGTATAGATTTTATATAGAATATATTTATTATACTACTTGCAATTACTCTTTTTAAATTAAAGTTGAATAAATCTTACCTTTACTCAACTATGTCAAATGAAAGATTAAATGGATTAGTAATTTTATCCATCGAATATGATTTAACTTATAAGTTGGTTTATACGAATAATTTTACAGTTAAAAATGCCAGAAGAATTATATTTAAATGATTTTTGTTACAGTTTGTTTACTTTTTATTTAATATTCCAGTTTAGATTATTTTGGTCATTTTTCTTATTGTAAACTTTAATGTATATTTAAGTAAATTTTAATAGACATATATACTAGAAGTAACCTTTTTATCAATACCGTCAAATACCCAACAAAAAAAAAAAAAAAAAAAAAATTAGACACAATTTTTATTTTTTCAAATATGTATGAAAGGTCCCATGTTGACAGTTCGCTTTGACCCTCGAAAAAGTTAGAGTCAGCTCTGTCACCATGCCTACCCAATCTCAAAATCTAATTTCAAATCGGCCAAAAATGAAGAATTACAATGGATGTGTAATTGGTAGAAGTAGAGGGGTTGTCAATCATAGTCTAGTGGCTGGTGGGGGAATCAAGTGGTGAGTTTAAACACCATTGGTAGAAGGAATAGGAAAAAAAATGAAAGGGGAAGAGAAAGAGGGTGAGGTCATAAATAATGAAGGTAGTGATAGTGTATGGTGGTGGAGAAAGGAGAAATAGTGGTTGAGTTGTGAGAGGTGGCCGGTGGCATGTGACGTCCCAAATTTCGCAAGGACATTGTAACAGCTGTTTTTGGGGAGCAGTCATTTGGTCGCTTAAGCGAAAATTTGTAACTTCTAGTATCTTGTAGGTTTGCAGGCGAGATCGCTTCAGCGAAGGAATGGTCGCTTGAGCGTAAAATGTGAGTTTCCAGTATTTTCACTGTAGTTCTGCAAAACTTTTAGGACCTTGCGTTTACCGCTCGAGAAGTGGAAAGTTCGCTCGAACGGTCCCTTTGTATTTTGGCACTTCGCTCGAGCAATGGAAAGTTTGCCCAAGCTGTCTAGTCGGAACATCATTGTTATATTACGATCGAAACACTTTTCTATTTCATTTCTCTCACACTCCTCTCTCTAACAGCCCTCTTTCCAAAACCCTAGTAAGAAAACCCTAGATTTCATCTAGTAAAAGCAAGAATCGATCTTTAGGTTTTTACTAAAGTTGTTACCCATGCCAAGAGCTACGTTTTGAACCAAATAGATCGTGGTATTTCGGAAGCTCATCGATTGTACCTTCATCTCTCGCCGTACAACCTTAAGGTGGGAATATCTTTACCCTTGTATATTTATATTTTGGTCTAAATAGGTGTAAATCTTAAAATGTATGGAATTATTGAGATGAATGGTGTATATATATGGGCCTTGTGTGATACAGTGCTTGTGTGAAGTTAATGATGGATTATGGAATCAACTATAAAATAGTGAGTAAACATACTTGAATCAAGAAAATAAATATTTGAAATGAAAGGCCCTAAATTTTTATATGAACTCTAAGGGATTGTTCATAATTTTGATGTAATGGATAAGTAAAATTGGAGAATCCTTGTGATTGTTGGTGTTGTGCATAAAATGTTAATGTTTTGGAATGTGTTTGAGGTACCCAGTTGCCCGATTCGTGTGAGGACAATGAATGTGTAAATGTGTTTGAGGTGCCCACTTGCCCAGTTCACACGAGGACACCAAATGTGGGGGTGTTGTGAGGTGTCCACTGGCCGATTTGTGTGAGGACGACGAAACTGGAAAAGGTTTGAGGCGTCCACAGGCCATCCGTGTGAGGACGGAAAAATGTGGAGGTTGGATGTTGAATTGTGTGTTGTGTAATAATTCTTAAATAAATATAGATTCTTGGGCATTAATACAGGTCATATATATTTAAATCAAATGTTTATATACTTAGTTAAAGTTATTCTCTACTAGGCAAATTGCTCATTTTTATTTACTAACCTTTCAGGAAATGAAGAGTCCCAAAACCATCAATGAAGAAGAAGAAGAAAACGACTACTCATTTTTAAGATATAAACTTTTGTAAACTTGAAGTTGAGATGTGATCGAGAACTCCTTT
Source organism: Camellia lanceoleosa (assembly GCA_025200525.1). Taxonomy (NCBI): domain Eukaryota; kingdom Viridiplantae; phylum Streptophyta; class Magnoliopsida; order Ericales; family Theaceae; genus Camellia; species Camellia lanceoleosa. The sequence continues at coordinate 50,206,436 of CM045767.1, forward strand.
TCTAAGTTTTATTTTTTAAAAGTTTGTATTATTGTACTAAATGCTGCTATCTTATGCTCTTGCTGCTCCTTACTCCCTCCTCTGGCACCTTGACTTCTTTGACTAGGCTTTAAAGACAAAGGGGAGTCAAAATGGTAAAAGAACTCCCTCCCGGACGTATGCCCTTTAGTCATTCATTGGGGCAAAACCGGTTAACCAAAGTCACGATCAGAATAATAACACGATAATTCGCTGGGTAACTCCCAGAGGTGCTGGTTCAAATCTAGTTCGTGACATGGTCTATCAGACTCTCTTATCTATAAGACAATTTGATAGGAAAAAGACTGCTTGCTTCTCCAGTTCATTACCACCCCTCAAGCCAGTCACAGCTTTTCTTTTCCCTAGCCGGGGACATTCCACCATGGAGGTGTTCCCCCCTTTCTCTCTATAGTGCCTCTGTACTTGACTTCTCTCCCCATCACCTGAGCCTCTGGGTACTCTTAGCTATGATGTCGCATAGAATCTTGTTGAAGGCCTCGGCTAGGCCATTAGACTGTGGCTTCTAGGGAGTGGAGTACTTCCACTTGATCTTAAACTTCTAGACAAGTCTGTAGATGCTCTGGTTCTTGAAGTTTGGTCCATTATCCGACTTAATCCGCACCGGGATTTCGAACTGGTGTATGATATTGTTACGGAAGAATTGAGCAGTGGCTTCTCCCGTGACTTCTTGCAAAGGGATCACCTCCAGCCACTTGGAGAAGTAGTCAGTGGCAGCCAAGATGTATTGATAGCCGTTGGCTATTGTTTCAAATGATCCGACAACGTCTATGCCCCATTCTGCAAACGGAATGTCACAATATAAATGTTTTGTAGTCTTCTCTAGCTCACTGAACCGAGATATGTCTTTTGTAATTTTGTAAACAAAATCTGTAGTTCAATTAGAAAGATGAACATTTTGTATGGAATGGTGTCGTGCGTTAGGTGGAGATTGTTCTTTTAATTGTTTAATGGGAATTATATGTGTAGGGTGTTACAGACATCATTTAGGTTTAAGCCACTAGTAGTATAAGATTAAGGGTGAACTACTCATACTACATTACCAAATTGAACTTTTATAGGAAAAGACGTCTCCGGATGTAATTTAAACCTTAAATCATTCGATATTTAATAGTACACCACAAAATAAATTCAAAGTTCAAAATGATCCGATTACAACACTTAATCGTACTCAATTTAAGAAAAGAAGTTGAAAATTAGGGAAAAAGACTAGCAGGGACTTGGATGACTCTAAAGTTAACCTTGGTTCATTAGTCTGGTTGTCATAGGATGCCATGAGTTGCGAGGACCAATAGAAACAATCTACCCAATACCATCTGCCCAATATAACACAAGCACTCATAGGTACAAGCAATACGATTATAACAAATGAGAAGGAACAAGAGTAATATAACGATAAGCATAATAACGATAAGGACAAATTACACTAGTAGTCCTTATATTTTGTTGCTTGTGTCATTTTAGTTTTTACAATTTCAATTGACTCAATTTTGACTCTTAATTTTAAATTTGGCTTTAATTTGGTCCAATTAATAATCTCGATGGAGTTTTTGAAAGAAAATTTTCATTAAATTAGTTACGGTTAAGTCACTAAATTGATCAAATCTACAATTTTACTTTTAAAAATATGACATATGTCACTTATGTGCGCATTTGTCATAAAAAGTACTAATAATTGGAAGCAATTGGACCAATTTGAGACAATCAAAAGTTCAGGGTCAAAATTGATCAAATTGAAATTATAGGAACAAAAATGACACACAGGCCAAAGTATAGAGACTAATAATGTAATTTTCCCTAACGATAAACAACGGAAACAACAATTAGTATGAAAGTAATTTATAAGTTCTAGTTCTTCTATTGTTCAGTCAACTAAGTTATTTATAGGCGATTTCCCATAGAATGTCGTTCTTACTCAACCACTAACACTAGCCTTGGGCTATTCAGACTTCGACTTGGTACATTAAAACGTATAAGTAAACACTAGGAATGCCTACGCCTCAAATTATGTACTCAAGCCATAACATTGTTGGTCTACTGTAAGGGAACAGCCTTTTAGGGATACTCTCTCTGTGTGAGACCTTCACTGCCTCTCTTATGCCATAGCCAAATCCATTAAGGAGCCAAAATTATGACTGACTAAGGAATCCGCGAAATTCGTAATCCAATTCAGTCCAGTCCCATTCGGTAGGTTTGGATTGATTTTTTGAATCCGTGGTTTGGTTTCAGATTGAAAAATTAAAAATCTGTAGTCCACGGATTTGTTACAGATTGAACCCCACGGTTCTGGATTGGAACTGATTCGGACGGTATATAAATAGTTTATATTTTTATTATACACCATATCACATAATATATTCTCTTATTCCATATAAAACCTAAATCCAAATCTAAACCCGCATAATATCTTCTTTTATTACTTTTGTTTGTTAGTTTTTAGTTTTAATTTGTAAAGGTCTAAATACTTATGGTTGAGCCAGTTTTCTTATGGTTATTTAAATTTTAGAACAACATGTCGCTATTATGGAAAGACATGTTTCTATTGTGAAACTAATATGGTGCTATGTTTATGATTTTATAAAATTAAATTGTTATATATATATTTTTTTATTTAATTATGTGAATCTGTAGTCCTAAACCGATCCAATCCGTATTTAAATGGATTAGTTCCACGATTTAAACGGATTGACTTGGTTCCAATTTTTCAAGAACTGTAGATAATGAATTGATTCTGATTTTGCCCAAATTCAATCTAATTTAGACCATGCTCACCCCTAGCCAAAATTACCTCTCATGTCATGTTATGGTTCGAAAATCCAGTTCGCACAATACTAGCACTAGTACGCACATGGAACATTCGGCAATACATGCCACTTTCATATCCTCATTACCACGTCTTGCACATATACCATATCACCCGGTTCAACCCCGGTTAGATACAAATTTATATGTTCACAAGATTTCAATGAAGGAAAATTTCCACAAGTAATGAAAACCCGAAGTGAACAAATAACAAACAGGCCAGCCACGCATGCATCGAGAACAATCACTTAAAAGTATATTCTAAATTTATCTTAAAATCATAACACGTGAGTGCGGATAAGTGATTCTGAGGTACTTCAAAGCTTTCATTGTTACAAATTTACAAACAACATTAAAAAAATAAAAATAAAGAAAATAACAACAATATAAAATTAAAAAAATAATGGTTTCAAACAAACAAAGTTTCTAACGAAGCTAACAAACATAAATGGGTGAATTACATTAACGATTCTTATAGTTTGAGACTTGTATCACTTTGGTTCTTAACTTTTCAATTGTGATATATTTGATCCTAAATTTTGAATTTTATTCCAAATAAGGATAACTGAAGGTACCATTACTTAATTTTAAGGGTAAAATCGTCAATTTGATCAAATATAAACTAATTTAATAAAAATAAATGTTAAAAAAATATTTTTGAATTTTTAAAAATTATTTCTACACACTAAAGATAAAATTATGTAAAATTGATAATTTTTTTAAACATTTATTTATTTTACCAAATTAATTTTTCTTATATGTTTGGATGATGATCATGTAATGGATGGTGATTTTTATTTTCATTAAATTATTTTCTATTTTTCTATAAATTAGATATGGCGACAACTTTGATATCATTATTAAATCAATCCATTAAATCAAAAAATTCAAAACTAAAAATATTTCATATATTAAATATATCGATTATATATTAAAATTCTAACAACCGCTCATTACATAATCATCATCTAAACACATAATAAAAATTAATTTGATAAAAATAAATAAATAATTTATTAATTTTACATAATTATATCTTTTGTGGATAGAAATAATTTTTAAAAATTTAGAAACATTTTTTTTAACATTTATTTTTGTTAAATTAATTTATATTTTATCAAATTGATAATTTTATCTTTAAAATTAAGTAATAATATTTTTAATTATCCTTATTTAAAATAAAATCTATAATTTATAATTAAATATATCATAATTAAAAAATTAAAAACTAAAATAATACGAATTCCAAATTATAAAAACTGTACTTCACCGGGCGCAGCCTTTCCTGATTGCCCTTTGTTCTTTGCCTCCTCCATTGGATGCCTGAGCACTCATTTTGAAATTTATTAGGAATTATTTAGGATGATTTAAATAAATATATTTTTAAAATCTTTTATAAAAAAATAAAAAAATAATATGATCTAAATAAATGTATTTATTTAGAGAATGCCAAATAAACTCTACAAGCGGCACAACTCTTGTCACTTACACACAGACTTTTTGATTTATTTATATATTTTATTATTTTATATTAAGTTGTGAATATTATTTAAAATATCTTACCCACTAAAAGTAGAATTATTTTGATTAACGTTGTTTTTTATTTATTTATATATCTTATTATTTTATATTAAGTTGTGAATATTATTTAAAATGTCTTACCTATAAAAGTGGAATTATTTTAATAACAGTTGTCGAAGAGTTGTCAAAGAGTGAGATGTGAAAATTCTAATGTTGTGTTTGATTGGGAGATTTGGAGAGAAATTTAAAAAGGGAAAGGAAAAGGAAAAATATGTGTGAAACTAGGTGAAATGTAAGTATATTTTATTCACATTTCACCGAACTTTTTTTTTTTCTTTTCAAATTCCTCTTCAAATCTCCCAGTCAAACACAACGTAATGGTTTGGCCTCGGAGTTAGGATTTGTTTTGAAAGCCTTGTTTGGGTTATAGGAACTTTGTTTGATATGCACAAACTTACGTAGGATACCTTATACATAAAATAATAAAAAAATAAAATGATAGTTTGGGGTGGTTACATTCACATTTCATAAAAATATTTATTTTACTTTTGATTTACTAAAATGATGATAAAAAAAATACATTATAAATATAATCATTGTTTACTATCGTACGAAATGATCATTCTATAGATAAAAAAAATTAAAAAAAAAATACTGAAAAAATGACTATTATATTACATATCATATCATTCCAATAAACCAAACGAAGAGTAAAAATATTATGAGGTGCTCCTTATGTGGTGTTGGTGCTCCTAGCAAAATATTTACTGAATTTTTGTACTTGTTATGTATTTTTATGTATTTCACAAATTTTATATTTTTAAGTATGTCTAAATTAGATGTATTTAAAATAAAAAAAAACTAAAATATATTAAAAAGATTCACTACACAAAAAAACATGAATTAAAAATTCAAAAATTATTTTTGAAAATTCAAAACCAAATAAAGTAATTTTTATTTCCATGAAATTTACTTTTAGTTTAGTAATACATGAACCAAGTTTTCTGATATAATATTAATAAGACCTATTAAGGAAAAAAAAAATAATTCAAGATTTGAGTCTTACAGTAAAATAAATTCTAATTTTTTAACTTTATCAATTTAAATTTTAATCTTTTGATTTGTTTACAATTTAAATTATTTGTCTATTTTTGTTGTAAAATTGAATAAAAAAAAAATATTTTAATCGTTCTACTTAATATAAGTGTATAAAAATTGTCTAAAATATTCTTTTCTATTGAATTTAATAACTAAAATATTATTTTTTTTGTCATTTTTACTTAACAAAAATAAGTAGATGGTTTAGATTGAAAATAAATTAAAATATTAGGATTTAAATTAATAAATTTAAAAATTAAGGTTTGTTTTGATACAAGGCTATAATCTTAGTGGATTTTTTTTTTTTTTTTTTTTGGGAAAAAAAAAAAATCAGATGAATGGTAAAGTTTATGTACTTTAATAATTAAAGTGTTAAACTTTTCATGAATCTATAATTTTTTTGAAAGGTACCATGGATGTATAATGCCTTCTTTTTTCTTTTTTCTTTTTTTGATAATTTTCCCTTAAAATTTTTATGAAAAAGTAAAATTTATTAGATTTTTTTTTTTTTTTTTTTGAAAAGAAAATTCATAATCCTCTATAGTCAAAGCCTAGTTCATTTGGTACTGGTCATGATACAAATAGTAAAGTTTTTGGGCACTCATTTTTCTTTTTGGTGAAGAATATTACCGTGAAAAATGATTTCGATACAAAAATATTATAAAAAAACATATTAGCAATAATGTGTCAATATTATTTTGAAAATTATAAAAATGATGGAGGTTTTGATTAGAAATGAATGAATCACAAAAAGTTATATTATTCTTTTTAGGTAAATTTACCCTAAACTTCTTATCCAGAAAAGTATATATCGAAAAGTCCCATAAATTTTCTTGTAAACTATTAAGTCCCATTGAATTTGAAAATGTATACCGTGAGGTCCTTTCACTATATTTCCTAAAGAATTCAAAGGTGGGGTATGCTTCAAATGTGACAATGATACATTTGTGCACTATTGTCTCATCAAAGTTTTGTTGAATATACTATTCTTAAAATGTGACAATGTGACGTCATTTTAATATGTGCACTATTATCTTATTAAATTTTTGCCAAATGTGTCATTCTCCTTAAAATGTGGCAATGAGACTTTTTTGTGCACTATGGCTTTATTAAACTTTTATCAAATGTGTCATTCTTAAATGTGACAATATTACATCATTCTAACTATTTTATTCAACTTTTGCCAAATGTGTCATTCTACTTAAAATGTAGCAATCAGACATTTGTGCACTGTTGTTTAGTGCATTTTATAAAGCTACTCATAGCTTATTTTATTTTTAAAAATTATGCATAATATTTAATGTAACTTTTACTTATAACTTGTGAAGCAAAAATAGTTTAAATAAACTTATTGAGACACAAGCGAAATATACTTTTAATTTTGATTATCAATTTTAACTTAAAATATAAATAAATAAATCGATACCAAACAGACCATTCACTACTCATGTCACAACCTTATCCCTCAAACAAACTCAATCTTCTCCCTAACAATCATAGATTTCATGTTTTGTTCCTTCAGATAGCTTTTTTTATTTCTTTTTTCTTTTTTTCCTTTAAAAAAAAAATGTAAGGCTAGAAATCTTACACTATTTGCAGCATCTACACCCATGATCTCCAAGTAGACATAAATTAAAAAACCATATCATGAAAGAAGTACAATAACATCTAGATTTCAGTATGGTCTCCATTAATGTTTCTAAAAAAGCAGTGGCGTCTCTCCAATTCACTTATGGATTGGCGGGTAATATTGTTGGCTTATGATGTGCCCAGATCAGATCTTATCTTAATAATTCAAAACGTTCAACGTATACGGTTCGTCAACTACATCATTTTTGTAAAAAAATTTTATTAATCGAATATCGATAGCCACTTAATTAGATCACATTTGTATAAACATCACATTTGTATCAATAAGAAGTATGATTTTTAAAATAAACTGTTGATACAAATATGATCAGACCAAGTGGTTATCAATATTCGTTCAATGTAATATTTTACAAAAATAATATAAGTGACTAACTTTACATATTAAACTGTAAAATCTTTAAAATAGGCCCAAAGTTGAGCCCATTATGGGTCAACTACACTTTCCAATCCGATTAGAAATTAGACAAGAATCAAACTCTTCTTAAAAAAATATAGAATATAAAATAAACTACTTACCAGCCCATTTCTTTTTTTTTTTTTTTATTCTTTTAAACAAACTTGCCCATAACTCTGCCGATGCTATTTAACAACTCCGCTAATCCCAGCTCGAGTAAAGAAAGAGAATTGTATGTTAGGTAGCCGACAACCAACACGTAAAAAAATTATTTGGATCCCTTAAGTGACGTATTGCGCCTGCTTCCAGGTATTTCGAAAAGTGAATAAGGGGCGCCGCATCGACGCTTGGGTGTAGTGAAAAATGGGAAAATGTTTCTATGTTGTTCTGGATAAGTGTGGATAAAGAAGCTAGTATAAAACTATAGGTTTAGGGTAGTCACATGGAATGTCGGAATCTTAACTAATAAAACTTTCGAATTAGCAGATGTCATAGTTAGGATGAGAGGTAATATAGCTTGTGTATAGAAAACTAAATGGATGAGTGAGAAAGTTAGGAAAATAGAGGATGCCGGCTTTAAACTATTTATAGTCAGGAGAGGAGCTAATAAATTAAATTAGAGGGGACACTTATTAATTATAATATTGAAAATTTTTACAAAAAATATTTCACATAAATTTTTACGATTGACTTTAAGAAAGATAAATATATATATACATATATTATTTGTAATTAGTATATCATGAATAATATAAAAAAAAAGTCATGAATATAAGTTTTAAAATAAATTATATAATTAAAAAGTAATTTTTTATACAAAATTTTAGTAAAAAATCAATATAATAGTAATACCACGTCATCATTAACATATGATATCACCCACCAATAGTAAAGAAACACATAGAGGGTGAACATCACATGTCAAATGTAACTAATAATTCAATAAATTCTATATCTTCATTGAAATTAATTATAATTGTATGTCAATAATGATAGACATCACTATTGTATTGAAATTTTTATAGATAATAAGACTTATCGTAATGTCTTTATTTTTAATAAAAAACAACCATTATTATTCTCATAATTTTAAAATGTCATTAATATTTCACTCTAAATAATATTTTATAATTTTTTTTATTTAAAATATTTTCTTTATGTTTGTTTAAAAAAAAAAAATTTATTCCAAAACTCAGGAGGGACACGTGACTCCCCTGGACCCACTATGGCTCCACCACTGATTATAATGGCAAAGATAGATACAACAATGGAGTAGGAATAATAGTTGCCAATGGTCTTGTAGAAAATATAGTTGCAGTCATTAGAAAATGTGATAGGATTATATTAGTTAAACTAGTTATTGGAAAGAATATAGTAAACGTCATATCCCCGCCAAGTAGGATTAGCTTATCAGACTAAGAAAGATTTTTAGAACCAAATGAATGAGATATTACAGAAGATACTCGTAGGAGAGAGCCTTCTTACAGGTGGAGATTTTAACAGCCATATAGGAATAGATAAATTAGATTATAAGAGGGTGTATGGTGGGTATGGTTTTAATGATAGAAATGAGGTTAGAAATAATATTTTAAATTTTGCATTGGCTTCTAACTAGGTGGTAGACAATTATATGTATAAAAAGAGAGAGGAGCATTTGATAACTTTTAAGAGTGGGTCAATTAGGAGCCAAATAGATTACTTTCTTTGAAAAGTGGACCGTCTAAAATGCAACAACTGTAAGATGATTCCTAGAGAAAGCCTGACATCTCAACATAGGATTTTGGTACTAGATTTATGCTTTAAAGGACAACACTAGGCTAGAAAGGATAGTGGGTGTCGTAGGACAAGATGGTGGGACCTAAAAGGGGATAAACTAAAAATATTTAAGAATAGAATGAATGAAGAAGGTACTTGGGACTTGGAAGATAATGCTAACACTATGTGGAACTCGATGGCTAATTATATGTGGAGAATCTCAAGGGAAGTCCTTGGAGAGTCAAAAAGAAAGGGACCCAACTCTAAGAAAACTTGGTGGTGGAGGGATGATGTTCAAGAGGTAGTAAAGATGAAAAAATAGTTCTTTAAAAAGTGCCAGAATGATAGAACTGAAGAAAATCTTAAAAACTACAAAGCCTATGATGAACTATACACTAGATGAGATAGTAAGAAGGGAGAGAAGACAATATACAAACTTGCTAAGATAAGAGAGATGAAAATAAGAGATTTTAATCAAATTAAGTGCATCAAAATTGAGTACTCTAAGGTATTGGTAAAGGATGAAGAGATTAAGGAGAGATGTAAGAATTATTTTGAGAAGTTGTCAAATGAGGAGCATCGAGAAAGGTTAAAAGGGGAGGAAGTAGTTAGTGTAGGGACATCTTTCGTGAATGATAGCACGTGGCCAAGGTGACGCCGAAGTGTCAGCTGAGGTGCCACGTGGCCTGGTCATGATGTCGAGGTGATCTCGGCTAGGCCGAGGTTATCTGTGGAGATGCCGGAATCTGAGATAAGCAGACAAGGGGCAAGATTCCTAGAATAGAGGAGGAGCTCAATCTGGATAAAGATAAAGCTCTTACGGTGTTTATCCCTATCTAGCTAAGAGTCCAGGATGAGTATTGAACCTGAGTCCACTGAAGTGAGGCTTCTACAGGGATTAGGTTAGTGCTAACTATAAAAGCAGGGCACCTCCGTGGGTGTTAGGAATAAGTGATATACTATGAGCAGTAAGTTCTTTCTTGTGACTTTAAGCACAATTTATTATCTTTGAGAGATATTGATTACTAACTTGATCGTCGAAGTGCCCCTGGGTGGACGAACCACTGCCGGATTCTTATCTTTCTATGACAGGTTGTTTGGGTTCAATCTATTATGTCAGTGCTCTCCAGTTGAGTTTTCCATTTGGTTGTGTGGTCAGAAATCAACACCTACAATTTGGCGCCGCCTGTGGGAACGTAAGAAGAATATATGGCCAATGACGGGTAGAAAGAAAAGATCGGGAATGACGTCCCATGTGGGAGTGGTAAACATGCCGATCCTAACATCGAGGAAGAAAACCATAATGAAGGAGTACGGGGATCAGAATCCCGGGGATAAGGACGTCGGCAAAGAAGGAGATGCCCCGAAGAAATCAGGCCGAGATGAGTACTACAACGAAAGCGACCTCCAGGTATGGAAAGATAGATGCCTGAAGAGGGACGATGAGATGAAGGAAATGGCCAACAAGTTGGTAGATCTACAATCGGTTGTCAAGTTCATGATGCAGAACAACGTCATACAACCACTGTTTTCGTTGCAGGACACGCCGATGCCAAGGGCCAAGACTGATGCTCAGAAAGGGGGGCAGAAAACAATCCCAGCAATCCCGCAGCATGGCAAGGAAAAGGAGCACTAACATCGGCCTTCACGGGAGGTCGGGCAAGGAGAGTCGGTCAGAGGTGACTCGCAAAGGACATCTCGTACCAAGAGAACATATGTCAAAGAACCTCAGAATATCTAGGGGAACGGCTTGTGTTTTGACACGGTGAATGAAGAGAAGTCCAAGAGGACACACAACGACATTGGGAGTAGTGCACCAAAAAGACTGAAATCTGTTGACAGTTGAGCTCCTGGTCGGACTAACAAGGATTTGAGGGACTACCTCCAAAGGAAGCGACAGAATGCCAAGGTCATATCCCCCGTCAAGCCAAGAACGCCGTTCTCAGTGGAGTTGGATAGGTTTGAGGCCCCAAAAAGGTTCCATATGCCGAGGTTCTAAATTTATGACGTTAAGTCCGATCCAAACTTTCATGTCAGCTTATATCTGAATTCAATGGCTTTGTATACCAGGAATGAATTGTTGCTGTGCAAGGTGTTCCCCTCATCCTTTGGGGAAATTGCATCGGATTGGTTTCACAAGTTGCTGAAAGGAACTGTGAAGAGTTGGGAAGGCTTGTATGAGATGTTTGTGGCCAAGTTTGTTACAAACAAGTTGCAGCCACTAAGGATATATAGACTCCCTGATGGCTTTGAAAATTAGCGACGGTGAAAGCCTCAGGGCTGACGCTAAAAGGTATTATAAGGTGTTCAACTGAATACCGGGATATAACTAGGAGTTAGCGGTCGTGTCTTTTAAGAATGGCCTAGAGGATGAATGCACGCTTCAGAAGTCGCTAGCAAAAACTCTACCAAAGAGTATAGAAGAGCTCATGGCACGAATCGAGAAATATACCAGAGCAGAAACGAAGGCGCCGAAGCAAGAGATGAGAAACGCCTCGCCGAAGCGAGGCTGAGGTAATACTAGTTTTAACAGGCAGGAAACAGGGCTAATGGCTGCACAGGCAGTCACCATTGTATTCTGGATCCCAGTTTATAAAGTTCTAGAAAGGATTAAGAACTAGCTGTATTATAGAGTGCCGGAGAAGATTCCTGGTGAGTTCATGAGAAGGAGCCTTGGGAAGCACTGTGCCTACCACAATGAGGATGGACACCTGATAGAGGGGAGTAGAGCCCTGAAGACACACTTAGAAGACCTGGTTAGACAGGGTCACTTGAGGGACCTAGTAGATGAGGCCAAAACGAGGGAAGAGCATGCAAGGCTTCCCCCGACACCAGCGACACCACCACCGCCACAACCACAGCAAGTAGAACCTCGGGTGATCAATGTGATTCACTCAAAGGTTAACGAGAATGATATGCGAGGAGAGACACAAAAGGTGAGACACTTATAGCATGTGTATCAGGTCCAGCAAAAGAGGCCTAGGACAACGAGTACCAGGGACTGATGGTGTCCTTTACTAAGTCAGACCTAGACATGGTGCAACATCCACACAATGATGCTCTGGTAGTGAACCTCAAAGTTAGAGAATACCAAGTAAGGCGCATTCTGATTGACCAAGGCAGCTCTTGTGACATCATGTATGTCAGATGTTACAAGGAGCTTGGCCTTCACCGAGATGATTTGGAACAGTCCAACAGCCTAATGGTCGGGTTCAATGGAACGCCGACATGGCCCTTGGAAGCAATAAATTTAGAGGTGCAGGCAAGCACCAGGAAGGTAAGCACAGAGTTTACAGTAACTGATAGCTCCTTTCCTTACAATGTGATCTTGGGAAGGGGGCTGTTCCCTCAACATTACACCAGTTGTTGCGATTTCCAACTAAATAGGGGATTGAGGACGTTAAAGGGATCAAGTGTAGGCAAAGAATTGCTCCATGGCAGCAATGAAATCCAACTGCAATGTGCGAGAGGAAAAAAAAGTGAAAGTCGAGGACGAGGACATAGAAGTCCTAGATGATGTCGGCAAAGAACCAGCTGAGAAGAGCAAGGAAGCCTTGAAGAAAATTCTGGTCCAAGAAGGAAATGAAGAGCGGTTCTTCCTTCTCGGCTCAAGCTTAGTCGAGGACGAGAAAAGAGAGTTAGAGGCTTTCTTACGGGACAACATAGAATTATTGGCCTAGACGCCATATGAGATGCCAGGCATTGATGCTGAGGTCACATGCTATGTGCTCAATGTAGACAGGTCGGCTAAACCTGTCATCCAACAAGCGAGGAGGCCGACATTAATGCATGTTGAGGCTGTTGAGGAGGAAATGAACAAATTGCTGGAAGCTAAAGCCATTCGCGAGGTGAACTACCCTATTTGGCTATCCAACATTGTGGTAGTAAAAAAAAAAGAATGACAAGTGGAGGATTTGTGTTGATTTCACCAGCCTGAATAAGGCTTGCCCCAAGGACAATTTTCTACTACCCAAGATTGATCAGTTAGTAGATGCCACTTCAAGGCATGGGAGGATAAGCTTTCTAGATGCTTACAGGGGATACCACAAGATAGCAATTTATCCCCCTGATGAGGATAAGACTGCATTTATTACCTCAAAAAGGGTGTACTGCTCCAGAGTGATACCTTTCGGGTTGAAAAATGCTGGAGCAACCTACTAGAGGTTAGTGACCAAGATGTTTAGACATCTGATTGACAAGACAGTAGAAGTGTACATTGATGACATGGTCGTGAAGACCAAAGAACCTAGGAATCATCTGGCCGACTTGAAGGCGGTTTTTGATATCCTAAAAACATATCAGCTCCTACTCAATGCTTTGAAATGTGCATTTGGAGTCGGGTCTAGTAAGTTCTTAGGGTACTTGGTCACCAGAAAAGGCATTCAGGCAAGCCCAGATCAAATCAAAGCCATTCTTGGCTTAAAGAGCTCGACGTCAACCAAGTAGATGCAAATTTTGACCGGTAATGCAGCAGCCTTAAACAGGTTCATTAGCAGAAGTTCAGATAAGTGTAAACCATTTTTTAGTTTGTTAAAGAAGGCTACAGATTTTTTGTGGACAGAAGAGTGCGAAGTTGCTTTGGCTGACTTGAAAAAGTACCTGACAACAGCTCTAGTTTTGTCAAATCCAATATCTGGACAAGAATTGTTCTTATACTTGGCAGTTTCAGAGCACGCAGTGTGTGCAGTGGTAATCAGAGAAGAAAATGGAGAACAAAGGGCAGTATACTACATGAGTAAAACCCTAGCAAGTGCAGAGACCAGGTACTTATCCTTGGAAAAGTTGACACTAGCCTTGGTCATGGTTTCGAAAAAACTGAATCACTACTTCAAAGACTGAGCATCCTTTGAAGTCCCTGTTGCAACAAGGAGATCTGACAGATAAGGTAGTTAGATGGGTAATAGTGTTGGGCCAATATGACTTGGGGTTTAGACCTAGGACAGTAATTAAGGGCCAAGTTCTGGCCGACTTTGTGGCCGAGTTCACCCCTGGTGCCATTCCACGTTGGACTCTAGTGAGCTGCAGCTTGGGATGCCCAGGTGAGCAAGAAGAAACCCAATTGGGGCCCAAGAACCCTACTCTAGCAAAACAGAAGAAAGAAGAGAAACCAAAGCCCTGCAACATTTACATCAGCGAGTCCTTCTGCCTGTTTGTTGATGGAAGCTCAAACCGTCAAGAAGCAGGTGCAAGAGTAGAGTAGGTGCAGGAGTAGTGTTGATATCGCCAGATGGGCGAATGATAGAGCAGTCTATTCGTTTGGGATTCAAGGCCTCAAACAATGAAGCAGAGCATGAGACACTGATTGCAAGGTTGAAGTAGGCAGCATCAATGTAGGCCAATGAGGTGGTAGCCTTCTGTTACTCCTAACTTATTGTGAATCAGGCAACAGGCGAGTATACAGCTTGAGATAAACGAATGATAGCCTATGTTAAAGAGGTTGTTAGATTGCTTTCTTTGTTCCAAGATTGCCGGCTATAGTAAGTTAGCCGAGATGACAACAGTCACGCTGACGCCTTGGCCAACCTGGCTAGTGCAATAAATTCGGGGGAGTCGAGGACAATCATGATTGATTACTTGACAGGACTAAGTATGGAAACTCTAATAATAGAATATGAGGCAATATGTGTGGAGATGGGTCCAAGTTGGATGGATGCAATAGTGATGTTCCTCAAGGATGGAAAGCTGCCAGACGACCGAAAAAAAGCACACAAGACCAGATTGAAGTCGGCCAGGTTCAGCCTAACAGCAGATGGCCATCTCTACAGGAAATCCTTCACTAGATCCCTTTTGAGACGTGTACATCCCTTCTAGGTTGAGGACTTTTTGTATGAGATTCGTGAAGGAGTCTGTGGAAACCATGCTGGAGGGCAGATCACTTGCTCATAGGGCCATCACTAAGGGGTACTGGTGACCCTTCATGCAGAAGGATGCTGAAGTCTATGTCAGAAATTAATAAAAGTGTCAAAGGTTTGCACCTTTGATACATCAACCAGCAACAGATTTGAACCTAGTATCCAACCTTGGCCATTTGCCCAGTGGGCCATGGATCTTGTTGGACAACCGCCCCAAGCAACTAGGCAAAGAAAGTTTTTACTAGTAGCAACTGACTACTTCATGAAGTGGGTAGGAGCTGAACCCCTTGCGAAGATTCGAGATATTGACGTGAAGAACTTCATATGGAAGAACATCATCACCAGGTTTTGGGATCCCAAGGGCAATAATAGCAGATAATGGTACACAGTTTGACAGTAAGCTAATCAAAAGCTTTTGTGCAAAGTACAAAATCAAGAACTACTACTCCACTCCAAGTTTCCCTCAGAACAATGGTCAAGCAGAAGCATCTAATAAGACTATCTTGGATGAGATCAAGAAGAGGCTGGAAGCAGCAAAAGGGGAGTGGGTGGAAGAGTTGCCCAATGTGCTCTGGGTGTATCGAACTACGCTGAGAAAATCAACTGGGGAGTCTCCTTTTGCCATGGCTTATGGCACTGAAGCAGTTATCCTACTAGAAGTCAACATCCCTGGAATCAGAATCCAAGGAGTGGAAGATGGGACTAATGAGGAACTCTTAGCCCGAGATCTGGATCTATTGGAAGAAAGAAGGGAGAGAGCAGTAATTCGGTTGGGGGCATATTAGTAGCAGCTTGCTAGGGCTTACAGCAAGAGGGTCAACCCAAGAGAGTTCAAAGTTGGGGATCCCGTCCTGAGGAAAGTTGTCAATAACAAGAAGGATCCTAGGGAGGGCAAGCTTGGCCCAAACTGAGAAGGGCCTTATAGAATCATCTCGGTTTCCGACAGTGGGGCATGTCAACTTGAAGACACTGATGGAAAAGAGTTGCCAAGACCCTAGAACACTTGCAATCTAAATTTTTTTTATCATTAGTTTTTTGTTTTTCGAAGTTTATGTCACAATTTTATTAGCCGAAGTAATAATAAAATGCTAGTTTGATTTTTATGAATTTGAAATTTGTGCGATAAGACTAACCAGTTTTATGATGATGTTCCCAAATAAAACATGATGAATTAACTTAGACTTATTATATGGCAGAGTTGAATTATACTTGCATATAATAGAGTTGAACTAAGTTGGTGATGTTTCTAAATGAAACATAGCGAATAACTTAGACTTATTATATGGCAGAGTTGAATTATATTTGCATATAATAGAGTTGAACTAAGTTGGCGATGTTTCCGAATCAAACATGACGAATAACTTAGACTTATTATGTGTCAGAATTGAATTATACTTGCATATAATAGAGTTGAACTAAGATGAATTAACCTTGACTTGCCATGTCGGCAAAGTTAAACTCAGAATGGAACTAAGCTCGCTTCAGTAGATTAACAGAGAAACCAAGGTTGAACACCTCAGCTAGTCTTTGTTTGAATCTGACTTCGGCGAAAGACCATAAACGCATCATGTGAACTTAAGTAGAACTTAGGCTTGCATTAGGGAGCAAGGAGCAGAGATGATAAATAAACTTGAGAGCTTGGGACTTGTTGAAATCTTTAGAAAAATTTACAGGTTGACAATTAGCCAAGGTAATGATGAAAGATGTATTCGAGGTGCATATTACCCGAGATGACTAACCAAGTTGTCAAGTTTGGAAAGGTTGGAAAGGTGAAGTCTTGATAGAAAACAGCAAGTGGAGGTGCAAAAGCAATACTTAACTGAATGAGTTTAAGAAATAGTACTTGTAAAAATATTTCAAAATATTTTTAAGTGTTATTTCAATTATTGGCCAAGACAAATATTCAAGGTTTATATCCGAGGTACTCTACCCCAAAGTGGTTACACAGTCTAGGTGTACTTTGAAGAAATGCAAAAATATTCTAAGTATGGAAACGTGCATAGAAGGAAAGCAGTAAGCATACATCAAGCAAAGCATTCAACACTTAGGAAAGATGGAAGAAGACATGCATGCATTCAAAGAGAACTTGTTCAATTACAAAGACAAAAGAAGGCACGTCGGCCAATGAAAACCAACATTATTCAAAACAAAACAGAAGATTACATTGTTCATAACAGTTCAAAGTAAAGTTCAAAGTAAAGAAAAAAAAATCCTAAGTGTTGGAGACATGGGCATTGATCTCAGAATGCTCAACCTCGGCTGTTGGTGTTGTGTCGACCTCAGTTGGCAATGTGGCTTCCTTTTCCGCCACTATCTCGGTATCAATTTCCAGCAAGGTCTAGTCCAAGCTCTTTTCGGCTGTCTGGACCTCGACCACCTAGACCTCGACCTCAGAAGTTGTTTGTTTGGGAGAGGCACCCTTGGACACCAAGTATTCCTCCTTATCATGAATCAAATTCAAGACTTGATCATTCAATGTTGGAGAGTTGGCCCTAATAGCGACCTCCTCCTCTTCTTCGGCATCCTCTGCGTCGGTTTCCTCCTTGTCGGCCTCACCGTCTGACTTTTTGGAAGTCGAAGGGAAAGGCACTTGGAGTTTGCTGATATCTTAGAGGTCAGAGTCCATGGGTTTTACCATTTCATAAGTGTAATGTAGTGATGGATTGTATTACTTCATTTGTTGTTTGGCTGAGTGCTATTTTTTTTGTAAAGAGTAGTGTCCTCTTTTTTATTGTAAGCCTTAGGGCATTTCTTTTATTTGTATGTAAATGTCATTGTTGTATAACGAGTGGGAATATGTATATTTAATTATTCATCATTTCATCCAAGGATGAAATGTTATTTGTAAATGGACTTAATTAATGAATATTGGTAAGGTTATCTGAGTAATAAAATATGGGGCGTTACAGTTCACATGGTTCACAAAAGACTTCCGGGAACCTCCTCAGGAGGTGCACTAGTTGGTTGACACGAACAGATCCAGACTGGAAGTCTCAAGCTTGGTCACATGCCTGATCACCTATATACATAATATAAGTAATGAGTTAGAGCCTAGTGAATAACAACATAGTAAAGATTTATGAATGATGTCCATATCAGAGTCAGAAATCAGAATTCAGATCAGAAATAGATTCATATACGTATTTAGATTTGTAAACAATCATATGTGGTACATCTATTAGTGCTAACAGATCAGACTGGTCATAAAGAGCCATATACAAAACAGATGGTCATTAAGACCCATATTCATATCAAACAGATGATTGTGCACAATCGTAACAAATAACCATATATGTTTCACAGATAGTTCCATGAATGGAACCCACAGAGATCTCTAGTACTAGGTAACAGATAACAGATAATAGATTCACATGATGCTAAGGATGCCATGATATATTTCAGAAAATTGGACAATTATTCATATATATAGAAAATATCATTTCAGAAAACAAAGCTTATTATATCTATCAAAAATTACTTATAATTGAACATATCTTTACAAAATTGTTACTCACAGATAGCTCCAGAAGCAGAACAGACAAATCAGACAAACGGTAGCGTATGATCTACACAAACACATGACAGATATATATATTGAAACACACACTCTGCAAACACTTGTCTTATTACATTCTTCCTAGTGTTTCTAACCCTTATCTTCATTATTGTAGCTTAAACCATGGCTTAAGAATGCTTAATATGGAATGAGGATGCAATTATGCACTTAGGAACACTTTGCAAAATTTCAGAAAACAGGGCAATTCGCGCAATCGCAACTTTGTTTGCTCGAGCGCTCTATAAAGTCTGCAAAAGTACCAGGAGCTCGAATTTCACGCTTGAGCCAACTTCTTGGTTACTCGAGCCAAGACTGAAAATAAGGGTGGTCGCTCGAGCGATCTTTTGGTCGCTCGAGCCAACTATCAATCTCTGCAAAACTTCTGAGAGCTCGCAAAGTATGCTTGAGTGAAAGAACCATCGCTCGAGTGAACCCTGCGAAATCTAGAATTTCTAGATTGCTCAACAAGGTTGAAAACTCAATTCCAAAGCTTCAATCTTGTTCATTTGGGCCAAAAACTTTAGAAAATACTTGGAAACTTGTAGTAAAACATGAAATGAAGGTTAATTCGTAAAATCAGGACCCAAACACAAATCAATTCTTCAAATTTATATTTGAAATTTTATGTTCATAACATGCATGCAATGACTTAGATTCAAATACAAAATGAATACATGAAATGTTTTCATGGAAAATCATGGTGAGCTCTCAAGACATAGCAAAGATATGCACTTGCATGTAAAAATTTGTTGGAATAAAACTCAAATCCACGAATTATACATGCAAGCATGGAATGATCTCAAATTCCATAATCTAAGCTTAATTCTCATGTTTAATCACTTAAACCTCTTGAATTCATACACTAATGTCTTGAATGCAAAGTGTTAAGAGCATGATTCTCACCTAGAGTCCTTAATTCCCTTGAATTCTAGCAATCCTTGTTTGAATTCTTCAATTCTCTCTAATTTCTAGGTTTGAGCTCAATTCTTCTTTACTCTCTCTCTCTCTCTCTCTCTCTCTCTCACACACACACACACACACACACACACACACACACACACATTTTTCGGCTCAAAGAATGAAGTTTAGAGTGTATATAGAATGTTCTTGATGCAACATTGGCCTTATATATGCTTATTTAGCACTCACTAATTAAGAGTGATTAAAACCAATCAATCTAGCTTAATTTAATCAATTTATTTTAATTATTTAGTTCTGAATTGAAATCTAATTAAATTTGCCATAGGGTTCTAAAAATTCCAAATAACACATAAACATAGTCAATTTCGTATTTAGATGTCGATAAGGCCTTCAATTAACAGAACAAAGCAGAATTCTGAATAGATATTTATAGCTAACAGATAGGAATGCAAAATACATATAAAATGCACAATTAACACATAATCTCATTCCTAAAAATTAATTAACATTCTTAATTACGAATTAACGACTAATTATGGATCGGGATTGTTACAAAAAAGCCCCTAGTCAATCATTCAATCAATTCAACGAATACATAGCAACTATATCTCAAGACTCAATGCCTTTTTAACTTTTGATTACTAGTTGCTTCATTAGTTTACTATATTTTCCATTTCCATTTCTAAAATTAGCTTAGTTTTCACCAAATTATTGTACTTCAATCTGTTTGAATACAATACAATTCTTATTTTCCATACTTGCCATGTGCTCTTTAAACCTCAAACGCTTAGGAGATTTGAAATTCTCTTAATTGAGGAAATAAAAGAATCAGAAGGTTTTTCATCCTTAGACCTCACCTTAGTTCATGTACAACATTTCAAAATGATATTCTAAACAACACTTCAATTGTTAATTGATCTTCACAAGTACAATATAAAGAAAAATTCACCACATCTCTTTATCTGCCTCTTTCTTTTCACTAGTCAACACTTCTTATCAACAATATCCCTCAATTGCCACCACTATCAGCTAAATCTTTCACCAAGAACTCGTAACCAACAAAATCACATCATTGGCATCTTACCACCATCATTGTCCCTCACATACCACTAACATTGCAAAACCAAAACCTATTGGATGTCACCAAAATATGAAAAGAGACCATCGATGACGGTATTGCCTGAGCCCTTGGATTATAGAGAAATATTATCAGAGAGGCTAAAATTTGAACGGTTAGTCATTGATGAAAAATGATGGGTAAAGAAAGGAGATAAGAAATTATTTTGAAAGCAATGTAAGTGGTGGATGTGGATTTTTGTTTTGGTATCACATGATTAGTGTAGTTATTTGTGGGTTTTAGATGGATCGTGGAAAGTGGTTTTGATTGGTACAATCAGTAATGGATTTCGGAAGTATTACAAAGTTATAGGCAATTGATACTATAAGGTGGTTGGCAAAGAAAGGTATAGTTGAAAGTAGTAGCGATACTTTTTATTTATTTTCTCTTATATATATATATATATTGTTCGCTGTATAAATTATATAAGCTAATCACAATTCAATACGTGGTATGAGAAGGGCAATTTGGGAAGGTAATATAAATTGCCAACCATAGTCAGACACGTGTTAACCCATGCTGGTAATAATAGGTCTGCGTAGCACTGGAATGATCAAGGGATATAAGGTGACATGGCCTAATGGTTACTCACAAGGTTCAAATTCAAAATTAGGAGAGAAGCTTAACTGCAAATATGGCGTAGTGGAGCTGACTGTGAGAGAGCATTGTAGACGTCCCCGAACGCCCCAGAAGGATGACTCTCGTTCTGTTCGTTTATGGGTCTACTACAATTCGGACTCAATTTGTCACGGTTCTTAATCTGAACCAAAGAGTCCAAATCCGGCAAATCGTTTTAAGAAAACAAATTTTGAAAGAAGTGCCGATCATGGACTGCTTTGCCAGATACAGAGTCGCCACCTAAATATTTTTTATGGGGGAATTTAGGAAACCCTGACTCGGTGCCAAAGGCTACGTGTTCGTCATCACCAAAGTTGCTTCGGCTCGGGAGCTTGGGTACGATTGGGGAAGGTAAGCTATGAGCACCCCCTCTCGCCCGATCAAAGATCGGCCTCTACTAACTGTGATATTTTGTTTTGAAAACATTATATGCTCTTATTCCGGTTATTAGCCTAGAATTACTATGTTATGCACGCAGCAAACAAGTATAGACCAAATTGCCTAAATTGGAACAAAACATTTCATGTTTGTTTTGAAAATGGTTTGCTACTCATAAGTAGGCTAAAATGCAAGTTTTTGCCACTTTCAAGTGGGCTTTAGAAAAGATGGTTTTGCTACTATCTGGTGGGCTTAAAACTCACAGCTTTAATGCATTGTTCCAATTTAAACAACTCAACGTCCACCCACAGGCATTCAAGCAGTTATATCACATAAGCAGCTAGCCTCATGGTAATCATGCTAGGATGTTAACATTCACACACATGCGAGATGTTAAAGCATAAATGCTCACCTAGTACTCCAAGCCAAAACAGAAACTAGTTAGTAATCATATGCATGATCCTAGTTCATGTTTAAAATGGCTAATGCAACACATGCAAAGATACAACTATAGCAGGCTCGGCTACTCTAAAGATGGCATGTGAAATGCTACAACTAACAAGTATTCAACTCGGAATTGAAATACAATGCAGTTAGTATGATGCGCCGAGCCCGGTGCATGCAAGACAGATGAATGAGTGCAAACATGCTATCATACTGTATGCTAATTGAAATATGCCCTATTCTAACCATCATAAGCAGGTAAATAAAAGGGAAGAAAGACGTGGGGTTGGAAGACATACACACTCACGCACACTTATTACACATTTGCCCTTGCTCGGAGGGTCCGGATAAATATTACAATCCGAATAAATAAATCAACTACCCTAGCTAATTAATTATTACAAAATTTCTAACTCAATTAACAAATTGAATATTCAAATAAATAGAAAGAAGGGGCCGCAGCCCTGCCTCGGAATGCGCGAATGATGCATGCTCGAATCCGTCTCGCCCGGAAAACCCGTACCATGCCACTGCTGCCTCTGTTTACACTGCCCTGCTTCTCTGAAGACTGCAAAAGTCTTGGGACATGCTCTATGGATGTTGAGGAATGCCACCGGCCAAGCACAAATACCACTGGCCAAAGAGAGGAACCACCGGCCACCTTTTTTTGCTAACGGCCAAAATTAATGGCCGGCCGGCACTGAATTTAGCCGACCGGCCAAAACTCCCTGCAGAAACTGGTTTTTGACAAAGAACAAAGACGAGCAGTGTATGGCATGGAATTTCAAGCAAATGTAAGCATGGCCACACTCCTTGTCATGCAATGGACTCAAGGAAGCATGGCCCTCGATCCTCGGGCCATCAATTGTGCGTTTTGATGCATGAAGGTTGCAATTCAATGAAAATGCATGCAACACACAAATGAATACTAAGACCCCATCATGTCAAAGTCAAGGGCCTCGGCGACCGAGAGTTGAGACGTGCTACATCAGTTGTAGTATGAACACTTCTCACCCCTCAAGTTTGGCTTGACACCCCAAGCTAAACAATGTAATGTAAGTATATAAGCATGGCTCAAACATGCAAATGAAACTAAGGCACAAAGCACGTCAAATATGCAGTAAGTATGTGAGATGGCTCAACATTAAACTAACATGCAAGTAAGATACAATGCAAACATGGTTCTAATGTAATGCAACATGCTCATGCAAAGGTGGATGTAGACCACAAAGAGGGAGACCTCAGCCCATCCCAAAACAGTGGCTAAAGATGCCAAAATAAAGGTACCAATCATAGAAGACAAACATGCCAATCAATGAGCCCAAGACCAAGGTATAAAAGCCAACTCAAGCATGCCTAAAGGAAGACAAACATGGACATTTAGACCAACAAAATCAGTGCTATGGCATGTGAGAATAAGCCCCTAAAACGTACACATGGCATCCCAAATGACCCAAACACATAGGCATACACAATGTACATTTCAAGGCATGAAATCACAACACTTCAAAGCATTGGAAGAGACACAAAGGACAATGTAAGACCACATTATGTGGACTGAAATATGATCTCAACTGATGCCAAATGATGATAATAGGCTAAGCTAGGCATGTTAGTGATCCATACACTCAAGGCTCACAATCCAAAATGCAAAGCAACTATATCAAACATGCTAAACAAGACCAAATCAGTGGCCAACAGACCTTATGCATGACAAAATATGGCCAAGAACTTCACAAAGTAAAGTCAGAATATGAGAGCATAGTGATCAAAAGTCATGACACATTTCTAGGCAAAATGAAGGAATACAAAGCAAGTACAAAATACATGTTAAGGGTCAACAAACCCACATGGAACAGAGATATAATATAACCCAAAATACCCAAAAAGCCTCTGAAATGGAGTCATAAACAACTAAGCATGTATGCTACCATATGAGCCAAGAATATACAAAAATGAAACACAAAGGGGAAAGGGGTGTCCCTCCCTTATTCAAAACCTCAAACCTCCTTCCTCACCACTGAAAATCCACTGGATTTCATTGGTGAGAAGGCTAACACACAAAGTTGACCAAAGCTTAACAAAAGAGTACCAAAAGAAGCCAAAATGAAGCCAAGAGGGGGAGGTCGACCCCAAATGCCAAAACAACCTTAATGAAAGATCTCAAGCATGCAAAAATAAGACTTTTTCTAGTTATACACAAAGCTCAAATAAACATGCAAGACAAGTAAAAAATTGTTGCAAAATTGGGGAATCTAAAGTAAAGAGATTACCCTTGGAGAGCCCTTGATGAACAGTCAACGCAGTCCTCTTCTTTTGATCAAAACCAGTCCAAAAACTCAAGAATAAACCCTCTAAGCCCCTCAAGGTCGAACTAAGGTGTGATGGTGTGTGTCTTAGTTCAAAACTAAGGCCAAAACACACTTTTAGGCTCCTAAACACACACTAAGGATGAGAGAGAAGGAGATATAGGGAGAGAGGATGATATATCATATATATATATATATATGTATTCTAGGTCTGGAGTTGTTCAACCCTTGACAGTGGAGGAGGAGAGGGCCTTATATAGGCAATACAAAACTTGAAGCTTCTCCAAGAAGCCAAACAAAAAAAGGGTCAAAGGGGGCAAAGGGGAGGAGGCTTCCTGAGGAAGCTTTAACAGCTGGGAAGCTTCTTGAGGAAGCTTTGACAAAGGGTCAAGCTTCCTCAAGAAGCTTTGACCAAAAGGGTGCAAAAGGTGCATAACAACCACACTATGCACGGGGAAGAGTGTTGGTGCATTTCAGCTGGCACAGCTGGCATGCACCATGGCTGAAGGGTGCAAAAGGTGCATACCAGCTAGCAAAAGAGGTCACCGGCAAAACAAAGTACCGGCCGGCCACATAAAGTGCTGACCGGCCATTAGTATCAAGAAACCATGGCTGGTGGCAACAATGAATGGCCGGTGATGAACAGGGGTGGCCGGTGGGGTGTGGGGATGGCCAACAAGCCATTCCCTGTCCCTCAAAGCAAAAGCACAAGCATTTAGTGCAAAACCAAACACAAAACAAACGAGTTGAGAGATCCTGAGGCAAGGCGTGCAGCCGAGGCCTCCGGGAACTCA
The DNA here is from genome assembly GCA_025200525.1 of Camellia lanceoleosa. Lineage (NCBI taxonomy): Eukaryota > Viridiplantae > Streptophyta > Magnoliopsida > Ericales > Theaceae > Camellia > Camellia lanceoleosa. The sequence goes on from CM045767.1 coordinate 50,231,681, forward strand.
AAACGAACACGAACATGGATGATCATCGAGTGTTCAAACGGTGACGTCCAAGTCTTGAGGACGGTGAAAAATGGAGTGTCTACAGTTGCCCCTCTTTGACAGAACTCGAAAGTCATAACAATGACGGGAGTGACTGTCAAAGCCTAGAGACGACCCATTTTTGACAAGGCCGAAGACTTAGACAAAGCATGCAAGACAAACAAGATATGCGCCCGAAGGCAGGGGCAAAATGCAAGACAATGCAGAAAGCCAAACATAACTTATGATTATGCAAAGAAAACTGTAACGAAGCATGACATGCGACAGTTCTAAGCTAGCATACACCAAACTACACTACAATGCAGAAAGGGTGTAAGAGAATTATGCAATTCTCAATACGTCTCACGCGGAGGATACAATACCTGTGCGATTAAATGCTCGTTGCACCAAATTTCAAATGAACCGTACATACAATATCGTGCCTGAAAAGAAAGCAAACTTAACAAGTACGATGCCGTTAGCAACATGCATGACAATGCAATTGAAAGTTCGTGACAACGCAAAGCAAGTAGGAAGCATAACAATGCTGTGAAGGCGCCAATCCATGTAAGTAAAGAACATGCGACAACGTGCACAATGTGTGTGAAGGAATTGGAGTACATGTAAGTAAAGCGATGCACGTATGCACGCAATGTGTATAAAAGGAATTTGAACACACATATAAGTAAAGCTATGCACGCATGCACGCAATGTGTATAAAAGGAATTTGAACACATATAAGTAAAGCAATGCACGCATGCACGCAATGTGTATAAAAAGAAATTGAATACATATAAATAAAGCTATGCACGCATGCACGCAATGTGTATAAAAAAGAAATTGAACACACATATAAGTAAAGCTATGCACGCATGCACGCAATGTGCATAAAAAGAAATTAAACACATATAAGTAAAGCTATGCACCCATGCACGCAATGTGTATAAAAAGAAATTGAACACATATAAGTAAAGCTATGTACGCATGCGCGCAATGTGTATAAAAAGAAATCGAACACATATAAGTAAAGCTATGTACGCATGCGCGCAATGTGTATAAAAAGAAATCGAACACATATAAGTAAAGCTATGCACGCATGCACGCAATGTGCATAAAAAGAAATTGAACACATATAAGTAAATCTATGCACGCATGCACGCAATGTGTATAAAAAGAAATTGAACACATATAAGTAAAGCTATGCACGCATGCACGCAATGTGTATAAAAGGCATTATGGTAAAGACAAGTCATTCATGATATTGAAATGCAAAGTACTGCAATGCAGCATAATTGGAGTGATTCGTGGAGTTCACATGATACAAAAGGATACAAGAGGGGGGGATTCCTCATAAGTATGGAGCATCGCTCATAGCAGACACAACTTGAGGTCAACTCGGAGGTCTATGAATGTTCTGAAGGTGTACTTCCTTGCACTGCCTCAAGAAATGAAGGTGCCAAGCCATACAATTGATCAAACAGGAGTACGAGAGATGCATTGACCACAGGGGAGGGGCTACCGGTATCAACCCTGATACTTTACTGCCTTGCTCTTTCTTTTTCGCTTTACTTTCCCTTTTTACTAGTAGTTTAAGCACATTGCATTGCCTCAGGCAGGTTTTAATGTGTATGTGAAACTGCTATTTTGTTCAAAATGTGTTGCATTTGTACATCCTATGCATTGCATCGCATGGCATCACATAACAATGTGAATGAAATTCGTTTGAAAATAGAGCATTCGCATCGTAATAATCAGGTAGTGAACCAAATTACAACTCGATAAGCAAAACAGAGAGACTCGATATAACCAACCAAGCTTGAGTACAACTCGATAAGCAAATTAGAGACTTGAAGAGAGTGACATACAACTCAATAAGCAAATGTACAACAACTCGATAAGCAAATAGGCGTGACTCCGCAAGAATCGATCACCGGAGGGCATTGGAAGTGGTGGAATTCCCCAAGCCTCAGCATAAACAGCTCAGAGAACAAGAAGGGAGACCACCAGCTTGAGATAGAGGCCGTCGGCCGTGAGAAATGGCCATCGGCCAGAAGCTTTGATTCATCGGCCAAAAGTGGTGGCCGGTCGGCACTATATTTGGCCAACCGGCCATTAATTGTCAAAACCAGCAGAATACTGACATCTGTCCTCCACTCAACCTTATCTCCTACAAAAAGGCCTCAGCTTCGTGGTTTTTCTCAATTTAACACTGATTTGTCCCAAATGGAAGCGTTTCTTGCCCAAAATCTCACAACTTGGATTAACAACTTGGATGGCTCGGAAAAGTTGAATTTCTGGGGCTTCGGCATAAATGTACTATTCACCTTGAGTCGTACCTCCTGCACTTTCCGTTTCTCCACGCCGCGGCAAGCTTTTGGAATATGATGACACATGTTTTTAGCTTCGGTAGGCAAGAGGTATGTCCTACCTTTGAAGATTTTCAAGCTTTAATGGAGTCCGAGCGCAATGAAGAGATCCTGCCCCAACTCCGTTTTAGCCATGCCCAAGCCTTATGACAAATGTGCGGGCTCTCAATACCTGACGCCGATTCCGACGAATCTTTGGATATTCCGAGTTTGATTTGCCGTTTTTCTGATACTGGTGACTGCGGCGACCGTCATTGGCAATGTTTTCGGCGACATGCACTTTGTTTGTGCATGCTATCTCATTTCTTACTTGCCTCGGGTTCTGGAGGATCTAGTGTCCGATTGATTGAAGTCGCCCAAGGTTTGAAGGAAAGTAAGAGTTGCATCGCCATGACTTTGGCTGAGACGTTGATGGGCTTGAATGCTTTCTATTGTCGCAAAACAACAAAATTTGCGGGGAGTCTACTACTATTGCAGGTAAAGTTTCCCACCCAATCTCTCATATGTATTGCTCACATCATTCGGCCCTCAAGCTCGGTTTTTCTCACAAAACCCTTTTCTTACTTTTCTCTCATCGTACACCTCTCTATTCTTTATTCTCTCATTTTCATCCTTTCCCAGGTGTGGTTGATGGACAAATTGCAGTTTATGGACTCTTGTTCAGCTTACTCAGCCCGCGGTTACTTCTTCAGGCAACGCTTAGTCGATGCCCTTGATGAGGGTTGGTGGTTTGACTGGATGTGTAGTTTGTCTGCGGATCGCATTGCTTGGCGATGTCTTTGGCTCAATCTACCGGCAATGGGCTATAGCATGGCCCGCCAACTTGGGATTCAGTTGATTGGCTTGACTCACTGTGTCTTTTATTTTCCATTTCGGGTCCGGCATCAGTTCGGTCATGACCAGACTTGTCCCCCATAGGAGGTAGAATATCCAGCTGCATTCCCGATCCGAGGCACAGCCTGTCTTGCGATGCAACAAAGATGGAGAACTAGAGAGCTCCTGGCCCCCGCTCCCACTTTCAGTTGCACTTTGTCTGATGAGTGCTTGGATTGGCTTAATGAAGAGGCACAGGTCGGGCCCAGCTTGGCATCAGAGGCTTCGACCAGCTCTGGGAGGGGGCGCAGGAACTCCTGACTTATTTATGCCCCGGATTTATTGCTTTATTAGTACTTTCAAGTTTTCCTTATGAATGTAATAAAAAAGCAACTTCAATTTGTATGCAAGAGCAGGAGAACTCTGTATTAAAATCAATGAAATTGAAGGTTGTGGTACTGAAAATTTCCCATTTTGGTCTAGAAACGGTCTTAGTTGTAAAAAGATTACTTTGAACAAAGTCAATTTTTATTAAAACTTTTCAAAACTATTTTCGGTATAGATTAGAACTGGACACGCCTGAGATCTGTCACTGAGATGCACAACCTCGGATCCTAGCAATTGGAAAGTTGCCCCTAGTCTGAATAGCACCACAGCACTGCATGGCAACGAAAAGTTGCCCCTAGTCCGAAAAGCACTGCACCAGAGATCACGATGAATGCTGATAGACAAAGATGACTGAGATGATCAAATGGACAAAGTTGATCGGGGAAAAGTTTGTGGCTAAACCCCAAGATGAAGTTGCCTACGTATCCCGAAGACGGGAATCAAGCCTTACGTAGTTCAGGCTTAGGTTCACTCGAGTATTTTCACTCTCCTTTTACGCTCTAACTTTTGCCAAGGCCGCCCTTTGCGGGTTTTCAACCTTGCGAGCTCAGTTTTTATAATTTCAAATTTTTTGTGCTCTAAGTTTTGCCCAGGTCGCCCTTTCGAGTTTTCGGCCTAACGAGCCTCTCAAGGGTAATATTTTCTTCAACTTGTCCATATTGATCGGTTGCGAGAACTCTAGGCCATCTAGATCCATCAGAACCACAGCTCCACCTAACCAGATAGACTTAATGATGTAGGGACCAGTCCAATTGGGTCTGAACTTGCCCCTTGGGTCTTGGATGGGAGCTCGGTTGTCCTTGAGTACCAAATCTCCTTCCTTTAGATTCCTGGACTTAACTTTCTTGTTGAAAGCCCGGGTAATTCTACGTTGATAACCTTGAACATGGTACAGTGCTTTCAGCCTTCTCTCATCAAAGAGCATGAGTTCCTCAAACCTGCTCTGCTGCCAATCTACTTCGGTTATTTGATGCTCAGCCAGTACTCGCAATGACGAAACCTCAATCTTGATAGGTAGAACGGCCTCCATCCCATAAACTAATGAATACGGAGTCGCCCCAGTAGAAGCTCTGATTGAAGTCCGGTAGCCCCACAAGCAAACGGTAGCTTATCTGGCCAATCCCAGTAGGTCTCCACCATCTTCTGCAGTATGTGTTTGATGTTCTTGTTGGCGGCCTCAACTGCTCCATTAGTTTGCGGTCGATAAGTAGATGACTTATGAAAAGCCACGTTGTATTTTTCCAACAAATCAATTACTTCCTTCTTGAAGTGGGAACCATTATCTGAAATTATCTCGTTTGGGACTCTGTAGCGACAGATGATGTTGTTTCTGATAAACTTCGCAACATGTGAAGCCTTCAACACCGCATAAGATTGGGCCTCGACCCACTTTGTGAAATAATCTATTGTGACCAGGATGAACTCATGCCCATTTAACCCCTTCGGAGTGACAGCCTCGATCACATCAATTCCCTAGACTAAAAACGGCCATGGCGAAGTCATATTGTACAGCTTCGACGGCGGAATGTTCATGCGATTTGCATGAATTTGACATTTGTGGCATCGCCGAACAAAGCCAATACAATCCTCCTCCATGGTGGACCAATAGTAACCTTTCCTGAAGATCTTTCGAGCCAACATTACTCCATTCATATGCGCGCCACATTCTCCCCCATGGATGGCCTCCATGAGGCGTTTTGACTCTTCAGCCTCTACAGACAACTTGTGCACTCCCATATGACCTCTCTTATACAGCTTACCCCCGCAGATGATGAACTGAACAGCCATTCTTCTGATTGCCCTTTTATCTTTGGCATATGCCCCTGGTGGATACGTCTCTTTCTCCAAGAAGTTCCAAATGTCGTAATACCAGGGGTTGTCGTCCTGAGTTTCATCTATAGCAGCGATTGATTCATACGCTGGCATGAACTTCTGGTCAATGATGACTGGACGCATCCGGACTCCAAACGGGATGTCTATCATGGAAGATAGAGTTGCTAGTGAATCTGCGAACCTGTTGTTCTCTCTGGCTAGGTGAGCGAAGTTTAACTTTTCAAACCGAGGAATTAACAAATCCAAGGTTTGGTGGTACATTATCATCTTTTCTTCTTTGACTTTCCAATCTCCTTTTGCTTGAGACACAACAAGGTTCGAGTCCCCAATGACGTCCAACCGTTTTGCCCTTAGTTCTAGGGCTACTTCTAGACCGACAATGCATGCCTCATATTCTGCTTCGTTATTCGAGACTCTGAACCGGAGCTTAAATGCTAAAGGGATACGGGAATTGTCGGGTGCTATCAACAACACTCCTATCCCATGCCCGTACTGGTTTGATGCTCCGTTAAAGTACATCGTCCAAGTTTCGTCTTTGAGATACAAAATGGCTTCATTTGGGAATAGGTACTCAACTGCTTCATCCCCTTCAACCGGGTGGTCGGCAAGGAACTCTGCCACCGCTCTCCCCTTTACTGACTTATGTGTCACGTATTTCAGATCAAATTCGGAAAGCAACAGCAGCCAACGAGCTAGCCTACCCGTAAGTGCTGGTTTCTCGAAAAGATATTTGATGGGATCGAGCCGTGAAACCAACATTACAGAGTGAGCTAACAGGTAGTGCCGCAGCTTCCTGGTAGCCTATACCAAGGCTAAGCAAGCCTTCTCTAGCGGAGTATAGCGGGTCTCGTAATCCAGCATCTTCTTGCTCAGATAGTAAATGGCCCTCTCCACTTTGTCCTCTGACTCTTGCGCGAGCATGCAGCCCATTGTAGTCTCAGTTACCGAAAGGTACAATATCAACGGTCTCCCTGCTCAAGCGGTGACAACAGGCGGTGTTCTCAGAATATTCTTTGATCTGTTCAAAAGCTGCTTGACATCGGCCGTCCCATTGGAATCTCTTTCCTTTCTTTAGGAGACCAAAAAGTGGTTCACAAGTCAAGGTTAGTTTTGAGATAAACCGTCTTATGAATTGCACTTTACCTAGAAAGCCTCGCATCTCTTTTTCAGTCATCGGTGGTGGCATTCCTAAGATGGCCTTGATTTTGGAAGGGTCGACTTCGATGCCCCTTTGCGTAATCAGAAACCCTAGCATTTTTCCCCGCTGTAACACCGAATGTACATTTCTGTGGATTCAGCCGCAACCGGAATTCTCTGATCCTTTGAAAGAACTTTTGCAAGGCGGTGTAGTGGCCCTCTCTTTCTTTGGACTTGACAATCATGTCGTCCACATACACCTCAACCTCTTTGTGGATCATGTCGTGCAATATTGTGGTCGCAGCCCGTTGATAAGTAGCTCCAGCATTCTTCAACCCAAACGGCATTACTCTGTAGCAGTATGTCCCCCACGGGGTGGTGAATGCAGTCTTTTCCCGGTCTTCTGGTGCCATCACTATCTGATTGTACCCTGAGAAGCCATCCATGAATGAGAGCAAAGCATGCGCTGCTGTGAAGTCTACTAACTCGTCAATATGCGGTAAGGGAAAGTTGTCCTTCGGACTTGCTCTGTTCAAGTCCCTAAAATCCACGGACACCCGGATTCTGCCATCTTTCTTTGGCACTAGAACAATGTTGGCCAACCAAGTCGGGTATTCGGATACCAGCAGGAAGCCTGCATTGATTTGCTTGGTGACTTCTTCCTTAATCTTGATAGCCCAGTCAGGGCGGATTCTTCCGAGTTTCTGTTTGACAGGTAGGGCCTCGGGATCAAGAGGGATCCGGTGCTGTACAATCTCAGGATCAATCCCAGGCATGTCTTCGTAGGACCACGCGAAAACATCTTTGAAATCTTTTAATAAAGCGACTAAGCGCTCGCGTTCCTCCGAAGACAACGTGGACCCGATCTGGACCAGCCGCGGGTCCTTCTCAGTACCAATATTCACAGTAGTGATTTTATCAACTAAAGGTTTAACAAATCTTTCCTGCTCTTGATCAATTAATCGTTGCAAAACCGAAGAAATTTCTTCCTCGTCATTTTCGTCAAAATTTTGAAAGTCGTGATTTAAACAATAAATCAAATGCACAGAAAAGTACTTAGAAACCACATCCATATCATTCTCATTATGTACTTCCAAACCGTCCACTTCTTCTGTTACAACAGACTTGAAAGAGAAAAAAAAGACGACCTGGACAGGACTGTGGCATCCGGGTTATCACCCCCAGGAATACCGGACTCAGACTCAGTTGAGCTGGAACCTGATTCCGACTCACAAGACTTGGTGGAATTAGATTCCGGCTCACTACCTGTGTAACAACCCTCATACTGTTTACCGATTAATGACTGATTGATTACTGATTACTGCTAAACGGAGATCGAATATGAAAAGTAATTGAGTGACCATCGAATTTGGTATCGACTAAAATCTGAAACTGAATTGGTTGCCTGTATCTGTTTGAATTGCATTTTATCTGTTTGACTATTTGATTACCTGTTTATGTTGTTATGCTTAAACTAATTGAAGGCCATATCGGTGGCCGAATCTGAAATTGACTGATGTTTTATGATCATCATAATCTATGCGAATTTATGGTGTAATTACCTGAAAACTGATTAGGTATGATTAAAGTAGATTAAATGGTGTCAAATTCCATGAAATGGACTTATTTACTTAATTGCCATGTAGTGGCCCACTACCTCAAACCATTGTGAGCTTCATTACACCTTATACAAAACATTTCATCAGCTCATTTGTTGTCTCACCACCGAACTAGAGAGAGAGAAAGAGGGAGAGTTGGTTTGTTCTTGTGTCTTGCTTGTGAACTTGAGGAATGTAAGTGTAGATTGCTAAATTGAACTTCCACACTTGTAATTGAAGATCTAGGTAAGGAAATTCAACCTTCCATTGTTGTCCTTAGGTTGATTCTTACAAGGTTCATGCTTCAATGTAGAGCTAAGTCTTGATTTAGTTCAAACATGTTGAATTATAGCCTAATTCTTGCATGCATGGTTGTATTGTTGATTTATGAGTTGTTTTCATGGCAAATTGTTACATGCATGCTCATCATTATGTTTAAGTCCATGAATCTCTCATGTTTTGAAAAGAAAAAGCTCATTAGAGCATGTTTTGAGCATGAAAGTTGTTTAAGGTTCATGCATGCCATATTTGAAGATTGTTCATAGAAATTGGTTTGAAAATGAGTTTAATTGAAACACCCTTGGGCCTTGATTTTTCAAATTGACCTTTGAAACATGTTATTCTATGAGTTTGCAAATGTTTTCCAGAAAATTGGCCCAAGAGGATCGAATTTAGTGTATTTAAACTTGGTTTGGAACTTGGAGCTCAAATCTGGGAATTCCAGATTTTGGTTGTCCGCTCGAGCGGGGAAATCGAGCATCCAAGATTACCTTGTTCATCGATCCGCTCGGCGGAGGATTATGCCTTCAGCGGAGGATGGGTGACACGCCAGCGTCGGCGGGCGTCGAGCGTGAATTTCACCTATCCAGTACTTTTTGGTCCGCTCGAGCGGGGAATTTGACGCTCGAGCGGGTCCCTTTGTTTGCATATACGCTCGAGCGGGGGAAACCTGCGCTCGAGCGGGGCTCTATTTCACTGAAAATTCTGAAAAATGTTTTCTGAGTACATCTTTGCATTCTCATCCCATCCTAGGCATTCTTAGGCCTAGTTTAAGACATCTTAATGAGGGTATAGATGTAGAACACACCGAGGCAAATTAGGGATTAAATGATTATCTTTCCCAACTGTGAAGCTTAGTGTGTGTTCAATCTGTTAACTGTATAGGGTTGGCATTCCGAGGAGACGCTCTAGTTCATCAGAGCCCGTAACTCGTGAGTAACAATTGTGTAAAGATATGTTCAAATGATTATCTTGAATCTTGAATCAGGCTGTTCTTGAATCGATATTGTTTCTTGAATGAATGTATGTCCTATATTCTCGAATCGCATCTTGTGGCATCCTTAGCACCTATCCATCGCTTTATCTACAGAGATCTCTATCGGTTCCTCGTGGAACCACTACATTCTTGATTGATGGCCATCATTCTTGTTAGGTCTTTAAGACCCTCGCTTCTTCGCTTTGTTATGCTAATGGATGTACCACATATGACTGATTGACTGAAAAACTGAAATACTGATTTAATGAACTGTTTTCATTACTGTAAGGACATTCATTCTAAACCTCTTTATGCACTATGTTATTCACTGGGCTTTACCTCACTGCTTATATATATATGTAGGTGTACAGGCACCAGATCAAAGCTAGAGGCATCAGGGTTAACTCTAGTTTGTCACGCCAACCGATGTGCCTCACTGCGAGGTTCCGAGCCTACCAAGCTAAGGCTTAGGGGTGTTTTAGCAATTCCCCCTTCCGTACTGTTTTGTAATGTTGTATAGACTGTATGTTTGCACCGTACTTTGCAGTAATAGGGATTAGGTCCCTGTTTCACTGATCGATATTGTAACAAGCCCGCGGGGGACCTCGCTACAGTTCGGACTCCCTTTTTTTGTTTGTTGCGGTTCGTAATCTGAACCAAAGAGTCCAACTCTGGCAAATCGTTTGAGAAAACAGATTTTTGAAAAGTAGTGCCAAACATGGACTGCTTTGCCAGATACAGAGTCACCACCTAAATATTTTAAAATGGGAAATTTAGGAAACCCTGACTCGGTGCCGAAGGCCACGTGTCCGTCATCACCAAATGTCTTGGCTCGGGAGCTTGGGTACGATCGGGGAAGGTCAGCTATGAGCACCCCCTTTCACCCAGTCCGAAGACCGGCCTCTACTAATCGTGATATCCGTTTTGAAAACATTACATGCTCTTATTCCAGTTATTAACCTAGATTTACTATGTTATGCGCGCAGCAAACAAGTATAGACTAGATTGCCTAATTTGGAAATAAACATTGCATATCCGTTCGTTTTGAAAATGCTTTGGAATCTGCTACTCGCAAGTAGGCTAAAACACAGATTTCAATGAGTTTTCCCAACTCAAGCAATCCAACCTCCACCCACAGGCATTCAAACAGTTTATCTCACATAAGCATCTAGCCACATGGTAAGCATACTGTCATGGCAACATTCACACGCATGCAACATGCTAAAGCGTAAAATACTTACCTAGTACTCCAAGCCAAAACAGAAACCAGTTAGTAATCATATGCATGATCCTAGTTCATGTTAAGTGACTAATGCAACGCATGCAATGTGATTAGGATAGGCTCGGCTAACCCTAAAGATGGCATGTGAAATGCACTTTATTCGATGCACGTATTCAATTTGGAATTGAAAATACAATGCGGTTTGTATGATGTACCGAGCCCGATGCATGTCAACAAATGCATGGATGCACGCATGCATAGCATAAGGTATGCTAAAATAAACGTGCCCTAATCTACCATCATAAGCGGGTAAATAAAAGGGAGAAAGAAATGGGGGTTGGAAGACATACACACTACTCACCCACACTTATTACAGATTCGCCCTCGCTCGGAGGGACCAAAAGAATAATACAGATAATTAACTACGCAAGCTAATTAAATATTACAAATTAATTGAATTAACTGTTTAATTAATCTAAGAAAAACAGTAAACGCCTCGGGAGGAGAGCCAAATGCAGCACGCGCTCAGTTCCTGCTCAGAATCGCACTGCCATGCTTAGATTGCCTCTGTTTTCCCTGCTTTGCATCTCAGAAAACTGCCAAAGTCTTAGGAATACTTCCTTAGGTACTGAAGATCACTACCGGCTGCTCAAAACTTCCACCGGCAATGGATTGAGCTCATCGGCACTGAATTGATCCATCGGCTGCAAATTTACTGCCGGTCGGCAATAAACACTGCCGGCCGGCACTGAATGCCTGCAGAACCTACAACTCACAGCAGCAGAGGGCAAATACTGGCATGGCAATGTAATTCAAAGCATATATGCACTAAACACACTCCTTATCATACTAATGACTCAAAGGAACATGTGCCTCGATTCTCGAACCACCAATCACGCATTTCCATGCATGATGGCCCAAAGAACCAAGTGTGCAACTTTAATTTCAAATGCATGCAAACCAATCAAACAAAGTGAGGCCCAATTCCCATCACCAAGTCAAGGAACAAGGCATGCATGCCATATGTGTGCAATCCTAAGCATGTCAACTAGGGATGCAACATGAGCATGTAGACAAACAATGCAAGCATACAAGCAAACATGAGGTAGCATACAAGCAAGTGAATAATGGTCTTACTCATGACCTAGGCAACTCCAAGTAGGCCTAAAATCAGTAGCCATATGCTAAGACATGAGGGCCAAATACGTATACACACATGCACATGTTACAGCACCAACACTTAAGCATAATAAAGCAACTCTTAGACACTTTTAAGAGGCACAAGTATGGATCATTAGCATGCATATAAGGCTCTAAAAATCATGCAAAACATGATGCCAAATCATGCAACAAAGCAAGCTAAACATGCGCACATAGGTTCAACACTTCAAAGCAAGCCAATGAGGCATTGAACTACACTTATGCAAAACAAATATGGCATGCGTTGAACAACCCAAAACAGATTTTTAGCATGTAAAACTAAGCCCAAAAGACTACTTAGATGGCATCTAAGAGGCTTGAATCCAAAGGCATGCAACATGGCCAAAACATGGAGCATTCAACACATGCTTTTAAAGCATTAAAGGGGCAACTAAGGCAAGCATACAAGCACACCAAAGGGACTGAAATAGCATGTTAAATGTTTCCAAACCATCAAAAATAAAGCAAGAAAGACATGCTACACTCTCATGCTCTTAAGGCCAACAAGCCAAATGCAAAGGAGCTATGTTAAGCATGCTAAGATTGACCAAAACAACTTAGGACAGACCTAAAGCATGGCAAAATAAGCATACATGCTTCATGGATCTAGGCCTAAAGCATGCTCAAACTAGGGCTAACAACCTAGGCATGTTAAGGGACTAAAGAGGCATTACAAAGCAACCATGCAAAACATGCAAGGAGTACTAAAACCAACACTTAGCAATGTCATATTAGGGCATAATAAACATAAAATGCAGCCAAGACGTGCTCTTCAAACATTCAAAACTATGCTCCCTTAAGAGACCAAAACTTGCCCTTTTCAAGGACATCAAGGAGAGGGGGTGGCCCTCTCCTTCTTAGGACTTTAAGGCATCATCTACACCACTGAAATCCCTCAAGATTTCAGTGGTGAAGAGACCCAAACACCAAAATCCCGGAGCTCAACAAAATAGCACAAAAATGAGGCCTTTCAAGGCCTAAGAGGGGCCAAACTTTCCCAAAGCACAAAGCACCCTTAATAAACTATCAAGAGGACTAAAAAATAGAACTTTTATGTGTTGAACACCAAGCACAAAAAAATCTCTAAACTAGGTAAAAACAAGGTGCAAGAAAGGGGTAAAAATGGCTAGTTTCTTACCCTTGAAGCTTTTCTTCACAAAGGTTGATGTTGTTGCTTCCTTGAGCTCAAATCCAATCAAAAATATCAAGAACCAGCCTTTAGAACCTCAGTAACCAAAGGAAGGTGAAACACTAGGTGTTGATGAGCAATAGTAAGTCACAAACACCTAGTGCACAAATAAGAGGGAAGAAGAGAGATAGGATAGATACAAAACTTCTAACCTAAAACCAGAGCTTCCTCTCTGTCTTTTTCTCTCTAAAATGTCTAACCCTTCCAACCTTGAGCCAAGAGAAGAGAGTCTTCTCTTATAGGAATCAAAGCTTACAAGCTAAGTCAATCAAAGGCTCATCCCTCCATACACGTGTATGGAGGGGAAACAAGTACTACAAAGCTGTCTGAAAATATCTCGAAAAACAGCTGTAAAGTGATCGGCAGGGCAAAATGGTCATTTTGCCAAAAAGAGTGCCGACCGGCACAAAATAGTGCCGATGGCAACACCAAACAGCCGGTGGCCTCTAGCCACTGCCGGTGGTGTGTGGGGATGTCTCACAAGGCATCCTCTGCCTTCCAAGGCAGAACACAAGCGTTTGGTGCAAAACCAGACACAGAACGGTCAAGTTCGGAGGTCCAGAGGCAAGGCGCGTAGCCAAGGACTCCGGGAACTCCAAACGAACACGAATCATGGATTATCACCGAGTGTTCAAGCGGTGACGTCCAGGTCTTGAGGACGGTCAAAAATGGGGTGTCTACAGTTGCCCATCTTTGACAGAACTCGAAAGTCATAACAATGACGGGAGTGCATGTTAAAGCCCAGAGACGACCCATTTTTGACAAGGCCGAAGACTTGGACAAACATACAAAGCGCAAATGGTTGAACTCGCAAGCTGCCTACGTATCCCTTTAGGAATCAAAGCAACGTAGTTCAGGCACAGGCATACAAGCCGCAGATAAGGTATGCGCCCGTAGGCGGGGGCAAGATGCAACTAACGATGCAAAAGGCCGAGCATAACTTATGATCATGCAAAGAAAGCTGTAATGAAGCACACATGCGACAGTTATAAGCTAGCATACGCCAAACTACACTACAATGCAGAAAGGATGTAAGAGAATTATGCAATTCTCAAAACGTCTCACGCGGAGGATACAATACCTGCGCGGCTCGTCCGGTTCCACCGGCCTCAAATGAGCCGTACATACAATATCGTTCCTGCAAAGAAAGCAAACTTAGCAGGTGCAATATTGTTAGCAATATGCATGATAATGCGAAATGAATGTAAGATGATATGCAATATATATACAAAATGATGTATGAACAATGCAAATGATAATGCAATGCAATTGAAACTATGCAAACTACATGCAAAGCAGTTGAATCATGATTCAATCACGAGCGGTTCGAAACCACACAAATGTCAAGTAGATTGATGGAAGTAACCAGTCCGTCTACCATAGAACGATGTCTGAACTATGAGTGATGTAGACGGACACAAGGACAAGTATTAGGTGGATTGACATAAGTGGGGTGACGACTCGCTGAGGAAAGAACAATGATCCTAATGCTGGATGCAATAATTACACTACAATGTAATATCTACAATGGATATGGCGTGTAGCCAAACCGTATTTTGCCTAGGAAAGGCATGCACACATACAAACCATGTCTAACACAGAAAAGGTGCCGCAACCTCAAACCAAGTTCATCAAGGAGTAGGCGCGATACACATGCAGAACTAAGCTTTGACATGAAAAGTATGGACACATACCAGACCAAGCTCAACAAGGAAAGGTGCAAGCCATAGATGGAAGATGATGCAGTGGATGTATGCAACTGAAATGCACTATGCACTGGATGTTTTTTACAGAAAATGCATGACATATGCGCGATATTACAATGAGATGCATGACATATGCATGTTTTTTTGTTTTTGAAATGCATGACATATGCAGTATTTACAATGAGATGCGTGACATATGCATGTTTTTTTTTTTTGAAATGCATGACATATGCAGATGATGCGATGCCTATGATTGCAGTTTTCCCTATCTTACCAGGAGGGCGATACACTAGGTTGGTCCAGTATCCAGAATTGAGGCGTAAACACGCCGCCTCAACTTATGGGGCTTCCATACGGATTTCAAGCCAAGGGTACACCCCCTGGGTATTTAAACCAGACTTTAGTCTCGAAAATTCCGAACCTTTGCGTTCTAGGCATAAGCCGTTCGAACTCTAGTTTTCACCGTCCAAGTTGGTCTTCTAGGAACTTACCGCATACACAGGCAGGTGGCTTTACCAGACCACCGAAAGTCGTTCGGGCACGACAAACACCGAAGGAATTGCACCTTCAGAGGATTTAAGGTCTCCTAGACCGGGATGCAAAATGTATGCATGACAATGCATGTGTTTTTTTGTCTTTGAAATGCGCATGATGCATGATGTTTGAAATGCGTGCCAACGCACGGCCTTACGAATGCACGACAATGCATGAATTGTGTGTGCCGAAGCAACGAAGGTCTTGCACCTTCCGAGGATTTAAGGTCTCCTAGACCGTGCGTGTTTAAGGTCTCGCCAGACCCGGGGGGCAAAACAATGAGGTGCGCAAGATAGCGCGATGAAATGCAAAAATGAAATGCAAGATGAGGCACGCACACCTCACGGATGCAAAATGCAAAACGAAATGCAAATGAAATGCAAGATGAGGCACGCATACCTCATGGATGCAAAATGCAAATGAAATGCAAAGTGAGGCACGCATACCTCAAGGTGCAAAATGAAATGCAAAACGAAGCACACGTACCTCGAGATGCAATGAAATGCAAAATGGGGCACGCATACCTCATTGAATGGAAAATGGAATGCAAAACGAGGCACGCGTACCTCGAGATGCAATGAAATGCAAAATGAGATACGCATACCTCATTGAATGGAAAATGGAATGCAAAACGAGGCACGCGTACCTCGAGATGCAATGAAATGCAAAATGGGCGCCGTAAGCGGCGATCGCATAAATAAGCGCGAATGAAATGTAATGCACAAAAGCAGGCGATTGAAGGTCGCAAAATAAGCGCGATCGTTAGACAACGCGAGTGCACAAAAGTCGCGATGGAGGTGCGCAAGATAAGCGCGATGATGTGATGCACAAAGCGGTGCGATCGCTAAGCGGCGAATGATGTGAAATGCACTAGAGCGGTCGATCGCTAAACAAATACGAGTGATTTGAAATGCACTAGGCAGTGCGATACGCTAAACAGCGCGAGTGATTTCGAAATGCACTAAACAGTGCGATACGCTAAACAGCGCGAGTGATTTTGAAATGCACTAAACAGTGCGATACGCTAAACAGCGCGAGTGATTTTGAAATGCACTAAACAGTGCGATCAAGATACAACCACAAGATGCACAAGACAGTGCGGTGAGATACAAAGTGTAAGTGCACAAGACAGTGCGAGTGAGATACAATGCACAAGAAAGTGCGATAAAATGCATGTTCTATGCAAGTATGGAAGAGTGCATTTTCTATGCATGAGACAGGCATATTCTATGCAACATCGAAAGCAAAGGATATTCTATACGGAATCGAAAGCAAGCATATTCTATGCAGAAATCATAACGATGCGCAGCACGCATGCAACAACAGTGGATATGAAAGTTCATATTCTATGCAATAGAGGAGTATCAAACATATACTCTGGTGCCTCTGTTTTACCTCTCAAAGGGCTTTGCAACATGCTCAGCTCAAAAGGGAACACCCTGTTTATATCGGCAAGAGATAACATCTGCTGCTGCTTTAATTGCCGTTCTGACTTGAAGCAGGCTTACACTTGAGGTAGAGGCACACTCATACTTCGGTAGCATTGACAAGGCCTGAAGAGGTACATCCGAAGTACAATCACGGAATTTGCTGAAGGTGAAACACACTCAGATGCTTCAATTTTCCCTCTTTTGCTTTAGTTTTGCAGTCCGGAACCATATAGCTTCAGATAGGTCTTGGTTTTACTGTTCTCATATGACCTGGGTTGAACCCTGCGGTTTTATGAAAGAACAAATCCTGTTTTGCACAAATGTGGAGAATGGCACAACACTCTGAGCACAAAATGATTTTATTTCTGAATTTGAAATTGAGAGATGAGTTCTTGACCGGGTATTGAGCCTACGACTGAACGCGGCAAAACGACTCAACACGGAAAACAAAAAGGTAAACAACCTAAACACATCTATTGACATTCGAAACGACTCAAAACAAGGCTCGAGACAAACAAAACACAACGAAAGACTCAAATGCGCACAGGGAGCCTGTTTCACCGGGTATTATTCCCACCCTTTCTTATTTGTGATTCTCACATCACTTGGCACTCAATCTCTAGTTTTCTGAAAAAGCCATTTTCTCACTTTTTCTCTCAACGCACATCTCTCTATTCTTCAATCTCTCATTTTTTTATCCCTCTCCTGGATGGTTGATGGATAAACAGGAAGTTGTGGGCTCTTGCCCCTAGCATTCAGCTAGATTCTTTTTCTTCTGCGCACAACAGTGAACCTTCCCACAGAGGGGTTGCGATGCGGCTGGATGTGCAGCGGATCTACAGCTGACATCAATTAATGATGCTTTGCTGGGGAGTTTGGACGTGATTAGATCTGTCTAGATGAGGGAGTGGAATATCTGGCCCCATTCCAGTGCGTGCTTCGCACTTGGCTTGATACCTCGTTGTTTGGAGGATAAGAGAGCTTTCTGCCCTTTGTTGTTGACTTCAGTTGTGCCCTTTTCTGGCAGGTAGAGTGCCCTTCTTGGCGAGTATGTCGACAATGGGGAAAAGACAGGAAGCCTGACTCAACTATGCCCCTAATTCATTATTTTGACCATTTTTTTTTGTTTTGAGCTTTTGCTAAAGTAATTTTGACCGACATGAGAGTTTGATTAACATGCTTGTTCGATTTTTGATTTGAAATCATGCAAGTCAAGCTATGAGCACTGAAAATTTTCCTTTTCTAGGTCCATGAAAAGGGTCCAGTTTTGGAAAAGATGAAACAATTTTCGATAAAATTAGTCAACCTCAGTGAAAATTTTTAAAAACTATTTTTGCAAACGGCCAATGCTTAACAAGCATGGAACCTAACTCTTGAGACGCACAACCTCGAATCCATAACAATGGAAAATTGCCCCTTGTTCGAAGAGAGCTGCATGGCAACGGAAAGTTGCCCCTTGTTTGAAATGACACTGCGGCGTTTTGAATGGCAACGGAAAGTTGCCCCTTGTTTGGATGATGTCGTAGCACATTGTAGTCAGTCCTCTGAGCGATGAACATGACTAGACTCTCGGATACAGAGAAGGAAAAGATGATCAAAACCATCACATGGACACAGTCGAATTTGAATTGTTTTACAGCTGGACTTCAAAGTGAAGTTGCCTACGTATCCCAAACATGGGAATCAAGCCTTACGTAGTTCCGGGTTAAGGTACACTCGGGTATTTAACCTCTGATTTTTAGGCTCTAACTTTTGCCAAGGCGCCCGTCGCGGGTTTTCGACCTTGCGAGCTTTGTTCTTCTTTCTTTTCATTTTCATTTCTTTTCTTCTTCTTCTTTTTTTGCATTTTTTGTATCTTTGCATTTTTTCTTTTTTTTCTTTTTTCATTCTTTTCTTCGCTTTAACTTTTGCCTGGGTCGCCCTTCCGGGTTTTCGGCCTAGCGAGCCTCTCAAAGGGTAAAAGTGTAACAAGTCCATGCCAAATGGTTTTGAGATTGAAGCCCTCTGTATCTAGGAGAGTGGCTGTTGTATTGATTTGCAGAAAGACCCACCTTTGGCCCTTCGAGCACATCGGATATTTTTTTTGCCCTTAGTTCGAGGGGTGCTTCTGATCTAGCTTTGCAAGCTTCTTCTGATAAGGTCTAATCTTCTTGGTCTGACTTCGGTGCCTCTTGTTCGAGGGCTACTTCAAATCTGGCCACACAGGCCTCACATCATGATTGTCCTTTGAACGTCCTGAACCCAAGTTCAAGATTTGAAAGCAAAGGGGTTGAGTCTCGAGGCCAAGAGCGATCCTAAGCTGCACAATCTCAAGAGCGATTCCACACAGGTCTTCGCAGGATCGCGCAAAACATTTTTTGACAGTTTTTAAGAAAGCGACAAATCGCTCGCGCAGAAGATAGTGTGGAACCAATCTGGATCGAACCAGGATCCTTCTCAGTACTCACGCCGACAAGCATGATTTCATTCATTAAGGGCTTAGCACACCTTTCTTTCTCTCAAGTTGATCAATTTTTGCAAAACCCGAGGAATTCCTTCCTCTTTGTTTTTACCACAGTGTTCAAAAAGTTTTGAAAAACTTAGGTCATTACAATGACTTCAAGGCACAGAAAAGGCAGGGTTCCCAGTCAAATACTGCTATCTCATTTAGAATTTCTGGCACAACTGGCACACGGCAGAAGCAAACATAAGAGTGTAAAAATCACTGCTGTTCCATTCAAAATCTGTTGGCATAACTGACTCCCTGGCAGAAACAGACTCAAAACAAAATGAAAAGACAGACGCAAAACAAGCAAGTGATGTCCGAGGTAACTCCCCCGAAATCTCCCGACCTTTGTACAACAGGACTGACTCGATACAACAAGGCGGAAGCAGACTCAAAACAAAACTATAGAACTGACTTCAACACCCAAGTCAGAAACTACAAAACTAGCATTTGCAAATGCTCAAAACAGTGCGTGCCAAACGCCACATCTGGAGTAAATCGAGCGCCATCCGCAGATGGTTCATCTCCCGATCACATCACATTATCCCCCAAAGTTCACTGATCAAGTGCCGATAGACTTTGCTGAGTTGGTGCGACGATGACCTTATTGTCAATCAGATCTTGTATTTAAATGGCGAAAGCGGAAACAACTATCGGTGACATGGCCAACTTGTCGATGAAAGGCACGATGCTTGGCGGATCATGGAAGGAGGAAGTTTATCTGGCAATTACGGCTCGGGGTTTCAGTACCCTTTTATCGGGACCCTCAAGGTCAGCGATAGAGACATGTCTGATGGTGCGAACACCCTCTGGCCTCGAGGTGGGTATTTTGAGGTTTGTGGAGTTTTCTTTGGATGCACCGACAAAAGGGATTAGCGAGCATTGGGGTTTCTTGATCTCTTCCGAGAACGGGACTAGAGTTGAAAGGAACATTCCTGGTACAAAGGCGCTTCTCCCGGCTTGCCCCTTGATTCAAACTGCCCCCAACTTGATTGGCGAAAGTGTCATCCACAGCCTCTGCAACAACCGAAAAGACTTGCTCTTTGTTCAATCCTTCAGCTTTTAAAGCCTCGATATCCCACCGAAGGTGTTCACGGGGACCGATGCCTGCCCCTGCCTTGTTCTTTCCACTTGCTTCCACTTTGTCAAGGGATTGGCCTTCTTCCAATGCAACCCGTCCCAAGGTTGGGGAGCCTTTAGACATGAACTCCCTGGTACGTGATGTGGTTCATGATGGGGCCAAAACCCCAAAGGCCAGATCTGCCACAGTTCTCTGAAGATCTTCGATCATCCTCATCAGCTCAGAAGTAGTGGGTTCATGGGTTTGAGATGATTGGGGTTCAGATGCATCCATCATACATAAGTCCAGGCTCTCTGGAATGAACACCCATGAGCTTAGGCGGATAAATTTGGTGATGTATATGCTAGGGTCGTAAGGGACGGCCAATGTGTGGATTAGATTGAGATGTGGATGAGGTATTTGGTCATTGGGGTCTGAAGGTGGAGCTATCGTTTGGTTGTCAATGAGATTTTGGATCTCATAACGAAGGCGGTAGCAACGGTCGGTGCCATGACCGCGCTGCTGATGGTACACACAGTACTTAGAAGGGTTATGTCTGGCTGGGAGTGGGTCAGGAAGAGGTTGAGGATCGAGGGGTTTGAGATGCCCTCTTTCCATCAAGACTTTTAGTGCGCTAGTCAGGCTCATATAGAGAGGGGTGAAAGTTCTGCCCTGAGCTCGGGCTAGGCCGGCTGGTTCTAAGCTTGGCTTGGCAAAAGGGTCGGTTGTGGCAACTGTATTGATTTCGGTGGGTTTGGGAATAGTGTTATTACCAGCATTGGTATTCCCTGAAATCACCCTCCTTGTCGGTTCACTTGTTCTGGGAATGATCCCATTGTTGAACGCGTTCTCGACCTGAACTCCCAGTTTATGCAAACTCTTGAAAGTGAATAGTGGAGCGACTATCAACTTTTGCAACATATCATGCTCGAGGTTTCGCACCATCATCTGTACTTGATCCCTCTCCGAAGGGCGACGATCCGTCATCTGTGCTGCCTTTGCTCTCCACCTGGCAACAAATTCCACAAAAGGCTCTTTTGGGTTCTGGCGGGTTGCTTCAAGCTCTTGGATGGTCATTTCAACTTGGGTGTTGTACGAATACTGATCGACAAAGGCCTCGGCTTCTTCGATTTTGCTTCACTTTATCTTCCAACTTAGCGTACCAAGTGGTCGCTACACCCGCAGGGTTCTTCCATCTGAGAGTTTACGTGGCTTAGTCGAGACCCATCGGCCGGGACATCCAAGAAAAAGTCGGATATGTACCATTGGATCTCGGACCCATTGAAACGGTCAATATATGGCATTTTGAATCTGCAGGAGCCGTCTGGCAGACTTCGATGTGCCCTTCCTCAATGTCGGGAATGGAGTTAAGGCCTTGTGCCTTTTTGAATTGCTTCTCAAGGCTCGCAATTTTATTGCCGATGGATTGAACTCATCAACATGAAAGGGTTGAAACCTCTCAATAGGCCGCACGGGGCCCGACAACTCGAGCTTAGCCGACCCTTCTTGGGGATTCAACCTGTAAATCTTCAAGCTGGCGGAAGTGGATCAAAGTTAATTTGGGGTCGAAGCTGGATGTGAGGCGAATCCCCGGATGGGCGTGCGTTTCAATACCGGTCTCGGCCGCATGGCGGTTCACGATTTACGCCGCTATCACGGCCACAAATTCTTCAACCTGTGCCATCACAGATGCTGGCGATGATGTGTATTTGGTATGAACGGATGAACCGGTGAGCCCTAACTGGCCTTTGAATTTCTGGTTGACCTTGCCTCAGCGAAAGAACACTGGTTGCCCTTGAATTGAATTTCTGATCTAACAAAGTCTATCAGCACTAGTCCAATGTACCCGGGAGATAGTGGAGCCTTCTGAAGCTATGATTCCAGGACTACCCCCTAGCAAAAGAGAAAACAGATAGCATCTCAGCTCAATCTCACTAGAACGGATACGAGCAAAGCTGAACAACTGTATTCTATTACTGATCACTGTTCCCTGAAATCACTGCCCCAAATTTGAATCTGATACATGAGATATGGTGATTCTCAAAATACTATCTTGGTGCCTGAGTCGGATACCCAGACTTGCAAACTGGTATATGCATTCCCTGTAAAAATACACTCTAAAAGCACATAGCAAGTAAATGAGAGCCAATACACCCCTATGTTGGGGTAGGGTTTCCCTGTCCTATTTTGTCAGGAGCTAGGGTTTCACTACGCACGCAGCGGTTTCAAACAACCTATATCGGGTAAGCAACCTGTCCTAGTTTGGAATGGTCACTACGGATTTTGATATGCACTAGGTCGAATGGTCAAAGAGGGTGCCCCGGTAAAACCGGGGTTTGTGTTCCCATCTTGGCGAGCCCATGGCAGTCGACCTTATGGTCATGCCTTGACAAGACAAGCCTCCGAGAAACCACTCGGGAATAGCGAGATGGCCAACACGGTGTCCTAGGCGCACCAATGCACATGCAATGCAAAGAAACACATAAGTGTAGTCAAAAGCAGATATCACGAGTTAGTCAAGCTCTCTAAACTCCCAGCCAGTCGCCGAAACTATAACAAGCTCGCGGGGGACCTCGCTACAGTTCGGACTCCCTTTTTTTGTTTGTCGCGGTTCGAAATCTGAACCAAAGTGTCCAACTCTGGGAAAACGTGTGAGAAAGCAGAATTTTGTAAAGTAGTGCCAAACGTGGATCGCCCGAATCTGAGTCGCCACCTAAATATTTTAAAATGGGAAATTTAGGAAACCACGACTCGGTCTTAAGGCCACGTGTCATCATCACCAAATGTCTTGGCTCGGGCTTGGGTACGATCGGGAAGGTCACTATGAGCACCCCCTTTCGTCTGGTCAAGACCGCCTCTACTAACCGTGATATCCGTTTTGAAAACATTACATGCTCTTATTCCAGTTATTAACCTAGATTTACTATGTTATGCGCGCAGCAAACAAGTATAGACTAGATTGCCTAATTTGGAAATAAACATTGCATATCCGTTCGTTTTGAAAATGCTTTGGAATCTGCTACTCGCAAGTAGGCTAAAACACAGATTTCAATGAGTTTTCCCAACTCAAGCAATCCAACCTCCACCCACAGGCATTCAAACAGTTTATCTCACATAAGCATCTAGCCACATGGTAAGCATACTGTCATGGCAACATTCACACGCATGCGACATGCTAAAGCGTAAAATACTTACCTAGTACTCCAAGCCAAAACAGAAACCAGTTAGTAATCATATGCATGATCCTAGTTCATGTTAAGTGACTAATGCAACGCATGCAATGTGATTAGGATAGGCTCGGCTAACCCTAAAGATGGCATGTGAAATGCACTTTATTCGATGCACGTATTCAATTTGGAATTGAAAATACAATGCGGTTTGTATGATGTACGGAGCTCGATGCATGTCAACAAATGCATGGATGCACGCATGCATAGCATAAGGTATGCTAAAATAAACGTGCCCTAATCTACCATCATAAGCGGGTAAATAAAAGGGAGAAAGAAATGGGGGTTGGAAGACATACACACTACTCACCCACACTTATTACAGATTCGCCCTCGCTCGGAGGGACCAAAAGAATAATACAGATAATTAACTACGCAAGCTAATTAAATATTACAAATTAATTGAATTAACTGTTTAATTAATCTAAGAAAAACAGTAAACGCCTCGGGAGGAGAGCCAAATGCAGCACGCGCTCAGTTCCTGCTCGGAATCGCACTGCCATGCTTAGATTGCCTCTGTTTTCCCTGCTTTGCATCTCAGAAAACTGCCACAGTCTTAGGAATACTTCCTTAGGTACTGAAGATCACTACCGGCTGCTCAAAACTTCCACCGGCAATGGATTGAGCTCATCGGCACTGAATTGATCCATCGGCTGCAAATTTACTGCCGGTCGGCACTAAACACTGCCGGCCGGCACTGAATGCCTGCAGAACCTGCAACTCACAGCAGCAGAGGGCAAATACTGGCATGGCAATGTAATTCAAAGCATATATGCACTAAACACACTCCTTATCATACTAATGACTCAAAGGAACATGTGCCTCGATTCTCGGACCACCAATCACGTATTTCCATGCATGATGGCCCAAAGAACCAAGTGTGCAACTTTAATTTCAAATGCATGCAAACCAATCAAACAAAGTGAGGCCCAATTCCCATCACCAAGTCAAGGAACAAGGCATGCATGCCATATGTGTGCAATCCTAAGCATGTCAACTAGGGATGCAACATGAGCATGTAGACAAACAATGCAAGCATACAAGCAAACATGAGGTAGCATACAAGCAAGTGAATAATGGTCTTACTCATGACCTAGGCAACTCCAAGTAGGCCTAAAATCAGTAGCCATATGCTAAGACATGAGGGCCAAATACGTATACACACATGCACATGTTAAAGCACCAACACTTAAGCATAATAAAGCAACTCTTAGACACTTTTAAGAGGCACAAGTATGGATCATTAGCATGCATATAAGGCTCTAAAAATCATGCAAAACATGATGCCAAATCATGCAACAAAGCAAGCTAAACATGCGCACATAGGTTCAACACTTCAAAGCAAGCCAATGAGGCATTGAACTACACTTATGCAAAACAAATATGGCATTCGTTGAACAACCCAAAACAGATTTTTAGCATGTAAAACTAAGCCCAAAAGACTACTTAGATGGCATCTAAGAGGCTTGAATCCAAAGGCATGCAACATGGCCAAAACATGGAGCATTCAACACATGCTTTTAAAGCATTAAAGGGGCAACTAAGGCAAGCATACAAGCACACCAAAGGGACTGAAATAGCATGTTAAATGTTTCCAAACCATCAAAAATAAAGCAAGCAAGACATGCTACACTCTCATGCTCTTAAGGCCAACAAGCCAAATGCAAAGGAGCTATGTTAAGCATGCTAAGATTGACCAAAACAACTTAGGATAGACCTAAAGCATGGAAAAATAAGCATACATGCTTCATGGATCTAGGCCTAAAGCATGCTCAAACTAGGGCTAACAACCTAGGCATGTTAAGGGACTAAAGAGGCATTACAAAGCAACCATGCAAAACATGCAAGGAGTACTAAAACCAACACTTAGCAATGTCATATTAGGGCATAATAAACATAAAATGCAGCCAAGACGTGCTCTTCAAACATTCAAAACTATGCTCCCTTAAGAGACCAAAACTTGCCCTTTTCAAGGACATCAAGGAGAGGGGGTGGCCCTCTCCTTCTTAGGACTTTAAGGCATCATCTACACCACTGAAATCCTCAAGATTTCAGTGGTGAAAAACAAACACCAAAATCCCGGAGCTCAACAAAATAGCACAAAAATGAGGCCTTTCAAGGCCTAAGAGGGGCCAAACTTCCCCAAAGCACAAAGCACCCTTAATAAACTATCAAGAGGACTAAAAAACAGAACTTTTATGTGTTGAACACCAAGCACAAAAAAAGCTCTAAACTAGGTAAAAACAAGGTGCAACAAAGGGGTAAAAATGGCTAGTTTCTTACCCTTGAAGCTTTTCTTCACAAAGGTTGATGTTGTTGCTTCCTTGAGCTCAAATCCAATCAAAAATATCAAGAACCAGCCTTTAGAACCTCAGTAACCAAAGGAAGGTGAAACACTAGGTGTTGATGAGCAATAGTAAGTCACAAACACCTAGTGCACAAATAAGAGGGAAGAAGAGAGATAGGATAGATACAAAACTTCTAACCTAAAACCAGAGCTTCCTCTCTGTCTTTTTCTCTCTAAAATGTCTAACCCTTCTAACCTTGAGCCAAGAGAAGAGAGTCTTCTCTTATAGGAATCAAAGCTTACAAGCTAAGTCAATCAAAGGCTCATCCCTCCATACACGTGTATGGAGGGGAAACAAGTGCTACAAAGCTGTCTGAAAATATCTCGAAAAATAGCTGTAAAGTGATCGGCAGGGCAAAATGGTCATTTTGCCAAAAAGAGTGCCGACCGGCACAATATAGTGCCGATGGCAACACCAAACAGCCGGTGGCCTCTAGCCACTGCCGGTGGTGTGTGGGGATGTCTCACAAGGCATCCTCTGCCTTCCAAGGCAAAACACAAGTGTTTGGTGCAAAACCAGACACAAAACGGTGAAGTTCGGAGGTCCAGAGGCAAGGCGCGTAGCCGAGGACTCCGGGAACTCCAAACGAACACGAATCATGGATTATCACCGAGTGTTCAAGCGGTGACGTCCAGGTCTTGAGGACGGTGAAAAATGGGGTGTCTACAGATATGTATGTATATGTACTGTTCTGTAAATATGTATGAAAAATCTTTTTGCCATACAGACTGTCACAGCTCATTGGACATTGTTTAATTACTGTATTGGCTTCATAAGCCCACTCTGTATTATTGTATTATCATTAGCGGGCCTTGGTAATCTTGGATTCTTGGCGATTCTGATGCTAAACCCATAGGCGAGTTTGGGTCGTGACAGAGTGGTATCAGAGCGATACTTAATCACGAGTTATACCGCACACATGTGTCCAAATGAGCTATAGGGTGTTCTAGAAAAGCAATTAGGGTATTACATGAGCATGAAAAGTGTGTGGTTATGGCATGACTGAATACCTGTTAATGTAATAAATTGTTTAAGTATGCAACTGTTTATGTTGTAATTGTTATAACTGCTTATAGCGAAATGGATAATGCAAATGAACCTGAATCCTTATCTACTGAGGCAAGAATGGCAAGAATGGAAAGAATGATGGAACTGATAACTGCAAGACTAGAGCAATAACAGAACCAACAGCCCCCACCTCCTCCTCCTCCGGTACAGCAGGAACCAAACGTGAATGTAAATGATGGGGACATAATTGCTCTCACCCATAAGTTCAGCAAGATGAAACCGCCATCCTTCCAGGGAGGCCTTGAACCGTTAAAGGCTGAAGCTTGGGTCCTTGAAACTGAAAAATTGTTTGAAGTGTTTCCATGCTCGGAGACACACAAAGTGCTGTTAGCTACCTTCACCATGCAAGAAGAAGCCAGAAGGTGGTGGATGCTGGTCCGTGACACCAACACTGTAGCGACTTGGGCTCAGTTTAAGGAGTCCTTCTTTGAAAAGTACTTTCCTCAGTGTGTCAAGGACAGAAAGGTGACAGAATTTGAACAACTGAGATAGGGCACAATGTCTGTGGCTGAATATGAAACCAAATTCACCGAGTTTGCTAGATATGCACCACATATGGTGGACACTGACTACAAGAAGGCCAGAAAATTTGAAGGCGGCCTTAACGTTGCGATACTCGACAGAATAAGTGTTTTAAAGCTACCGACCTTTGTAGGTGTTCTTGACCGAGCCTTGATGGCTGAATCGAACATCGAAGCTGTGAAACAATCTGAAACACCGACGCCTGAATGGCGTGGTAAAAGATAGAATTTTAAATTCAAGAAAGGCAAGCATAACCCATCAAATAAGAAACAGAATACGGGGTCAACAACTAGCCCCAGTCAAGGGAGTGGTTCTGAATGTGGCAGGAAGCACAAAGGGGTTTGTTACAAAATATCTGGAGCCTGTTACATGTGTGGCAAGGTGGGCCACATGGTTAAAGATCGCCCTCGCTCCGCAGTTGAGTAAAAGCCGCACCAGCAGCGACATCAAGCTAGCACCAAAGCCTAACCCCACAGCTACCGGGAAAGAGCCTATGAGGCAGGGCCGAGTGTTCGCCCTAGTACCGGGAGACGTGCAAAATACTAAAACCGTTGTGTCAGGTATCCTCTCTATTTGTGCTCAAAAAGCATATGTACTGATTGATTCGGGGTCTACACACTCATATGTATCGCATGCTTTCTCACGGAAATTGAATAGACCCTTAGAACCCATGAATTACTTGTTAGCTGTATCATTACCTATTGGGGGATCCATGACATGTGCATATATGTACCCCGCATGTGAAATCATTGTTGGGGATATGCATCTGTTTATTGATTTACTGCCATTGAACATTGATCATTTCGATGTAATATTGGGGATGGACTGGTTACAAAGGTATCATGCTACCATTGACTGTGTAACAAAGCAAGTTGTTTTTCGTCCACCTAGTTTGCCTGAATTTGTGTTTAATGGGGTTGGAGTAGTACCTCCTCCGTATTTGATTTCCTCTGTGAAAGCCGTTAAATTGATTAGAAAGGGGTGTAAGGGATATCTGTGTTCTATGTTGACTGTGCCTACTAATGTTAAAACTGATGTGAACTGTATTCCTATAGTCAGAGAATTCCTAGATGTTTTTCCAGATGATTTGCCAGGGGATTTGATTGACAAGGAAATTGAGTTTATTGTGGATGTGATTCCGAGTACACAACCTATATCGAAAGCTCCTTACAGAATGGCTCCAACTGAACTGAGAGAACTGAAAGTGCAACTACAAGAACTGTTAGACAAAAAGTTCATCAGGCCCAGTACCTCACCATGGGGCGCACCGGTTTTGTTTGTAAAGAAGAAAGACGGCTCACTAAGACTGTGTATTGATTACCATGAATTTAACAAGGTAAATGTGAAAAATAAATACCCATTACCGCGTATTGATGATTTGTTTGATCAATTACAGGGTGCCCAAGTGTTTTCCAAGATTGATCTCAGATCGGGGTACCATAAACTGAAAGTTAAACCAGAAGACATTGATAAAACTGCTTTTAGAACGAGGTATGGCCATTATGAATTTTTAGTTATGCCTTTTGGAGTTACCAATGCACCTGCTGCATTTATGGACCTCATGAACAGGATTTTTAAACCATACCTTGATGACTTTATTGTTGTATTCATTGATGACATCTTGATTTATTCCAAGACTAGAGAAGAACATGAACATCATCTGAGACTTGCCCTATAGACCCTAAGAGAACAGAAACTGTATGCTAAACTGTCTAAATGTGAGTTTTGGCTTGATCATGTTATGTTTTTGGGACATGTTATTAGCAAAGATGGGATTTCTGTTGATCCGCAGAAAATTGAAGCTGTAGTGAACTGGCCTAGACCAACGAATGTGACAGAAGTCCGAAGCTTTTTGGGATTGGCTGGATATTACAGAAGATTTGTCAAGGATTTCTCCAAAATTGCCTTACCATTGACTCAACTGACACAGAAGGGGATATCATTTGACTGGATTGACCAAAGGGAATCAGCATTTCAAGAATTGAAAACTCGACTTATGACTGCATCGGTTCTGACTTTACCTTCAGGTATGGATGGTTATACTGTATTTAGTGATGCTTCTCATAAGGGTTTGGGGTGTGTTTTAATGCAGAATGGGAGAGTTATTGCTTATGCTTCCCGCCAACTGAGACCACATGAAAAGAACTACCCAACCCATGATCTGGAACTTGCTGCAGTAGTGTTTGCACTGAAAATCTGGCGTCACTATTTGTATGGGGCAACATGTGAAGTATATACTGACCACAAGAGTCTGAAATATTTCTTCACCCAAAAAGAACTGAATATGAGACAGCGGAGATGGCTAGAATTGATCAAAGATTATAACCTACAGATTCTGTACCATCCAGGAAAAGCCAACACCGTTGTCGATGCCTTGAGTCGGAAATCGATCGGAAACTTAGCTTGTTTGCTCACTGGACAGAAAGAATTGCTTCGTGACCTTGAAAAATCTGGAATTGAGGTTGTTTTGAAAGAGCAAGGCGGGACAATAGCTGCTATTTCTGCACAACCGGCACTAATTGAAGAAATTAAAGAGAAACAGCAACTGGATGACTTCCTGAAGAAGATCATCGGAGAAAGGGAATCCAAACCAAGACCGGGTTTCAAATTTGAAAATAATGTACTGAAATTTCAGGAAAGACTGTGTGTACCGAATGATTCTGAATTGAAAAGAAGAGTTCTGCAAGAGGGCCACAACTCAAAATTTTCTATTCATCCGGGGAATACGAAATGTACCAAGACTTGAAACAGAACTTTTGGTGGCCAGGAATGAAGAAAGAAATTGCCGACTTTGTGTCAAAATGTCTTCATTGCCAACAAGTCAAAGCGGAACATCAGCGACCCGCAGGCTTACTGCAACCCTTACCCATACCGGAGTGGAAATGAGAGCATATCACGATGGATTTTATCATTGGATTGCCTCGCTCTAGAAAAGGTATGGATTCAATTTGGGTTATTGTTGATAGATTGACCAAATCTGCTCACTTCTTACCTGTCAAGACAATCTATAATGCAAACAAGTTGGCTATACTCTATATTGATGAAATTGTTAGACTGCATGGAGTGCCTGTGTCTATTGTTTCTGACAGGGATTCGAAGTTTACATCGAGGTTTTGGCAAAGCCTACAGACTGCTTTGGGTACTGAATTGAGACTGAGTAGTGCCTATCATCTTCAGACAGATGGACAGTCAGAAAGGACCATCCAAACTCTGGAGGATTTATTGAGAATATGTGTCCTTGATTTTCAGGGAAACTGGGAAAGCCATTTGCCCTTAGCTGAATTCGCCTACAACAACAGTTATCATTCAAGTATTGGTATGGCGCCTTTCGAGGCATTGTATGGCAGAAAATGTAGATCTCCGATTTGCTGGGCAGAAGTTGGAGATGGGCCTTTGCTTGGGCCCGAGATTGTTTATGAAACAACTGAAAAAGTGAAACTGATACAACAGAGACTGAAAACTGCACAGAGCCGACAGAAAGGTTATGCGGATGTTAGAAGGCGAGACAGAGAATATGAAGTGGGTGATCACGTTTTTGGTGAAGGTGACACCAATGAAAGGCCAGACTCGTTTTGGAGTCAAAGGCAAGTTAGCGCCGAGATATGTCAGACCGTATGAGATTGTTGAAAAAATCAATCCGATGGCGTATCAAGTCGCGCTTTCTCCTGAAATGGAGCATATGCATAACGTCTTCCACATTTCGATGTTGAGAGATTATCTCCGGGATCCATTCCATGTGATTGAGCCTACTCGTGTAGTGCTGAGTGATGACTACACTTACGAGGAACGACCCATACATATTGTGAACAGACGGATCAAGAAATTGAGGAACAAAGAGATCCCGTTAGTGAAAGTTGACTGGCAAAACCATGGTGGTGTGCATGCCACCTAGGAAATGGAAGATGACATGGCCAAGAGATATCCTGAACTATTTCCACTGAACCCTATTTTCTTCCGGAATGAAGGTAACTCGAGTTTAGAGGACTAAACTCTTTATAAGGAGGGGAGACTGTAACAACCCTCATATTGTTTACCGATTAATGACTGATTGATTACCGATTACTGCTAAACGGAGATCGAATATGAAAAGTAATTGAACTGACTGAATTACTGAACTGACTGACTAAAATCTAAAACTAAATTGGTTGCCTGTATCTGTTTGAATTGCATTTTATCTGTTTGACTATTTGATTACCTTTTTATGTTGTTATGCTTAAACTAATTGAAGGCCTTATCGGCGGCCGAATCTGAAATTGACTGATGTTTTATGATCATCATAATTTATGCGAATGTATGGTGTAATTACCTGAAAACTGATTAGGTATGATTAAAGTAGATTAAATGGTATCAAATTCCATGAAATGGACTTATTTACTTAATTGCCATGTAGTGGCCCACTACCTTAAACCATTGTGAGCTTCATTACACCTTATACAAAACATTTCATCAGCTCATTTGTTGTCTCACCACCGAACTAGAGAGAGAGAAAGAGGGAGAGTTGGTTTGTTCTTGTGTCTTGCTTGTGAACTTGAGGAATTGAAGTGTAGATTGCTAAATTGAACTTCCACACTTGTAATTGAAGATCTAGGTAAGGAAATTCAACCTTCCATTGTTGTCCTTAGGTTGATTCTTACAAGGTTCATGCTTCAATGTAGAGCTAAGTCTTGATTTAGTTCAAACATGTTGAATTATAGCCTAATTCTTGCATGCATGGTTGTATTGTTGATTTATGAGTTGTTTTCATGGCAAATTGTTACATGCATGCTTATCATTATGTTTAAGTCCATGAATCTCTCATGTTTTGAAAAGAAAGAGCTCATTAGAGCATGTTTTGAGCATGAAAGTTGTTTAAGGTTCATGCATGCCATATTTGAAGATTGTTAATGGAAATTGGTTTGAAAATGAGTTTAATTGAAACACCCTTGGGCCTTGATTTTTCAAATTGACCTTTGAAACATGTTGTTCTATGAGTTTGCAAATGTTTTCCAGAAAATTGGCCCAAAAGGATCGAATTTAGTGCATTTAAACTTGGTTTGGAACTTGGAGCTCAAATCTGGGAATTCTAGATTTTGGTTGTCCGCTCGAGCGGGGAAATCGAGCATCGAGATTTACCTTTGTTCATCGATCCGCTCGGCGGAGGATTATACGCCGGCGGAGGATCGTGACACGCCGAAGGCGTCGAGCGTGAATTTCACCTATCCAGTACTTTTTGGTCCGTTCGAGCGGGGAATTTGACGCTCGAGCGGGTCCCTTTGTTTGCATATACGCTCGAGCGGGGGAAACCTGTGCTCGAGCGGGGCTCTATTTCACTGAAAATTCTGAAAATGTTTTCTGAGTACATCTTTGTATCCTCATCCCATCCTAAGCATTCTTAGGCCTAGTTTAAGACATCTTAATGAGGGTATAGATGTAGAACACACCGAGGCAAATTAGGGATTAAATGATTATCTTTCCCAACTGTGAAGCTTAGCGTGTGTTCAATCTGTTAACTATATAGGGTTGGCATTCCGAGGAGACGCTCTAGTTCACTGTAGCCCAGAACTCTGTGAGTAACAATTGTGTAAAGATATGTTCGAAATGATTATCTTCTGAATCTTGGAATTTCTTGAATCGGTATTGTTTACTGAATGAATGTATGTTCTATATTCTAACTGTACTGTGGCATCCTTAGCACCCTCTTGTTTCTTTATTCGTTATTACAGAGATCTCTGTCGGTTCCTCGTGGAACCACTATCATCTTGATTGATGGCCATCATTCTTTGTTAGGTCTTTAAGACTTCTTCACTTCTTGTCTTGTTATGCTAATGGATATACCACATATGACTGATTGACTGAAAGACTGAACTACTGATTTAATGAACTGTTTTCATTACTGTAAGAACATTCATTCTAAACCTCTTTACGCACTATGTTATTCACTGGGCTTTAGCTCACTGCTTATATATATATATATGTAGGTGTACAGGCACCGGATCAAAGCTAGAGGCGTTAGGGTTAACTCCAGTTTGTCAAGCCAACCGATGTGCCTCACTGCGAGGTTCCGAGCCTACCAAGCTAAGGCTTAGGGGTGTTTTAGCAATTTCCCCTTTCCGTACTGTTTTGTAATGTTGTATAGACTGTATGTTTGCACCGTACTGTGCAGTAATAAGGATTAGGTCCCTGTTTCACTGATTGATATGTATGTATTTGTACTGTTCTGTAAATATGTATGAAAAATCTTTTTGGCATACAGACTGTCACAGCTCATTGGACATTATTTAATTACTGTATTGGCTTCCGCTAAGCCCCTGTACTCTATATTATTGTATTACTGTTAAGCAGGCCTTTGGTAATCTTGGATTACTAGCCGGTTACGGTGCTAAACCCATAGGGGCGGGTTTGGGTCGTGACAACCTGACCCGGTGCTGCTCGACAAAAATCCCTCCTCGTATTGCCAGGTGAGAGAGGGTGCGATCGATGCATCCAAAATAGTTGATGGTAGGCTCGCAGCCATTTCATTCCCGATCATGGACACCGAGAAGTTATCCCCCAAGCACAGCTGGTCGATCGAAGGATCTGAAAGTAGACATACCGATTACTACCCCGCTTCAAGTTCGGTCTTCGACTCCATTGCCCTGTTCTGCTCAATCTCAACCGTCAGACCTATCTGTTCGCTGGCAACATCATTCTTGGGTAACTGTAGGTCAAAGAAAATCTCGAACCCCGGTACGCGCTTCTTCTCCGTGTTTAGCCACGGCTCTGGAAAACCACAGAATGGAAAATCCTCCCCCTCCCGGACGAAGCGTCCGTTTAGGGTACCCCGGATGGGCCGATGCATTAACTCAAAAGGTTTTCCCATTTGTTTCACTCTGGCTCTCCCAGCCATCTCTTTTCCTTTCCTTACCCAATCCTCCTTGGTGGGCAGATAACCCAAACCAAAGGTATGGGGGTTGTGTGGCACTGCCATCTTTGCGACGCCTTGCTTGCTCTTTCCCAATCCCATCCCAGGGACGTATTGGAGCTTATTCATGAGGTATACTGCCTGAGCACTGACATATATCCCTTCGTTAGTAGCCACGATGTTCTGTACAACCCGAGCCTTAGCTAGAGAAAAACCTGATATGAACACATCATCCATGCCGTGTTCAATTTCTAGAACAGGCGTAGACACCTCCGGTGGCGGATGAATCGATGAATTTCCAAAAATAATGGCTACACCCTTCCCAAAGGGGTATTTCACCATCTGATGTAAGGTGGAGGACACCGCCTTTACCTGATGCAGCCACGGCCGTCCCAAAAGCAGGTTGAAGGTTGCAGGAACCTCTAAGACATGGAAATCTATCTCGTGCTGTCTTGGCCCTACTTTAGTTTGAATTTTCACCGTCCCCATGACTTCTCTACTCGTGTTGTCGTATGCCCGAATAACCTGGGCCATTGGTACAAAATTCGCGGTTTTCAAACCGACCGCATATGTTGTTCTTGCCGGACAGACGTTGATGGCGGATTCGGTATCAACAAGAACCACCGGTATCCATTTATTCTTACACTCCACAGAGATGTAGAGTGGCTTGTTATGGTTTGCCCCCTCAGGTGGTAGTTCTTTGTCAGAAAAAGTTAGCGTCGGGGTAGCCCCTCCCGGAAAGACTAATCCCACCAGCTGTTTTGGCGTGGTTTCTATCGAAAGCTTGGCCTTGTCCATGGCTGATAGGACAGCCTGTCTGTGCACCCGTGATGCCATAAGCAGCCCCCAGATGGAGATGTCTGCTTGTATCTTTTTCAACTGTTTGAGTACAGCCTCCTCTTCGAGTTGTTTCTCTTTCTGTTTCTCAGTCTCCTTGTCTTTCCTAGAAGCCTCTGGTTGATCTAGGTGCGGGGGTTTGAAGTACCGCCCGCTCCTTGTCATATGGTTGACTTCTCCAATATACCAAGTGTCGTCTGGTTGGTTGTTTCCCCAATCTTCGTCCGTGTGGGCAAGACATAAATCGTCGTCCTCCCACCACATTCCATCTGCAGCCAATAGACACCTGTCCGGCTCTGGTACGACTGTTCTCATATTCGTAATACCTTCCATCCTTATGCTCACGGCATCTTCTGTTTCTGTGCTCGTAGCGGCTTCAATCCTCATATGAGCCTTAGCCTTCCTGATTTTCTCAGAATCTTCAAATCTTTCCTGTTCCGACTGTGTTAATACAGCTGGCTGTTCGATAATCCCTGTAGTCAAAATGCTCCAATCCTGAGCGAAATTCTTCGTACCGGCGCTCTCCGGCAATGTACTCTGACTTTCGGCCCTTCCGGCCTCAACTGATACCCTCGCCCCTGCCGGGCCCCGTTCTGGTTGGAACTCTTCCACTACATCCGGTTGATCATCCAACCACCCAGTGGCCTCTGCCGATTCCTCATAATCAAACCAGTTGACTGCGGTGCCCGCTGGGTCTTGGTCACTGTAAAACTGAAGATTGGCAAGGTCCTCTTCCACGGCTGTCAAATCATCCATCCTCTGTCCCAAGCTATCCCCTTGGATCACACACAGCTCTGCTTCTGTCAGCAA
The DNA here is from genome assembly GCA_025200525.1 of Camellia lanceoleosa. NCBI lineage: Eukaryota > Viridiplantae > Streptophyta > Magnoliopsida > Ericales > Theaceae > Camellia > Camellia lanceoleosa. Next base: position 50,267,606 of record CM045767.1, read on the forward strand.
TTCCACATCTAGCCCATTCCGGCCTATTGACGAAACGTAGTCGCTCAGATTATATACTTTCTCAACAGAACTCCCAGACTTCTCAAATTCTGGCTCAACAACCCTCTTTTCCTCTGAAATCTCCTCCCTTTTGTCCTTGACTGTCACCACCACTGGCTTAGGTTGGGTTATGGAGATGTCCATCATGCACAAGTTGGTGCAATCAAGAAGGAGTACCTCCGGCTTAGGTAGGTGAGAAGGAGTGATATAGATACTAGGATCGTAAGACACGACCCCAGTTTGGATGAAGTTGATTCTTTTAGGAGGTGGAGCTTGGTTATGTGTAGGAAGAGGGTTTGTCATGACATTGGGTTTCTCGGGAGGCATAATCACTCCGTTATCGATGAGATCTTGAATCTCATGACGTAATCGGTAGCACAGATTGGTGTCATGACCGTGCTGCTGGTGAAATGCACAATATTTGGCTGGATTGTGGGTAGGGGGAAGCTTTTCCGGTAATGGCCGCAGCTCTAGGGGCTTCAGGTGCCCTTTTCTGATTAAAACCCCCAGAACTTTGGACAGGGGCATATACAGTGGAGCGAAGGTTCTTGTGTTTTTGGGTGGATATTTAGCTGTTTGTGGATGGCTTCCGGATGCACCGGAGAATGGCGTGGCTGCCATGGTTCTTGGAGGGGGGTTGGTGGTGACCATACTCACTTCGGAGGCTCTTGTAGTCGTAGCACCGCTCGGGCCCCCATTAGTGTTGCGGTTGAAAGTTCTTCGGGGTTGCTTCCGGTCATTCTCAATTAAGCCTTGCTTCAAGGCATCCTCGATCTGTACCCCCATTTCATGTAGATTGGCGAAGGTGGAAAAGGGGAGTACAATCATTTTCTGTATTAACTTCGGCTGGAGATTGCGCACAATCATTCGAATCTGATCTTTGTCTGTGGGCCTTAAGGTCATCATCGAAGCCTTAGCCCTCCATCTGGTCACGAATTCTGAGAAACTCTCTTTGGGCTCTTGCCTTGTTGTTTCGAGATCTCGAGTCGTAATCTCAATTTGTGTATTGTATGAGTATTGCGCAATGAAGGCCTCAGCCATCTCGTCCTACTTCCTCTTGACGTCATCTTCTAATTTGGCATACCATATGGCTGCCACACCCGACAGGGTCCGGCCAAACAGAGACAGCTTCTGCAGTCTAGTGAGGCCCATTGGCCTTAAAATATCTGAAAACAATCTTAGGTGCACCATGGGGTCCCCGGACCCATCAAACCGGTCGATATGAGGCATTTTGAATCTGTCAAGCAACGTCACGGCTGCGTCAGTATATCCATCTTCAATGTCAGGGATGGTCTTGACTCCTTGGGATCTCTTGAACAGCTTTTCAAGCTTGCTCAACTTTAGGGCTGTGGGATCTATCTCGAACTCAAAGGGAGAGTCCGACAGGTTGGTGGGTATTTTGGATAACTGGGGTTGGATTTGGGGTAGGATCGGGGGTGGAGGCTGACCTGTGGGAATGTCCGTATCATTTCGAACATTAGCTGTCTCCCCAAGGGTTGGAACTCCTGGTGGAGGAGGGACTTGCTATGAAGCAGATGCTCCGTTTTGCTGTTGTAACCTCACGATTAACTCTGCTTGTTCATTCATAACCGTGGCCTGCTGCTTGGCAAACTCTGCCTGTCGGACAGCATCCTGCTGCATCATTTTCATGCTCTCCTGAAGCTGGCGCACCATCTCTTCTAAGCTGGCCATACTGTTCTGCTCTGACTGAATTATCGGTGTATGTTCCCTTTCTGTGGGAGAAGCAGAGTCCTGATCCCTACTGTACACAGGTGGGGTAGACAAAGCCCTCTGTACTGACTGCTGAACTGATGCCTTCTGCCTAGCTGTCCTCCGTCTAGTAACCGGGGGTAGAGAGTGGTACACTGGTTGTCCGTCTACCAGATCCTCAGATCGATGGAGTCGACGACCTCTAGTCCAGAGTGCTTGGGGAATATCTACTGGGTCAGAAGCAATTGTGCTCGACTACCTAGTAAAAAGATAAATAATGCGTATAAATAAACAGACAATCGGACAGCGTAACAGCATAAAATAAACATACAACACGCGGTTGGGTATTATAATGTACTGCCGATGAGTTGGATACATTGTTTCTCAAACACTGATCTCTGTTCCCGAATCGTTGCCCCTAGATCTGAATCTGATACCCGCAGATAACTGATTCCCAAAAACACTGATGCTCGGCGGGCCTGATACTCAAACTCACAAACCAGTACGTGTGTTCCTGTAGAGATACATTCTAAAAACACATAGCAAGTAAATGAGAGCCAATACATCCCTATGTTGGGGGAGGGTTTCCCTATCCTACTTTTGTCAGGAGCTAGGGTTTCACTACGCACGCAGCGGTTTCAAACAACCTATATCGGGTAAGCAACCTGTCCTAGTTTGGAATGGTCACTATAGATTTCGAATATGCACTAGGTCGAATGGTCAAAAGGGTGCCCCGGTAAAACCGAGGTTTGTGTTCCCATACTGGCAGAGCCCGCAACCGGTCATCCTTATGGCATGCTTTGACAAAGTCAAGCCTCCGGCAAACCGCTCAGGAATAGCAAATGGCCAACACGGTGTCCTAGGCGCACCAATGCACATGCAATGCAAAGAAACACATACGTGTAGTCAAAACAAGATATCACGAGTTCGAGTCAAGCTCTCTAAACTCCCCAGTAGAGTCGCCAGAAACTGTAGACGTCCCCGAACGCCCGGGGAGGATGACTCCCGTTCTGTTCGTTTATGGGTCTACTACAGTTCGGACTCAATTTGTCACGGTTCTTAATCTGAACCAAAGAGTCCAAATCCGGCAAATCATTTTGAGAAAACAGATTTTGAAAGAAGTGCCGATCATGGACTGCTTTATCAGATACAGAGTCGCCACCTAAATATTTTTTATAAGGGAATTTAGGAAACCCTGACTCGGTGCCAAATGCTACGTGTTCGTCATCGCCAAAGTTGCCTCGGCTCGGGAGCTTGGGTACGATTGGGGAAGGTCAGCTATGAGCACCCCCTCTTGCCCGATCAAAGATCGGCCTCTACTAACCGTGATATCTTGTTTTGAAAACATTATGGGCTTTAGAAAAGATGATTTTGCTACTATCTGGTGGGCTTAAAACTCACAGCTTTAATGCATTGTTCCAATTTAAACAACTCAACCTCCACCCACAGGCATTCAAGTAGTTATATCACATAAGCAGCTAGCCTCATGGTAATCATGCTAGGATGTCAATATTCACACACATGCGAGATGCTAAAGCATAAATGCTCACCTAGTACTCCAAGCCAAAACAGAAACTAGTTAGTAATCATATGCATGATCTTAGTTCATGTTTAAAATAGCTAATGCAATACATGCAAAGATGCAACTATAGCAGGCTCGGCTACTCTAAAGATGGCATGTGAAATGCTACAACTAACAAGTATTCAACTCGGAATTAAAATACAATGCAGTTAGTATGATGCGCCAAGCCCGGTGCATGCAAGACAGATGAATGAGTGCAAACATGCTATCATACTGTATGCTAATTGAAACATGCCCTATTCTAACCATCATAAGCAGGTAAATAAAAGGGAAGAAAGACGTGGGGTTGGAAGACATACACACACTCACGCACACTTATTACACATTTGCCCTTGCTCGAAGGGTCCGGATAAATATTACAATCCAAATAAATAAATCAACTACCCTAGCTAATTAATTATTACAAAATTTCTAACTCAATTAACAAATTGAATATGCAAATAAATAGAAAGAAGGGGCATGACACTTTCTAATGAGTGAATGATGCATGCTCGAATCCGTCTACTTGAAAAACCCGTACCATGCCCCTGCTGCCTCTGTTTACACTGCCCTGCTTCTCTGAAGACTGCAAAAGTCTTGGGACATGCTCTATGGATGTTGGGGAATGCCACCGGCCAAGCACAAATACCACTGGCCAAAGAGAGGAACCACCGGCCACCTTTTTTTGCTAACGGCCAAAATTAATGGCCGGCCGGCACTGAATTTAGCCGACCGGCCAAAACTCCCTCTGAACCGGTTTTTAGCGGCAACAAAGGATGCAGTGTATGGCATGGAATTTCAAGCAAATGTAAGCATGGCCACGCTCCCTGCCATGCAATGGACTCAAGGAAGCATGGCCCTCGATCCTCGGGCCATCAATTGTACGTTTTGATGCATGAAGGTTGCAATTCAATGAAAATGCATGCAACACACAAATGAATACCAAGACCCCATCATGTCAAAGTCAAGGGCCTCAGCGACTGAGAGTTGAGACGTGCTACATCACTTGTAGTATGAACAATTCTCACCCCTCAAGTTTGGCTTGACATCCCAAGCTAAACAATGCAATGTAAGTATATAAGCATGGCTCAAACAAGCAAATGAAAGTAAGGCACAAAGCACGTCAAATATGCAGTAAGTATGTGAGATGGCTCAACATTAAACTAACATGCAAGTAAGATACAATGCAAACATGCTTCTAATGTAATGCAACATGCTCATGCAAAGGTGGATCAAGACCACAAAGAGGGAGACCTCAGCCCATCCCAAAACAGTGGCTAAAGATGCCAAAATAAAGGTACCAATCATAGAAGACAAACATGCCAATCAATGAGCCCAAGACCAAGGTATAAAAGCCAACTCAAGCATGCCTAAAGGAAGACAAACATGGACATTTAGACCAACAAAATCAGTGCTATGGCATGTGAGAATAAGCCCCTAAAACGTACACATGGCATCCCAAATGACCCAAACACATAGGCATACACAATGTACATTTCAAGGCATGAAATCACAACACTTCAAAGTATTGGAAGAGGCACAAAGGACATTGTAAGACCACATTATGTGGACTGAAATATGATCTCAACTGATGCCAAATGATGATACTAGGCTAAGCTAGGCATGTTAGTGATCCATACACTCAAGGCTCACAATCCAAAATGCAAAGCAACTATATCAAACATGCTAAACAAGACCAAATCAGTGGCCAACAGACCTTATGCATGACAAAATATGGCCAAGAACTTCACAAAGTAAAGTCAGAATATGAGAGCATAGTGATCAAAAGTCATGACACATTTCTAGGCAAAATGAAGGAATACAAAGAAAGTACAAAATACATGCTAAGGGTCAACAAACCCACATGGAACAGAGATATAATATAACCCAAAACACCCAAAAAGCCTCTGAAATGGAGTCATAAACAACTAAGCATGTATGCTACCATATGAGCCAAGAATATACAAAAATGAAACACAAAGGGGAAAGGGGTGTCCCTCCCCTATTCAAAACCTCAAACCTCCTTCCTCACCACTGAAAATCCACTGGATTTCAGTGGTGAGAAGGCTAACACACAAAGTTGACCAAAGCTTAACAAAAGAGTACCAAAAGAGGCCAAAATGAAGCCAAGAGGGGGAGGTCGACCCCAAATGCCAAAACAACCTGAATGAAAGATCTCAAGCATGCAAAAATAAGACTTTTTCTAGTTATACACAAAGCTCAAATCAACATGCAAGACAGGTAAAAAATTGTTGCAAAATTGGGGAATCTAAAGTAAAGAGATTACCCTTGGAGAGCCCTTGATGAACAGTCAACGCAGTCCTCTTCTTTTGATCAAAACCAGTCCAAAAACTCAAGAATAAACCCTCTAAGCCCCTCAAGGTCGAAGTAAGGTGTGATGGTGTGTGTCTTAGTGCAAAACTAAGGCCAAAACACACTTTTAGGCTCCCAAACACACACTAAGGATGAGAGAGAGGGAGATATAGAGAGAGAGAGGATGATATAACAGATATATATATATATATATGTATTCTAGGTCTGGAGTTGTTCAACCCTTGACAATGGAGGAGGAGAGGGTCTTATATAGGCAATACAAAACTTGAAGCTTCTTCAAGAAGCCAAACAAAAAAAGGGTCAAAGAGGGCAAAGAGGGGGAGGCTTCCCGAGGAAGCTTTGACAGCTGGGAAGCTTCTTGAGGAAGCTTTGACAAAGGGTCAAGCTTCCTCAAGAAGCTTTGACCAAAAGGGTGGAAAAGGTGCATAACAACCACACTATGCACGGGGAAGAGTGTTGGTGCATTCCAGCTGGCACAGCTGGTATGCACCATGGCTGAAGGGTGCAAAAGGTGCATACCGGCTAGCAAAAGAGGTCACCGGCGAAACAAAGTGCCAGCTGGCCACATAAAGTGCCGATCGGCCATTAGTATCAAGAAACCATGGCCGATGGCAACAATGAATGGCCGGTGATGAACAGGGGTGGCCGGTGGGGTGTGGGGATGGCCAACAAGCCATTCCCTGCCCCTCAAAGCAAAAGCACAAGCATTTGGTGCAAAACCAAACACAAAACAAACGAGTTGAGAGATCCTGAGGCAAGGCGCACAGCCGAGGCCTCCGGGAACTCAAAACGAACACGAACATGGATGATCACCGAGTGTTCAAACGGTGATGTCCAAGTCTTGAGGACGGTCAAAAATGGGGTGTCTACAAGCATGATCAGTGATCATGGAAGGATATTTCAACGGTTAGGAGCCCATTTTGACGATTATCATTGAGAAGTATAAATAGCAGAGAAGGTCCCAAAAAGGAGGACCCAAACTCATATCCAGAAACCAGTTTTCATCTACTTTATTTTCCTTCTAGTTTTTACAATTCCTTGCATTTCTGTACTTCAAATTCTTGTATTGCACTTCATTCATAAGAGTAGTTTCGAATAGCTTGTTGCTGTAAACCATTACTAGGTTGGGTTAGATCATTGTAAGTTTTTCATTTTTACTTAATGAAATGCTGCAATTATTCTTCATTTAATTATTGTTTACTAAATTCTCCTTAACAAGCCACTAGTAAAAGTCCTCTTCATTGAGGCTGAAAGAACTAAAACACAATCATCTGATAATTGGTTGGCAATTAATCTTCTGTAAGGACTGATTGATCCTTGTTGGCACGCTTAAAATTACAATACTAACCTTTAAAAGCCAAAAAAGCCAACATATTTTTTTGGTATGCCCAGTGGGACTAATTGAAATGGTTAGACGTAGGAGACAAAAAGAAAATGAACGCCTAGAAGAAGGTGTGGAAGGAGAGGTAGAGATACTTGATCCAGAGGATAATGTGATAACACATTTTATAGAAGCACCTATCTCATCAAAACCTATGGTCAAATAGACTAGTAATACAGAACATGCACCACGTGTCCAGAATAGTGGACAAGACCATGGAATTGGACCATCTACAGTTCCATCTGTTCAACTAATGAATCCATGGGAAGACCTAGTAGATGCTATGGGACAATAGTTAATGAACACAATGGAAAGATGGGCAATATCCTTTATGGATCGGATGAATACCTATCAACCAACTAACACGAGGCATATGGAGGAAATTTCAAATATCCCTCAACAAAGATTGGTTAGAGATAAACAGCCTATGCAAAGTAATGGATATATTAATGGTCAAACTAGTAATAAAAATTATGAAAGAACATTACCTCAGTCTTGGTATGAGCCTCTTTCGAGGCCTATGGTAAATCAAAATGCCTTATTACTTAACAGTGAAGCTATACAAATTGGTGGATTTGGGCCAACACAAGAAAATGACATGAAAATGTTTCCAAATCCCATGTTCGAAGCCATACCTGGCACAAGGGGGTTCACTAATCCTTTGTTCGAATTCGTACCTAGGGGGTTGGAAGGGTTTCCTGCGGTTGGAAGAGAAACAACACATGTTTCTCCTATTACAGCACCTTTCACAGGTCTTTTCGCAAGATAGGCTCAGAGAGGTCAACCATACCCTCAACAGCAGTTAGCACCACAGGGACAGCCAGTCCCAAATATACCTCTCTATGGACCAAGAAGACCTCAGGCACAAAGTTTTCCATCAAATCCTGTGTTTGTTCCTCCAATAGTGGTCCAACAAGCACAAAATATGGTTCCTAGGGACCAAATTACTGATATTGTTAGAGAAATATGTGGACCTATGGCTCGGGGGGTTCAAACTCCTGTGTACAGGAAACCATACCTAGAATGAGTGGATAGGGTACATGAATACCCAAGAGGGTTTAGAATACTAGACTTTGCTCTTTTTTATAAGAATGGAAACCAATCAACAGTAGAACATATTGCTAGATTCGCTGCCTAATATGGTGAATTTATCAATAATGATTACATGAAGTTAAGACTTTTTCCAAATTCTCTAACTGTGGCAGCTTTTGTATGGTATATTAACCTTACACTTGGCTCTATTCAAACTTGACAACAAATGGAGGAGGCATTTCATGCCTAATTCTTCCAAACGGAACCAGAAGTTTCTATGGCAGATTTGGCAAGTTTGAGTCAAAGGCCTGATGAAAAGACTGTTCAATTTATTGCCAAATTAAAAGAAGCACGAAACAAGTGTATGATGATTTTATCAGAGCCTGAATTTGTGAGATTGGCTCAAAATGGTTTAGAGTTTAGGCTTTGAAAGAAGTTTGACTCAACTGAGTTTCGAGACTTAGTGGAATTAACATATAAGGTGTCTAGATATGAATCATTACTTGAGGAAGAACAAAATCGAAGTAATACATCATACAAGACTTATTATAGAGATCCTAATTATGGGATTGATGCAGCAGAGATCGTAGGGAAAGAACCTGTGATCTGTGAGGCGTTAATTCATAAAGACACTACAATAGATTAGCAGTTTAAAAAGAAAGAACTTCATAGGAAATATTCTTTCGACTTAACAAAGGCAGATGAAATTTTTGGTCATTTACTTGTAGCGAATTTCCTAAAGTTACCAAAAGGAGTCAAAATTCCTTCTCCAAAAGAACTTAAAGGAAAAATGTATTATAAATGGCACAATTCTTGGTCTCACCCAATTAAAAACTATATTGTTTTTCGGGACAGGATCTAAGAACAAATTCGAAAGGGGAGTTTAAAATTCCCAGCTAAAGCAAAGAAAGCTATAGGGATTGACACTAATCCATTCCCCAAAATTGGAGAAGTTATAGCCAATGTTATTGTGCTAAACTTCCAGAACTTATCTTTGAAGGAATTGGAAGAGGTTAATGTGCAAATGCATGTTGCCAGTCAGACTACTATCAAGAAAGATGGCAGAAGTTCACCAGCGAATGGGTAGGGCTTTATAGACCAAAGGGAAGACTCTAGTGAGGAGGCACTGGATGATGACTCTTTAGATGTAGCTGTCATGCAAAGGATGTGTCCCAGATGCAAGTTAAGTTACAAATGGTTGAAAGGGCTCCTGATTGATGGGAAACAGTATTACAAGGATATGCAGAGATACCCTAAACCAACCAGTGCCTAAAACAAAAGGCCATACCCAACTGGTCCCAGGCAGCATCCATTCTTGGCTGGACTAATAGGTACTAGAGTGCATTCCAAGGGCAAGAAACCTTTACATGAGCTCAAACCACCCAACTACTACATGATGGAGGGTGATCATCTTGAGAGGAGGTCCGAAGTGGGCTCAAGTTATGGGATCAGAGCCAGAGATTGGCCTCCTAGACCAGCCTCACACAAAATGGAAAGTAGCCACTCTCATGGAAGGCCTGAATTAGGCCCAAGACAGGGGGTCAGGGCCAAGTAGTGGCCTCTACAAGTACCTGGGGTTCCAGATTGGTTTGTCATGCAGAACAAGCCTAAGGAAATTCCTACCCAAAGAAGTAATGTTGGAGACCAGGGTAGGATGGTTAAACCTCTCTTGGTGCTCCAAATAATTGGGTGTTACTAAAACATCCAAAAACAAAGGAACTAAATATGGTCCCAGTAATTTCTAGGTCCCAAAGGAGGAAGATCCAGCAAAGGTACACTCAGTACCAAAAGGATCTAAAAAAAAGTGGGGAGAGTTCTTCATTGGCCCAGCCAAGAGGCCAGACAGAGGAAATAGAAAGCTCAAAGTTGGATCATAGTCTAAAATTGACTCCTTAGGATAGAAGGAGTTTCAGCAAAGAGCAGTTGGTTAAAGTTCATTATGAACTGAAAGCCAAAGAAAGATCCAGTTTAGCAAGTCTTGAAAAGGCTTTGATGGAAAGCGATAGTGAGACAAAGAGAGAAGTTGGCCTAGGCCAAAGGAAATATATGGTTGAGAAGAAGATGTTTGAAGCCTTCATGGCTGAACAGACATTTTTGGTCGAAAAACCAGTAGAAACAGACCATTCGAAGAAAGTCACTAGTATTGAAGTGCTAGAATGCAGCATGGAAGATGTTTCTAAAGTGATTGAACAAGTTGGCCTGAAAAAGAAGCAAGTACAGCCAGTGGTTCAATTTGGCTCATTTCCTCCAGTGTTAGTGAATATGGTGCATATACTACCACAGGAGTTCCAGGTTGAAGATGGAAACCAAGAAGGACAGGAGATTGACTCTATTCCAATTTCTAGTGAAGATTCACAGGTTAGTATGGTTCAAGATGAATTTGAAGTGGCCACACCAATGGAAACTGAGGACGAGAGTGAGGAAGAGGTGAGTATTAATCTCTCATATCCTTTTGAGTATCCTACAACATCCCTGATAAAACATGTCAAGCCCTTATATATCAAGGCTTTTTCAATGAGATATAGATGAATAGGGTATTGGCGGATAATGGAGCAGCGGTGAACCTGCTTCTGAAATCTTCTTTGAAGAAATTAGGGAAAAGGAACCCCAGATTAATCCCAACCAGCACAACCATTGCTGGTTTGCTGGAGATAAACAGATGGCTTAGGGTATTTTGCCCATCAACCTGAGTGTAGGAACCAGAGATTGCATGACGACATTCTTTGTTATTGACATCAATGCTAAGTATAATGCTCTACTTGGTAGGGATTGGATTCACACCAACAAATGTGTACTTTCCTCTCTACATCAGAAGATAATGATGACCTTGTGCAATGGAGAGACAGAGGAGATCAATGCAGACCCTCAACCCTTTGTCGCTTGTACTGATTTTGCGGAGGCCAAGTTGTATACTGAAGGAGTAACACCACTCAGTATATTGAGAAAACCTGATGGTTCAGCTGAAGTAACGGCTGATAGGGAAGTAGCACACCTGAAGCACTTGGTACAGGAGAGTGCTGATGAAAAATTCGTCGTTAAAGATGATAATGATGCCTGGTTGTAGGCAAAAAGATGAAACCCAAGAAGCTAGACCTTTGGCTTTAGTCAAATTCATAGCATTGGACTTAAAAGCAATAGTCCAAAAGGTTCAGGAACAAGAGAATGAAGCTATGGTAGTTGGCTGTAAGCATAAACAACAACAGGTCAGACCTTTGACCTTTGATAAATATTGTGCATTGGACATCGAAACAAAAGTCTAGGAAATACAGGAGGAAGAAGCCTTATGGATAGACTTTGTCTATTAGGAGCAGGGCAAAGATGTTGAATAAGAGAAAGTGGGAGCAAAACAAAGCAAAGAAATTGCTTTGAAGACAGAAAAAATCAAAAAAGAAGCATTAGTGAGTTCTCAGATACAAGACCCCTTGGAAGAGGTTAATTTAGGGAAAGGTTCTACACAGCAACCCATCTACATCAATGCTTGGTTAAGTACTCTTGACAGGGACTAGTTGTTGATGGTCTTAAAGAGATATAAAGATTGTTTTGCATGGTCTTATAATGAACTGCCAGAATTGGATAGGTCATTAATTGAACATAGGCTCCCTATGAAGCCTAATTTCAAGCCATACAAGCAAAAACCAAGAAGGATGAGTCCTGAAGTGATTCAGAAGGTCAATGAGGAAATTTTTAGGCTCCTTAAGGTAGATTTTATTAGAACAGACATATATGTTGAATGGCTATCCAATATTGTGCCTGTAGTTAAGAAGAATAGTAAAATGAGGGTATGCATCGATTTTAGAAACCTAAATTTAGCAACTCCAAAAGATGAACACCCTATACCCATAGTAGATTTATTGGTGGATAGTTCAACATGGCATAAGATTTTATCAATGATGGATGGGAACTCTGGTTATAACCAAATCTGCATTGTAGAAGATGATGTCCATAAGACAGCATTTAGATGTCCTGGGAACATTGGCACCTTCGAATGAGTTAAAATGCCATTTGGCTTAAAGAATGTTGCGACTACATATCAAAAGGCTATGAACACTATCTTTTATGATTTCATTAGAGGATATTTAGAGTGTTACATTGATGACATTGTAGTAAAGTCCCAATCCATGGAGGAACATTTGTTTCACTTATAAATAACTTTCGGAAGAATGAGAAAGTTCAAGTTGAAGCTTAATCCTCTCAAATGTGCTTTCAGTGTATCAGCTGGAAACTTCTTAGGCTATGTAGTACATAAGAAGGGAATACAGATTGATCAAAATAAAGCTAAAACCATCATTGAAGCCAAGCCTCCATCAAGTAAGAAAGAAGTACAAAAATTCCTTGGACAAGTTAATTTTCTTCGAAGATTTATTTTTAATACTGCAGGGAAAACTAAAGTATTTTCTTCCTTATTAAGGTTGAAAGATGAAGAGGAGTTTGTGTGGACAGTAGAGTATCAAACTGCTTTCGAAGGAATCAAAGCCTACTTGGCCAAGCCTTTAGTACTGATGCTACCAAAAAGTAATAAGCCCTTGAAGTTGTACATTGCTACAACAGAAGATTCACTGGGAGTTTTCTTAGCCCAGAACAATGAAGAAGGCAAAGAGCAAGCAGTTTATTACCTTAGCAGGTTTTTAAATTCTTGTGAATGTAAATATTCAGCTGTAGAAAAGCTGTGCCTTGCATTGTATTTTGCTGCAATGAAATTAAGATACTATCTTTTGCCTACAACTGTCTTGGTAATTGCAACCACAGATTTGGTTAAGTATATGTTGTCTAGACCTATGTTAAGAGGAAGAATTGGCAAATGGATACTAGCTTTATCAGAATTTCATCTAGAATATGTCCCCCAAAAAGCAGTAAAAGGACAAGTTTTAGCTAATTTCTTGGCAGATCATTCATGTCAGACAGAAAGCCAAGAGATAATGGATCTTGGTATGGTTAATATTGAACCATGGCAAATGTGGTTTGATGGATCAAAATCCAACGGTCTAACTGGAATTGGTGTGGTGATTAAGTCATCACAGCGGGTAGAAACCACACATGGTTTTAGAGTGGATGAAATTACTTGTTCCCATAATTAAGCTGAATATGAAGCTTTAATAATGGGACTGGAAATACTTATTGGATTACAAGCTTATACAGTTGATATATTTGGGGATTCTCAATTGGTGGTTAACTAAGTGAAAGGAATTTTCAAATGTCAAAGTGCAAACATGTTGCCATACTATGTTGTTGCATTACATTTGCTTTCTCAATTCCAGCTAGCAAATGTGACTTATGTCCCAAGATTCATGAATAACAAAGCCAATGATATGGCTCAAAAAGTTTTGAATTTCAAGAGAAGGGATAACACTCAAACGAACATAAACCAAGCAACATATCAAAAAGTAATACCACCCTTAACTAAAAAGAATGTGGTGTTAGAAGGCAATCATAATGACTTACAAGAACAAAATTGGAGGTATCCAATAATACGGTACCTAACTGGCCCATCTTCGAAAGCCAGCAGAAAAATCAAATTACAATCTATGCAATACATAGTGTATGGTAATGCTCTTTACAAAAGGGGAGCAGATGGGTTATTATTGGAATGTTTAGGGAAAAAGAAGACATTGACAGCCATGGCTAAGGTTCATGAAGGCATCTGTGGTGTTCATCAGCCTGGTATGAAGATGAGATGACTGCTTCGAAAACATTCCTACTATTGGCCAACCATCCTTAAAGATTGTATAGAATATGCTAGAGGTTGCTAGGCATGCCAAAAGCATGGCACGATAAGACATGTAGCAATAACTGATTTGCATGCGGTTGTGAAGCCTTGACCGTTTAGAAGATAGGCTATGGATATGATAGGAAAAATACATCCACCATCTTCGAAGCATCATTGTTTTATCTTAGTGGCCACAGATTACTTCACTAAGTGGGTCGAAGCTAAATCATATAAGGCTGTAGACCAGACTGAAATTATTGGATTCATTAAAGATCTGATCCACATATTTGGCATCCCACAGACCATAACTATTGATAATGAGACTGCATTTGATGGGAAGATAGTAAAGTCTTTTGTGGCAGAGTTTGGAATTAGCCTTGTTAATCATTCAATAAATCTTTGAAAAAAGGAATACAGAGAGTGGAAGACAATCCCAGGGATTGGCATAACTTACTGTTGGATGTATTATGGGCTTATAAGACTTCTCCAAGATCAAGTACAGGAGTTACTCCTTATGCCTTAGTATATGGGCATGATGTAGTGTTACCTGTAAAAATTAACATCAAGTCCTTGAGGGTGAGATGCTAGGATCAGTTAGTTCCTGAGCAATACCATTAGAGTATGTGCTTGGAATTAGAGAATGTGGATGAACCTAGAATTTTGGCATCAAATAGCATTCTTTTCCAAAAGAAGAAAGCAGCCAAAAACTATAATAAGAAAGTCAAGTATATTAACTTTGATGAAGGTGATTTAGTATGGAAGAAAATACTCCTAATAGGGATTAAAAGCCATAAGTTTGGCAAATGGTCACCTAATTGGGAAGGACCATATCAAGTTCATAGAGTCTTGCCTTGGGGAGCATATCATTTGAGAAATTTGAATGGATATGTACACCCTAAGAAAATTAATGGCAGGTATTTGAAGCCTTATTATCTAACTGTGTGGGAAACAAAATGAGTATAGTAAGTGCTAAACAAAAGAAGCATGAAAACACTCAAATAATAAATAAAGATTTTACTTCATAAGGAGTTGAATACATGCAGCCATAGATTGGCCCAAAAGTCAGTACAATGTTTCAGTTGTTCCTTTACAATTGACTCTCTACTCTTTAGAGATGGGAACAACTGAATGGCCATAGTCATCTCCTGCTTCCGATCAACCAGTCCTTGGTTGGTGATTTGCAGTTTGGTGGCAGTTCGATCCAAAGCCAGATTGACTGCTAATAACTCTTCTTTTAGTTGAGCTTTCTTCTCCAAAAGTTGGGCTCGAAATTGGGAGACAGGGGAATGTTATTCTTTCAATTTAGACACTTCAGCATGTATCTGGGAAACAAATTTCTGGTCTCTCAACAATTTCTTATCCGTAGCTTTGGCAACATGGCAGATGTTGATATAAAAGTCAATGGTAGCTGCTGCCTGAGATAAATGACTTGAAATAGCTATGTTGGATTGCTCAATAACCTTGCAGCACTGAAGGAAACCATTCTTGATAATAGGTCTTTGCAAGGCTTCGAAGGGGATCCTCGAGAATAATGTCAGCAACTCTAAACAGCTATCCAAATCCAGTGAAGCCGAGGAAGTCATATTGATGGTGGAAGAGCTCTCAAAAATTTCCAAGAGAGAATCAGCCAGAACCAATGGCTCAGTTTTATTGTTAACTGTTGGAATGGTAGAAAGCATGTCAAAAAGGCTAGCTAGTCTAACTTCGAAAATATTCACCTCTTCCGTTGACATAATTGGTGCAGAAAGGGCTCTGGTAGAAGGAAAAGATGGCTGTATAGGGATGGGAGAGGAAGATGAAGTATCCCTAGCTGTTTCCATAGTCCTGGCTGCCAGTAGATCAAGAGAAGAGGGACTGGAGCCAGATAGGGATAGTGGACAAGGAACTGGTGAGCTACCAGTGTTTTCTCTGAGAGAATCAGCTATCACTGGAGATGAAGTAATAACTGGGATTTCCTCAGGAGGGGAAGAAGCAACAAGGTTTGAAGGGAAAATAAATTGGGTTGAGTTAAAGGATAGAAGAGGAAGGTATGGAGTTAAGCCAAATGATAAAGATGTATGAATGTTTTGCTTCAAAAAGAGTATGAAAAGTGTAGAACCAGGGAGTGGGAGTATTGCCTAAATGGACTCAACACTTCAAGGCATTGCTTCTGATAGTTTTTCAACTTTAGATGAAACTGAAGAAGTCCTTATTAATGAAGAAGGCAGAGTAGTTGTTGCTGCAAAAGAAGAAATACGAATCAATGTTAAGTTTCAGTATCAAGAACTTGAGAAAGGAAATTAGAGACACAAAAGGAAATTACTTGTTTCAGAAGTGGTAGCCATGGTTGGAGAGCTGCAAAGGGTATACTGTTCAGCAGTTTGTTATTTCTTTGTAGTTTCTCTTTGGAGTTCATTAGCAGCAGCAGCTTCATCCCTAGGCGTTTGTTGTTGTCTCTTCTTCTCAGGCCTCTGGAACACAATGATTTCTTTAGAGTGTTCCGCTTCCACTGCTTTAACAGATGCTTCGTGAATGGGGTCCCCAGTGAAATCAGAGAGAGAGACTGCCATTTTCTTCTTTCTTTTTAATGGTGTCTCTTGCTCTTTTTCTGCTTCCTCTTCCTCCACGTGAGCCTCAGGTACCTTTTCATTAGGATCAAACAAGAGCTTTCTTTTCCTTTGTTGCTTCTGCTTGCTCTTAAGAAGATTTAAAGCTTGAGCTCTTTGAGAAGAGTCTCCCTGTGAGGCGCCTATGCCACCTGCACCAAAGAAGGAACTATAAGTAAAAGGCAAAAGTATCATAAAAAGGAGAAAAGAAAAGAAGCAGCAGTGCATACTTTTCTTCGAAGTAGCTCGAGTAACTCTAGGAAGAAGTAAGGCGATAGAAGCATACTTTGTAGTAGCAGGGGTAGGAACTGGTGTAGCATGAGCAGTGGAGGAAGTAATAACTCCAGTCTCTTTAGACTTGGTTTGAGGCACGTCTAGTATTATTAATAGATCTTGGGGAGAAATGGCCAAATGCACCTCTATATTGGCCATCCACCAGTTCTGATACCTTTTCAGTGTATTGCTTTGAGGTTTGAAGAGTAGGTACTCAAAATCAATTAGATCTTGGATAAATTTGAAAGTTGTTTCTTCTAATCTAGATCTTGGAACCTTCAAATTTCTGCTGGCAAGGTTTAAATTGGACTGACTATAGAGAGGGATAGGGACCCCCTGTGAGAGTCCAAATTGCCTAGCAAATTGGGCAGGGCAATAGAGCTCAGAGATGCACTTATAAGCTCTGGGGTTCATAGTACCAATGAATAGTTCCCTTGGAATCAAAATAGAAGCCCACATGTTTTTATGTTGAGGCCTAGAGCAGGACCTATCACTCAAAAAGGTCCTCAACCAAGTTGGGCCAATATTGGTAGCTTCGAAGGGGCGGAAGGTGTGAGACGAAGGGAAAGTTGGGAGTTGGTGAAAGAAAGAAAAGCAGAAGGCAAAGTTGGAAGGATAAAATGAAACATTGGCTAACAACATACCATGAGTGGTAGGATTTGGCATTAAAAACTTTAAACATTTAGACTGCAAATCAGTGAAGAATGCAAAAAGCTAGAGTTTGAGTATCCAAAATAGGCCTCCTTGATTGGCATCCATAGGTTTTTCACAAAAGAGGGAACAAGCTTTATAGAGATGACCCAAAACATATGAAGCTACGACCACCTTTTTATGCAAAACAAAGACCTTGGCAAGAGGGGCAAACTTAGGCATGATCTTTTGAGAAGAAGTACAAAAGAGGAATTTACAAAGCCAATACAATAGAAAAGAAAATAATTCTCTATCAGTTACAGGGCCTTCTCTTTTGTTCTCAACCTTGACAAAGTCACTATAGGATGAGTTCAGAAGAGGGAGAAGAAAAGAGGTTTTGAGGTCAGGGTAGTCTGGACCAATGGGAGTGTCAATAGGGGATAATCCTAACAGATGATAGATGTTAAGGACAGTAGGAGTCATCATCCCACATCTAAATTAGAAGAAATTGAAAGTAAAATTCCAAAAACAAATAGTAGCAGGTATTAAAAATGAGTCCTTTGAAATAGTGAACTTGGACAATTCAAGGGCGTTGAAAAGGCAAAGCTCCTGAAGATCTAGTGTCCTAGTAGAGACGACACGATCATACCATTCCTCCTATTTTAGCCTTACCGTGGGCTAGTAGCGATGGGGTCGGTTCATTCTCCAGCTTTCCCAATCAAGACCGCCTTCATAAAAAAGGCAATGATCCTCTAGACGCAGATACAGAGTTGGAAGCTCAGTAGGGACCTCTTTAAAAATAGGCCCAAGCACGTATTCTTGTGGTTCATTGCGACGGGGAATGAAGATGCCCATCGATAGCACTTTTCTCACCAACCTTGTATTTCTCACACTCTTCAGCAATGATCCTTTTTAAGGCTATGGATGGACTCACATGCTCCACGACTGGTATTTTCAAAGAGGAAAAAGCCATTGACAAGAGTTTTTCAGAAGATGAAGTTGAGAAAGAGGGTAAGGGAAAGAAGAAGTCAATAGAGATGAAGGGTTTGTATGTTGGGCGAATGAGTGAATTAGAAGCACGAAATAAAAGGGTTTTTAAATCTTTCTGTCCCAAAAATACCCAATCATTTTAAATGGGTAGAATTCATAAAGAAGTACTGAAAGTAGGGATGCGAAAAGTTTCTCTCAATGTTGATAATTTGGAAGGGAAACGTATCTCAAATACTTATATTAGCTTCGAAATCAAATATTTTGCTTTGAAGTCAAGCTTTGGCTCCAAAATCAGGTGACAAACATTCAACTAGAGCTTCGAAAGCAGGAAGTTGACTTCAAAGCACATTTCACACCTAAGAGTACAAGAGTGCTTAGGTATTTGTTTACTTCAAGAAGATTAAAGACCTGCTTTTAGGTTTCTTGTTGAAAGTAAAATTCTTCGAAGTAAAATTTGAAATACTCTGCAGTTAGAATTTGTTTGTTCTAGACTTCAAAGTGACATAAAACCAATATTTGATTAAGTAGTGAAGAACACAAAGGGAATCACCTTTTTTTAAGAATAAAACAGTGCAATCCTTAAGGAAAGTTTCCATATTTCGGAAAATGTAGACTGTTTGTTCGAAGGAAAAATAGTTGATTCGAAACTGTTGATTGTGTTAACCATATGATTGGAAAAAGAAAACCTTAGGCAAAGGTTGTCAATTACACTCCATAAGTTGGGAAAGTTCCAATTAGGTCTCCAATATTCCATTGGATATGTTCAAATCAGGTTTCAAATGATAAAATTGGCGAATTCGAACCTTTGATTTTGTTTGTTTTGGATAAATAGAATGAAATCAGACCGTGCAGAATAAAGAAAGGAAATCCTAGCTTTATTAAGATGAAAGTAATTACATCAGAAAGCCTTTTGGGCTACATATTCAATTTCATAAAAATAAGGAATAGAGAAAATGACAAGGTCATGTAATTTGTTTCAATTGTGGTCAATGAATTTCTGTTCCTTTTTTATTTTGTCTTCTATCTTCTCCAAGCTAGGTTGCTGAAGCTGATACGCTCTTATTTGATAAAAAGTTATTCGACTTTTATTTCGAACTCTGTTTCTTTCAATCCTTGTTCCATCTCATCCATATCCAAGTCATCTCAGTATGCAGATTCTTTATTTTTGAAATCATTATATTTGTTGATAAGGTTCTCTGCTTCATACTGGGTGTGAATTTGACGGGCTGAGATTTTGTCCAAAGATTGAGTGGTAGCCAAAGAAGTTTGGTTCCAATGAAGAAGCAGTGGGAGTTGTTCCAAAAACATCTGAAGCTCTGCTTGGGCAACGGGGTTGAGGACATGATCCCGGGTCATAACGTCACAAGCCCATCGAAAGTTCTTAAGAGAAACATCACCCTCAAGAACATTGAAGGGCATGTGAGAAAAGGCCGCAAGCAGAAGCTGAGCTTGATATCGCTCAAAGATAGTGGGGGGAACTGGAGGTTCATAGGAAGGAAGAAACTGATTCTCAAAGAGAGTAAGTCTCAGTTTTTTCATCCAGTGAGGGTTTTGCGGAAAAGGAGGTACAAGAGGATCCATCTCAAAAGAAGAAGGGAACTGGGGGTTGTTTACGCAATCAAGCCAGTCAGAAGAGCAAAATTTTGCCCTCTGGGCTAAGAATGACGGGCTATACCCTTGTGCTTTCTCTGGATGATGAGTGGCTTGCACTATCTTTGTAGGCATGGAGGATGTGTACCATGCTATAAGTAAGTTGTCTTCCAAACTACGTCGGCGATCGATGGATACATATGGGTAAACCACCGAGCTTCGAGCGAAAAGAGGGAAAGATACAAGATTAACGAATTCGACGAACTGATGATTATGATTAATTTGCTCTCTTAGCTTGGATTCCTCAGGTTTTGGCTAGCTTCTCCAGCCAGAAGCCTTAGAAGAAGAAGAAGAAGCTGTAGCATCATCCTACGCAGAAGGTTTTGGGTTAGAAGAAGAGCTTCCAATATCCATGTTTGCAAAGTTTTGGGCTAAAGAATTATGAACAATAGGTTCGTAATCTAAAGGTCAATAGTTTGCAAAAGCTTCCATGACTTGAATATATGGAGATGGATAGGTGTGGCTAAAAAATGCATGAAAATTCTTTCGAGGGCGAACATCATTATCTAATAACTCCTCGTATGCTCAATCTATGTCAAAGAAAGCTTGTTTGGCCATGCAAGCTGTATCAGTCTTTTTGAATGCTCAGATAATGGGAAATGTTCAAGAATTTAATGCAGTCGGTTGTAGTTCTAAGAAGATGTGAAACCCATGCACGTCCTAGGACGTAGGTGAAGTGTTTTGATCCACTAATATCACCAAGTATTAGGTATATTAGTGCGGGGGTAATGTTGGCTGTATAAATTGTATAAGACAATCACAATTCAACACGTGGCATGAGAAGGACAATTTGGGAAGGTAATATAAATTGCCAACCATATTCAGACACGTGTCAACCTATGCAAGTAATAATGGGTCTGCATAGCACTGGAATGATTGAGGGATATAAGGTGACGTGGCCTAACGGTTACTCATAAGGTTCAAATTCAAAATTAGGAAGGAAGCCTAACTGCAAACATGGCGTAGTAGAGCTGACTGTGAGAGAGTATGATCAGCGATCATGGAAGGATATTTCGACGGTTAGGAGCCCATTTCGACGGTTATCATTGGGAAGTATAAATAGCAGAGAACATCCCAAAAAAGAGGACCCAGACTCAGATCCAGAAACTAGTTTTTATCTACTTTATTTTTCTTCCAATTTTTACAGTTCTTTACATTTCTGTACTTCAAATTTCTGTATTGCACTTCATTCATAGGAGTAGTTTCGAATAGCTTGTTGCTATAAACCTTTACGAGGCTGGGTCAGATCATTATAAGTTTTTCATTTTTACTTATTGAAATGCTGCAATTATTCTTCATTTAATTGTTGTTTACTAAATTCTCCTAAAGAAGCCACCAGTAAAAGTTCTCTTCATTGAGGTTAAAAGAACTAAAACACAATTGTCTAATAATTGGTTGGCAATTAATCTTCTATAAGGATTGATTGATTCTTGCTGGCACACTTAAAATTACAATACTAATATTTGAAAGTCAAAAAGCCAACATATATATATATATATATATTTGTTTGACTCTTGAAAAAGGAAGATTGGATTAATATTGTGAGACTCACCTAAAGAGTATTTGGTTAGGGATACGAGTGAAGGGATCTCTTTGAACTAGTAATCCCCCTCATAAGATAGGATTAACAAAGCTATGGAAGAATTGGAATTAAAAATTGAGTGAGGGGATTAATGAATTTTTAAATAATTTTTAAGCAAAAATTATATTTTTCGAACCAAAAAAAAAAAAAATGATTATAATATTAAAAAATATTAATTTTATATATTAATACTATTTATAGTATTATTAATCTGCTGGTGTATAAATAAACAATCTTTATCTTACATCTTTAATCTAATATCACCATATTAATAATTTGTTCACTCATGGGTGGTTTGGAATGTCCTAAATAAGTGCATTTTTTAACTTTTTATAAAAAGATGTGTAGAAAAGTAGAGAGGAGATATTGATTGATGTGACCAAAAAAAAATAAAAAGATAGACTAAAATAGATTATGCCAAACAAGGCTTCAATCACACCGTACTTTTAATCCCCTCCATCGTATGAAGCTGAACAAACTTGGCCTATATATTGTTGTCTCTATTTATTCTCTTTGTTCTCTTTTAATCTATACTATATATTAAGCAAAAAGGGGATTTTTAACCCCAAGGCCTGTGGGAGCTTAAATATCCCAATATGAATTTTTAAAATTTTTTATTAAAAAAAAAAAACTCAACATTTATTGATTTGGTCAAAATCTCCTGATCAGCATTTAAAATTCCCTCATACAAATAATTATAGATACAATCTGTATATAGTTACTGCAGTACCCTTTTCAACTTCTCTCATTCACTATGATTAGTGATAAGATTGTTAAATTATTTTTATAAAAAATCTTAAAAAACATAATTTATATATTAAAAAAAATTTAAAATAAATATAAATATGTATAATTACCCCGCATGAATGATAGACTAGTACTCTTTTAATGCGATCAAATAAAAACGTTATAATTATTTCAGCAAAGCGGTGTTAGCCAACAAGGGATGTGATTTCAAAAAGAATAAAAGTTTCAATAAGATTTACAAAGAATATAAACGTGACAGTATAATTTACCATGGGAAGTCAATTAAACAAGAAATCTCCAGTGTCGTTTCGCAACGCAATTTTTAATTTAAAAGTTAAAAAATTATTAAAAAATTTAAAAAGTTAATAAATTATATAAAAAGTTTAAAAGTCTTTTTAATTTTTTTGCACGTTTTTTGTAGAAAAAATTTAAAAATCATTCTAATTTTTTTCTCACCTCATATTTTAATTAAAAAATTATTAAAATAACATAATATTAAGGCCTCAAAAAATATATATATAATAATAACAAAACAAAACAAAACCTCATTCCAAAGATTATGGAGAGTCGGTCTATACTTTGTGATATTATTATACACCTAGATTCAACGGTCTTGTTTAGTTTGTCTATTGGGAGATAGTTTTTGAGAAAAAATTTCAAAAGTTTGTTTGATGAAATTTTTTAAAACAAAAATTTTATATCACTTTTCTCTCTAATACATATTAATCAATCAAATTTTCTCTTTTCTCTCTCATTTTCTCACATTTTATATATCAATTAATTAGTTTGATGGTTTTTATTTTTCAGAAAATACTTTTCAGAAAATTCTACTTTATTATTTTTCATGTTTTTTTTTTTATTTTTACTGAATTTTTTTAATATTTTAAGTAATTTTTTTTACTTTTTAGACACACCTAACATAAATACACCTAAAAAGTAAAAAAATTGTAAAAAAAATCTTTTAAAAATTTATTAAATACCAAAAATATAAAAAAAATACAAGAATTCAGTACATTTTTTTTATATTTTTACGTATTTATTAATTTTTTAAAATATTTTTTTACAAATTTTTTTACTTTTTAAATACATCTAACTAAGGTGTATCTAAAAAAGTAAAAAAAAAAAGTTTAAAAATTAAAAAATATTCACTAAAAACAAAAGAATACGAAAACTAAAAAACTCAGTTTTCAAAAAATTTAATCCAGAAAACTCAAAGCAAACACATTGAATCTTTTTTTTTCTCATATCCATCTATTCAACTACAAAAAAATAAATAAAATCTTTCCAAACTCCAAAAGTTCAAACCTGTCTCTCAAATTGTCATATCAACTTGAGAGAGCATTTGGACCTCCATTTTAAGATTGATTTTTGTGATTCGAATAATTCATATTTTAGGACTTGTTGGGTAGATATTCATATAAAAAATCAAGATGGTTGGACAGTGGCAGCTATATGTTTGAATCAAATTTGTTTTTAAAAAATGGATGATAAATATAATTTCAAGAATAATCATTTATTTTTTATAACACAAATTTGATTTAAACATATAATTATCGATATTTGATCATTTTGATTTGTTCGTAACAATTACTCAATGAATACAAAAGAATGAACAGTTTAAATCACTAAAATCGATCTCAAAATAGGCTTATAAAACCCAAAAACTCTTTCAAGTTAGCAAAATAAGCTTTACAAAATCTAAACACTCTCTCAAGTTGAAGTGACCAATTTAAGAGAATCCAAATCCTTCTCAAAATATAAAAACAAATAAAATTTTAAATCTTATAAAATCTTTTTAAAAAGTTATTTTTTATTCCTTTCGTCCTAAAATATTAATTCCTTATTTCTTTTTTATTATTCTAAAATATCAGTCTCTTTTCAAAAATTAATAATTAAAATAATATAAATTTTTTATTTTACCATTCATTTAAATTTATTAATAACATAAAAAGTCTAATTATAATAATTGAAATTTTTTAAAAAATATATTATTAACGAATAATTTTAAAATATAATTATTATACTATTAAAAAAATTAAATTATTTGAAAAGAACTATTATTTTAAACAATCGCGATTGGGACCTCGAATCCGAGGTCCCCCGAATCCCCCGAATCCCCCTTTTTTTTCTTTGCAGTCGAAGAAGAAGACGGAGGGGGAGGGGGATGAGGAGGGACTGGAGGGGGCCTAAAAAATAGAGAAGAGAGGCGAGGCGAGGCAGAGGCATGGCGACGCGATCGGCGGAGCTGGGCAACGATCGGGCGGCAGGCGAGGCGAGGTCCCCGATCTACTCGTCTCTCTCTTCTCTCTCTCTCTCTCTCCTCTCTTCTCCCTCAACAATGGCGGAAAAAAAGAAAAAAAAAAAAAAAAAAATTCAAAATCACTGAAACGACGTCGTTTCAGTGATTCGGGGGATTTGGGAGCAAATTTTTCGAGGTGCAAAACATTTTCCTATTTTAAAATGAAAAGAGTAAAATTGTTTTACAAATACCAATCAAACCTGACGAACGACTAACGATAGGACTACGAAATACGACCCAACTAACAAACCCTACTTTAATCACCGTCTGTCAAGTGTGAGCCACAAGCTCGCGAAGAATGGTTTTTAGATCCTTCGACATGAGCAAGCTGTCTCGCAATTAAGGAGAGGACACAAGTACGGTGTCAGTACCATGCAGTGTATATTGAAAAATCAAGAATGATGGAGACTATTAGTTTTAAAATTCTAAAAAGATCACTAATAACATAACACTTAATAAAAAAAAAAAAAATACAATATGAAGGTCAAAAGATCAAATTATTCATGGTGGAATCTACTGTCACATCATTAGTGATAGCACTAATTAGTGCTCTCACTCATTTTTCTTGAAAAATTATTCAGCCTATGTATGGGAAGTTGGGTTGGAAATTTTTTTTTTTTTTTTTTTATAACTAAAATCTTGTTTGTGATGAATTTAAAAAAATTAAAAAATTAAAAAGTTACTATTCGATTTAAGTCACGTTATTTTATCTAAGTTACATTATCTTTTTACTATATCACTTTAAACTCAATCTATATTTTATAAAAAATAAAAAAATACAATTATTTAAATCATCTCAAACCACTTATAAAATAATTACAAAAAATAAAATAGATTTTTTTAGTTTAATAAGATAAAAATTATATTTAATTCTTAATCATTACAATCTTTTTTTTCAAAAAAATAAAAATAAAAAAATTTAAAAGCCCTTTTCAAATTAAATTTTTTAACCTCAAACTAAAATAATTAAAAAATAAAAAACTCAAAAAAGCAACCCACTTCTCAAAAAAACCTCTCCTACGTGTTGAAATATTTTGTGACCATGTCACATGTTAATCACAAGTTTATATTTCTCAATCATTGAGGGGTGATTTGAAATGATTTAAATAAATATATCTTTTAATTTTTTATAAAAAGATATATATAAAAAATAAAGAAGTGATATAACAAAAAAAAGATAAAAAGTATATATTTATTAATTATGCCAAACTACCCCTAAATATAAAGAAAAATGCTTGGGACCTCTAATTAGAGGTACCACTAATGATGTGGCAGTGGGTCCCACCACTGCCACAACCAATCATGTGTCTTGATTTTTTTTTTTTTCTTCCTTTTTCACCTCATTAGAGGTGTGTTTAGAGGTGTGTTTTTAGAGGTCCTTAGCATTGTTGAAATATAAATGGTTATTTTAATAATTAAATTAAAAACTAAGATAGTGCTTGGTAGAATTTTAGAATTATGATTTAAGAATAGAGTTGTATTTTAAATTTATGAGTTTTGGAATTATGATTTGAGCGTAAAAAATTTATTTAATTATGAGTTTTGAAAAGAGTTTTAAATTGAATTTGAATTAAGTGATGTAATATATAGTATTTAGGGTTGGTTTGTGGTGTCCTAAAAAAATGTACTTTTTGTCTTTTTATAAAAAAATGTTCAGAAAAATAGAGAAGTGATGTGATGAAAAAAAGATAAAAAGATGGATTATATAGGTTATGCCAAACCTAGCCTTAATACAAAAACTTATCATTCATAACTAAACACACAACCTAAAATTCTATTTAAAACTTATAAATTTTTTTAAAAAAATTTCATAAATAATTTTTTTGTAATATAAAAATAATTGGTGCCAAAAAAAAAAAATCGAACACTGTTCTGATTAATCGGCTGGACGATCGGTTAGCACAAATTTTCCTATATTGGAAAGAGTTTTAAAAAATAAGCGTGGAATTAATTTTTGAAAATGCTAAATAAACATCCTATTCAAAAGTGAGTGTAGAACTATATTTTGAAAGTTCCACCAAACAGAGCCTAATTTTTTAAATTTTGATTTTTAAAATCATATTATTTTTTTATATATATTTAAAAAAAAAAAAAAAAACCTAACTCCTAACTTATTTTTCAAAATAAGTCAAAATATAAACGCTGATGGGTTGTCGAGAATAACTTAAATAAGTCAATTTTTTAATTTTTTATAAAATATAAATTAAATTTAAAATAATATAATAAAAAAATAATATATCTTAAATAAAATGATATGATTTAAATAAAATAATATTTTTTATTATTTTTTATTTTTTTTAAAAATGTCAAATTTAACCTCAATCTTTTCATTAATCACATTGGGCAGAGTGTTCGTGCCACTGCTATGAACCACCTAATAACTTCTTCCGTATATTATTCACACTTCCCAATGCTAAGAGTGCACCACCGAAGTCAGGCTCGCTTCATTTTTTCTCTCTTTCCACTCTCCGGTCAATGCCCACTACTCTCTCTCTCTTCTCAAGGAAGCTCTGTCTCTGTCTCTCTCTCTCTCTAGAAAAGCAAAGCAGCATATAGATTGAAAAACTGGAGGACAGAACAGTGTGCGTCGTGTCTACTTTCTCTACAGCAAGTTTGTTTGTGAAGTTTCAGAATGCAGTGTGAGTAATTTCGCCGCCGGAGGAGAGAGGTTTGACGATGGCTAAGTGTCCCCGGAACTCCGTCGGAGCGATGATGCTTGACCACGCCGCCGGCAGCGGCGGAAACTCCCGCCTCTGGACTTCGTTTTCTGGTGCCTCCTTCCGCCGTATGATCATCGACACCATGCGCTGCGGCGGGTCGAGCTTCCGTCACGACGGCGGAGCAACCACCAAACCGCCTCCGGAGAAGCCGACGCATCAGAATGAGAATCAGAATCAGAGATCCGAATGCGGAGCCGAATCGAAGCAGAAGAAGAAGAATGCGGGATCGGAGAAGTTATCGGAGTTACTGAGACTGTCGGAGTCGTCGGAAGCTGGATTGGACCGTGAGACGGCGGAGGAGGTGAAGAGAAAGGTGGAGGCGTTGGAGGAACTGAAGCGAGTGGTGAAGAGGTTACAAGGCGACGATGTTTTGGGGGCCGCGATTGACGTGAGGAGGCTGACGAAGGAGAATTTGGAGGCTAGAACCACTCTCGCATTGCTCGGAGCAATTCCGCCTCTCGTCTCGTTGCTTGGTTCGGAAGATCTCGATTCTCAGATCGCCTCTCTCTATGCTCTTCTCAACCTCGGCATTGGCAATGACGCGTGAGTGCTTCTAATTTTCGTTTTGATTTTTCACTTCCATTTCGTTTTGTTTTCCACATCTGTTTGGTTGGCAAGAAAGCGAAGGAAAAGACGAGTTAGAAAATTAAAATTTCAATTTTTTAGCTGTCATATTAAACAGGGCATGTATCCGTATTGTTTGTCTTCTTAAATTAAATATTTTCGTTAATCATAATTTTCCTTTTTAGTTCTTATTTTTGGGAAAGTATTGCTGTGGTCCTGTGGAGTGTTGTGTTAAATTGCCTATAATTTCTGGCCTTTATGAAATCCCAAAATCCTTTAATTCACCCCTCTTTATTTTTCCCTAAAAAAAAAAAAAAAAAAAAAAAAAAAAAAAAAAAAAATTCATTTGGAAACTAATTGGAATTTAAACAGATGGTGACAACTCGTTTTCTATATATCCTTGTGTTTTCTTTGAAAATTTCATATTTGTTGGTTTGTCTGTTTTTCTCAAATGTGCTTTTGCAGCTTCCTTTTATAATGCAATAACAATCAAATTAATTTTTTTGTTTAGTTCATATAATCCTCATCAGATTATTGTTAACCCTTTTGCAGAAACAAAGGAGCCATTGTTAAAGCAGGAGCTGTTCACAATATGCTAAAGCTCATTGAATCTCCAAATGGGTTTCCCAACCCAGCTGTTGCCGAAGCAATAGTTGCAAATTTTCTTGGCTTGAGTGCGTTAGACTCTAATAAACCAATTATTGGTTCTTCCGGCGCAATCCCATTTTTGGTGAAAACTGTAAAAGATTTGGATAAAACAAGTAGTACTCAAGCCAAGGAAGACTCTCTGCGGGCACTATATAATCTTTCCATCTTGCCTTTGAATATATCACTGATTTTAGAGGCCGATTTGGTACCATTTCTCTTTAGTGCATTGGGAGACATGGAAGTAAGTGAAAGAATCCTCTCGATTTTGAGCAATGTTGTATCGACAGCAGAAGGTCGGTCGTAAAGGGGTTAGTGTCGGATGCTCTGCCAATTCTAATTGATGTGTTGAATTGGACTGATTCACCGGGTGTCAAGAGAAGGCATATATTTTAATGGTGATGGCACACAAATCATATGGAGATAGACAAGCCATGATTGAGGCTGGACTTGTTTCATCATTGCTTGAGTTAACGCTTTTGGGCAGCACATTAGCACAGAAAAGGGCTTCAAGGATCTTAGAATGTTTGAGAGTTGACAAAGGGAAGCAAGTTTCGAGAAGATTTGGAGGTGGAATGGGTGCTACTGTGTCCGCTCCTATATGTGGATCTTCATCATCGTCTGCAGACCCAAATCTTCAATTGAAGGAGTATTCGGAGGAGGAAGAAGGCATGATGAGCGAAGAGAGAAAAGCAGTTAAGCAATTAGTCCAACAGAGCTTGCAGAACAACATGAGCAGGATTGTGAAGAGGGCCAATTTGCCACAAGATTTCGTTCCATCAGATCATTTGAAGTCCCTCACATCAAGTTCAACTTCTAAGAGCTTACCATTTTGAGAAGATCAAATGAACTCAGCAGTTAGTCTCCTCTTCATCACCTTGAGCCCCCTATGTTCATTGTGGATTGCTGTAGAACCCGTATAGTATTATTTGTGAAAAATTAAATAATTATCATTTAAATATCTTGGGAATTTTGTTATTTTCATGAGACCCCTTTTTGGTTAATTTGATGTTGAGTGGTTCAAATGTTTATTTTTTTGTTCATATTATTTTAATTTTTTTTTTTTGGTGGGTAAATTACACTAATCTCTTGTGAGGTTTGGAAAAAATATAGTCAACCCCACAAGTTTGACATAATTACATTTTTATTAAAAATTCGTTAGTCATGTGAATGAAAAAAATAATGTTTTCAACTCTTATATTAAAATACATATTTTACTTTGTGTATCTTTGTGTTCATACCATTTATATTAATTTTGATCTCTTTACTCTTGCCAATGGTTATTAAAACCGCGATCAAAATCGATATTATAATAGGATTGCAAGTAGGATCGTAGTTAGGATCACAAATTTTGTGATTCTTCAACTTATTTTTAATATGTATTATTTTAATTTTAATTTTTATCTTTTTTTAATAGAAAATAGGATCTTACAATTCTCTATTTGATCTTATGATCCGATCCACAAGACCTTATCACCGATCCTACTTAGGATCCTGATTTTAACAACTTTAGAATGTCATTGTAGTTTTATCAAAATTGTGAATTTTTTTTGTTTTCTCTTAACTTACAAACTTCAAGGGATGTCAAAAGTTAATTACTTTTTTTTTGTTTTTGTTTTGGGGTGGTTGTTGTTGAAATCGTTTATTGCTAAACATGTTTTCATAAACAGTGTGAAAAGCTCACTACGTCAATACACAAGCCATTTTGGTGAAGTCCAGACAAAACCCTGTTTACATTTTCTGAGGATGCCTCCAATTCAGTGGTGTGATATGGAAAATTTGGAAATTCCGAGGACATACCTTTAATGAGGGGGGTCACTTTCAGCCTATAGTACATTTTTTTATCTACCCCTTTGGCTCTATTCAGACAATAGTTTTATTATATTCTTGATATTAGTGGAAGGGTGTGGGTCATTTTTTCTTTTGCACAAATATAGGGATGGGGACTATTCAATGCAATTTTCATCAGGGAATCTTTCCATCCCCTGTTGGTTTCATTTCTTGATCTCTGGGTTTCAAGGGAATCTTTGGACTTACAATGCTCAATTTATTATTTTTATACAGGGTGAGAACATGATGCACTGTTGAAATGTAAACTTCTGCTTTTGTTGATTAGTTTAACTATAAGCAGCATTAATTAACCGTTGTTTGTCTAATATTTTGAGCCTTTGACCTAGCTTACTGAACAATTCTTAATTGCCTAATTACAGATGAAGGAAGATGCAAGGCAAGTATTAGTGACACAATATCGATACAAAGAGATGAATCTCCACTCTTCACATGCTTATTAAATTCATGTGCCATTGTCTCTCAACAAGGTATAAGCATTATATTTACATATCTTGTGATATACTAATGGTTATCGTGAGGAAGAGTTGTTTTGGCCCATTCAGTTTTTATTTGCCCTGTTCGTTCTTGTCCTTTGACTGAGTTTTGCTCCTGTTTGGATGTAAATATTTTGTGGTAAATATTAATTTATCCCTGGGCTGTATTGTTTACATCCTTTTCATGCCATCCTCAAAACCTCACTTTTGTTTTGATAATGCAGTGAGCCAGAGGTCCTGTATTCACTCCACACACACGCGCACACACACACACTTTGGGGTTGATCTTTTTTCTTTCTAGAAAAACCAGCTAGAATTTCGAGAGCAGAGAGCCGACCATCCAATATTTTTTCTGAATATTTTTTTTTGAGCAGAGTACCTACTTAAGAGAATTAATACAAGTTACTAGATGCATATCAATGATGTGGTTCATGTAAAGATTACACAATTATCATAGTATCTGAAATTGATGTCATATTTTACCATCAAAATTGTTATGTACTAGAAAAGTAAAGCGTCAAGAATTTGAATTATGGTATATATTTAAACTTTGTATCGTGTTGGTCATACTTAAGATGAATATGATTTATACATTTCAAATTCTGAATTGTTTTGAGTAATTTTTATTGGTATGTAGCATTTCTATTTTACTACGTAACTTATGTTTCACTGCATATTTATTGAGTTGCACCTATCAAGGTTTATCTGTTGTCCCTTGAGGTGACAATTAGAGTTATGTCTATCACCCAGCCTCTTGATGTACAAAGAAGTGTGGGCCGTAGAAGCATTATAAGCCTAATTATTAGAGATGGGTGGATCCATTCCCATCTTTCCTCGACACAGACAATATCGTGACACGTGAACCTCTTTTTCTCCCTTGATTTGCTCTTCATTTTATTCATTCGACATCGCTTTACTTCCATTCATTGCACTTGCTCAGTCTTGTTATTACTCAACCACCAGGCTTGCATACAGGGGGGTTGGTGTTATGCCAGAGCAAGTATGTGTAAACTCTTAAACTACATTTCTTTAGTCAATAGGTAGAAAAGTTAGCGAGGGACCATCTAGGAAACCAATTCAACCCTAGTTTTGTGGCCAGTAACCTTGTAGAGATTGGACAATGAAATTGGAAACCTTAGAATTTTGGGGGAGTGGGCAGACATAATAGAGGACTGTTTACCATCAACAGCTTTGGCAATCTAGTCCTATATGAGGTATGTATGTAACATGGGCTTGGGTATGGGTGTCTGATGTCTGATGCAAGTGCATATAGACACATCAAACTTCCAACTTTAAGGGTATGTGAACTCAGCAAAAAATTATTATATTTTTATATTGTTAGTCTATTATGTGAGATAAACTGATATTATATGAAACATGTAGGGTTAAAAAGACATTTGACTCATAGTAATTATTCAACAATATATATATACTAGCGTATGTCCGTGTCTGAAGGCACGATGTAAATAATGTTAGGATTAGAATATAATTGTAATTCTAACACTATTTAAATTTATTTTTTAATTTGATAAAATCACAAATTTAATATAAAATTTTAGAGTTCTCACAAACTCTTTACGAAAACTCTCTTTTGCTTATATAATATATAGCTAGATAGATAGATGTGCCTAATATAATGATGATTTTCACGGGCATATCAACAATATACCTTTTGTTTATATAATTATATGGAAATTGTATGTATGCCCATAATGTCCAATCATAATACGGGCATACATACATTGTATGAAAATATGTGTAAAATATATTGAACAAAAAGGAGGAAAAAAAAAACAAATAAAGAGAAATAAAAATCAAAGAAAATAAAAAAAAGAAAAATGGAGGAAGGTGAGATCATAAGATCATGGACGGATGGGTGAGAAAAGGAAAAAATAAGAGAGAAGCGGAAAAGTAAAAAATTGTATACGTAGGACATTTTTTGAAAAATATATTTTCAACTATTATTTTGTAATTTGAACAGATCTGAGCCATCCAAATGTTCTAGTAAGACAAAAATATGTTGAAGATTCAAAAACCGTCTTGCCTTATTATATAGATGTTGAAGATTCATATGAGGTCTAAATTTACGAAGTCTATTAGATGTTTAATATATTTAAAAATAATAATTAATTGTTCAAATTCATTTAATTTGTGGACTAAAAAATTCATTAATATAATCTCCACTACATACAGTAAAATTTAACTCATAATTCTGGGATCACAGACTTTTCTATATAATATGAATAAAAATAAGTGAACAAAAAGGAGAAAATAAAAAAAAAACAAATAGAGAGAAAAATAAAAAATAAAAGGAAAAGAGAGAGGAAAGTGGGATCATGGGATCATAGAAGAATGGGTGAGAAAAGGAAAAAGTAAGAGAGAGAAGAGGGAAAATAGAAAATGTACATATAGTATATTTTTTGAAAAAAATATCTGAGTCGTTGTTTTATAATTTGAATAGATCTGAGCCGTTCAAATGTCCTAGTAGGACAAATGTGTATAGGACAAATTCGAAAATCATTCTACTTTATTATATAGATGTTAAAGATTCATATGAGGTCTAAATTTACGAAATCTATCAGGTATTCAATATATTTAAAAATAATAATTAATTGTTTAAATTCATTTAATTTGTGGATTAAAAAATTCATTAATATAATTTCCATTACACATAATAAAATTTGGCTTCTAATTCTGGAATCGCAGACTTTTTCATATAATATGAATAAAAATAAGTGAACAGAAAGGAGAAAACAAAAAATAAAAAAAAAACAAGTAGAGAAATAAAAAATAAAAGAAAAAGAGAGAGGAAGGTGGGATCATGGGATCATGGAAGAATGGGTGAGAAAAGGAAAAAGTAAGAGAGAGGAGGGAAAATAGAAAATGTATATGTAGTATATTTTTTGAAAAATATATCTCAGCCGTTATTTTATAATTTGAATAGATTTGAGCCGTTCAAATGTCCTAGTAGGACAAATGTGTATAGGACAAATTCAAAAATCATCATACTTTATTATATAGACGTTGAAGATTCATGTGAGATTTAAATTTACGAAATTTATCAAGTATTCAATATATTTAAAAATAATAATTAATTGTTCAAATTCATTTAATTTGTGGACTAAAAAATTCATTAACACAATCTCCACTACACATAGTAAAATCTGACTCCTAATTCTAGAATCGTAGACGTTTTTATATAATATGAATAAAAATAAGTGAACAAAAAGGAGAAAAAGAAAATAGAGAATAAAAATGGGAGAAAATAAAAAAATAAAAATAAAAGAGAGAGGAAGGTGGAATCATGGGATCATAGAAGGATGGATAAGGAAAGGAAAAAATAAGAGAGAGAAGCGGGAAAGTAGAAAATGTACAAGTAGGATATTTTTTGAAAAATATATTTTAGCTGTTGTTTTATAATTTGAATAGATTTGAGCCGTTCAAATGTCTTAGTAGGACAAATTCAAAAATCATCCTGTTTTATTATATAGATATAGAAATTGTATGTATGCCCATAATGTCCAAGTGTATTACGGGCATACATACATTATATGGAAATATGTGTAAAATATATTGAACAAAAAGGAGAAGATGAAAAAATTAAACAAATAGAGAGAAAAATAAAAACGAGAGAAAATAAAATAAAAAAAGAAAAAAGAAAAAAAAAAGAAAGGAAGGTGGGATCATGGGATCATGGAAGAATGAGTGAGAAAAGAAAAATAAGATAGAGAAGCGGAAAATAAAAAATGTACATGTAAGATATTTTTGAAAATTAGGTTCGCTTTGGTTTGAATTTCAAAAATTTTTGGGAAAATTTTCTACAAATGAGTTTTTAAAAACTCAAACCAAACAAATTTTTCCAAAAAAATTTCCCAAAACTTGTAAACCAAACAAGTTTTCCAAACAAATCTCTCTCTCATACACATCAAATTAATCATTTTTTCCAAAACTCTCTCTCAAAATAATTTTCCAAAACATCTTTCCAAAAAAATCAAACCAAACAACTTTTCGTACTTTTTATCTCCCAAACTCATCTCCCAAACTCAAACCAAACATATCTCAGCTGTTGTTTTATAATTTGAATTAATCTAAGTCGTCCAAATGTCCTAGTAGGACAAATGTGTAGGACATTCAAAAATCATAATGCTTTAGTATTTAGGTATGAAAATAGTATGTAAGCCCGTAAGGTCATAGTGTATTACAGGCATACATATATTATATGGAAATATGTGTAAAATATATTGAACAAAAAGAAAAAATAAAATAAACAAATAGAGAGAAAAATAAAATGGTTGAAAATAAAAAAAAATAAAAAGAAAAGAGAGTATAAGGTGGGATTATGAGATTATAGAAGGATGGGTGAGAAAAGAAAAAGTAAGAGAGAAGTCGAAAATAGAAAATGTACATGTAAGATATTTTTGAAAAATATATCTCACCGTTGTTTTATAATTCAAATAGATCTCGAATCATTCAAAAGTTCTAGTAGGAAAATGTGTATAAGACAAATTTAAAAACTATCTCGCTTTTATTATATAAATGTTGAAGATTCATATGAGGTCTAAATTTATGAAGTATATCGATATTCAATATATTTAAAAATAATAATTAATTGTTCAAATTCATTTAATTTAGGACTATAAAATTATTAATTTAATTTCCGCCATACGTAAAAAAATAAGTGAACAAAAAGGAGAAAATTAAAAAAAAAAAAATAGAGAGAAAAATAAAAATGGGCGAAAATAAAAAAACAAAAAGTAATGAGAGAGGAATGTGGGATCATGTGATCAAAGAAGAATGGGTGAGAAAAGAAAATAATAAGAGAGAAGTAGGAAAATAGAAAATGTACATGTAGGATATATTTTGTAAAATATATTTCAACCGTCGTTTTATAATTTACATAGTTCTGGAGTCCCAAATGTCTTAGTAAGACAAATGTGTGTAAAACAAATTCAAAAACCATTATGCTTTATTATATAAATGTTGAAGATTCATATGAGGTCTAAATTTATGAAGTCTATCAAGTATTCAATATATTTAAAAATAATAATTAATTGTTCAAATTTATTTAATTTGTGGACTATAAAATTCATTAATTTAATTTTCACTACACATAGTAAAATAAGTGAACAAAAAGGAGAAAAAAAAAATAGAGAGAAGAATAAAAATGAGATAAAATAAAAAAATAAAAAAAAAATAGCGAGGAAGGTGGGATAATGGGATCATAGAAGGATGGGTGTGAAAAGGAAAAAGAGAGAGAGAGATACAGGAAAATAGAAAATGTGCATGTAGGATATTTTTTGAAAAATATATGTCAGCCGTTATTTTATAATTCGAATAGATCTGAGCCATCCAAATGTCATAGTAGGACAAATGTGTGTAAGACAAATTTCAAAAACCATCATGTTTTATTATATAGATGTTGAAGATTCATATGAGATCTAAATTTACGAAGTTTATCAGGTATTCAATATATTTAAAAATAATAATTAATTATTCAAATTCATTTAATTTGTGGACTAAAAAATTCATTAATATAATTTCCACCACACACGGTAAAATCTGGCTCCTAATTCTGGGATCGTAGACTTTTCCATATAATATGAATAAAAATAAGTGAACAAAAAGGAGAAAAAAAAAAACAAATAGAGAGAAAAATAAAAATAGGAGAAAATAAAAAAAAAAAAAGAAAAGAAAAGAGAGAGGAAGGTGGGATCATAGAAGAATGGGTGAGAAAAGGAAAAAATAAGAGAGAAGCGGGAAAATAGAAATGTACATGTAGGATATTTTTTGAAAAATGTATCTCAACTGTTGTTTTTTTAATTTGAATAGATCTGAGCCGTTCAAATGTTATAGTAGGACAAATGTGTGTAGGACAAATTCAAAAACCATCTTGCTTTATTATATAGATATGGAAATTGTATGTATGCCCATAATGTCCTAGTGTACTATGGGTATACATACATTGCATGAAAATATGTGTAAAATATATTGAACAAAAAGGAGAAAAAAAAAATAGAGAGAAAAATAAAAATGGGAGAAAATAAAAAAATAAAAAGAGAGAGGAAGGTGGGATCATGGGATCATAGAAAGATAAGTGGAAAAGGAAAAGTAAGAAAGAGAAGTGAGAAAATGGAAAATGTACCAAGTAGGATATTTTTTTGAAAAATATATCTTAGGCGTTGTTTAATAATTTGAATAGATTCGAAATATTTAAATGTCCTAAGAGGACAAATATGTAGGACAAATTCAAAAACAATCCTACTTTATTATATAGATATATATAAATATATAAGAAGTGTCTAATGTAAAGTATTAGACACATATCTCATTGTCGTACTTTCGTGTATTCGACACGGATATTTGATTTATTTTGAAGGGTTCATGTAACATAGTGGATGGCAGAAATGGAACTAGGAAAAGACTATGGAAAGCCATAACTCCCATGTTTCTGTAAACATTATTGTTTGTCATAAAACTTTAAATATATATATATATATATCATTTTATATATAAAATGGCCCCCAGTATATAAAATATACATGTTCTTTTCTTCCATTTTGAATTCTCTTTCTATTTTACATCAAAAAAAACTTATTCATCCTATTTAGAAATTGCTTCTATGGTATTTAATTTTTTTTTTTTATATTTTATGCATATATAATTTATATATCATATATAGGAACATGTGTGTTTTGTGTACGTGGTGAAAAAAAATTGTTTTTCTTTTGACCCCTTCGATAATGAAATTCTAGTTTCGTCCCTGGTGGAGGGCATACACACGAGCTTGTCAAGGCTACACAAATCCTGATCAAGTAAACTCTTTGGTGAATTTAATCAATCACCTTCAATTATGCAAAAACATGTGTCTGTGGGAGTAATAGAATGATAATTTTGCACCCATCTGTTTACCATGATTGGTTGCCATGGCCCATTAGTGGGTCAGAATTTCTTTCCTAGATCTGCTCTCCACCAGGGAAAATTTGAGAGGAGAAAAAAAGCTTTTCTGCATCATCACCAGTCATTTT
This sequence comes from Camellia lanceoleosa, assembly GCA_025200525.1. Taxonomy (NCBI): domain Eukaryota; kingdom Viridiplantae; phylum Streptophyta; class Magnoliopsida; order Ericales; family Theaceae; genus Camellia; species Camellia lanceoleosa. The sequence goes on from CM045767.1 coordinate 50,305,401, forward strand.
TCTAAGAGGAGACCCACATAGTCTGGGCAAAGTGGAGAACTTGCTTTTCCTTTTTTTCTGAGTACTCAGTAATTTGATACATCTATGATGTGTGTGGGGACAACAATTGAGACTGGCTATAGCCTAAAAATTGCATTATGAGGTTCTGGTGGTTAATATTAATAATTAGGCAGCTTAAGCCTCGGATGCCACCACACAGCTCAACAATTTACAGATCTTTGTATGTTGGATACTACAAGGAATGGAACTTAAGTGCTAGTAAATGTGTAATTGTGCACAAAGTAACTGTATGTACTGGGATTAGTTTTGATGCAGCCTTAGATTAAATGAGATCTATGCCTTTCATGTCACTTGGAATTTCATAAAATTGTTAGCTATTATTCTTGTCTTTTTATTTTTTTTATTTTATTTTTTTACCCAAAAAAATAAAAAAAAGAATTAAGTGGGGTCTTTGATACTCGTTTTGTTTGATATATTGTGTGTTCCTTAGAATAGTAGGATAGTTTTTTTGCTCTTAAAAAGCTCTTGTAGCGAAGGAGAAAGAAAGTTTGGACTTTTTTTGGTTTGATTTTTTAAAAATTATTTTTAGATATATTTTCATTTGGTTTTAGTAAACTTGTTTTTTTTTTTTTTTTTTTTTAAAATTTTTTGTAAGTCATATTTTTTTTTCCCGACTTTTTAATACATCAAGATTAGGACGGATGCAAGATTCTAATGTTGGGGGACGAGTGTATATGCAATCAAAAAATTTGAAATTTGTAATGAGCATGTGATATACAATATCAATTTCTACCAAAATATCACAAAAATATATAATTAGATGTTTCCATTCATCTACATAATTACAAAATATTATCAAAATACAATCGGATATGTTTTAGTAAATTTATATTAATTTTCAAAAAAGCAACCATTTGCTCTACATATCTACTTAGGCATTTAAAGTTTGTGTTTGACGTTCTTTCATAATATAAAAAACATCTATGATGGAATCTACATTAAAATCTCGAGCAATGTCTTTCTCAACATATGTTAACAAATAGCTTGAAAGAAAACCATCCTCTATTTTGTTGCGCAATCTAGTCTATACAATTTTCATGGCCGAAAATGCACTTTTTGTTGTCGCCATAGAGATTGGTAAAATTAGAACAAGACGAATTAATCTATTGACGACGACAAATTGTTGACTTCCTTGTTTTTATCAACATTTGGCATAAGTCAGAAATTGTTAACAACTGTTGAAACTCAGGATGTTTAATGATGTCAATCTCGTAGTTTTGCAGTTGGAATTTCAGATATATTTTTTCTTGCTTTGTAAAGTCATTAGGATAAAATTGATTTGCAAGCTTGCATATATCTTCAATTTTGAACGAACTGTAATCATCCCTAGGATTTAAAGCAGAGCTAAGAATAAGCAATTCCATCACATCTTCTTTGAATCTGTTGTTCAATTCTTGCAATTGAGAATAACATATAATTATAAAAATATTAACCCGAAAATGATGCTCAATAGTAATGTGATCTATTTGGTGACAGGCATGACCTCTACCAGATGTGTAACGAGCACTCATATCAAAAATATCTATGTCATATTTTTCACAAAATAGTTAAACATTCTCCAACAAAAGAATCCATCCATCTTCTCTGTATTTTTGAACAAGTGCTTTTGTAGTTGGCACTAAATGCATTGCATTCAATATATCTTGGGATTTACGTTGGAAAGATTGGCAAAGATCATCAGTGGTCCCCCAAATACCTCTCATAAGGTGTAAGACAAACACATACTCAAACGATGTAATCTTATCATAAACTCCATCTGATTTGCATGTTGAGTAGAGGTGGCTCCATCATTGATGACATTATCGGGACCTAATAAGTTGCATTGAACATATTTATCAAACCGAAATAGATCCCAAGTGAGAACCCCATTGAGTATTGCTAGTCTGCTTCAATGTCCCAATTTGATTTTTGCCTTTACCAGCTTCAACTTCATCAATGGCTAGTTTTGTTGCAATTTATTCAAATTTGAGCAACTTTCAACCGATCATGCCGCTACAAGAAGAGCCACATAGATTAATTGTGAGAGCTGATAAGAAAAAATTGGGCAACGGTATAACTCATGATGCCCTAAATTTTTGGAACATAATAAAATTTAAATAACAAAAAAACTTGCTAAATAAAAAATTTTAACACCTAATTAAGGAAATTTAAACTCTCAGATAGTCAAAGTTTAACAACACAAAAAAAATTTCTAGTTCGCATACAACATTATTGTAACGCCCTCAAAATCAAACCCATTAAACATAAAACACAACATGCATTATTAAAAGAAAACCATTATCTTATTTAAATCATCAGAGTAATATGAAATAAAACATCAAAATAAATGCCCTACGGGTTTACATCTTGCCAAGCCAAGATTGGACACAAATCCATGAGTTCTAACTCAAAACAAATAAAGCCCTAGGCTTGAATGTTTACATAATTTAAATAAAACAACTAAAACAAATAAAACAAATCTTCAAGTCCAAATCCTCACAAGCTAAGTCTTTGGAGGTAGTGAACCGCCGAACTCGAAAATAAAGTTCTATATAGGGTGAGCCACAGCCCAGTAGAGAAATACTAAACCAAGTATAAGAATTAACTAAAGTATTAGCATCTGACACATGGTTAACACACTATAATCGAGTTACAATATTCATGACACGAATGTCTACCCTGCCTATGACACATTGTCTATGGCGCATTTTACTTTCCACTTATGGCTCAGAACCTGGCCAAATAACTCAACAGGGTTTCACCTTTCATTACCATTACTTTCAATTCAACAGGAATAACGATTCAAGTTAGACCTAATCATAACAAATACACATATTGGTATTGTATCAATCATAATCAATTCACCTCCATACTTCGCAACTGACACACATTTTAGTGATGTATCATATCAACAATAAATAGACATATGTCTATTAATCAATAAGCACACGTAAGAGTGATGCTACTGGAGTCCATCCCCTATCTCCTCCCAATAAATCCGGTTTAGAGGTCCATCCCCTATCTTCCCCTAAACCGTGGAGTTCATCCCCTATCTTCTCCAAACAACATGCATATGCAATATAACACGCAATTTCCATATACAACACATAATCAATAGAAGTAATGTTCTCAGATAATTCAACAACAACATAAATGACTTAATTCCAGTTATACCTAAGCCACATGCAAGGTCTACAACAATCAATGGCTATCCTCCACCGATAGCCCAAAATAGTTATTTCTAAACAAGAAATAAATACATCAATGAATGTAATTTAACATCCCCAATTCTACAAATTAAACCAAATTCTACATTATTCCTTTAAATTAATTATACAATTTAATCTAAACTAAAACCCTAAGGTTTCTTCCAAAATTACCAAACTACCCCCACATACCAAAATTACCAAACTAACCCCCACATGCCAAAATACCAACACTTAGGATTAAAGCGTATAAGTGGAGTAGGAAATCCCTACCTCAAGAAATAACTCAAAAGAAGAAGATGAAGATGATGCCCAAACTTCAAAGTGCTCCAAACCAACAATTGCTCAGATTAAATGAAAGCCCTCGCCTCCTCTATCTTATTTGTGAAGGAACTAGGTAAAAACACACCCTAACTAGATCAAACCTAGGAGAGAAGGTGAGTTTGGAGAGAGAATGGTCGAATTAGGGTTTCGGATCAAAAGTTATAAAAAGGACGCTTTTAAAACCGCTGCTGCCAGATTTAAATCGACAGCTCGCCGAAGCGAAGACATGGTCGCCGAGCGACTGCATTAACAAGAAATACTCGCCGAGCGAATAAAAGCTCGCCGAGCTAAGAACTCGATGCTTCAGTTCGCAACCCAAGCACGCCGAGCGATGAAAGCTCGACGAGCGAAGAACTCGAAACATACACTCGCCGCCGAAGCGAAGAAAGCTCGCCGAGCGAAGACACTCGCCTCGTGTCTATACCAGACGCATCGCCGCCGAGCGAATAAACTCGCTCGATCCACTAGAGACAATTAACCTCGCCGAGCGACCAAACCTCGCCGAGCGACTAACTCAAAATCGACAAGAAGATTTGGTTTCCAACCCAACCAACCTGATACAAACCTGCCCAACACATCCTATAACTCAAAATGAGGAATTAAAGAACAACAATTATAACAGCAGAATCCACGGAACGTAAGTCCGGATACAATAATCAAATGGGAAAAAGACCGGGGTCGCTATAATTATAACAATTTTATAACATTCTTAATTACTAATACAAGAGATAATAAAATTTTATTTTGCTAAATTCTTGACTTCAAGTTAGCCACAATTTTATATTAGCAGTGGCTCCAATTTCGGCTTCAGTCTCTTCCTCATCATAATTTGGCATAAAACGCCAAGGCAATAAAATATATGCCATGAGTTTGCAACATAGTAAGAAAACATAACCGACCTACCATTCTTTTTAAGAGAATAATCAGATCATGACAATTAAAATAATAATAAAAATTAATAGCATGATAAAGGTAACAACCATTATAATAATTTCAACAATTTTAATAGTTTAGGAGACATTCAAAATTTCACCAAAGAGATTTTCTTACTAACCACTAAGCCATGACCACGGTTAATTTGAAAACCCCCACTGGTCAAATATTCAAAAATTACCAAGGATGTCCACACCCAGAGTTACATACCCAAGCCGTGACATCTGTGGTCTGTCCCAAGGGAACGGTCTGCCAGGGGTATGTAACCTCCTTGCGTGTCATCCGCACATCCACCCATATCCCAAAACCAAATACCGATAAGAGTTCAAATAAGTTCTGTGCCATCTTAGGATTTCACAACACAAATATATAAAAATTATTAAAAACTATGGCTCACCCTGAACAACCGGTATTAACCCTCAACTGTTAACTTTGTATAAGCCGTTAATCATTTCAGTTAGTTTTTATATTAATCACAAATAATTCAAATTTTAATCACCAAAAATGTTATACAAACTCATTAAAATTCTCAACATAAAATATTACATATGTTACACAATAATAAATCAATGCATAAAATTTAAATAAACAATTAATTTAAACCATGGTATGAGATGATAATTTATATACAAATAAAATAAACCATAATCACACACATGAATGAATTTTTAATTTACAAGATTAGACTAGCACAATATTAATTTTTTTTTTTATCTAACTAAATAATTGAAGCAATAATCTTAAATCTATCCAGAAAATTCAGAATATATATTTCGTGATTAAAATTATAAATAAATTACTTATACAATTCTAAAATTTGTACAAATCCATAGTCTACTCAATAAACATGTTATGGTCATTTTTCAGAAAGCATTTTCCAAAAATAAATTATAAATAATTCTGAAAAATTCCAAGAACGTTTATGACACAGATTTATCACATTTTCTTAAATTAATTCTATACTTAAATTTATAAATCAATTCCATAATCTAAAAATTTATTATGAAACTAGACTTCTCAAATTTCATTTTTTATTTAGAAATTACTAAATTTGGCTTAATATATAATTTTTAATGAATTTTCAAACATATAGTAAAATTTGTCTTATAGTTCCAAATTTAATTAAAAATTTGTATAAATTCATACAAAGCTCAATAATTGTTGTAAATATTTCTGGATGAACTAGACATTATTATCAATAACTTTGTAGAAGAAATCATTTCAAAATTTTGAGTATAAAATTGTCTAAAAGTCGTACAACTGTTTGGCAGATTTAAGGGTCAAATAAAATCTTGAATCATTTCTTTTAATTGCATAAACTACACATGAAAGCCTATTTCCACAATAATCTATGATTTTAAGACTATCAATATCTTCAAATATCTGATATACACATCACAAAATTTATATACAACTATAAACAAAATTCTATCTCTAATTATTGCTAAGAACACAATCTGAAATTTTAACTTTAAAAAAAAAAAAAGTGGGTTGAGAGGGTTTTCTTACTTAATAATAGGATGATGAAATGGTAGAAAATTTTAAGTCCCTTAATCTCCTATTTTTCTTCTTCTCCCTATTGCTTAGCTTGCTCACCGACTTCTTTTTCCTTCTCTATTCTCCGTGTTCTCTGAATGCAAGTGTTCATATACATATATATAAATTCAATCGAGGCTCTCTCTCTCTCCCTCCCCATCATTCTATCTAGTCCAATCAAATCTTCAAATTCCAATGAATATAATGGGGACTATCTGGGACTATCTTCTATATCTCCATGCATGCAACTAAGTGGCAATGTCGCTATCGAAAAAATGGTCAAGTTTGATTTTTTTTTTTTGTATGGGTTTTTTAAAATGATACACTAAGATTTTTAACTAAGATATTTAGTAAGAATAATTATCATGTTGAATCCTTATTAAAATAATTTATAAACAACAAATATTGAACATCCACAAAATTATTATTCTTAATAATGTCTTTGTTAGTGATTGAATTAGGTTAATTTGACACTAACTTATAGACTAATATATATTTTAGATAGACTTTGGGTAAAATTAATTAATTAATTTATTCATTTATTTTCTTTAAGAATAATTAAATGCGGGTTCTCACAATCTATCTCCCTAAAAAAACAATTTTGTTGTCGAAATTAATTCGTACCTTTAGACTTGCAAAGTTGAGAGTAATTGGCACGTATCATATCTTCTCGTTCCCACGTTGACTCCTCCATCTCACGATGTCTCCAGAGAACTCGAACCAATGGTATAGTTTTACCTCGTAATTTCTTCTCGCGATGATCTAAAACTTTGACAGGCTTTTCTTCAAATGTCACATCTTTATCAAGATTAATTTCCTCCCAATTGATGATGTGAGAAGGGTGCGGCTCGTATTTTTGCAGCATAGAGATGTGGAAAACATTATGTACTCCAGCCATTTGAAGTAGTAGAGCCAAACGGTACGCCACCTCTCTTACTTTGTCCAAAATTGTGAAAGGCCCAATGAAGCGAGGTGACAGCTTTTCCTCAAACGAACAACTCCTCAATGAGGTTGTATTTTCAAAAATACATGATCTCCAACTTGAAATGCTAAAGGTCTTCTCCTTTGATTTGCATAACTTTTCTGCATACTCTGAGCGGTCTTAAGTCTTTGTCTAATTAATTTTACCTTTTTGGTAGTTTCTTGAACTAACTCTGGCCATAAAAGATATGCTTCTCCAACTTTCGTTCAACATATTGGTGATCGACAAGGCCGTCCATACAGAGCCTCATACGGTGCCATACCAATACTTGCTTGAAAACTGTTATTGTAAGAGAATTCGATTAGTGGTAAGTGTCTCTTCTAACTACCCTTGAAGTCCATCACACAAGCTCGAAGCATGTCTTCTAAAGTTTGAATTGTTCTTTCTGATTGACCATCAGTTTGAGGGTGAAAAGCTGTACTAAAACACAACTATGTACCCATAGCTTTTTGCAGACTTTGCCAGAATTGTGACGTAAAACGAGGATCACGATCTAACACTATTGAGACTGGTACTTTGTGCAACTTAATGATTCCTCGAATAAATAATCGACTTAATGATTCGAGTGTGTCTGCTGGTCCTATTGGTAGGAATGTGTTGTCTTAGTTAATTGATACCACAACCCAAATGGCATCATGGCCTTGTGGCGACCGGGTTAATCTCATTACAAAATCCATTGTTATGTGTTCCTATTTTCATTCAGGTATTGGTATGGGTTGGAGTTTCCCTAACTGCTTTTGATGTTCTGCCTTTACTTGCCGACACGTCAAGTACTTAGATACGAAGTGAGTAATGTCCTTCTTTATTCTACTCCACCAATACTGTCGCTTAAGATCCTGGTACATCTTGTTTCCTCCTAGATGAATCACAAAAACTGAATGGTGAAATTCTTTGAGTACTTATTCTCTAAATTGTTTGATATTTGGCACAAAAATTCTACCTAAATACCTTAAACTACCATCTTGATGGAGCGTCCAATCTGGTGAAAACTCCCCGAACACTAATCCTACCTTGATAAAGTCGGTCTCTTGATCAAATCTTTGGGCTTCCAGCACTTTGGTAAGAAGTTGGGGTGTTGTAACTATTGCAAACAACCTAGCCTTCTCATTATGAGTCCCTGGTTGTAACTTAAACTTATTCATAGTATTTACCATTTCTCATTCTTTAATTGATATGTTGGCTATGATCTCCCTTGTCTTTCGATTTAGTGTCAGAATATGCCGGGGGTACCAACGCTGCTAAACAGCTCGACTCGAGATCTCTTTGATCTAGTCTCACGAGTGCAATGTGAAACGAGATGAGAGTCTAGATTTGGCAACTTTTATTAAAAATCCATTTTATTGCAATTTTGTCAAAATGGGTTATGCCATCGATTTCGTGAGTCGCCACCTAATATTTTGGGTAATTAGGAAACCCATGACTCGTGAGAAGGCCACTGTTCGTTGTAACCAAGGATGCTTGGCTTGGAACCTTAGGTATGAGAGGGGAAGGTGAATAATGAGCACCTCATTCACCCGATCAAAAGATCGGCCTCTACTAAACCATGATATGACTTTTTATTTTATTTTTATATGTTCATGTTCGATTATTTTAGTAAATCCTAAAATTTATTATGTGAAGCATACAAATATAGACTAGTTTGCTCAAATTGGAATAATTCAATTTCATGTTTGTTTGTTGAAAAGGGTTTGAATTTGCCACTTGACAAAGTGGGCTTAAAGTTTGTGAATTTGCCAACGCAAAGTGGGCTTAAAACGTACATTTATTGAATTATTCCAATTCAAACAACAAGTCTTTATCCACAGGCATTCATACAGTTATATCAAGTAAGCAAGTAGCCTCATGGTAGAATACTAACACATAGTAAGAAAAACACACACAAATGGGATGCTAAAGCATAAAAACTCACAGAGATATCGACATCCCTCGAACAGCTACAAAATAAGGTTAGTAAAATATGCAAGATCTTATATACAAATTCCTAATGTTATTCACTCATGAGATGCAGCTAAAGATTCGGCTTCTAAGATATGACATGTGAAACATTGCAAAACATGTGATAGCGCACAAAATCATGGGATAATCAATTAAAGCATAAAGATGCAAATTTAGCCGAATCTTATGCATGGGGCATGGATGTAAAGCAAGGATATGCATGGCATGTCACTTAGGGAAAACGATTAAAGAATGGGATAGAAAGAAACGGGGTGAGGGAATTATTACACCATTTTGAATTATTACATATTCAAACGAGAGAGAGAGAGAGAGAGAGAGAGAGAGAGAGAGAGAGGAGAGAATAATAATAAGATAAAATAAAATCTCACAAAACACTCAAAATCAAAATAAAAGTTTTAAAACCCCCAACCACTTATCAATCATAAAAAATCCATGTATCTTCAATCCAATCCAGCCCACATACTCATCTTCAATGGAGGGCCCAGCCCAAAATAACTTAACTTACAAGCCCAAAGAGGTATGTTCACTTTGATCTACTAAGCATATGTAAGACCATAACAGAATTGGCCCAAGTCCAAAAAGTTGAATTTCCTCGCCACATACATCAGAGCAACGGCGCCAAGTTAGAACCTCGCCGACAACATGAGCCACATACACACTCTTACACTCGCGTCCATCTCCATAACTTGAGCTCACAAAGAAAGACACCATTTGTTTTGTTTACACTCATGTCAGCCTCGCTTCTTTCTCTCTCTCAAACAATTTTTATCCTCTTCCAGAAAGCACACCCATCTCCTCTTATCTCACCACTTTTTCTCTCTGTAAACCCATGAGAGAGAGAGCTTGTGTGTTGTGTTTTTGTCTTTGTGTTAGTGAGAGTTTCTTCTGTGAGTGAAGTCCAGAAACCAGAGGTGGTGTTGGTCGGCAGTGACGGAGGAGCGGTGGTGGTGGCTCGGTACCGAGAGGGAGAGAGGTGGAGCTTGTGTGTGTTTGTGTTCAGCGTGTATGCATCTGCTGGGTGTCTCTCTTGGGTGTGTGAATGTTTATCAATATGTATGCATGTGTGTGTGCTGTGTGTGTAGCAATGTCCATCGTGTGTATGTTGCATGTGCCATGCATCTGTGCATCGATGTCTCTGTGCTGTGCTCCCCCCCTTTTCAGTGGGTGTGTGCCGTGTGTGCGTGTGTGTGTTGTGGTTCTCCCTCCCTAACCCGTGTGTCTCCCTGTATCAATGTGGTCTGTCTGGGTGTGTATGGTGTCTCCATGTGTTGAGTGTCGCCCCAGATTTAGAGCTTCAAAGGGGTGATCTTCCATGCGAAAGAGAGAGAAGAGAGAGACAGGTTTTGTGTCTCCATGCCCGTGTGTGTTGCTGTGTAATGGTGTCAATGGTGATGTGTCTGTGTGAGTGATATATGTGAGAAGATGAAGTTGGTCGTGTGTGTTGTGTGTGATGTGTGTTATGTGTTGTGTGTGCATGGTGTATGTGTGTGGTGTGTTATGTATGGTCTGTGAGGTGCTGAAAGAAAGAGATTGATCCAAGGTGGTTGGTTGGTCTGAGAGAGAGAGAGAGAGTCATTGGATGCATGTCTCAATGTGTGCTGTGTGTATGGCTGGTGTGAAGAATTGGTGCGAGAATGGAAGAAAGAGAAAGAGAGTTGGATGGAGTGGTTTCAAATTTCACACCCGCTTTTTACTTTCATCATTTTTTGTATCAAGAAGTCATAGCTTAGTCGAAAAATATTTTTGAGAGAGAGAGGGAGGTAGTGCCTGGGAGAGAGCTGAGAGAGAGAGATGGGCTCCTTCTGTGGTGTGCGTGGTCTGACTTTGCTGTGTAGTGTCTCTTCTTAAAATAACAATATCTTTTACCACCTTTTGACACCACTTACCGCCTCTTATTATAATATCACCCCTTCCCCACTCAATTTTTTTGTTTTCTCTTTTTATCTTTAAATTTGATTTCAAAGATGCCCATTGTCCCTCTACCCAAAAAGTCTCAGATGTCTCCACCCACTCTCACCGCCTTGTCTTTTTTCAATTTCTCCACCACTTTTCAAACCCACCTAATTGAGCCCCACTTCATCAATTATTTTCCACTCAAACCTATTATCACAATGTCCACTCTGTTGCCCTTTGAATCTAGCAAAAACAAAATTCTTTTCCATCCTAAAACCCATTATCTTCATCTGACCCTCTCTTTTTCTTTTCTTTATTTTCCTTTTTCCTTTTTTTAATTTTTTGTTTGTTTTTTATTATTTTATATAAAAACACCTAAAAAATATGTATACACACATAAAATTATATAAAAATTATAAAATACTACAAATTGATAAAATATTAATGATATAAAATAATTTGACCAAAATAGGTGAGATTTGGGATTAAAGCTTCAATTCGATTTTTTTGCTGAGAAATTCATAAAATTACATTCCAATTTACGTCATGGGGTGTGCAAAAGATAGTGCCCAAGTCTTAGGGCCGGTCAAAATGGGGTCTGTATAGTTGCCCTTCTTTGACAGAGCTCGAAGTAATTTCATGACGTGGGTGAATGTCAAAGCCTCGAAGACGACCCTTTTGACAAGGCCGTAAGACTTGGGCAAACAAACAAGATGCAAATGTAAGTGGTTGAACCCGAAGGTTGCCTACGTATCCCTTTGCAATGAATCAAACCAAATAGTTCAAAGCAAGATGCTAATGATATCCGTGAAGATTGTGAGAATCGACTTATATGCTATGCGGTTTATTATTTTGAAAACCTTATGATCATGCAAGAGAGGGAAGACCTCAACCAAGAGAAATCAACATCCTAACACGTGTCACGCGAAAGGAGGAAAGAATGTGTAAACAACAGGCGCACTTGATGTTTTTAATCGAGTGAATCAAAGATCTAACGCGTCTCACGCGAAAGGAGGAAGGGTGGTGTAAACAACAGGCGCCCCTGCTGTTTTTAACTGAGTGAAATCAACATCCTAACGCGTCTCACGCGAGAGGAGAAGGGGTGGTGTAAACAGATAGGCACACCTGCTGTTTTTAATTGAGTGAATCAACAACCTACCGCGTCTTACGCGAAAGGAGGAGGGGTGGTGTAAACAACAAGCGCGCCTGCTGTTTTTAACCGAGTGAAATCAACATCCTAACGCGTCTCACGCGAGAGAAGGGTGGTGTAAATGCAGCGCACTCGCCTTTTAACCGAAAGTGAATCAACATCCTAACGCGTCTCACGTGAGAGGAGAATGGGTGGTGTAAACAGACAGGCGCACCTGCTGTTTTTAACCGAGTGAATCAACAACCTACCGCGTCTCACGCGAAAGGAGGAGGGGTGGTGTAAACAACAAAGACCGCCGCTTTTTAATCGAGTGAAATCAACATCCTAACGCGTCTCAGGCGAGAGGAGAAGGGGTGATGTAAACAGATAGGCGCACCTGCTATTTTTAACCTAGTGAATCAACAACCTACCACGTCTCACGCGAAAAGAGAGGGGTGGTGTAAACAATAGGCACACCTGCTGTTTTTAACCGAGTGAAATCAACATCCTAACGCGTCTCACGCGAGAGGAGAAGGGGTGGTGTAAACAGACAGGCGCATCTACTGTTTTTAACCGAGTGAATCAACATCCTAACGCGTCTCACGCGAGAGGAGAAGGGGTGGTGTAAACAGACAGGCGCACCTGCTGTTTTTAACCGAGTGAATCAACAACCTACCGCGTCTCACGCGAAAGGAGGAGGGGTGGTGTAAATAGACAGGCACACCTGCTGTTTTTAACCGAGTGAATCAACATCCTAACGCGTCTCACGCGAGAGGAGGAGGGGTGGTGTAAACAGATAGGTGCATCTGCTGTTTTTAACCGAGTGAATCAACATCCTAACGCGTCACACGCGAGAGGAGAAGGGGTGGTGTAAACAGATAGGTGCACCTGCTGTTTTTAACTGAGTGAATCAACAACCTACCGCGTCTCACGCGAAAGGAGGAGGGGTGGTATAAACAGACAGGTGCACCTGTTGTTTTTAACTGAGTGAATCAACATCCTAACGCGTCTCACGCGAGAGGAGAAGGGGTGGTGTAAACAGACAGACGCACCTGCTGTTTTTAACCAAGTGAATCAACATCCTAACGCGTCTCACGCGAGAGGAGAAAGGGTGGTGTAAACAGACAGGCGCACCTGCTATTTTTAACCAAGTGAATCAACAACCTACCGCGTCTCATGCGAAAGGAGGAGGGGTGGTGTAAATAGATAGGCGCACCTGCTGTTTTTTAACCGATTTGGGTTTTGATATTTGGACTTATACGTTACGTGAAGCCAATTTAGGTGGTGTGAACAGACAGGCGCACCTACTGTTGTTAACTGATTGGGTTTTGATAATTGGACTTATATGCTACGCAAAGCCGATTTGGGTAATTCATGATTTGTGCAATGCAATGCAATGTCATGGAGTGATGATAAAGCTATGAAGATGGCAACATGGGTGGCAAGCTTTGTGTAAAACACACGAAGCAAGCCACATTTCTAACTGGCTATGTTTGCAACTTTCCCTATTCTCCAACAGGGTGACAAACTAGGTTGGTTCAGTTTTCAGAGTTGAGGCGCATACAAGCTATCTCAACCTATGGGGCTGCCATACAGATTTCAAGCCGGGGATACACCCCTGGGTATTTAAACCAGACTTTCGTCTCGGAAATCCCGAACCTTTTGCGTTCTAGGCATCGCTATTCGAACTCTAGTTTCCACCGTCTCAATTGATCTCCTAGGAACTCATTACAAACATAGTCAAGTGACTATATTAAACTGATTGAAGTTGTTTGGGTACGACAAACACCAAAGGAATTGCACCTCTAAAGGATTTAAGGTCTCCTAGACCATGAAAATCGTTTGGGCACGACAAACACCAAAGGACTTGCACCTTCAGAATATTTAAGGTCTCCTAGACTCAAAAAAGAACAACAAGCACACTTGCTGTTTTTAACTGATTGAATGGCCATGGATGCCGCTTTACTTCCTGATCATATTTACAATTTTCCTTATTCTCCAACGGGGTGACAAACTAGGTTGGTTCAGTATCCAGAATTGAGGCGCATCCACGCTATCTCAACCTATAGGGCTGCCATACAGATTTCAAGCCGGGGATACACCCCTGGGTATTTAAACCAGACTTTAGTCTCGAAAATCCAAAACCTTTTTGCATTCTAGGCCTCAGCCATTCGAACTCTAGTTTTCACCATCGCAGTTGGTCTCCTAGGAACTCATTGCAAACACAACCAATATAATACACAAATATTTACATATCAATACACACATATATGTACATATGGTATACATATATGCATATACAGACAGATATATACACAAACATAAACAGTATATATACAGGTATATACGACACAGACATATACGGACCTATACACAAACATATACGGATATATACACAGATGGAGAATATTCCGTTTGCAACCGTCAGTGGGAAGATGCCTTTACCGAGAAGGCATATTCCATTTGCTGACGTCAGCACACGTACGCAAAACACACAAAAAGAAAGGAAAAACACAAAATGCATGGATGTGGGGATATGGGGTTTCGAACCCCTGACCTTAGGCCTGGTCTTCGAGTCCTCGACCACTGAACCACGCCATTCTTGTAACAAGATATGCAAACAAATCTATATACATATACGAGACATATATACACAAAATCAAAGAAAAAACAAAGCAACATTTGTTGTGGGTTCGAACCCCTGACCTCGGGCTTAGGCTCTCCGAATCCTCAACCCACTAGGCCAAACCACTGAACCCAAGCCACACCTATGACCCAAATGTTCAAACAAATATATATATATATATATATATATTACATAGCTATACAATACATATACATATATATATACAACTTTCCCGCCTCTCTTTCTGTTTTTGTCTTACTCTCTCTTCCTATTTTTGTCTCATTCTCTCTTCCTTCATCTTCTTCGAGCGTCGTGTCTATCGCGCGATTTCAACAATCACAAATACCGAATCGTGCTATCCAATCCCGCCTCGATTGTCAATGATCGCCTCAAGCCTTCCTCCTCTTTGTCTTCTTCTTTGGCTTCATCCTCTTCTTAAGTTGAGGCTCAGATAGAGAGAGGCAGAGCAAAAGCCCAGAACTTTCTCCGCCACCACTGCAACGCCTTTCTTTTGCATTACTCTCCTCTGTCATGGCCTCTTCACATGGTTCTCTCACTCTTTTTCCAAACCCGAACGAGTCCACGATAGAAATGACCAATTTTGATTCCCCTGAACCTCAACCACGGGCTCCTCCTCCTTCCCCTGTTTTCAACTTTCCAGCGATGTCAGTTGAACAAATCATGGCGGCACAGTCTGACATCGAAGCAGACTCATATACGCTGAGGTCATGTGTGGAGACCGTGACTACGGTCTCCAACTTGTCCCATCGGCTGCAGAATAGAATGTGTGAGGTGCATCGATTGAATGCACAACTTTCTTTACTTGAACATATGTACAAAGACGCTCGAGTAGAAATTAGTGCGCTAAAAAAGTAGAACAAAGAGCTGAAACGACTGACAACCTCCGTGACTCGATTCGGAGTTTCTTCACACAACCAATTTGATGGCCGGCGAGGAATAATCTTTTTTGGAAGTTCTGCCAAGGCCGAGGCAGAGTCTTCAAAAGCTTCGAAGGAGTAAAGATAAAGCGAGGTAGCTGATGGAAAAGTTAGGCAATGAAGCTGTGTGCAAATGAAACTCGTTGTAATCTTCGTCGCCGAGCTGTTACCGGAGAAGAAAGAAGAAAAAGATCCCTCTCTCTCTCTTTTTGTTTTTGTTTTTTGTTTTTTTTGGAGTCTCTGTAATCGGGGTTGTCCTCCCTTGACTTCAATAAAATCAGTTTCTTTTTTTTCTTATCACTGGCATGACTGGCATATCACTTTGAGCTTGAAAACAATTTGTTTGATTGAATTTGAGAATGCTTGAATTTTTGAAGTCTGAATTAGATATTGACTCTTTACTGATCTGAATCAACAAATGACCTAACGAACTGAAAAACAAAGCAAATTAATCCAAACACACTTATATACACTGATTGGTATAAATACACCGACTGGTATAAATATACTGACTGGTATGAAAGGAACACACTTATATACACTGACTGGTATGAATACCCTGATTGATATGAATACACTGACTGGTAAGAATACCCTGATTGGTATGAATACACTGACTAGTATGAATACACACTTATATACACTAAATAGTTGACTCGAGCGGTGGAGACGACAGAATCTCTAACTCGACTATGCCCCTAGTTCATTGCCTTGATTTTTTTTTGTCTCTTGATTTTTTGTAAACATGTTTTGATCAACATGAGAGTTAGATTAGAGTACTTATTCCATTTTCTGTTTCAAATCATGTAAGCTAAACCGTGAGCATCTAAAATTTTCCCTTTTCAAATCCAAAAAATGGTCCAAGTTTTGCAAAATGGAACAATTTTCGAGAAAAATTAGTCAGCTTCATTCAAATTAATCAAAACCTATTTTTGCAAATGGCCACTACTCAACTAACATGGAATCAACCATTGGGGTGCATAGTCCCAAAACAGGTAATCAAAGGTGATATCGAAACCAAGCCAACCGAACCAAGCCAATCCGAGCCGAATGAAGTCGAGCAAAATCGACCGCATCAACCGAACCGCCAAATCGAATCGAACTGAACTGAACCAAGTTTAAATCAAACCAATTGAACTGAGCAGAACGAAGATACACCAATCAAACACAGATAGGACAACCAAGTCGACTAAAGACACACCAAGCAAACATGGACAAGATGAATAAGTTGAAAAATTATTAGGGCTGAACTTCGAGATGAAGCTACCTACGTATTCCAAAGATAGGAATCAGGCCATCGTAGTTCGGGCTGAGGGTCACTCGGGTATTAATAATCTCCTTTTGCGCTCTAATTTTTGCCAAAGCCGCCCTTTCGGGTTTTCAACCTTACGAGCTTTTCATTTTTTCATTTTTCTATTTTTATTTTTTATTTTTATTCATTTTTTTTTGAATTTTTTTTCTGTTCTAACTTTTGTCTGGGTCGCCCTTCCGGGTTTTCCGCCCAGCGAGCCTCTCAAGGGTTTCAGTTTAGCTTGTCCATGTTGATTGGGTGCGAGATCTCTAAGCCATCAAAATCTATAATAATGACTGTTACACTTGACCAGGAGATATGATGATGTAGGGACTAGGCTACTTGAGTCTGATTTTGCCCCTAGTGTAGTGGATAGGAACTCGACTATCCTTCAATAATAAAATTCATTCTCTCAAATTCTGGGTTTGGCCTTTCTGGGCGGTCTTCATTGGGAAACGATTCAGTTTTAACTCTTTGATCACATCTAACCTTTTGGCCCCAGTTCAAGGGCTACTTCAAATCTAAATCACATTAGACCTTCTTGCCCCTAGTTCAAAGGTTGCTTCCAATCTGAATCACAGGCCCTACATAGTTTTGGCTAAGGGTCACTCGAGTATTGACACTCTCCTTTTACGCTCTAATTTCTACCAAAGCCGCCCTTTCGGGTTTTCAACCTTGCGAGCTTTTCATTTTTCTTTTTATTTTTCCTTCTTTTTTTTTTGGTGCTCTAACTTTTGCCTGGGTCGCCCTTCCGGGTTTTCGGCCCAGCAAGCCTCTCAAGGGTGATACTTTATTGCCCTTAGTTCAAGGGCTACCTCCATTTCAGCTATGCAAGCCTCACACTTTTGCCCCTAGTTCAAGGGCTGTTTCAAATCTGAATCACATTCGACCTTATTGCCTCTAGTTGAAGGGCTGCCTCCATTTGAATCACATCATGGCCCCTAGTTCAAGGGCTATTTCCAATCTGGATCACATTCGACCTTATTGCCCTTAGTTAAAGGGTCAGCCCATTTGAATCACATCATTGCCCCTAGTTCAAGGGTTGTTTCCATTTGAATCATATTCGACCTTATTGCCCCTAGTTTAAGGGCTGTCTTCATTTGAATCACATCATGGCCCTCCAGTTCATGAGCTATTTCCAATTTAGCTACGCAAACTTTACACTTTGATTGATCATGAAATACTTCAAATCACGGTTTGAAAGCTAAGGAGCTAAGGAGGTCGGACCTCGAGTCAAGAGGGATCCTATGTTGTATAATCAATTCCAAGCATGTCTTCATAGGACCACGCAAAAACAGTTTTTGAAATCTTTTCACAAAGTGACTAATCACTCGTACTCTTACAAAGACAAGATAGAACCAATTTGGACCAAGCCAGGATCCTTCTCAGTACCCACATTAACAAAAATGATTTTATTCATCAAAGGCTTAGCGCACCTCTCTTCCTCTCAATTGATCAAAATTTGCAAATCCTGAGGAAATTCTTCCTCTTTGTTTTTATCAGAGTTTTTGGAAAAAGTTTTGAAAAACTTTGGTCAATGCAATGATTTAAAGGTACAGAGAAGTAGGCAGACTCTATGGCATTTTTTATATTTTATTTTTTTGAATTTTTTTTTTTGAAAAGAGACTATGACTCAACAATGACACAGACTCAAAACAAAATGACAAAGAAGACCTAGACAAGACAGAAATGTCTAGGTTAGCACTCTCAAAATCAACAGACTCTAACTCACTAGAATGACTCAAGTCTGATCCCAACTCTACAAACTTGGTGGAATCAAACTTAGACTCAATACTCAATTTAGAACTCAGAATAAAACCATTCTCAAATTGCCATTCAAAGTGTGGGCCATCCACAACATTCAAAATAAAGGACATGTAATCAATAGGTGGTCATTCCCCAATCATAGAGATGGTCGGATACCCTACAAGTTCTATTTATTTACAATGGTCGACTTTGTTGGATATCAAATTTTTTTTATTTATTTTTAAATTTTTTTTTTTAATGTTTTTGTTTTGTTTTGTTTTGTTTTTTTTTTGAAGTAATGGTGCTAAGTTGAACTACCTGAACCACTCATTTGAATTTGAGAACCCCTATATAGATCCAATACATTGCACATAACACATAGCAGGAAAGAGAACAAACACCCCTATGGAGGGTAGGTTATCCTGTCCTAGCTTGAAATGATCTAGGGTTTCACTATTCAGACAAGTGGTATCACACATCCTAGAAATAGGAGAGCATCATGTCCTAAGTTTGAAAGGTACTATAGCTCACTATATGTACAAGGTTGACTCTACTCTAAGGGTTAAAGTCAAGGTGACGTTACCAAAGAGTCCTTTGGGTCATAACCAATAAAGATCCCAGGAAATCAGAAGAGTCAAATAGCCTTTCTTCGGAGTCTAAGAACCTTAGATAGCAGAGCTAGATAGCAAAGCTACCCTTTTGACAAATTTCAAAAGGTTAAAACACAAGGCCTCTAAAGTAATGTAGAGATAGATGTAGTGTCACAAAAAGTATGCATGTGCTCCCACCAGTATCTAGGCAACACAGGAACTTTAAGTGCACCAATGCATGCAATGTAATAAACATATAATTGAAAATAAAAGTCATACCATGGAGTTCGAGTCAAGGTTTCATAAATCCCCAGTAGAGTCGCCAGAACCGTATATGGTCGGGTACCAAGACGCTGCTAAATGTTCGACTTCCGAGATCTCTTTGATCTAGTCTCATGAGTGCAATGTGAAACGTAGATGAGAGTCTAGATTTGGCAACTTTTATTAAAAATCTATTTTATTGCAATTTTGTCAAAAATGGGCTGCGTCATCAGATTTCAGAGTCGCCACCTAATATTTTTGGAAATTAGGAAACCCATGACTCGTGCCAAGGTCACTGTTCGTCATAACCAAGGATACTTGGCTCGGAACCTTAGGTATGAGAGGGGAAGGTCAATAATGAGCACCCCCACTCACCCGATCAAAAGATCGGCCTCTACTAAACCATGATATGACTTTTATTTTTTTTTATATGTTCATGTTCTGATTATGTTAGTAAATCCTAAAATTTATTATGTGAAGCATACAAATATAGACTAGTTTGCTCAAATTGGAACAATTAAATTTCATGTTTGTTTGTTGAAAAGCGTTTGAATTTGCCACTTGACAAAGTGAGTTTAAAGTTTGTGAATTTGCCACTGCAAAGTGGGCTTAAAACGTACATTTATTGAATTATTCCAATTCAAACAACAAGCCTTCATTCACAGGATTCATACAGTTATATCAAGTAAGCAAGTAGCCTCATGGTAGAATACTAACACATAGTAAGAAAAACATACACAAATGGAATGCTAAAGCATAAAAACTCATAGAGATATCGACGTCCCTCGAACAGCTACAAAATAAGGTTAGTAAAATATGCATGATCTTATATACAAATTCCTAATGCTATTCACTCATGAGATGCAGCTAAAGATTCGGCTTCTAAGATATGACATGTGAAACATTGCAAAACATGTGATAGTGCACAAAATCATGGGATAATCAATTAAAGTATAAAGATGCAAATTTAGCCGAATCTTATGCATGGGGCATGAATGTAAAGCAGGGATATGCATGGCATGTTAGTTAGGGAAAACGATTAAAGAATGGGATTGAAAGAAATGGGGTGAGGGAATTATTACACCATTTTGAATTATTACATATTCAAACGAGAGAGAGAGAGAGATGAGAGAATAATAATAAAATAAAATAAAATAAAATCTCTCAAAACTCAAAATCAAAATAAAAGTTTTAAAACCACCAACCACTCATCAATCATCAAAAATCCATGTGTCTTCAATCCAATCCAGCCTACGTACTCATCTTTAATGGAGGGCCCAGCCCAAAATAACTCAACTTATAAGCCCAAAGAGGTCTGTTCACTTTGATCTACTAAGCATATGTAAGACCATAGTAGAATTGGCCCAAGTCCAAAAAGTTAAATTTCCCTCCTCACACACACTGTAGCAACGGCGCCAAAGTTAGAACCTCGTCGGTGCAACATGAGCCACATACACACTCTCACACTCACTGTCCATCTCCATAACTTGAGCTCACAGCAAAGACACCATTTTTTTTGTTTTACACTCCGCGGCTGCTCTGCTTCTTTCTCCCTCTCTCAAACAATTTTTATCCTTTTCCAGAAAACACACCCATCTCCTCTCATCTCACCACTTTTTCTCTCTGTAAACCTATGAGAGAGAGAGCTTGTGTGTTGTGTTTTTGTCTTTGTGTTAGTGAGAGTTTCTTCTGTGAGTGAAGTCCAGGAACCAGAGGTGGTGTTGGTCGGCAGTGACGGAGGAGCGGCGGTGGTGGCACGGTGCCGAAAGGGAGGGAGGTGGAGCTTATGTGTGTATGTGTTCAGCGTGTATGCATCTGCTGGGTGTCCCTCTTGGATGTGTGAATGTGTATCAATATGTGTGCGTACCGATTTCCGCACTAGATGAAAGTGGATCTGGCTCGCCACAGCTTGGACCATCCAGGACTGGGCTTCTCGCAACAAGAACCACTGCTAGAGTCGCCCCTACTGGCTTGGCTTGACAACCCTCCTGTGGTAATCAGTGATCGGTGTAAGAGTATAGAGTCGAATGGGTATGTATGTGTGGTGTAGATTGAGGTTGTTCAGTTACCTTCGATGTGAAGCTCATGTTATACATATAGTGTTCCTTACTTGCTTCTCAAGGTGAGTTCATGGGATACAGATGCTGCCAGGTGTCCTTTCAACAGTGCTCCACGTGGTGGACCACTTGATAGTTGCCATTCATTGTGTATTCTCATTATAAGCATGCTGATAACAAACCACATTCCCTTGGCTTAACAACTTCCGTGATTTTAGGCGTGGGGATCACCGAGGTGGCATCCCGCACATGCTTGCATTCACAGATCCCACGCTTTTGTAAGGCTTCTCCAGATTTACGCTCTTCGCCTCGCAGATCGGTGTATATTAGCTCGCCGCTTCCTCAGCTTACGAGATGGGCCGGGTACTTATCTGCTCGCCCATTACACGTCTGCCTTCGCCCTGCATCAGCCGCACTGGCCGACCTTTCCATCATGAAGTTGGGTCCAAGTGCTTGAGGACTTGGACGCATTATTGATCACGGCCGGGCTCAACTGACAGCCCATATACTCATTTGACCCACTTGGATTTGGGCTTTATCGATTGGCCCCAAGGCTTGGACTCGACCCATTTTACATTCAAATTTCTTCATTTGCCCCTAGCTCGCCAAGGTTCCCTTGGGGAAGCTATTGTTCCTCGGCCTCGGTTGCTCGCCGCTTCTCCCGCCGCCTTGGTGACGGCTCAATCTCGACACACGGTTTCGTGATGCGCCCTTTCATGTGACACGTGGCAACGCGTGATAGGCGGCAGAGATTATGCGCCGATTCCATGTCAAGATCGTGCTTTGTGTGATCGCACGACTAGCACAATAAATGCTCAGTTATTGATTCAAACCCCCGATTTTGATCTCCTCGCTTTATTGTTAGTTTTAAAGAGAGAGAGAGAGAGAGAGCCTCTTCCCATTCTGCTGGATCGATCTCGCCGGTGCTCTGCTTGGGCTTTTTTCACCGTTGATTCTTGCTTCGTGGTCACTGCTATAAGTTTTCTTACGATTCTTCCTCTCTTTCTGTCTCAATCATCTGGTCTGGTGTCTCGTTTCTGTCCCACTAGTTTAATCAAATGGGGAAATTCCGCTCGTCGACATCTGGCCATGGTCAGTTCCGCTTAGATTACAACATTCCTCATGATGTTACCTTATCATCGGGCGAAGGTGGATGCTAAACGATGGGCACGAGGAACACCGCTGTTTCTTCCTGCCGCTATCGCCGAGGGAGGGTGCGGTTTCTCTCGAGTTGCGCCGCTTTTGCCTCAGTTCGCTTGACCCCGATGCGTGTCTCAGAATCTTTTCCGTGTTGTCTATGGAGTGTCCGCCTAATAGACGCTTAGGTTTGAACCTCGATATTTGGGATATTCTCGATGTTACACCCTTTCACAATAAGGACCATAGTACATACTACCTTTGTGTTCGCTCAACATTGTCATCTAGTCACTGGACTGCCGGACTCAGATAAACACAATGATGATTTCTTGCAAGTTGGTGGGAACTGGGAGTTTCCTGCCAAGACCGAATTTCAGTCTGAGAGGATGCCACAGAAAGATGGCTATCCAGGTCTGGGCCTTCTTTTTTTATGCCTTTTATGCTTTCTTACTTGCTCAATATTGTTCGATGGTTTTGCCTTCTTTTTACGTAACCTTCCTGCTTCCAATGAAGACCGAACCGAGAACGCCGCCATCTAGGCCGCTGAGATATAAGAGGAGATCTGCCTCGAGTTGTTGGATTATCACCCGCCACGCCTCATATGCCAAGAAGGCGAGACTCGGCCGCTTTTTGGATTCGACACGAGACCGAGGTGTCTCTACCCCACCGGGTTCCAAGGCGCCAGACTGCTCAAGATGCACTGAGGAAGCGCCTCCCTTGGCCACAGGGGGCGGATCAGTGGCGGAGAGGAGGGTGCTGGTGGACTTAGAGGCTGAGGCCTTCGGAGCCCCTAGCGCTTTGCAAGTCCCCGTGGAGAAGACCGAGACAAAGAGCCTTATGGAGGTGAAGAAGGAGGTTGGAGCACTTGGGACCCCAAGAATTACCGCCGAGCCTCGCCTCAGCCTGCCCGAGCAAAAAAAGAGAAGGAGGGAACCGGTAAGGCCGTGGGGAGACTTCTCAGACCTCTCAAGACGAAACTTTTGAGAAATGGGAGCCACCGATATCATATGATGGCAGTTGCCTCTACCTCTCGATTCTCGTTGTTGCTTCACAGATTTTGCTTTTAGTTTAACCAAGTTTTTGTTGATGCCGCTGATATGGATGGACATAATGGGCCTCGTGATATTCCTATCATGAAGGGACCCTTCAAATGTTGATCGTGGGTTCTTTTTCTTCGCTTCCTTGACCTTACTGTTGTATCGCCATTTTCCTTGTTTTTAAGTTCTTTGTTGTTCTTGCAGTATCCAGAGAATGCACTGCCCATTACCCGCCGAGGAGCCGGAAAGGGCCGTGTTGGAGGTCAGCGATGAATGCGGAGAGACCGACAAGTAAGCTTGAGTCGAGAAGGAGGGACGCCGAACTGCTGAGAGGGAGGCCTTCCGTTTGAGCAAAATTGTTGCTTCCGCTGAACAATCAAAGGAGGCTGCTATTGAGACCCAGGTCCAGCTTAAGGGGAAGGTGGCCGAGCTGGAGGCCGTTATTGCTGTGGATGGTCAGCCGAGCGTCATACTGGAGGCCAAGCACCGCAATGTGGGATGAAGCCGAACCGCTACAAAGAGGAAATTTCGTGTCATGAGACAAGCTCTTTGTGAAGGGTTGGACAAGTGCCTTAGCCGCGATGGTTCCTCAAGGCTCTTCTCTCAGATCGTGATGTCCCTGTTCCTCAAGTCCTCTCGCTCAAGACTACTCCTATCCTCGCTGCTCACGGACGACGATGTTTCAAGATGACCCCGTGAATGAGACCCAGAGCATGGATGCCGCCATCAAACGATGGATATTAAAGGGTTGCCACCGAAACCGAGGCCATGGAGGGTGGTTAAGGTGGCTCCTATTCCTCGTAGTTGGAGCCCTTCTCTATCGTCCTCCCGCGGATGATCTTGACAAAGTTGCTGATTCTACTCCTGAACTGCCTGTTGTTGATGAAAGTTGATTGTTGAAGTGATGAGGGTTGAAAGTTGCACCTTTTATATTTCTATTCTGATGAAGACAATTTCTTTCTTCCTTTTTTTTTTTTTTTTTTTTTTACTGCTGGTTATGAGGCCTTCTGTGCCCTTTGCTTGGATGATATGGTTTCCTTTTTGAACTCTGCAATTTGATGTAGTTTAGCTTCTATGTTTGAACATTTCTTATACTTGCTTGCCCCTACCGAGCATTGTTGGGACCTCGGCCTAATAGATGCTCACCGTTCTCAGGTTGAATTTTAATGGATGTTCTGTCTGATTCTATACTGCTTGCCCCCGGCCGAGCGCTGTTGGGACCTCAGGGCCGAGCTGATGTCCTGTGTGGCATTGCACTCATTTGCCCCCGCCGAAAGCATCGTTAGACCTCGGCCTAACTAGTGATCGCATGATTATCGGATATATGGTATGGCTGTGCTTTAAGTTCATAAGTGGGTCTTACTTAGGTCCAGGTTGGTTTTGTAAGAAAACAATTGTTTGCCCCCACCTGGAGCTAAGTAAGATCGAAATTGCTTCAACTTTGATAGTATAAGTGTGTATGAGAGAAATGCAAGGAGAGATGTCTTACTCAGGTCCAGGTAGGCTTTTTGAAAACGATTGTTTGCCCCCAGCTGGAGCTGAGTAAGGCTGATGCTAGAAGTTTGATACCGGGCGAGCTCTGCTGAATTTGTTCTAACTCGTTGTTGAGTCAATATCAAGTGTTGTTGTGCCGACACTTAAGAAGTTCTCAGAGGTGCACAGTGTGTGCTTAGGAAATGTCGGCGACTTCCACCAAGTAATGCCACTTAGCTAAAATAGGGTGTTTACTTAAGACATGTTAGTATGGTTTCCACCAAGCAATTCCACTTGGCTAAATAGAAATGTTTACTTAAGATGCATTAGTGCGGTTTCCACCAAGCAATTCCACTTGGCTAAATTCTAATCCAGCTTTAACATTTTCCACCAAGCTATACCACTTAGCATGTTTGAGTGCTAATCAATCTAGAGTCCATTCATGCTCAAATCGGGCCATTTGGGTTAAACACCAAAGTTAATTCCGCTTGATAAACATCAAAGCTAATTCCGCTTTGGTAAAGACCAAAGCTAGTTCCGCTTGGTATAGACCAAAGCTAATTCCGCTTGGTAAGAACCAAAGCTAGTTCCGCTTGGTAAGAACCAAAGCTAGTTTTGCTTGACAAACATCCAATCTAACTACAAGAATTGAATAAATCAATGGAATGGGAAAACATTTGTATTGGTCAACAAATAAGTGCCTTTACATCCCGATAAAGAGGTTGGGAAATGACTCTCCGGTAGTATTTCTTGAGGTTTGCTATGTTCCAGGTCGAGGTATTGCTTTGCCATTCAGATCCTCTATAGTAAGTCTGCTTCCAACTACTACGTGATTTTGTAGGGACCTCCTCGCCCAAGTTTGCCCTCACCAGCACCTGCTTATGATCCATGACCTTTCTTAGAACCAATTCTCCTGTATAAATTGCCTTGGGAAAACTTTTTGGTTGAAACTTCGATGAGTCAAGGTCGATATGCTTCAAGCTTGATCAAGGTCGCCTCTCTTACTCCGCCATATCCAAGGCTTGTGCGATGGCTTCCTCACATTAGAGCTTTCAAATAATTCAGACCAAGAGTTGGGAGACCGACTTCTAGTGGGATGATGGCCTCCATTCCATAGGTTAAAGAGTAAGGTGTTTCTCCTGTGGGCCAGGTCAGAAGTTCGGAGGCCCATAATACATGTGGTAACCTCAACCCATTTGCTTTTGGCGCTCTAGCCGCTTTTTACTCCATTAATGATGGTTTTGTTCGACGCTTCGACTGCTGTTCGGGTACCCTAGAGAAGAGTTCCTATACTCGATTCTCGAGGTCGGCACAAAATTTCAAGATCTTCCCATCAAACTGAGTTCCATTGTCTGCGATTAGTACCCGCGGAATGCCGAAACGCACTACCACACTTCTCAAAACGAACCGCTTTGTGTTTGCTTCCTTGATATTTGCCAGTGCCTCAACTTCTACCCACTTGGTGAAATAGTCATGCAAAGAATGAAGAATCGCCGTTCAAAGTACACGCGCCAATGGTCCAACAATATCCGCACTTATTGCGCCAAGGGCCACGGCCGGTGAGTGGAGTGAGAGTTTTGGTCGGGATGAATGAATGGAGCAAACCTCGACATTTGTCGACCTTTGCACGCATCGCCGCGGCATCTTGTCGCATTCGCGGGCCACCAAGATTCGCGGTGTTAAGGCTCTATGGCGCCAAGGATTCTTCACAACAGGGCATCCACAAATCCCATCGTGAATTTCATAGAGAACATTCTCAACGAGATTCGATGCACGATAGAGGTAGGGGCCGAGGTAGGAACGCCCAGAAGCTTCCCAGACGGTGAGATCCAAAATCGAGCCGATTTATGCTCGATCTTGTTGGCTTCCTTTCTTCTAGAGTTCACCAGATTTCAAAAGACCAATATTGATCCATCCAAATTTCGCTCTAAGTTGTTGCAGAGGATCGAGATGCAATACTTGGTTCTGGTATGAACTCAACCCAAATTCTTCTGGCATCCTTTGTATCCACTGATGAGCCTAGGCACGCCAAAGGCATCTCGTGGTCGCTTTTGTCCCGACCGATGCGCCCACTCGTATGGATTGGAATTTTCGAGTAGGTCTCGCCCCGCTCACAGACATAGTCATTCTTTCATCTCGAAGTTTCATAGACCTCTGAAAGTTGGTTTACTACTAGTTGTGAATCGCCGAAAACAAGAAGTCGCTTCAAGATCAAGTGTTCTAGGCCCGCAGTCGGCTTAATAACGCCAGATTCGCCTCGTTGTTCAAGCTTTCCACCAAGCCCGAGTGCCTGCTCCCGATAAATCCTTCGAGAAATAAGGACTACTCACCGCCTCGAGCCTCGGTATTGGACTAACCATCAACGAGAGTTGCTGATGTTTCCAATAAAGAGTTTCCATGCTTCCGGTTACTGGTTTTTCCTTTCACGTGCGTGCACTGTACGAGCTCAGATTCCCCGTTCGCAGACTGGCGGAGTGAATTTCGCGACAAAGTCCGCCAAGACTGGCCTTGATTGTCTTTCGGTTGATACCTAATGTCAAACTCACTAAGCTCTCATCGCCCACTTCATTGCTCGCCAGAGAAATCGGCTCGGCTGAATACAGATCTGAGGGGGAATTCAGTGAGGACATTAATGGTATGCCCCTGGAAGTAATGCTGCAGCTTTCTTGAGGCTATAAGCAGTGCGTAAGCCAACTTTTCCAACGGTAGATACCGTGGTTTTGCCTAGTAAAGTCTTGCCGACGAGTATATTGGCCTCTGATCCTTACCAACTTCTCGAATCAATACTGCGCTCACGGCGTGATCCGACACTGCTAGATAGAGATACAGCTCTTCTCCTGGTTCTGGAGTGGATAATAGAGGAGGTGTACTGAGGTATCTTTTGAGGTTCTCAGGCTTCAAGACATTCGCTATTCCATTCAAATGTCGCTTTTTTCTCAAGAGCCGAAGAAGGGCTTCATCCGATCCGAGGATTTGCTAATAAACCTGCTCAAAGGCCGCCATTCCAAATTAGTTTCGTAGCCTTAGACTTGGTTGGCACTTCGAGGTTCTCAGATAGCCTTGATCCGATCCAGATTTGCTTCAATTCTCTCATGAGTGACCATGTATCCTAAGAACTTCCCTGCTCCCACCCCAAGGCGATTTCGAGGCGCTGAGGCGGTTATGGGCTTTCAGATGCAAAATACTTCTCTCAAGTCTGGTGAGGTGGCTTGTAGCTTAACTTGCTTTTCACTACCATATCGCCTATATAGGCTTCCATGGTTTTCCCCAATTGATCTCTCGAACATCCGAAAGTGATCATTCACGGTAGGTCGCTCCCAAGATTCTTGAGGCCGAACGGCATTACCCTATAGCAAGAAGTCCTCCTGAGTAATGAATGCCGCCTTTTCTGATCCGCCGAATAATGGTATTTGGTGATAACCGCCATAGGCATCCGTAAAACTCATGCGCCATGCCCGCCGTTGAGTCTACTAGTTGATCAATGCGAGGCACTGGAAAACTATCCTTAGGACATGCTTTGTTTAAGCAAGTGATGTCGACACAAACTCTCCATTTTCCGTTCTTTTTCTTGACTACAATTGTGTTGGACAACCACCATGGGCGGTATCAGATTGATTGCTCGAGGCCGAAGTTTTTCGACTTCGCGATCATCGCTTCGATGTGCTCAACCGAGGATCTCCGACTTTCAGACGATGGGCCGAAATAAGGATTGATGTTGAGCTTGTGGCAAGCAAATTCGGTCCAACCCCGAGTATCATATGTCGACCACGCCAATACCTCCATATTTTTCCTCAGCTAGCCCAAAGAATAAGTTTCTCATCGGCTTAGCGAGGTACCGATAAGGAAGTACTTTTCGTCGGCTTCTTCTATTAGGACTTTCTCCAAATCCTCCACCATCTTTTCCTCCGAGTTCCTCCCACGCCTTCCAAGATCGGCCGTCCGCCACTTCCACCGTCTGCATTCTGCCAGTAGTTGCTTGCTTTTTAATGCCGCCATGAAGCAATGTTTTGACGCAACTTGGTCCTCGAATTCGCTTACTTCGTGTTCGTAGGAAACGAATGAGTTGGTGATAGGTTGAGGGACCGCCCATTTGGTGAATCCACTGCCACGAGTATGGCGTTATAAGGATGGTGTATTAATAACCAAGAACTCTATCTCGAGGGTTTTGGTTCTCGCCACGACCGGCAATACTATTCGCCGAGCTACCACTCCGGTGAATTGAAACCGACCAACGGTCATTGCCGGGTGAGATGTCGCCGAGAGGCCAAGCTTTCAACAAATCATAATACAAGATGTTCACAGACCGCTCGATCTACTAGGACTCGCTTTCACATCAAATCGCTTCCGATCCCAACAGCTATGATCAATGCATCGCAGTATGGGTGTCAGATGCTTTCTAAATCTTTGCTAGTAAATGAGACAAGACATAGGGGGATTTTGGTACTAAGACGCACCTTTTTCGATCGATGCCCTCATCGACATGATTTGGTCAATTTGGGCAATTTTAGCGATCTCTTCTTTCAAGAGCTTCTCAGATTCCGAGTCACCGTCCCATGGATCACATTTATTATCACGGTGGATGCTCTACGCTCACTTCGAAGTGGGTTCCCAATTCGCCACCTCCTTACCCCGATCTATGTATTCCTCAAGTGCCCTCACGCCACCAGATCCTCCAAGTGTTGCTTTAGTGCTCATGATTCTCGAGTCATGTGTCCTCTGTCTTGATGGTAGGTGCACTGAAGCTTCGATTACCGAGCCGATCTCCCATCATTTTCGCGCCAAACAAAGAAGGGCTCTCTTGATCTTCTCCAGATTCTAGATTGGCTCTTTGAACACGCCACAACAGCCTTCATGTGATTTAGCCTTATCCACCTCATTTATCGCAATCCTGGTTCATTTCGCCCGCTTTCTTCGCCGGCCGCTTCGCTCACGATACTACCTCAATGGGAATCGATCGTTCTCCAAAGCGAGCATATCGCTCAATCTCGGCGTAAGTCTTTCGTAGTCGTGGGCGCTTAGTGAGTGATTGTCTTAACTTACTTTCCGGACGCAAACCATGTTTGAAGGACATGACGGCCATTTGCTCACTGTACACATTTTCTTCCAGATCGTTATATTCTTCCCAATATCTCCTAGCATAACTGCATAGCGTTTCCTCTTGCTCCTTTCTGAGGCCGAATAAAGGTGTCCGCTCTTTCGGATCTTAGTATTGGAAACGAACTCGCCAGAACTCTTCGAGAGTCGCTCAACCATGAATTGATCCAATGGGAGTCGATCGAACCATCGGAGTCCGGTTTCTCCTAAGCCGATGGGAAGATTTTGCACATCGCCTCATCTCGCCCAGAGGGACATCATCTGTCTCAAATGACCGATGTTCGCCGAGGGTCCGACTTCCCATCGAGGAAGTGAACTTTGGTGGAGTAAACTTTTGGAGGTCTCATGGTCTCTATCTCAGAGAAAATGGCGAAGAGACAAGTCTGCCCAGGCCGATGTTCTCTTTGGTGAACAAGACGTCCAAATGATCTCGATGTTGCTCATTCTGCTTATTGCCAATCGCCCAATTTAAGGTCCCGAGGAGGGTATTCGGTTTGTTGACTTCCGCCTTCTACCTCTTGGCCCTCCTCCCAAGTGACCTCGGTGTGATTACCGCCGCTTCGAGTTGGGATTGGTTGGCTTTGTTGCCCTAATCATTCCCGGGAGTTTTTACTCGTAATTCCCTAGATGAGCTCCTCCGCTGCAAACGGAAGGCTCGCTTCTTCTCTTCTCCGCCTGGATCACCTAACACCCTCTTTAGTTGAGCCTTCAGCCTCAGATTCCATTCCCATGGAATCTATAATTCGATCTCTATAATCCTTTTCCGTATGAAATGATGAGAAGAACCTCCCATGCGGGCGCCGATGTTCGGCAGACTGGGTTCGATTATTGTTTCAGCTTTGCTCCTCGTAATCGCCGAGTGCCAAACCTTTTTCCTTCGCTTTTTCCGTCATGAGTATGTGATGAAGGCGAATGTCCTCAATCCCCATCGCCAAACCAATGCAGAGCTCAGAGATGAAAATGATCCACGCCATCACCAATTGTGCGCACTGCTTCCGCACTAGATGAAAGTGGATCTGGCTCGCTCACGCTTGGACCATCCAGGACGGGCTTCGCAACAAGAACCACCGTTAGAGCCGCCCGGGTTGGCTTGACAATTTCTCCCAAGTGGTAATCAAGCGATCTGTAGGAGTATAGAGTCGAATGGGTATGTATGTGTGGTGTAGATTGAGGTTGTTCGCCAGCTTCGGCGTGAAGCTCATGTTATACATATAGTGTTCCTTACTTGCTTCTCAAGGTGAGTTCATGGGATACAGTGTCGCCAGTGTCCTTTCAAGAAGGTTTCACGTGGTGGACCACTTGATAGTTGCCATTCATTGTGTATTCTCATTGTAAGCATGCCGATAACAAACCACATTCCTCGCTTAACAACTTCCATGATTTTAGGCATGGGGACTACCGAGGTGGCATCCGCACATGCTTGCATTCACAGATCCCACGCTTTGTGAGGCTTCTCCAGCCTGCATTTACGCTCTTCGCTGCATCGTGTACATTAGCTCGCCGCTTCCTTGCTTACGAGATGGGCCGGTACTTATCTGCTCGCCCACATTATTCTCTGCCCCGCAGCTTCGCCTGCATCAAAGTACATTGGCCGACCTTTCCATCATGAAGTTGGGCCCAAGTGCTTGAGGACTTGGACGCATTATTGATCACGGTTGGCTCAACTGACAGCCCATATACTCATCGACCCACTTGGATTTGGGCTTATCTGATTGGGCCGTCCCAAGGCTTGGACTGACCCATTTTACATTCAAATTTCTTCAATATGTATGCATGTGTGTGTGTGTGTAGCAATGTCTATCGTGGTATATGTTGCATGTGCCATGCATCTGCAGCATCTGTTCTATGTCAGGCTCCCCCTTTCAAGGTGTGTGCCCCGTGTGTGTGTGTGTGTTGGGGTTCTCCCTCCCTAACCCGTGTGTCTCTCTGTATCAGTGTGGTCTGTTTGGGTCTGCATGGGTGTGTATGGTGTCTCCATGTGTTGTGTGTTGCCCCAGATTTAGAGCTTCAAAGGGGTGATCTTTCATGCGAAAGAGAGAGAAGAGAGAGACAGGTTTTGTGTCTCCATGCCCGTGTGTGTTGCTGTGTAATGGTGTCAATGGTGATGTGTCTGTGTGAGTGATGTATGTGAGAAGATGAAGTTGGTCGTGTGTGTTGTGTGTGATGTGTGTTGTGTGTGCATGGTATATGTGTGTGGTGTGTTATGCATGGTCTGTGAGGTGTCGAAAGAGAGAGATTGATCCAAGGTGGTTGGTTGGTCTGAGAGAGAGAGAGAGAGAGTCATTGGATACATGTCTCAATGTGTGCTGTGTGTATGGCTGGTGTGAAGAATTGGTGCGAGAATGGAAGAAAGAGAAAGAGAGTTGGATGGAGTGGTTTCAACCCACGCCCAGTTTTACTTTCATCATTTTTTTTTGTATCAAGAAGCTGCAGTTTAGTTAGAAAAATATTTTTGAGAGAGAGAGGGAGGTAGTGCTTGGGAGAGAGCTGAGAGAGAGAGATGGGCTCCTTCTTTTGTGGTGTGCGTGGTCTGTCTTTGCTGTGTAGTGTCTCTTCTTAAAATAACAATATCTTTTACCACCTTTTTGACACCACTCACCACCCCTCTTATTATAATATCACCCCTTCCCCCACTCAGCTTTTTTGTTTTCTCTCTTTTTATCTTTAAATTTGATTTCAAAGATGCCCATTGTCCTCTCTACCCAAAAAGTCTGTATGTCTCCACCCACTCTCACCTGTCCTTCTCTTTTTTTTAATTTCCTCCACCACTTTTCAAACCCAATCAATTAAGCCCCACTCCAATCAATTATTTTCCACCCAAACCTATCATCACAATGTCCACTCATGTTCTTTGAATCCAAAGAAAACAAAATCCTTTTCCATTCTAAAACCCATTATCTTCATCTGACCCTCTCTTTTTCTTTTCTTTATTTTCTTTTTTCATTTTTTTATTTTTTTGTTTGTTTTTTTATTATTTTATATAAAAACACCTAAAAAATATGTATACACACATAAAATTAGATAAAAATTATAAAATACTACAAATTGATAAAATATTAATGATATAAAATAATTTGACCAAAATAGGAGAGGTTTGGGATTAAAGCCTCAATCTGATTTTTTTTCGAGAAATTCATAAAATGACATATTCCAATTTACATCATGGGTGTTCAAAAGAAAGTGCCCAAGTCTTAGGACCGTCAAAATGGGGTGTCTACAAGTGCATATGTTACAACATTAGCCTTCCCGGGATGGTAAGACAAAGTGAATTGGTAATCTTCAAGGTACTCCATCCAGGGTCTCTGCCTCATGTTCAAATCTCTTTGTGTGAACAAGTACTTCAAGCTTTTGTGGTCATTAAATATCTCAAACTTTTCGCCATAAAGATAATGTCGCCAAGTCTTAAGTGCATAGACCACAGCCACCAACTCCAGATCGTGAGTAGGATAATTTTTCTCATGATTCTTTAATTGTCTTGATCTATAAGCTACTACCTTCTCATTTTGCATTAATACACCACCTAACCCTTCCTTAAAGGCATCACAATAAACTGTGTACCCAATGTCACGTTTGGGTATGATTAGTATAGGAGCGCTGTCAGTCTTTTCTTGAGTTCTTGAAACGACTGCTCACAAGTTTCGTTCCATTCAAACTTTACCCATTTTTGTGTTAGGTGTGTCATCGACTTGGCTAATTTGGAAAAATCTTGAATGAATCTCCTATAATAACTTGCTAATCCCACAAAATTACGAATCTCAAATGTATTCTTAGGTTGTTTCCATCCCATTACTGCTTCTACTTTAGTAGGATCCACTGATATTCCTGATTCAGACATAACATGACCTAAGAATTTTACTTCGTTCAACCAAAATTCACATTTGCTAGCTTTAGCATACAATTGGTTCTCCCTTAGAATTTGCAAAACGATTCTCAGATCTTGCTCGTGATCTTCTTCTGATCGTGAGTATATCAAAATATCGTCAATGAATACTACCACAAATTGGTCCAAATAAGGTGTAAAAATTTTGTTCATTAAACTCATGAATACCCCAGGTGCATTCGTCAAACCAAATAGCATTACCACGAACTCATAGTGGCCATAACGGTCGAAACGTAGTTTTGGGTATATTTTCTTCTTTGACACGAAGTTGGTAATATCCCAACCTAAGGTCAATTTTGGAAAAACGTTTTGAACCTCTTAATTGATCAAACAAGTCATCAATTCTTGGTAATAGATATCGATTTTTAATGGTGACTCAATTTAGTTGTCGATAATCAATGCACAATCTTAAGGTTCCATCCTTCTTCTTCGCGAATAATGTTAGCACTTCCAATGGAGACGTACTTGGTTTGATGAACTTTTTATTCAACAATTCTTGCAATTACTCCTTCAGTTCTTGAAGTTCAGCTGGCGCTATACGATGTAGTGCTATAGAAATTGGTGAAGTCCCAGGTTGAAGCTCGATCATGAAATCTACATCCCGTTTTGGGGGTAATCATAAATTCATCAGGGAAAACGTCAGTGTACTCGCACACCACATGGGGTAATCCTGGATCCTTTCGATTTTCGTCTTCCAAAATTAAGCTTGCCAACCATCTAGTTAGTTGATCATGCCACTGTGACTTGCGACACGTTGGAGTTAGAGAATCTTGTCTATCTCCTTTAAATTGAACTTTCGTGCCATTAAGGGTGGATGTCAGAATTGTCTTACGGTAACAATCAATAATAGTCCATTCTTAGGATGACGTCAAAATCAGAAATCTTCATAACTCTTAGATCACAAATCAAATATGAACTGGAGATTTCTAGTTCACGAGATTTATATACTAGATTTACTCGGGTCTGACCACCTAAGGGTGAAACAACACTCATAGCTGTATCTAACGTTTCTGGCTCCAAACCCAAACTTGACACACATGTAGTGGATATACAAGAATGCAAAGCTCCGGAATCAAACAATACTTTAGCCCAAGAATTCATAAGGATTAATATACCTTGAATTACTGATGGGTTACCAATATCTTCTTCTTCTTGGAGAGCATATATTCTTCCTATTGTCTGTTGGTTAGTCCCTCCTAGTTTCTTTCCATTTCCAACTCTTTGTGGTTGTGTTCTTGGCTAGCTTGCATTCCAAGAGGCTTGTGGCTGCCCCTTGTTGGTCTAAGTATTTTAAGTGGGTTTAGAACCTTGTCCTGGTTGGCATTTGTTATATTGTTGTGCCCCTCATTGATCCATAAATAATTCCCCACCTTGAGGACACTCACTTCGACGATGCCCCTGATGACCACATCTAAAACACTTTCCTTTCCACTCATTTACAAAGTTTCCTCCTTGCTGGTTTCCTCGATTTTGGCTTTGTTGCTGCTGCAACCCTCCGGCATAAGGTGTTAATGCATGATGGTTTCTGGTGTTGCGAACTAGACCTCCTCCACGTGGTTGGTTATTGTTCCTTGATCACAGATTTCGAATGCGTTCGGAATTCACTAATTCTCATTCCACAATTAAAGCTCGATCCACCATTTGAGCATAGGTGGAAAGTTGCATTGCGATCAATCTTCCTCTAATGTTTGTGTCCAAACCCCATTCAAATCGTCTAACCTTATCCTCTTCATTTGCTACTATTGCTGAAGCATACCTTAAGAGAGCCTCAAAACGGTTTGCATACTGAGTAACTGACATTTTTCCTTGTTTTAGTTGGAGGAACTCTTGAACCATTTCTTGTCGTAGCGAGTTAGGAAAATACTTTTCCATGAATAACTGTTCGAATTGTCTCCAAGTTAATGTCTTTACTTGTCGAGTACTTTTAATCATTTCCCACCAATGATCTGCTTCCCTTTCCATTTTAAATGCTACCATAGTCACTCTAATGAGGAAGATTCGGTGGGAAACTATGACATAGAATCTGACCCAAGTGAAGAAGTGGAGTTGCCTATAGAAGACTATGAGCCTGAGTCAGAACCCGAAGAAATTGCACCAATAGAAGACTATGAGCCTGAGCTTGAGCCTAAACCTGAACCTAAACCCGAAGAGATTGCACCAATGTACAACCCATTGGAGATAATTGTGATTGAGTCTGACATCGAGGAGGAATCTGTAGAGGGCAGTACTGACGAAAGTACTGGAGATATAGGGGCTATATTCGAGAATTGGGACGTTTGAAATGGGCTGCAAATTGACTCATTTGTATATGTTAGAATTTATCCCCTAAGAAGTTGTGCTTAGAAATCTGAGCGTTGAGTAGGTGCCTATATTGGACTTGTCCAAATTTTGAGGCAATCCCTGGTTATATCAGCTAGGCTCTTTCCCGGATGGCTTTACCGATAAGATAGACAACCTTTTTGACATTTGGAGCCTTCAGTATATCATGCCCGACCCAAACAGAATTGTGAAGAGAGATGGGTCAGTGAACTTCAAAGACTGGAGTATCTATCGAGAGGAGCCGGTGTAGCTGCTAGGGCATTGTGTGTAGGAAATTATTGTCTTCGTGAGGATGCCGTGGCGATTCATGGGGCTTTTTCAAGCCATATGGGAGCTGGAGGCCCTTGTGAGGAGAAACTTTCCTTGGCTGTTTTAGAGGTCTTAACGGAGTTACAAACTAGGCTAACCAATTGTTTTGTATGCTTACATGTAAAATTGCCTAGTTTAGAATTGTTGGTGTAGGAGTTAACTTGGATTTGTAGGGGCTATATTTTGCCCATAGTATTTTTATTTTTATTTTTGTTATATTTGTATGGGTTTCTTAAAATTGATACACTAAGATTTTTAACTAAGGTATTTTAGTAAGAATAATTATCATGTTGAATCCTTATTAAAATAATTTACAAACAACAAATATTGAACATCCACAAAATTATTATTCTTAATAATATCTTTGTTAGTGATTGAATTGGGTTAACTTGAAACTAACTTATACACTAATATATATTTTAGATAGATTATGGGTAAAATTAATTAATTAATTTATTCATTTATTTTCTTTTAAGAATAATTAAATGTGAGTTCTCACATAACCTCTCTTGCTGTCGCTACCAATGCTAATTGGAGTCGGTGAGCAAATCAATGAACATAATATGCAAAATGACATTCATGAAGAAATAAGGCCTCCAACCCAATCCACTCTCCATGCATATTACTAGCACCATCATACCTTGACCACGAATAT
Organism: Camellia lanceoleosa; assembly: GCA_025200525.1. Taxonomy (NCBI): domain Eukaryota; kingdom Viridiplantae; phylum Streptophyta; class Magnoliopsida; order Ericales; family Theaceae; genus Camellia; species Camellia lanceoleosa. The sequence goes on from CM045767.1 coordinate 50,342,812, forward strand.
TTTGTACACTAAGATTATTACTAGCACCATCATACATATTTCTTCTTTCAAAGTTGCTGATGTTGTATCTGATACATGAATTATGTCAAAAAAAATGCTCCTTTATAAAACTATCTCTATCAACAAATCTTAGAACAATGGCCATTTGCTCCCTCTTTGATTCATCTCGAGCTTCATCCACTATAATGCAAAATTTTGTTACATCAATCTCCTCATGAATGAATCTTTGTATTTTGTCAAAGAAAATACTAAGAATCTCTTTTTAAATTCGATGCGAGTAGTATGAAGCATTTTGAGGAGCTTTGTGTAACACAACATTTGCCACATCCGCGTTATAAGATGCCAAGAACTTTATTAATTCAATAACATTCCCTCGATTATTAGATTCATGACTTTCATCATGACCTCTAAATGCACATGCTGGAAATGTAAGCCATTTGACAGCATTTATCATAGTTTTCAACCGCAAACGGTTTTTTGCGATTTGTTGAGAAGTTTGTTTCTTAACTATCTTCTCAATGTGTTGCGATTGATTTGTTAAATCATGGCAAGATTTAACAACCATTCTGTGCGATGAATTAGGACCTTTTCCCATATGAGTTAAGAAAGCACAATTCTTCTTACTATTAACTTTCTTCTATGAAGAAAATCCATCAGAAATGAAAGCGCTAAAAGTAGTGCGTCTATTCGGTTTTGTAAAAAGATAGCAAGAAAGACAAAAGGCACAATGTTTGGTTGGAGAATATTCTAGCCAATCTGGAAATAACTTATACCAAGAATCTAGAAAATGACGCCCATTCTTCTCTTCAAAAGGTTGGTTGTCAGGTTGGTATGGTCCAAATTTGATGTAAGCTCATTGAATGTCATCACGTTAAGATATCAAATAATCCCAAATTTGTGGTCATAGTCTTGGATCCTTTACCAAAGAAGATGTATCAACTTCTTTGGGTTCTATTCTAGGCACTTTACAAAGATGTTGTTTAGGAATTGAAGCTTCAACATTATCAATGAAAGGTTTTGTAGTCGCATTAACTTCTATATCTTGATAGCCTCTTTTCTTAAAGAAAGAATCAATTTTTTTGTTCACCATAATTCACCTAACATTCAACTCAATTTGATTTAAGAACCTGAAAATTATTAAACAATTTTTGCTACTCACTAGGTAAGAAGCACACTAACAATATAATCTAATCTAACAAAGGACATGCCATTTTCAATGGGTAAATAATAAAAAAAATTAACATAACAAGCAACAAGTTAATAGAAATGTAATACAAAAGTATAAATAGTTGACTGAAAATTACACAAATGGTTCCATTACCAGCATTACTTAGTTCACAGTCCAATCTTTTTTTCCCAAATAATAGACCTTAACTCTTCTTCAAGAGAGAGACGAAAATCATGGAGACAAGAGAGAGACAAAAATCATGGGGGGAGAGAGAGAGAGAGAGAGAGAGAGAGAGAGTACCGGAGTACTGTTGGAGGAATCACGATCTTGAACGCCGAAAGACTCATGACAAACGAGAGAGAGATTGCGTTTTGGGTCACTGGTTTTGATGATTTGAGTTCACTGATTATGAAATATAAGAGAGAAGAGAAACTTCTTTGTCTTGAATATATGGTGACTGCTCTAGGTAGGCTATTGTTGCCTACATATGATTGAGACTTGTATCTTCTTGAGTAATCATTTTTATTTTATTTTATTTAGTTATAAGCAAACAACTAAAAATTTTGGGTCCTAATTAGACAAAAAGGACTTTGACATATTAATAAATAAATTCTCAATTATTTTAACATTACTAAATTTAAAATAAAAAAGTAATCATAATTAAAAAATAAATTATTATTATTATTTTTTTTTTTTAGTATTTATCAAAAAAATAAATAAAATTTTAAATTTTAAATTTTAAAGTACAAAATTTAGCGGGTGACAGTTAAAATTTTTGCAAAAACTTTGGAATGGGGAACCTATATAATTTAAAAATATTTGTAATTTTATTACTATATCTAGAGGATTTTTTCAAAACTTTGGATTGTCAGGCGCTCCTACCACCCCCTCCTCGGTCCATCCCCGAGATTAGATGCATCCAATACAAATTTTAAAAAACAAACCAAACAAAAATCTTGGTGTTTGGTTATAGGACGTTTATGGGTAAATATATATATATATATTGAAAATCAAGAGTTAAAATTTATCCTTTTTTTGTAGAAGAGAGTTGAGTATGATAGAGGGAGCGTAAGTATGGGCATTCTAAAAAAGGATGACTTTAAAGATTTTAAGTAAAGAGTACAACCTCATTTGGGTATTATATTTAGGGGGTATTTGGGAAGTAGGTTAGAGGTAAAAAAAAAAAAAAAAAAAAAAAAAAAAATACAAAATACAAAATACAAAATAGTCTAAAATAATCAAGATAAAATGTTACGTTCAAACCATTATCATTTCATTTTTTTCTCACAACCATTAAATTAATTATAAAAAAAAAAGCCAATCAACTTCTTAAACACAACTTTTTAAACCAGGTTAAAATAGCTAAACTAAAATAGTGAACTTCCCAAACGAGACGTTAGTAACTCAAACATTTATCTTTATTATTAACTATGTTGGAAGAGTAATGCTAGAGACCATAAAAGTTCTATCAAAATTTTTATTAAATATTTTATATGGATGTAGGATCCACACTATGTGAATTCTATAGAGACATTTGATAAATTTTTTGAGATTTTTAACATTTTTGGATTCTAGAATTCTGAAGTGTTAACATGGCATTCAAAGAGACATTGAGTTGGGGTTTGATCTTCCCAGAATGTACTTTGCAACTACTGTGTCAGGTTTATTTCGAGGGGAAAAATGAGTGAGAGTACTAATTAGTGCTACCACTAATGATGTGGCAGTGGGCCCCACCATGAATGATTTGATGTTTTGACCTTGGTGTTGTATTTTTTTTTTTCTTTTTTTATTGAGTGCCATGTTATTAATGATCTTTTTAGAGCTCCAAAATTAGTGATCTCTATCATTGTTGATTTCGAGGGGTTGCTAAATTGGTCTCTTTTCACGCTGTTTCCATTCTATCGCCCTCGGATTGGACATGTGTTAGGTTTCATATTAATTTCAAAAATTCAGCATAATTTTTATCAATTTTTTAACCAATTTTTTTTTTTTTGGTGCTCAATTTGATGATATCATCTCTGTTAAAATTTCAGCACTGCTACAAAGAAATGGTTAAAATTTAGTAGATTATTAACAATTAAATACTTCAATAATGTGAGCTTAGTTAAGGAAAAGATTTGTAGCTCGAAAGTTTTGGCTCGAGTGGCAAACTCAAATTCAAAAATGAGTCAAATATATTTTTGTCAATATTCTCTCTCCTCTCTATGTTTTACTTTCTACCTCTATTTGAAGCTAAAACCCATTGAAACAGCAGCAGCTCTTATCCTATCAGCAGATCTCTCTCATTCCAGATCACTCTCACCTCTACTCAGCAGATCTCTCTCATCCCAGACCACTGAGAAACAAAATTTTCTTTATTTTATTTTTATTCACGGAAGCCTTCTCATCTTCTGTCCCTCTCTCACTGCTTTTGCTTTGTTTTGTAAGTGTTGGGGATTGTGGGGAACATTGTCATCATTTTTAACTGGGTTGGAATAGGGAAATAGTGCCCATGACCTGTAGATTTTGATGCGTACCGATTGCAAATATTCTTGTAGGGCTTTGTTCAATATAGTTGGTTCCACCAAGATCATGTAGATTTTGATGCCATTAAGGACCCAACCTTTCTCCTCCATATTTAATCCGTGTCTTTATACACCAACAAAAAAAAGTTCTGCAGCATCATGGTTGTAGTGTTCTTATGTGTATTTGTATTCATACATACTTTTTATGTGAGAATGTGAATTTAAGATATATAACAAGAAATCGAATAATTTGGTAAAATAAACCAAACCCATTGTAGAAAATTGAAAGAAGACCCATTTACCTCTTTCAGAGAAGATACCCATCAGATCAGAGCATGAAAGAGATAAATCTCCACCAAATTGCAGAAGAAAAACCCAACACTCTCATTAGAGAGAGAACACCTTAGTGTGGAGTTTATGTGCTTGAAACTTTACAAAGATTGCTCTGGAAAATAGGTAGACTGATGAGAGAGAATACTGTTAGGGAAAATCTATAATTCCCCACAAGTAAATCAATCAATGGGAATAAAAACTAATGCGGAAAAATTAAATCAAAAGCAACACAAGAATTTTTACGTGGTTCCCTCAATGTGAGGTGCATCCACGGGATCGAAATCCGATTCCACTATCAACCAAAGAGTTTCCAAACGGTTACAAACGAGACACTAATGGTCTCACAAACCACCCTTAGGTGAATTCCAAATAATCACAAATAAACAAAGAGGAAAGACCTCACCAAATAGATGAACCAAAATCTTCAAACCAGAGTTGAAGAAGACCCAAAATAATTAACCCAAATCAACTCCACCAAACAATCGAATAAGCACACTGATAATGCTTCAAAGGACCATCAAAACCGAAGCAAAGGGAACTTCTGAAGATCAACCTGACAACAGCACTAACTCATCCAATTTAATTCCACCAAATATGATGCACCAAGTGCTATCTCACCAAATTAATTGATCAAAAACCTGTTGCAACTTCCCAAGCAAAAAACGGCCGCACTTTTTCTTTTGGGAAAAACAATACCAATCATATATTGTGCATCTAGGGTTTTTTTTATCAAACCCTTAGTAGTTTCCAAATTGAATTGGGTCACCACAAAATTAGATATAATATATAAAAATATATTATGACTAATACCAAATTAAATTAAACTCTTTTAATAAACCAATTGGGTCCCACACTCCAATAAGGAGGTATACCCAACAATTCTCCCCCTACCGACTTAGGTGGAGAGATCTACCATACCCGCCACAGTTCGACACTTCAAATGTTTATCCCTCGACAAAGTCTTTGTCAACATATCCGAAATATTATTATATGTGTGAACCTTTTCGAGTTGTAACAATTTCGAATCTAACACATCACGAATCCAAAGGGTATCTCACATCAACTGCTTTTGATCTCGAATGAAAAGTAGAATTTTTACTCAAATGAATAGCACTTTGATTATCACAATAAAGCACATACTTTTCTTGCTTCAAACCTAATTCTTGCAAAAATTTCTTTAACCATAACTCTTCTTTGCAAGCTTTTGTAATGGCAATAAATTCAGCTTCGGTAGTTGAGAGAGCAACACATTTTTGTAATTTAGATTGCCATGTCATAGCTCCCCCTGCAAAAGTCATCAAATACCCCGAAGTAGATTTTCTAGAATCAATATTACCGGCCATGTCAGAATCCGTGAACCCATCAAGCATCGGCTTTCCATCTCCAAAACACAAATACACCTTCGAAGTCCCTCGAAGATACCTTAGAATCCATTTTACCGCTATCCAATGTTCTTTACCCGGATTAGAGAGAAACCGACTCACCACCCCAACGGCGTGAGCAATATCCGGCCTTGTACAAACCATGGCGTACATCAAAGAACCAATTGCTGAAGCATAAGGAATTTTCAGCATCTCTTCCTTGTCTTTCTCACTTGTAGGACATTGATTCGAACTAAGCTTGAAGTGACCTGTAAGTGGACAACAAACTGGCTTTGCTTTATCCATGTTGAACCTCTCAAGAACTTTCTCAATGTAGCTTTCTTGAGACAACCAAATCAACCCCTTTTTGCGATCACGAATTTCATACCAAGTATTTGCTTTGTTGGTCCCAAATCTTTCATAGCAAAAGACTTGCTCAACTCCAATTTCAACCTGTTAATCATGGTAGAATCTTGACCCACAATTAACATATCATCAACATAAAGTAAAAGAATAATAAATTTGCCATCCGGGAAATTTTTCACAAACACACAATGGTCCGAAGTGGTTTTAGAAAAACCATTATTCATCATAAAAGAGTCAATTTTTTTGTACCATTGCCGCGGGGCTTGCTTGAGACCATACAAACTTTTCTTCAATTTGCAAACAAATTTCTCTTTCTCTTTTTCCACGAAACCTTCTGGTTGCTCCATGTAAATTTCTTCTTCAAGATCACCATGAAGAAATGCGGTCTTCACATCAAGTTGCTCAACTTCAAGGTTCATACTTGCAGCCATGCCAAGTACAACCCGAATAGAAGACATCTTTACAACCGGTGAGAAAATCTCGTCAAAGTCAATACCTTTCTTTTGCCCAAAGCCTTTCACAACAAGACGTGCCTTGTACTTCAGATTCTTGTCATCATTCTTTAATTTGAAAACACACTTATTTTTCTAAATTTTCCTCCCTTTAGGCAACTTCACTAAATCATAAGTTTGGTTTTCAAGCAAGGAATTCATCTCTTCATCCATGGCCTTTTTCTAATCACCTTTCTTTGCATGCTCAATTGCTTCTTGGTAGCTCTGAGGCTCCCCTTGATCGGAAATCAACACAAATTCATTGGGAGGATACTTTCTTGAAGGTTGTCGGTTCCTTGTAGATTTCCTCAACTCAAGTTGTGGTGGCGGTTCTTGAGTTGGATGTTCTTCCTCAATTTCTGGCTCAACTTCATTAGGATTAGCATCATCCTCTACATCTTCAATGGGTGGCTGCACATCTCCCCCGTTTTCATCATCAACTAAAGATGAAGGAGATGGATCCATGTCAATGAGGTCACTAGTTTTTGGCCCGCTTGATCACCTTTGCCAAAGTCTTCAATTGTTTGGTCTTCAAGAAACACAACATCACGACTTCGAATGACTTTCTTGTCGACCGGATCCCACAATCTATACTCAAATTCATCACGCCCATAGCCAAGAAAAATAAATGGTCCTGACTTACTATCAAGCTTGGACCTCTCATACTTTGGAATGTGAACAAAAGCTCGGCAACCAAACACTCTCAAGTCCTCATAAAACACATCTTTGCAGGTCCAAACTCTTTCAAGAACATCACCATTCAAAGGATAGCAAGGAGACAAATTGATCACGTTAATAGCTGTACTCATTACCTCACCCCAAAAGGATCTTGGCAATTTAGCTTGTGAAAGCAAACACCTTGTTCTTTTCACAATGGTGCGGTTCATCCTCTCGGCAACGCCATTTTGTTGAGGAGTCTTTTTAACTGTCTTTTGGTACCGAATACCTTGGCTGCGACAATACTCATCAAATGGCCCAATGTATTCACCACCATTGTCTGATCAGATGCGCTTCAATTTCTGCCCTGTTTCTCTTTCAACCATGGCCTGAAAATACTTAAATACTTCTAGAACTTGATCTTTAGTTTTTAGTAGAAAAGCCCAAACTTTTCTTGAATAATCATCAATAAAAATAACAAAATAAAGTGCACCACTATGTGTTCTAACTTTTGAAGGACCACAAACATCCGAATGAATCAACTCCAAAACATTTTCTTTTCTAAAGGCAACATTTTTCTGAAAAGAAACTCTATGTTGTTTACCCGCCAAACAATGAACACAAGTTTTAAGATGTGTACCTTTCAAATCGGGTAGAAGCTCTTTCTTGAACAATACTTGCAGCCCCTTTTTACTCATGTGGCCAAGCCGCTTGTGCCACAATTCGGTAGAAGTATCATCTTCAAGTACATTGACAACACTTTTACAAATTTTTTCTTGCATCGAGTAAAGTGTATGAGTCTTCTTGCACTTAGCCACTACCAAAGAACCCTTTGTGAGCTTCCATATTCCATTACCAAATTTGTTGTTGAAGCCTTCATCATCTAGCTTCCCAGTAGAGATCAAATTGAGGCGAATGTCGGGAACATGCCTCACATCTTTAAGTAACAACTTGCAGCCCAAATTTGTTTCCAAGCAAACATCACCCATGCCAATAATTTTGGACAAACCTTCATTACCCATTCAAACAGAACCATAATCTCCTTTGGTGTAGGTAGTGAAGAAATCAACTCGAGAAGTCACATGGAAAGAAGCACCGGAATCAATCACCCAATTACTCTATTGGCCCACAAAGTTGATACAATTATCTTCACAAACGACCATGAGATCATTGGTAGTAACTGCCGTTGTGTCTTCTTGTTTCTTATCCACACTTTTGTCATGCCTTTTCTCCTTGTTCTTGAGCTTTCGGCATTCTCGCTTCATGTGCCCTTTCTCATGGCGATAATAACACTCAATGTCTTTCTTTGAAAAAAAACTATCTTTTGATTTGTTACTATTACCCTCAATGGGTCCATACAAATCTTTACAAAATAATAGGTCATCCATTTTAGTTTTTCAAGTTACCTAATTGCTTCCATTGAAGCTAGACATACGACCCACATTCCCCTCTATTGATTTATACAAATAAATAAACCCAAATAAACCGTAAGCTCTAATATTAGTTGTTAGGAAAAATCTATAATTCTCCACAAGTAAATCAATAAATGGGAATAAAAACTAATACGTAAAAATTAAATCAAAAGCAACACAAGACTTTTTATGTGGTTCTCTCAATGTGAGGTGCATCCACGGGATCGAATTCCGATTCCACTATCAACCAAAGAGTTTCCAAATGGTTACAAATGAGACACTAATGGTCTCACAAACCACCCTTAGGTGAATTCCAAATAATCACAAATAAACAAAGAGGAAAGACCTCATCAAATAGATGAACCAAAATCTTCAGAACCAAAGTTGAAGAAGATCCAAAATAATTAACCCAAATCAACTCCACCAAACAACCGAATAAGCACACTGATAATGCTTCAAAGGACCATCAAAACCGAAGCAAAGGGAACTTCCGAAGATCAACCGAACAACAGCACTAACTCACCCAATTTAATTCCACCAAATATGATGCACCAAGTGCTATTGCACCGAATTAATTGATCAAAAACGTGTTGCAACTTCCCAAGCAAAAAACGACTGCACTTTTTCTTTTGGGAAAAACAATACCAATCATATATTGTGCATCTAGGGTTTTTTTTATCAAACCCTTAGTTGTTTCCAAATTGAATTGGGTCACCAATTGGGTTCCACACTCCAATAAGGAGGTATACCCAACAAATACCATATTCCTGTGATTTGAGTTTTTATGGGAGACGGTGCTCCTCTCTCTCTCTCTCTCTCTCTTCTTTTTTTTTTTTGGTTTTTCAAATGAAATGTGTGGGTGTGGTAGTTGAGTTGAGCGCGCACACACACAGTAGATAGAAAATAGAATTCGGGCCACTCGAGCCGCATGATTTCGAGCTACGTAGCGAAGTCGCTTAGTTAAATAGTCCATGGTAGTATTAAACAAAATTGGTAAACAATTAATAGTCAACTTAATTGGACTCAATTTTATTAAAAGGATGCTTAAGCCATAGGTCTATTTTATAGACTTCTAAGGGCATAGATCATGCGCCTTTTGTTTGGATCCACGAGGACAGTCTAACAAATCCACGAGTCTTTTATATTTGTTTGGATTCACGCGTGTTTAATCAAGGAAATTGGCTCATGGGTAGTTTGTGATGAATTATATAAGGTACTTTTTAATTTTTTTAGTAAAAAAATAGAGGAAAAAAGAAAACGTTTAAAATAATTTTTTGACTTTTTATGAAAAAATATATATTAAAATATTATAATAAATAGTAAAATTACATTTCTACTCGCGCCAGCTTATGCATTTCAATTTTATTTATTTATTTTTTACATATCGTAAATTTTATGCGTGGCTCAATGTGTGCCACGTGTGTATAGATAGGGTGATGGGATGCCACAGTTGAAAGGCAAAAAACTGTCTTTTTGCTGTTTGAATTTCCAGACATATATTCCCACCCAAATAAGATAAAAAGATGAATTTTTTTGATTTTTTAAATAATTTTTCGACTTTCTATCTTTTTTAGAGGAAATTATTCAATACTCCCAGAACACCACGTGTCCATACTCCAAACCAATCACCAATTAGTTAGTCCCATGTTATTCTCCCATTCCCAACATAAATCATGGGCTCTTGTGTCTCTTCATGAATTAAAACCTTATGAAGCACCACGTGTCCATACTCCGAGAGTACTAAATAATCACCCTTTTTTTAGAATATGCCAACATGCACTCAAACTCATTTTTCTCTCCCTAAAACCCGTTTCTCTCTCAGAGCAACAAAAGCAAACCCTCTCAAATGCACACACTTTGTCTCTCTCTCTCTAAACCTACCTACTTCTCTTTCTTCCATGGAAGTAGCTTCTTTAGCTCTCTTACCTTTTCGCGAGGATTGCTGGAGCATGGAAGCAACATCGACTCTCATTGATGACTGGGGTTGTCACTATCTCGATTTGAATCAAGGCCAACCTTCACAAAAAGGACTGGTAGAAGGTGGCTGATGCCGTCAACCTCTGCCACGCCCACACCAAAAGGTTCGACGACCGACGCCCAAGTAAGAACTGGATCGACATCTCAAGAAAAGTACAACATTGGGGTTATTTTGGGAAGTGGGTTCTCTTACAAAAATATCAAAAAAGAGTCAAAAAGTAATTTTTAGCCATCTTTTCAAAACACTCCTGAGTAGTGGCGGAGTCAGGAATTTAATGTAGGGGGCACTTATTAATTATAATCTCAAAATTTTTCTTTCCCAATCAATAACAATAACATAATAATAATTTTTCAAGCTAATATTAAACATTAAAAATTAATATTCATTACAAAAAAATTTTAATTTTAAGCTTTTACAATTGACTTCGACGAGTTTTCATCTTTTGAAATTTTGATTACAGTCCACAATTTAGGGCCGTAGTCCTGGATCTGCAGGAAAGTCTACTAAGTTGATTTTTATGCGACTTTGTTTTGCGGAAGAATAATTATAATCTTCTTCTTAAGGAAGTGATGATTCCAACTTTGATTTTCTTTTGAAATATTTCTCCATGACTGTTTTAAAAAATAAAAATCAAAATAAAAATTCATAATCAAAATCATAAAACCCCCCCTCCCCCCCCACAAATCAAAATCTCTAATTTTAATATAAATCAAAAAATTTAAATTTAGCACAAATCATAACAAATAAAATTTCTAATATACCAATATTATAACAAATGAAAGTCCCTAATTTAAATAACAAATACTACAAATTAATATTTTTAATTGTAGCACCAAATCAAATCCCTAATTTCAGCACATACAACAAAAAACCAAAATCCCTACTTTTAATATAAATCACCACCAATTAAGATTCATAATTTTAGCATATCAAAATCTCTTATTTTAACATAAATAATAACAAATAAAAAAATTTTACAGATCAAAATTTAACAAATTATAAATTGATACTCATAATTTTTATTTAAAAATAAAAAATCATAAATAAAGTTACTTGTAATAATGAAGAGAAGATATTAAAGTTGTAATATGATTCCAAATCTATTTTGTGTGATTCTAATTTGATAAATCATGAGTTGGTAAATTATAAAGTAGCAAAGAGAGATAAAGAAGAAAAAAGAAAAAAGAAAAACAACCCGTGCTGCCGTTTTCCATAAATGAAACAAAAGAAAAAGAAAAGTAATTAGGTTGGATTTGTGTCAGTTTGTTTGGGTGTGTGTATTAGTTTTACGCACAAAAAAAATGTTTCAGTCAAAGTGGGCTGTGTATATAGCAAAAAAAAAAAAAAAAAAATCAAAAGTTGGGGGGGCACGTGACCCCTCGGGCCCCCATACGGAAGTGCTGTAGAGCTCTAATTAGAGCTGCTACAATGCAGCTCTAATGAGCTGTCCACCTATAAATTTTTTTTTTATTTTCTTATTTTTTCAAATATTTTATTTGTTATTATTTATGTTAAAAAAAAACTTTTAATATAAACCACCGTTAAATGTTTTTGATTATTTGTTCAAATATTTTTTTAATCTATTTAATTATTTTTTTCTGTTTAATTTTTTGATTATTTGTTCAAAAGTCAAAAAATGAATTTTAGCCATATATTTTATCAATATTTAAGTTACATTTAATTTGAAATTAAAAAATCTTTAAAAATAATTTTAATTAGAATAAATTATTGAAAAATCCAATCTAAAGAGGGTACAAAGCATTAAGTCCAGTGGATATTTTTTTATCGGTGAGAGGTTCATCCTTTGTGAAATAATTTGATGATAAATCCTTTTATTGTTTTGAAGGACATTTTATTTTTAATTTTATTATTTGTCTGTTGAATTTTTTTGACTATCTGTTCAAACATTTTTTTAATTTATTTAATTATTTTTTTTTTCAATTTAATTTTTTGACTATTTGTTTAATTTTTTTCCCTTATTTGTTCAAATATCTGTCCAAATTTTATTATTTGTTCCTTTTTTTTTTCTTTCTCTTAGTTGTTTAAATCTATCCACCGAATTTTATTATCCATTCATTTTTTTTTTTGCCTCAATTATTTGTTGATTTTTTTTTATCTCTGTCAAACCTTTGTTATTGAAATATACCAAGCCACTATCTGTTCCAATTTTGAAGCTATATCATCCTACCTATTGAATTTTTTGGTTTATCTGTCAAAATTAGCACCTATATGTTAAATTATATATCAATTAAAAACACTATCTGTTGAAATATTTGTGCCATTTTGAACAAATCTAAGTTATTTTTTTAACAGATCGCATCATAGAAGATACTATCTATCATATTTTCAACAATATATATATACAAACAAACAATGATTTGAGATCCGATAAAAAAAAAAAGAAAAAAATCGAGATCCGATCAACAACATTCATCATCATCATCATCATCATCATCATCATCAACAGCAACAAATATAACAATAAGATCAACAACAGAAACTACAAAAAAACAAAAAAAGAAAGAAAGAAAAAAGATCAGTTCCAGATCTTGTTGATCATCATTTATATTATGTATATATATGTCTTATATCTAAAACCTTTTCATTTACAATCACAATTCGTCACAACACTCTGTTTTGTGTTTATTCTTGGCAGACGATGATGAGATCAGTACCTAAATCTTCATCTTCTGAGATCTGATATATACGATGGCGCCGTTGCTTCAGTCGCGGCAAGAGGGGGGAGAGAGAGAGAGGATTTGGTTTAGGATTTGGGGTTTAAGATTGACGGAATCTTTCAACATCGGCGGTGCTTTTATGGTCGACAGAAGAGGAGGATGAGGATGTCCTGAAGACGTTGGCATCCTTAGGACGGACGTCGCTGGCCTTGACAGCGAGAACGTAGAGGTCGTGAAGAGAGAGTGGGGATAGAGAGCAGAGAGATGGTGATGGTGGTGGTGGTATTAATTTGTTTTTCATCGTATAACCTATATATATATATGGAAAATGAGTGAAAGCACTAATTAGTGCTACCACTAATGATGTGGCAGTAGGGCCCACCATGAATGATTTGATGTTTTGGCCTTGGTGTTGTATTTTTTTTCTTTTTTTATTGTGTGCCATGTCATTAGTGGTCTTTTTAGAGCTCCAAAATTAATGGTCTCTATCATTATTGTATATATATATATATGCATTTATAGATTCGTCATTTTCTAAGAATTTATTTTTATGTATAAAATATTTTAGAGCGTCGATCTTTGGACCAAAAAAAATAAAAATAAATAAATACATTCAAAATTGTACATTTGGCCTAGTGCCCTTTTAATTATATAACTTAAAAATTTAAACATATTTACTTCATATTCTTGTAACAACCCTCGTACTGATTACCGGATAACCACTGAATTATATATTGATTAATGCTAAACCGAACTGATAATGACTGATAAGTGAACTGGATGAACTATCGAATGCATCAATGGAACCGAAACGAAATTGAATGAGTTAACCTATTGAATTGCATTTCTATCTGCTTAATTGATTTATTATCTGCTTGTGTTTATGTGTTTAAACCGGTAATTGAAGGCCTTATTTACGTCGATTTAGGAACCGCTTAGTGTTTTGTAATCAAGGAATATTTGTGATTTAATGATATAATTATCTGAAAATTGATTAGGAATGATTAAATTAGATTAAAAACGAGTTAATTGCAAACTTAGACTTATTTACGGAATTGCCACTTAGTGGCCACTACATCACACACACTTAGAGACTTGTTTACATTTTGATCAAAACATTTCATCAGCTCATTTGAGCTCCTAGCCGACCAACAAGAGGGAGTGAGGGAGAAGAGTGAGAGTTGGACTCAAATTGTAGATTTTGGCTTGAATTGCTTGGAATTGAAGTGTAATTGGCTAAATTAAGCTTGCTAGACTCGAAACCAACACTCTAGGTAAGGAAATTCATTGTCTTCTTGTTGTCTTGAGCCTCATTTTGCATCATTCATGTCAATTGTTGAGTTAGAGTGCTTAGAGGTTGGATTATGTTAGAATTGTTGCATGCATGTTGGAATTGTTGGTTCTTGAGGTTGAATTCATGGTCAATTGGTGCATGCAAGCTCATATTCATATTAAGTCCATGATTTCATTTCATTTGCCAACTATGGAGCTCTTTGGAGCAAGATTTAAAGCTTGAAATTGGTTTAAAGATCATGCATGTCATGTTTTGAAAGTGTTCTTGAAAATGGTTTGAAATTGAGTTTGAGTTAAACACCCTTGGGCCTTGATTTCTTAAATTGAGTTTTAAAACTTGTTATTCTATGTGTTTGGAAGAGTTTTCCAGAAAATGGGCCCAAGAGGATCGAATTTGGAGCATCAAAACTTGGTTTGAAACTCAGAGGTCGAATCTGGATTTTCCAGATTTTGGACGTCCGCTCGAGCGGGGGAAGTGCCGCTCGAGCGGGTAATTCATGCTCCCAGTATTTTCTTGCATTGTTTTACAATTCGCCGAAAGGATTTTAACGCCGAGGAAAATCGCGATCCAAAGATTTTTGCACCTTTCATCACCGCCCGGCGGCGGAATGTACGCCGAGCTGGCCTTTAGGTGCTTGTCCGCCGAAAGGGAAACTCAAGGCCGAGCGGAGGCCCCGTTTCATCAAAAATTTCGAATTGCTTCCTTAGTGCATTTTTGCATCCTCATCGCATCCTAGCCATTCTTAGGCCTAGTTTAGAGCATGTTAATGAGGATGTAGACATAGAACCACACCGAGGAATTTAGGATTTTATTATCATCCTTTCCAATCAGAACTTAGTGTGTGTTCTATTTGATTGATCGCTTAGGGTTGACTCTAGACGCCATTTAGCTATCGATAGCCCAATCACCGTGAGTAACAAATTGTGTAAAGATATGTTCAAATGGTTATATTTTGAATAATGAATCGAATCGCTTATTGAACCGATATTGCTTATTGAATGAATGTATGTCCCGTGATTTCGAATCAGACAGGCATCCTTAGCACCTAATCATATTGATCGTTACAGAGCTCGTCGGTTTCCTTGTGGAACTATACCGATTGATGGCCATCATTATTGTTGGGTTCATATTGGCCCTTTTGGACCTACTATTTATAGGCTAATGGATGTACCACATATGACCGATTGATTGAAATATCGATTGATCAACATCGAAGATTGAAATATCAGATAATGAATTGATTTCATTATCAGAAGGACATTCATTCATAACCTCTTTACGCTTTTATGTTATTCATCGGGCTTTAGCTCACTTATATATATATGTAGGTGCTCACCACCGCATCAAGCTAGGAGCGTGATTGGTCCCCGCTTTGTCAAGCCAGCCTATGTGCCTCACTGCGAGGTTCCGAGTTGCTATGCTATGGCTTGGGGTGTTTTTGTGTCCCCGCCGGTCTCCTCACTGTTTTGCACATTTGTATAGACTGCCCATCGTTATATCAGACTCGCTGCTTAGGGACTTGATCCTCAGATCGACCGACCGTGAATGATTGTATAGATCAGATATGGATTGTACTGCTTTGAACTGTATGAATGCATAAAAATGTTTTTGACATTCAGATTTTCACAACTCTATGGACACTAGTTATTTACTATATTGGCTTCTGCCAGGCCCTCTACTCGCTTGATCAGACATCGCTCAGAGGCCTTCTAATCTCTTGACATCGCCACATTATGCTAAACCCATAGGGCCAGTTTGGTCGTGATAATTTAATCAAAATTTATATTTTAAAAAAAATAAAATATACTTATGATGTAAAATTATTGGCTTATCTAGCCATATCTACCTTTAAAAAATAAAAAGAAGACTAACTAGTGTGATTGGTGTGGCTTTTTTTGAGCCAACTTATAGATTCTAACTTTAAAAAAATTATTTGGGGCTGTTTGGTTAAACTTATTTAAAATAATTTCTAATTCTAACAACTTATTTTAACTCAAAAAAAAAAAAAAAGAAATTGATTTAGAAAAGCTACCCACCCCCATTTCTGATTATCAACTTCTGATAATAATAGCTTATTTACGATTATACCCCGTAGATTTTTATTTTTTAAATAAAAAAAGGACCCAAATGGACTATGGACTAGTGTTTTTTTTATTTTTATTAATGGAAAATGTGGACTAGGAGTTACTAACAAAAAATACAAATTAATTCAATCTGCAACTAATAAGGGTAAAAATGACATTTACAGATCAAAAAATTATTTTACAGTTTATTTACTAAACACTACTCAGCAATTTAAATTTACAATCTAACAGTTGCACCAAACAGATTAAGAATTTTTAATTAAAATCATAATTTATAATTTATTAAGGTATAACCTATAACTTGTTTTAATTATTACACCAAATACCCCCATAATATATTTGAAATTTAAAAGGGAAGTCGAAATGAAATTTTAATTATATAAAATTTGAAAATATTTAAACAAAAAAATCTAAATGAATTTTTTTTCTCTATACATCATAATTTATAAAAACTTATAAATTAAAGCACACATGTCTATGAAATGAAAATTTGAAAATTTTGAATGCAAAGTTTAAATTAATAATTAATAAATATTTTTACAAACTGACACATCACTTCTCTTAATGAAGTTCTAGGCAAAACAAAATAACAGATGGACTAGCCCCATATGAATTTGAATAATGTTTTCAAATGTAAACATACTTTAATAGTGATATAGTAGATATTTTAAGAATAAATATATAAATTTCTTAATTAAAACTTAAAAATGTTAATAAATATGCAATCATATACATTTTTTATTTTAATATTAGACAGTATTCAAGTATATATTTACTAATTTAAAACAAATAAACAAATAAGTAGACAAGTGAGAAAGACAATTTTTCAATAATTAGATTTGCGCCAATAAATATTGACACAAAAATTTATCCAAACTCAACTTCTAAGCTAAGTTTACTGTCTAACCCAGTTTTAAAACCCTAACCTAACTCATGCTCATTACAACCTGAAAAACTAAAATATAACTTAAATAAATTATTTAGCAAATGTTGCCACTAACTGATAAATTAATGTTCTTAGTTAGGTCCAAGGGTAGAATTATAACATGACTCATGGTCAAACCTAACTTAGTCTTAGATTTTTTTTTTTTTTTCCCTTCTTTCATACATAAATATATCTTAATATTAATGTACTAATTTTGAATATAAATAAAAGAAAATTTATCTATGTTTAAATTTTTTGATAAATATGTAAATACTTTGTATTTTCATTTAAAAAATACTAAAGATACGTGTTTATCAATTTTAAAAATATTTAAATAAATATGTTTTGTAAAGTGGCTCTTTAATTTGTATTGGTTGACCTACTCGTAGTATGATCCATCGCAGCCAACCATCACATTAAATTTTAGACATTTCAAACACTTATACCATATCAATTGACAAATATAATTTTATTAATATGAGTAATATTTTCCAAATGTAGTTATTGAAATAAATATAAAATTTAAATCTTTCTTTTATTTTAATTTTTTTTAGCCATATCACCTTAACTCCTAAAGCACATACCTAGCTTCAACCATCAAAGCTCACTACTACCATGCTAACAAGTCCTTTTTATAACTAAAATCTATCATAATGACCAATCAACATATAAAAAATTTAAACCTTTTCAATAAAATATAAAAAAGAAAAAGAAATAGAAAATAAGGGGGAGAGAAACAAAAACAATCATTAAAAGATGGGTGACACACCTATGTTAGGTCTTGAGTTAGTTCGAAAAACGACGGAGAAGGTTGCACTTATCTATAAGAGGTTGCTTTCAGCTCAGAGTCGTTAGAAGAGTTATGCCGACCGTAGGAAGAGACCGTTATCCTTTGAGGTAGGAGATCGTGTCTTCTTGAAAATATCGCCTAG
The DNA here is from genome assembly GCA_025200525.1 of Camellia lanceoleosa. Lineage (NCBI taxonomy): Eukaryota > Viridiplantae > Streptophyta > Magnoliopsida > Ericales > Theaceae > Camellia > Camellia lanceoleosa. Next base: position 50,360,995 of record CM045767.1, read on the forward strand.
ACGGGGATTAATGAGGTTTGGGAAGAGTGAGAAATTGTCTCCTAGATTTATTTGGCCTTTTGAGATCTTAGAGCACATTGGGGAGGTAGCTTATCATTTGACCTTGCAGCCACAGTTTTTTGGGGTTCACGACGTGTTTCATATCTGTATGCTTCGGAAGTATAAGCTGGATCTGTTACATATGTTGGATTGGACCGAGTTAGAGGTAGATGATGATGCCTCGTATGAGGAGAGACCAGTTAGAGTCTTAGATACACGAGACCAAGTCTTGCGAGGCAAAACAATTCCTTTAGTAAAAGTGTTGTGGCAACACCATAGGGTTGAGGAGGCGACTTGGAAAATATCCAGACCTTTTTGTTGATGTTTGAAACTTGTAATGAAAATATTGTTATGTTGATTATATGTGAACCTTATATATGTTTTGGGAAAAGTTAATTGCATATTCACTATTGAAAACTTGTTTATCATTGTTTTGAGAATGAATAACAAGTGGATGGGTCATAGTTATGGATTCGACTTGTTATCATTATTGTAATTGATTTAAACACTTGTTGTTATTTGATTTAAAATTTCGGGACGAAATTCCTTAAGGGGGGAAGGTTATAATGATTCTGATTTAGACCTGGCTTGTTTATTATTTTGGATCCAAGTTCCTTGTTTTCTCTGGTTGTTCATATTCTTATTCATCTTATTCCTTGTTGAATTGGGTTGTTTGAGTATTGTGATTGTGATTGAAATAGGTTGGGAGTTCGTTTTTCAAAAGAGTCTTTGCCCAGGTTTTGGTCAATTTGCTCGAGCGGTCTTTGAGAACTCTCAGTACTTTTGTAGGCCTACAAAAGTATTAGGAGAGTGTTTTTCTTGCTTGAGCAGTGTTTCTTGCGCTCAAGCGGTGCTTCTTGCGCTTGAGCGGTCTTTGAAATCTCTCAAGATTTCTTTGCAGTTTGCAAAAGTATTGGGAGAAGTTTCACTCGAGCGGTACTTCTTGCGCTCGAGTGGTGTTGGCTCGAGTGGTCATTCTTGCACTCGAGCAGTTAGCCTTTGTTTGCAAAACTTCTAAGAGTATGTCATTGTACACTAGAGCGGTACTTTGTTCGCTAGAGTGGTCACATTTTTTGTGTCTGGTCACTTGAACGGTATTCTGGTCGCTTGAGCAGTCTGTGCATATATCGGTTCCGAAAAGTCACTTTTTGAGTCATTTTCTCATCTCTCTCTCTCTCTCTCTATCTCTTTTTCTCTATCTATCTATCTATCTATCTATCTATCTACATTCCAAAAACACATATTTTCTTCCTCTCTCTATCTATCTACATTCTAAAAACACATATTTTCTTCCTCTCTCTCTAGAAAGCATCTTTAAACCTCAAATACACTATCATCCATTGATCTCTACACCCTAGTCCTTTAAATCAAAAGGTGGAGCTCACCTAGATTTTCCATTTGATCAGAGCAAAGTCCAATTTCAACTCTATTGAAGTTTCAACCTTGCTCTTGCTTGTCTTTTAACTTGAGGTAGGGATTTCTCTACACTTTGGTATGATTTTTAACTTAGTTATTTGCTTTTCTAAACAAGATTTTGATTTGGGAATTTTTGGATAAAACCTAGGGTTTCGGTTTTGAAATCAAAAGAGGGGTATTCAAAATGGGTTCTTGGAAATGATTATGGGAATGTATTTATGGTTGAAAATGATGAAATGGTGGATTTTTATCTATGAAATTGACTTTTAAAGAAAGGGGATTTTGCCTTACAATGTGAATATTTGATTTTGTAAAGAGGAAAAAGAAATAATGTTGGTTTATGAAATTGGAATGTTGATGATGATGATGATGGAGTTGGATATGTATTATCGCCACATCTTGAATTTTTGGAAAGTTTATCTTTATTGGAAATTATCTACTTGTTTAGAGATATCTGTTTTGGCCTATCGGTGGAGGATAGTTATGATTGTTGTAGAAATTGCATGAGAATTAGGAGAATTGGAATTAATTTATCATCCATTTGCGTTGAGTATTGTTATATATGTAACACATTGAAAATGTATATTGTTTTGAGAAAAAGGGGTGAATACCATGGTGAATTTGGGTAGGGGGTGTGGTTGTGGTATTATTGTTGGTCTGTGTGTCTTCAGTGAAAGTACAGAAACTCACGCAGTTAGGAACCGAACCTTCTGGTTAGTACCGGTAAAAATAACAATTGGTAGTGCTTGTATAGCCTACTTACAGATACGTACCTAGAGATTCCCAGTGTTGTATCTACTGCCCTATTTTCTATTATAAAGGAAATGATTTCATGAATTGTGATATATCTCGGCATTGCATGGTTTTGGAAAAAAATATAAAATGTTTTGGCATAAGCATTGTATATGCATTCACTTTATAGCTTTGTTAAGATTCATACACTGTGTTAGAGTATCTCTACTGGGCTTTGGCTCACCTTATATGGAAAACTATTTTCAAGTGTTGATGACATGCCTCTGCCAATGTAGTAGCTTGGGAAGACTTGGAGCCAAGAGCTTCTCTTTTTGTTATTTGTTTGTAGACCCGACTTCCTTCGCGCGCCCCCTTTCGGAGAGGGCGCGAATTGGTCTTACTACAGTTCAGACTCCTGTCACGGTTCTGAATCTAATATCACAAAGTGCAATATGAGACTGATAAACACCAAAGAGTCCAAATCTGGCAATTAGTTTTGGAAAATCAATTTAAAAAAAAAAACGCCAAACATGGACTGCTTTGCCAGATTATAGAGTCGCCACCTAAATATTTTATTTTGGAAAATTTAGGAAACCCTGACTCGTGCCTAAGGCCACGGTCCGCTATCACCAAAGTTGCCTCGCTCGAACTTGGGTACGAGAGGGAAGGTCATACAATGAGCACCTCGCCACCGATCAAAGGATCGACCTCTACTAAGCATGATATGTTGTTTTATAAATCATGTGTTTTTATTCTGCTATTAATCTAACTTTACTATATGATATGCACAAGATACAACTATAGAGTTAATAAAGAGAATGGGTACAAAACAACTCATGTTTATTTTCGAAAATAGTTTGAAAGTGCTACTCGCAAGTAGGCTAAAGCGCCCATTTGCCACGCTTAAGTGGGCTTGAAAACATGATTTTGCCTTTTCGCAAAGTGGGCTTAAAACTCGCATTTGATAAATTGTCCCAATTTAGGCAATCAAGCCTTCACCGACAAGCATTCAAGCAGTTAAACACTTAAGCAAATAGCCTCATGGCAAGCATGCTATCAACACTGACACTCATGCAAAGATGCTAAAAGCGTAAACACTTACAAAGGTACTTTAAGCCAAAACAGAAGCTAGTTAGAAATCATGCATGATCCTAACTGTGCTAGATGCCTAATGCAACACATGCAATATGCAACTAATAGGCTTGGCTATCTAAGATGGCATATGAAGCAACTTGATAACATGCTTTGAAACACGTATTCAAGTAAGTATTAAAATATAATGTAGTTTGAATGATGCGTTGAGCCTGGTGCATGCAAGACAAATGAATGATGCACGTATGCAAGCATAAGGATGCTAATTGAAAAATGCCCTAAAACTAACCATCGAAAGCGGTTAAGTAAAAGGGAGAAAGAAGTGGGATTGGAAGACATGTACACACATACGCACGCTTATTACAACATTGCGCCCTCACGAAGGAGGGTTCGAATAATTAAGCTAAGGTACACTAAGCTAAGCTAATTATTACAAAACAACTAATTAACTAACTTAGCTAATTAATTATTACAAACCAAATTGAATTTGAATAACTAGCTAATCTAAGCTAATTAGAATATTACAAAGATAAATTAAATTAGCTAAACACATTAACTAATTAATTACAAAACCGGTAAATTAACTAGCTAAGTAAAGCAGTAAAATGACCTCGAGGGGAGGGAGACATGCATGCTCGGTGTGCTTCGCCCGAAAACGCATTGCCTTGCCATAGGTTGCCTCTATTTGCACTCGTGGTGATCTCAGAACATCATATGAACTTCCAAGTTGCATCTGCCTCAACACAGGAACATTTTGGACAATTTTCCCTGCAGGTGGCCGGCCGGCCACCTCAACCGTTGGTAGGTTAACCGCTACCGCCAAGATAAGTGGTCGATAGGCTAGTGAAAGTGGCCGGCCGGCCACTTCTCTTTCCAGAATTCTACCTTTGCTGCAACAAAGAGCAACAGAGCCAAGACAATGTATTTGGCAAGAAATGTGTGTACTACCACCCTCCTCATCATGTCTCAAGCTCAAAGGAATGTGGTACTTGGCTCTCAAGCCACCAATCAAGTATCTCAATGCATGATGGCCCAAGAACCAAGCTTGTAGAAGCTTAGTGAATGCGCACATAAGACTCAAAGTGCCTCCACCCTATCATGCATGATCAAGGGTGTTATGATCAAGAAATGTGACACGTTTCATCACTATGAGTATGAAACGTCCCACATTTCTTGTGTTTGGATTAACGTGCAATCCAAACACATGCAATGCAACACACATATGTTATCTTGTACATGTTTTACTTGGTTATTTTCTTGTTTACACATTTTAGCTTACCAATTAGTCCATTAACCGGTTAAGTCCAATTATGAAAAGTCCTCTAATTTGAAAGATGACCTAAGCTTCGAGTGCCTTGAGCATAAAGAAAATATTATGCTATTGGTTAGTAGAAATCCTCAAGGGAGGATTAAAACCAATGGGCATGAATGCCTCAAGTTCATGCTCAAGCCAACAAGGGGCTTAAGGCCACTTTCAAAGTGAATGAAAGTTTGAAACAATGGAGTGCAATGACACACATGTCAGCACTGAAATAGCATGCTAAGTGACTTAAAAACAATGCAAACAACTCATGTAATGCATGCTCAAAAGCCAAATACATTAAGCTAGTAAAGAGCATCACTCTAGAAGCATGCAATATCAAACTCAAAGGACCAAACCAACTCTGGACAGACCTCAAATATGTCAAAACAGAGGCTAAAATGTGTAGAGATGATAGCATGAAAAGTAAGAAAAATCATGCTCATATATTGGCTCATAAACAAGGCATAAAGCACAACTCTCAAAAACTATGAATGAGTGAAATATGTGAGAGTGTGACTACACTATATACATTGAAATTACATGCTAAATGATGCCAAAACATGTAATCATCACACACACAACGTGTTAAAGGCCTGAAGACTCAAAGCTAGTCAAGACCATTTGCACTACAACCATGCAAAGCAAGCCTCGAAGGGCCAAGACCACTTAAAACAGAGTTAAAGCATGTTAAAACATTAGCAAAAAAGTGCTGGAGTCAAGCTAACACATGCTAGAATGATGGACTAACCCATTAGGCATTCAAGGCTATTAAGCAAGATTACACTACAAGTGTAAGATATAAGCAACAAGTGGCCAAACCAGCCAAAAAGAGAGTTAGAGCAGGTCCAAAAAGTCACTAAAACATGCTTGAACTAAGATTCAAAAAGGGAGAAACACATGCTCACTTGGTAGGCCATCAACACATGCAAACAAGACATGAGGAGAAGGGACCACCCCCTCCCATTTTGGACCTCAAGACCACCTTTCTACCATTGAAATTCCTTTGGAATTTAGTGGTTAAAAGGCCAAAAAGAGATTGTTTCAAAAGCTTTAAAGGATGGCACAAAACTTAGCAAATAAGCAATGAAAGATGGTGGGCCACCCCTAACTCCAACAAGGACTCAAACCAACATTTTTAACACCTAAAAATAGAGGTTTTTGTAGTTGATAACTAGGCCAAAACAGCATGCAAAGGTGGCCCAAACTAGTGTACAAAACAAGCTTAAAAGGGGAAGAAGCTTACCCTTGAAGAATAGTAGCAAGACGGCAACTTCTAAGCCAAAAACCAATCTTCAACAAATTTAAATAAGACCCTCAAGCACCTTAGCAACAAGGTAGTCTAAGTTGGCTAAGAGGTTGTGTGTAAAAATGCAAAGAAAGTTCACTTTCAAGCACAATATATATATATATATATATAGAGAATTCTAGAGAGAGAGTAAGACTTTGCTCTTCAAAAATTATGAACCCCTCTAAAGGGGGAGGGTCCTCCCCTTATATAGACAAAGCAAGCAAAGCTTGTTTGACAAGCTAAAGCTTGTTTCCATCTCTCCATACACGTATGGAGGATGGCTTCAAAGGCTTAGTAGCTGGCTTAAAAGATCTGAAAATATCTAAAAAAGGAGAAAATTGGTCACGGCCGCTTAGGTGGCGGGCCACTTCCCTTAGCCGACCGACCACTTCAAGTGGCCTACAAGAGAGAAAAGTGGTTTCAAGTGCCACAAGTGGCCAAGAAGCCCTTCCTCTCCCCTAGGCAAGAGGCAACAAGGTTTGGCCCAAAAACCAAGGCCAAAACATAAACTGTTAAGAGGCTCAAAGACAAGGCACTCAGCCGAGACCCTCGGGCGCACAAAACAAGCACAAACATGCACAATCATCGAGTGCACAACCGATGACGCCAAAGTCTTGAGGTCGGTAAAAAATGTGGTGTCTACATTGTTGTATTTATTTTGTACAAGCCTAGGACTTTATTTTTATTGAGTTTAAACTCACTTTTATTGTACCCAAGTATCGCCTAGGAAAGTTGTATCCATTAGGCATTTATATACTTGTTTGACTTTTATTTTATGTCTTTTGCTTATGACATATGCTATAGATTTAGGGTTAGGACTTATAAATGTATAAAATGGAATCATATGAATGAAAGGATATTTTGTTCTAAATGTATTGTTATTTAACAATTGCCATGGGATGAATAATGGTTATTCTTTCGAGGTGTTACATTCGCTAAGGATTATGATTGAATGTCAGATATCAAAGGCTGATTGGCAACATAATTGCTTTGAAGAGCTAATGTTATTTGATGAAATAAGGTTGAAAGCACTATACCATGTACAAGGGTATCGGTGCAAGATTGCTTGAGCGTTTAACAAGAAGGTCTAGTCCAAGAATTTGAATGAGGGAGATCTAGTGTTGAAGGACAACAGGGCTCTAATTTACGATCCTAGTGAATACTCGAGTGAACTCTAACCATAAACTACATAAGACTTGATTCCCATCCTTGGGATATGTAGGCAATTTCATTATAAAGTTCGGCCCCAACCATTTTCAACTCGGTTGTCTTGTGCATGATCGGTTGATTCATTTTTTTTCTTACTCCGATTCAAATCCGGTTATCTAGGCCTGCTTTTCTGTGGTAAATCGGGGTCGCAAGGTAGAATCCATTGGTGTCACAATGGTAGAAGAGGTCCAAAGAGTCCTGTTTGGAGAATTGATTCAAGGTTGTGCATTTTCAAAGGGTTGATTTTAGGTAGGTAGTGGTGACTGTTTGCAAAAATGTGTTTGGTTTCGTTTTAAACAAAAATAACTAATTTTCTTATATATTTTTTGGCAAAATGAATATTTCATCAGGCCTAAGAGGTAGCTTTTCAAGACTACGCCTTTCTTGCATTTTTCAAAATAAAAGTGGAATAAACATGCTTCGCTAACTCCCATATTAAGGGGTGTTTGGGAAGCCAAAATTGACTTTTTGGGCTAAAATCCAAAAAAGACAAAATAGGCTAAAATAACCAATAAGACAAAATGTCATATCAAACTTATAATCATTTCACTTTTTCTCTCACAAATATCACATCCAACTACAAACAAATCCAACCCCCTTCTCAAACACAAACATTTTTGTCACGTCCTAAACCCGCCCTTAAAAGTTTGGATCATGACTTGCCAGTAACCTTAGATTACCTTCGGCCTTAAAAACAAAATTTCATAATATTCAAATCATATCGGGGCCTTAAGCGGAAACAAAACAAAAATAATAAATGTCCATTGAACTATGCATACATGATGACCTGAAATAATTAAACCATTGAACTAAGCTTTCCATATTTACATATACAATAACAAAACTTATACAGATCTCACACACTATATGAATGACTTCAAATAAAACTAGGCTTGGCGAAATAAAACTATGCCCCTACACGGAGGCACTTCATGGGTGGCTTGACGGAGAGGCAGACTCTGGGATAAACTCTAATATTGATCCTTCGATTGCTCACCTACATACACATAAAAAAAAAAAGGATGAGCTAGATCCCAGTGAGTAATACCAAAATAAAGAGGTTAATGAATGGTGTCCACTACATTATATAAACATGACTTACAATTGTGAAATATATATCTTAACTTATTTTCAAATATCATTTTCATAACAAACACTTATCTTATCAAAATCCTTTCATATACGAAGAGTTCGAAGGCGTATCAACGGGACCACAAGGGTCGAGCAAAGGGTCAGGATCACATTTCAAAAAGGGACATCCATTCATTCATATAAAATAACATTTCATAAACAAGAGTCATATGGAAATTTACAGACATCTATATTCACACTTACAAAACGGCCTTGGGCCCACATAAGACTAATGGCTTTGGGCTCAACATAACATGGAACGCCTCGTGCCCAACATATTACGTAACGGCCTCAGTCCAACATAACAATAGAACGCCTCGTGCCCAACACAATAACCGAACGGCCTCGTGCCCAACATAACAAATGTAATGGCCTTAGTCCCACATTCACATAACAATTTAGTTCATGAAATTCACTCATGTCGAATAAATACAATCTTTAGAAAATATAAAAATTATGAATAGTTAAATAAATAAATAGAACATATCTTTATAGAGGTATTACTCACAGTGGTTTCCAGAAATGGTTGATCAGTCCTCGAATCTTGAACTGCAATCACAATGCATATAGCACAACATATTGAAACATAATGTTACTTTCTTGATCAAATTTGTTTCTCTTAACATTTTCTTAATCAAATAAACCGCTCTCTTACTTTGCCTTAACCAATTATTCATATTGGTTCTAAACTCATTAGTCTTCAATAGGTCATAATCCATGTTTAGGAAAATAGGAAGAAACGAAAGGAAATTGGGTTAGGAGAGGAAATAGCATGAAACGGTTAGAAAGAAAGTGAACAACTTTCATTAATTTGAACATATCTATTTGTGTACTCATAATTTGGATGTGACACCACCACCATTGGAAACTAGACTTTTGGGGCTTGAATTTGGGCTCAAGAATCACTTAAAATGAAGTCCGAATGAGGGAGATATGCCTATCTGAAGTTGGGTTGAGACGAGAGAGTTCCGCACGTACGAGACCAACACTGCACGTGTGGGAGAGCCAGGGCACGTGCGGGGGCACGTGCAATTATTTTAGAAGCAAAAATGTTTCTGGAAATAGACTTCTGCATGTGTAGGAAGCCCCACCGCATGTGCGGCTCTGGGCAAAATTCTGCTACTGAAAATATTTGTTGGCTCTATCAGTTGTTCTTCCATTTCCAAGCTAGGTTTCAACTCAAATCACTCAAAAACATGTAAAACTAATAGAAAACATGAGATTATGATTGTTTTCTAAATCAAAACATCAAAAACATAATGAATCTTCAAGCAAGAAAGATCAAAATCCTTGTTTAGTTCTTTTTCAAACTTTTTCAAAACTTCTTCTTCCAAATGCACATAGATCTTCATTTCATATATAATTTTATGAGTTCAAACCATATAAAACCTCAAGATTAAGGCTCAACTTCACAATCAACTTCAAGATAAGCAAATATAAGGAATTAACTCTCAAATCTAACAAGCGCAAGGAATCCATGTTTAATTTCAAGAGTATACTTTGCTCAAGCTTGTGACTTACAAACCCTACGTATTTGAGTGTGAAATCTCTAATTTAAGTCTTGATTTTACAAAATTAAAGAGGTATTCCAAGAGTTTTAGTTGATTTACACATACCTTAAGCCAATCTCTTGAATTCTACTTCAATTCCTTCAATTTCCATGTTTCTTCTTCGTTCTTAAGCTTTCTTCTTCTTCTCTTGCTTCTCTCTCTTCTCTCCAGATTTTTCTTTTCCCTTCTTTTTGTTGAGTCTATCTCAATGAGGTCCATTTACTTGTATCTATATGTAGAAGCTATAATATTTAATAAATCAATATGAATTCTGAATCAAATTTTTACAAAACTTCATACTAGGCTCTAAAAATCATGCTGATGATAAATATTTAATCGGTTTTGTTTTCTGGCACCTCTAAGGTTCTCAATTTGCAGTTTAAAGCTATAAATTCAACAGATTTTTCTACAATCAACAGTTATAATTTCAAATCCTTATAATTCACATCCTTAGACATGTAATTCTACATTAACAACATAATTACCCTAATCATGACTAATCATAAGTCTCACAGAATTTAATTTGTCTTCCATTAGAGCCCAATTAATTATATTTAAGTTTATTAGTTTGAATTAGATGTTTTAATCAAATTCCCAAAAGGCTCCAAACATCAACTTAAGCTTATTTCCATCATCAATTGTGATTACATTAGTAAGGCCCTTAATTTCAGTGAAACTCAAGGTCTCCGCCAATAAATTACATACTGAATTGAATACCTCATAAATAAATTTAATTCGAATAATCGTAATTCCCACCTCATAACGTAATAACTCCAATTCGACCCAATTAATCAAATCTTAATTTTATAAATCAATCAAATATTTAATCAAACCCCATATGGTTTGATACTCAAAATTAAAAAGAGTTAATTCACTAATTATTCTTTCTTGAGCCAATTAGGCTTTCAATTTCTAATTCAAAATAAGTCTTTAATAGAATCATATATGAATTAGTCTTCTCAATTTTCATAAATCCCAAATTAGATTAGAACAATGGGCAATTAAACTTCAAATCTTCATCATTAATTAAATATAAAGTATTACGATGGGGTTATTACAATTTTAGCCTACTAAGATAGCCAAAACTATAATAGCCTACTAAAATAGCTAACTTCCCAAATGAGGCCTAATTAAAGGATTTTTACATCATAAAGCTAAGGTCAAAGCAACAAACTAGGGGCATAGTCGAGTCAAGTATGTGGCTCTCTCCTCGCACTGAAAACACCAACAGAGCCAAGAGCTTCCTCATCCTCCATGCAGCTATGCATCATGGAAGTTGTCTAGCCTAGAGCGAAAATGAAGCTAGATACTCAATCCCACCAAATAGTGGGTCCGATCATGTCCAAACTATCTCTTGAACTAGAAAGGAAGTAGAAGATGCAAGATGTCGTGCCAATCAATTGCACATGGTTATGAACACACCGACGCATTGGTGGCAAGTCTAACAAGGGCAATGCTAAACACGTCACAGCTGCAAGACATCCAATCATATCACAAGCTCTTTGAAGGAAAATCTATTGTCCAGGCTCAGAAAAAGTAGTCCCTAGCTGAGTATCGAGCACAGGGGGCCACTACTTTCAGTTTATCCATCAACCGTACCTGGGGAAGGATAAAAAAATAAGAGAGATTAAAGAATAGAGAGATGTACATCAAGCGGAAAAAGTGAGAAAGGGGTTTTAAGTGAAAAATCGAGTAAAGAGGGCCAGAGTGATCTAAGAAATATGAAGTAAAAAAGGGTGGAAAACAATACCGGAAGAAGTAGTGGATTCCCTGCAAACTGAAAAGTCTTTTGTCTGCGAAATGCGTCCAAACCCATCAAAGTCTTGACTAATGCTAAGCCCATGCAACTCTGACACTCTCCCAGTTGTTGGGCCACCTTGATCACCTTGGTGGTCGTCTTATTACCACTATGGCAAGCAAGAAGTGTGAAAGTAGACACATGCAATGCTCATGTTGATGATGCCCTTGCCAAATAGGATCACTTCTATCTCTAACAACAAATAATTGGTGAATCAATCTGAACACATCCAAACCCTCATCATAAGCCAAGGATTGGGACTCATTTGGAGATAGACCACACATTCGGGTTAAGGCACGAGCATGGCCGAAATTAGGCTTCATCTTGGGAAATCTCCATCAATGTCTGAAATTCTTCAAAAGTTAAATAGAGCTCCTGCACACCAAAGTGGAATACATGAGTAATTGGGTCCTAGCAACGAACCACCGCTTGAAGGAAATGAAGATAGAGTGCAGTGCGACTCAAAGGAAAACGGCATTTAGGCCGAATCCCGCAAATTTCATTTTATCAGCACCGTCCAAAGAGGCCATCCAATCTTGGAGCCTAGCCATAGTGGGACCCTCCATTTGCAGAAAAAACTTCTTAGTTTTTCCACTGCAAGGTAAAGAAACAGTTATATGCCACCTGGGGAAGGATAAAAAAACAAGAGAGATTAAAGAATAAAGAGATGTACATCGAGTGGGAAAAGTGAGAAAGGGGTTTTAAGTGAAAAATCGAGTAAAGAGGGCCAGAGTGAGCTAAGAAATATGAAGTAAGAAAGGGTGGAAAACAATACCTGAAGAAGTAGTGGATTCCCTGCAAACTGAAAAGTCTTTCATCTGCGAAATGCGTCCAAACCCATCAAAGTCTTGACTAATGCTAAGCCCATGCAACTCTGACACTCTCACAGTTGTTGGGCCACCTCGATCACCTTGGTGGTCGTCTTATTACCACTATGGCAAGCAAGAAGTGTGAAAGTAGACACATGCAATGCTCATGTTGATGATGCCCTTGCCAAATAGGATCACTTCTATCTCTAACAACAAATAATTGGTGAATCAATCTGAACACATCCAAACCCTCATCATAAGCCAAGGATTGGGACTCATTTGGAGATAGACCACACATTCGGGTTAAGGCACGAGCATGGCCGAAATTAGGCTTCATCTTGGGAAATCTCCATCAATGTCTGAAATTCTTCAAAAGTTAAATAGAGCTCCTGCACACCAAAGTGGAATACATGAGTAATTGGGTCCTAGCAATGAATCGCCGCCTGAAGGAAATGAAGATGGAGTGAAGTGCGACTCAAAGGAAAAAGGGCATTTAGGCCGAATCCCGCAAATTTTACTTTATCAGCACTGTCCAAAGAGGCCATCCAATCTTGGAGCCTAGCCATAGTGGGACCCTCCATTTGCAGAAAAAACTTCTTAGTTTTTCCACTACAAGGTGAAGAAGCAGTTATATGCCACCTTTTAGAGAGATAAGGTTACATGAGTGTTTGACAACTATATCCTACTGTCTGGTCAGAACCTTCGACTAGCCAGCCATAATTGGCTTGGTCGGCTAAATTTGTGACCGGCCAACCTTCAGGATTGCAGAAATAGTGTGGTTTTGTAGTTTAGTTTATGGATTTTGTTTCAGGTCTTGTTTTGAGTCTTCTCCATCCCAGGAGGTGTAAATAGGTATGTATAGGTTGTTTTTGCTATATTATACATTTATTGAGTTGTATTTTGTGTTTTAGGTAGTTGTGGGCTCAATATCAAGTTTAGAACGCCTCCAAGTACAACCATTCTCAATTTCAAACTCAAAATAAAATTGTTGTGTGCTCAAGTGCAGTGCCATGCATACTTAGATACCTGAGATGGTCCAAAAATAAGAGTGTTTTCTTTTATTACTTCCTGATTAAAAGTGTTTACAAAACCTATTTGAAGCTATACATGATTTTCTAACTACAAAGTAAAAGAAATGTACAAAAGAGAGACAAAGACGAAAGAAGAGAATCGGGATCGTGTGAGGCCCTTGAATTTGTTTTTTTCTTAAAAGTCCCTTACTTTTGGAATATTGTAATGAAGACCCTTGATTTCTTAAATAATTTCAACTTTAACCCTAAGAAGCAAAAACTCATAAACCGTAATCGATTTCGGTAACTTAGGAATCATTTCTAATACCTTAATACTGATTAAACAACTCCCTAAATATGGAATTACCACTTGAAACCCTAGAATTTTCCGGTTTTCATCATATTCGTCGATTGATAGCCTTTTTATTTTAAACAAGAAATCTAAACTAAATTAGATTCTCTAACCCTAATTTAGTTTAATTCTACACTTAAATAAATGTTCCAATTCATAAATTAAATCCAAAGCCCTTACATTTTTATTAAATTACTAATTGACCCAAAATTAGTACTACTATATATATATATATATACTTGTACCCTTAAACCTATTTAAATAAATTATACACTATATTTTGAAATTTCCATCAATTGTACACAAGAAAAAAAAAAAAAAAAATCCCCTCAAATTCACCCCACATGGCTGGCCACTCTAGGGAAAAGAAATGAATACAACTTTTTCAAACATAATCCATAAATTCATGGAAAAGTTTTCTAGTACACCAAACACATGACTTTGTTTCCACCTGAAGTTCCATCCTAACTAAAGCCTAACTAGATCATGATTAATTGCATAATTGAAGCGAATAATCATCCACTATTCTATTAAGTTCAAAGTAAATCCAAAATATCTAATCCATTTCCAACCAATAGGCAATTTGGACCTTTTGCACCAATTTTAGTATAAATAAAATCCCTTCCTTAGCATTTTGCACACGAGAACACACACACAAACAGTCTATTCGATTGAGAGGAAGAGAGGGCAAGAGAGTGAGCTTGGTGGAGAAAAGGAGAGAAAGAGAAGATTTCGTTAACAAATCAACCAAGCTTCAAGTAAGCCACATCACCATGTCTCCTTCTATTTTCTTTTTCAAATACATGTTATTAGAAGTTTAAAATCATATTTTCAGGTGTGTTGTAATGGTGTTCATATGTTCAGAGTTGATGAGTTGAGCTCTGATCCTTGTTCTACTCATATTTTCTATTAATAGATGCAAAACTACATTTTTCTTACCATATCTCACATCATTTCCAAAGGCGCACCATCTCTCTAAAAATATGAGTTATTGATACATTATTTAGTATGTTTTCATCACAAAACAAGTGAAAAATTTCCCTTAGCGTCCCTCTTTTCTCACCAATCCTCTTATTTTGAGTATTATGCATGAAAAAACCAATTTCACAGCCAACTTTTGAAAATTCTAGAAAAATGGATAAAAATATCCTGGACCTTAGTTTTATGTCAAAAACTTCCTTAAAGAGTTAGCTTTCAATGAAAATTTGTTTCATTGAAAAAGAGTGAGCAGTTTGTAAGAAAATCTAATTTTCGTAACGGTCCATGAATTTGTACAATGTTGGAGTGTTTCTTAAATAACTAAAAAACTAGAAAAGCTATTCCATTTTCAAAAAATGTTCTCAAAACTAGATGAAATAGGAAGGCTAGGCTCAGAAAAAAATCTGAAATGGTCCTTTTGATTTTAATCTTTAAATGGTACTGAATTTGGAAATTTATTAGTTTTGTATTGGTGTTTTATGCTCTTGTCTTCATGATTATGCTTATTAGTATATGATCATGTCTTGATATGATATCACATGTGTTATGGTAATATACCCTTTATTTTAGTCCTTTGATGATGCTCATATTTATATAAGTATGTTCTTTTTTTTTTTTTTTTATCTTACTTGTGCTAACTAACTTAAAACATTAATCTAAACGGAAAACTTAAGGGGGTGGCTAATGGGGTTTTGATTACATGAGTATTGTTATGAGATAAGGTTATGTTTAAATTGAATTGGTTAGCGAGGCGTGTTCCCTTTTGAAAGTTAAAGTCTTGCTTAAGTGGTTATTTCGGAACCCTTGAACAGAGCGGTTGTATTTGGACCATAGGTGGTTTTGGTGTGAGGAGGGAATGGGCAAGGCCCTTATTTTACTGTCTCTTTTGAGGACCTCGGTTGGCGTTACGCGGTATGTAACTATTGGTAGGCATCCGGGGTAATGCAAAGCAGCAAAAGAGGGGGCATACAGAATGATCCGTGTCTGATTCTTGTGGTTGGGAGGATAAAATCACTTTGGGGGATTTCAAGACTACTAACAACTAACCTTGTAACCCTTGTTTGTTATTTACTTGAATATCATGTTTATTTCTCCTATTGTTGAAATTGCTATTATTAGATTGAAAAAAAAAAAGGGATGGGGTATGTGTGTGTTCACTAGGCATTCAAAACTCACGACGTTTCATGCCAAAATCAAGAGGATTTTGCACCAGAAAATGACGAGTCGGAAACTTTCGAAGACTTTTGGTTGTCCTGAAGAAGCTAGAATTTTTTTTGTTATTTTGTAAAGTCCATTTGAAATTTTATTTTCGGGTGTAATATTGATGGAACTATCTTTTGTAACTAAGGATATTTTGTATTTGTTCTCTTATATTATATGCTTATTTTTTTTAAACCAATATAATTCCCTATGTTGCTTATGAGACCTTGTGTTAATGCCTTTTAAGATCTATCAAAAGAGTAGCTTGCTGCCTAAGAAAGCTGGACTTAGAAGAGAGGCTAATTTAACTCCTTCGGCGATCTAGGATCTTACTTGGTCATTGACCCTAGGTCTCATTAGTGACTTTCCTCGACTACAACCCTTTGTGTAGATTTTGGGGCATCACAGTGCTGCTGTCTCTTTGTCCACTTTGCCAAAGAAACCCAAGTATCATCTCCATCAAGACCACTATCCTCAACAAGAACAACCGCCTCACTCTTGACCTTGGTAACTTCTCACCACTGTGCCCATCTTCGTTGTTCCATTAGAGTCAGCCACTCTCACGCTATTGGCATTATCTCTAAAGCCATCATTAGAGCCACTACTACTCTCAAGTACCTCCTTATCATCGCCATCATCATCAAGATCGCAGTCCTCTAAGTGCTCGATGTCAATGCTCGCGTCCCTCTTGCCATCCTTGGAGGTCTCGTTAGTGCCAAGGTCCTCCTCTCGAAATGCAGTGGAAGTTCTCTTTGAAGAGAGAGCTCTTCGCAGCTTGATCAGCTCTGTTTCTAGGGGTGGGCGTGGGTCGGTTGCAGCCATGAAATCTCCAATCCACTATCTGTTCGCTAGATTGGCAGATTAGAGAAAATCAATCCGCATCCGTCCGCTTATCCGACAGATGTGGATTGAGCAGATTGGCGGATGGATGCGAATTGGTTTAGCGGTTTAAAATTTTATAAATTTTCAAGATAATTTAACTTGTGAACTTCCTGAAAAAAAAAGTATTAAAGTTAATGACTTAAAAAAATATTACAATCATTGCATGTCTCATCCAAAGAGAGAAAGTTTGAAACTTTAGAATATTACAATCACTGCATGCCTCATCCACATATTACAATCACATCATGCCTCATCTACATAAAGGTATTATAACATGTGGTTCTTAAAATATAAAAATAATTCAAACCACTAAAACTATGAACAGAGCAATAGTAGAGATTGTATGCCTCTGTATTGTTACATCTATATTTGTTTTTGAAAACAAAAACCAACCAACATATATCATCTTATTTATTTATTATTTTTAGAATTAGATTTAAAAACCAAAAAAATATAGATAAATAATATATTTATTTTTTTCAATTCAAAAAATATATTTAAGTTCAAAACTCTTTTTAATGTAATATATTTAACAAAATATTTAAACTCTTTTTAATTGAAAATACAAGCATAATATCTAAACAAATTGAAAACACAAAGTCTTACAAATTACTAGAGGTGCTCACAGTTTGACAGTTTGGTTACGGCCAAAGGAACCTCAAATGCGCCATTCGTTCAAAACTAGGTGGATTGGAAAAAATCAATTCGCAACCATTAGCTTGTCATCACGCATTTGTCCAAAATGCGGCGGATGGGTTCGGTTCGGTCGGTTTGGGCGGATCGGTATATCCGCTACTCACCCTCTGTCAGGGGCACCTCTATCATGACCTCTATCAATGACTCTTTCTCAGACTAGAGGATGACCTATTCTCCTCCCAACTATTGGAGGAGGCATCACCGGTATCGCAACAAGCTGAAATGAAGGATTGGCAAGAAATAAAGTGTCAGATAAGAAAAATGTAGAGATAAAGATAGTTTATCAGAGTATATCAGAGTAGAGGTACAAGGATAGACAATACAGAATAGATCAGAATATAATATCTGAACACCAGCTATGGCAAGAGCATGCTCCCTCCTCCATACCATTTGAACTAGAGACTCGATCACCTCCAGACATCGCTCAGTATAGGCCGCAAGAGGCTGCAAACATAAATGGAAATATGAGTAAAGCAAAGGTAAAGTAGTGCATAATAGAGTAAACACAGAAACAAAGATAGGGTCATCTAGGAAAGCTACTAAGGAATAAGATATACTTGTCTCATCTTTAGAGCAAGGGTGAGCGTCCACCCTTAGGAAGCTCGAGAGATCTTCTAAGAGCACCACTCAACCTCATATATGTAACTAAAAAAGGAAGTGTCCGCAAAGTCAGTAGTAGGATCAACAGAGGAACAACAAGACTCTAGGGAGAAGTATCAACAGAATAAGAGCAAAGCTTGCGCCTCCTAGTACTTGGGCCGTATGAAGAGTAATGAGAGGCATGATGTGGGATTGCAAGAAAGTGGTGTAATCCCGCACATGGAACATGTCTTTATCCTGCTCATCAAACATGGCCTCGAGCTCCACCATGTCAATAATCGTGCCAAAGCCTCATATGAGCAAGCAGAGGAGATGGGATGTCCAAGACATTGTGATCTAGGGTTTGGTGAATGAAGCGCCCCCCAAGCACTGCTCGCTAAAGGGGTCCTTAAATAGTATCCTCGCCTCGAGGCTATCCACGATGCAACATATCGCTTCTCTCACCATGGTGCATTGCCTCCCAGGTGCTACCACATGCATATTTGAAAGAGTAAGTCGCAATCAGAAGTTCAGATAAAGGAAGCAAAAGGATCAAACAAGTCAACATGAGTTTTGATTTCAGAATGTTTACCTAAGCAAGGGTCATGGTGTCGAAGAACTAGCAGAAATATTTGAAATTAGAAGACTGGTAGTCGTGCGGCTTGAGGGCCTTATCAAAATATAAAGACCGAGGCACTGCCCAGTCAATCTCATACATAGGAACCGGGGCGAGCTTAGGAAAGTAAGAATATGTCCATATCTACACAAGAAAGAGGGATGACATCGAACAATAGGCATAAATAAAGTCACAAGTGGACAAAGCAAAAAATGTAGTAAAGCAAACTAAAAGAGGGTCGAAACTACCTTCGATATGTGCTAATATCCCCCAAGAAGCCTTGCTTTTCGGTTGGAGGATGAGCTTGCATAACTGCATAATATGGCAAGAATGGTGCTTCCCAATCGTAATCTCTCATCCATGGATGTCTACCATCGCATTTAGAAAGCATAATCTAAGGGTATTCTTCCTATTCACAAACAAGGTAGTACCGAGGACATATAGGAGATATCCACGGCATTTAGTAGTGGCTTCTAGAATGTCGATGTGTGCTATGGAACATCCGGGTACAACCACTATAGCGAATGATCCTTGACTATCCTTCGGAGGAATGGCCTCGAGTAAATAAAGTCGCCAAAGATCCCAGAATCCTATATCCAAGTCAAAAGGATCTGATCACCCCTATCGAAAAACAAGTAATCAAGGAGAAGTCATAGAAGGTCATCGTCATCTCCCTAGTAGAAGAGAAGTGGAAGGAGTTGGTGGTGTCTCACGACCTCTTCATAAAGGCTACAACGGCCATCGAGTGGCTCAGATTTGGGTGATCCTCAATGTATAAATGCCAAAACTAGTTTGATCCACCAAGTCCCGAACTCCAGCCGGGAGAACCTGGTACCATCGGTGACGGTATATAACTATCCCATAGCCTTTAGCCTGGCATCGTCCTGTTACAAGAAAGTGTGATCAGTATTGTGTACATGTAAGCAAATGCAAGTAAACATGTGGATTTGGAATCAAGGCTTACTACGGCACCGTGGGACAAGGCAACTGTCACCCCTGATGAAGCATGTTCGGGGCAACCCCTGACCAGAACTTGGTGAAGGTGAGCATGGTACCATGAATAATCCGATGAACATCAAGTTGGTACGTAACTGGATCAAATGGCCTGAGAGGCAGGGGTAGGAGCTTAGGTCTAAACATGGGAGGAAGGATGTCCTCTACTACCACGTCTAGGTTACTTACTTGGACGCCTATGTTCTTATCAAGTATATGTGCGTCGGCCTCGGGGGTAGAGAGATGCACATCAACCTTTGAAAAGGTGAGAGGAACGTCTTCCTGAGGGATATCAACGTCCACTGAGAAAGAGTAGGTATGGGTAAGCCAAAAATGAGGGAGATGGAGAAAGAAAACTAAAAGACTACCCGAAGGATCCGAAAATTCAAAAAACAAAGAAAAATGCAAAGAACCAAAGAGAGAGAGTGAAGGGCTAAGCCAAAACATGCCAAACACGAATGATGGGAGAAAGATTCAAACTCAACCGAATCACGAACTGATAGGTTCAAAATGTAGAGGAAAGTGGTGGTTTCAAAGGAAAAAGGGCGTAGAATGTTGGGTAATGAAAGGGAGGGAGAAAATCTAGAGAGAGAGAGAGAGAGAGAGAGAGAGAGTGGAAAAGAGAGGAAAGGTGTTTTTGGGTGGTGATGAGCCAAAATAAACCACCGGTTTGCTTTTTGTAAGCTTTTGGGAGGTGAAAAGACCAAACTGCCCTTGGAAAACTCAAACAACCCCCAACCCATCATTTTGTTTGGCATACAATTTTTAGTCAAGAACATAAACAAGTGACCAAGGGGGCCTTTTTGCACTTAGAGTCATGCTTTTGTCTAGATGAGCTGGTTTGTACTCTAGAAGGAGAATTGATGTCAATCAAGTCCCATCAAGTAAACATATCAAGTACACGCCTAGAAGACCGAGCCATGCAAACAAACAAAGCCGATTGATGCATAAGAAGATTTATATTAAACACGAAGGATTACAAGAGTTTTGTCAAAACCCAAGAGGAGGTCCTAGTCATTGTAGCTTGCTTTTCGCTCCTTGGATGGGTTTAGTCTCATTGATATGATAGTCTTGCAAGGCCGGACTCTTGTGGAATTCAACTGATTTCACAAGTGCAATGTGAAATAGATGATCGCAAATGAGTCCAAATTCAACAAATCTTTTGGAAATTTGATTTTGAATCAAAAATGTCAAAACTAGATTGCATTGCTAGCTTTCAGTGTCGCCACCTAAATATTTTTAGGAAATTTAGGAAACCTGTGACTCATGCCAAAGGCCACTTATCCGTCATCACCAAAGTATCTCGGCTCGAGAACTTAGGTATGAGTGGGGAAGTTCATGAATTGAGCACCCACTCACCATCAAAGATCTACTTACTAATCATGATGTAAATTTATATGCAGTATATGCTCTTGTTTCGGTTATTAGGCTAACATTACTATGTGATTGTAGACACCCCATTTTTGACCGACCTTAAGAGTCAGACGTCACTGATTGCGCGCTCGGTGATATTGCATATTGTGCTTGTGCGGAAGTTACAGAGTCTCGGCTGCGAGCCTTGCCTGCGGACTTCCGGGCTCTTTCGTGTCTTGCCTCGCTTAACCAGGCTCGCTTTCTGCTTTCTTCCCAAAGGGAGGGATAGGCCTCAGAGATCATCTCTCAAGGGTCGAGGTTACGCTTCGTGGTCGAGGCCATTTTTCCCATTTGAGTCCTGCTGATTTTTCAGAGTCGCTGGTCAGGTGCCTCGTTCGACCACTTAACCACCTCCGCTTGTCTGATTTTTGGCATGCATCTTATTTACTCCTTTGAGGGACACGTGGTCCGAGAGACCGATTGCGGGTCGAACACCACTTCCGGTGCCTAACAATTAGGCTCCGGATTTCGCCGCCCCTAACCTTCATTTTGCATCTTGGAGTTCATTTTTGGCAGGACCTTTGTTTCATTGTTAGAAGGTCGAGAAGGGTGGGAGGCCAAGAATTGTTCTAACAACCAGCTTTTATTCCTCTATCGCCTCCGTCTGCTTTTTCTCACTTGAAAGCCAATGTTGACCACCCTTGGGCCACTTTTTCTAGCCCTCAACCACATATTTGTGTTAGACACTGGAGGCCACCAATATCACATGGTCGGCCAATTGTGTGTGACCCTTTGAACCCCTCCTAAAAGTGGCATTTTCTCTCTCGTTCACTTTCTCTAGTTTTTGACCAGATGGTTGTGTTGTGCACACATGGAGGCCCTCTTTTGGCATGGCCGCCATTAATCTTCATTGACCCTTTTGACCCTTGGCCGGCAATGGGGAAGGCGGCCGCCACCTAAACCCTAGAAAACCAAATACCATGATCCTCTCTAGGTACTTTACAAAAATGCCCTCTGCTTTCCCCAGATTTTGTATTCGGGGCCCAACTTTTGGGGAAATTTGAATTTCATTTCCTTTTCTCCCCTCTCTTTGCCTATATAACCAGCACTCCCAAATGTGTTTAGGGTGGGAAAATTGCCTAAGAGCTTTGCATACATACACCTTCCTCTCCCTCTCTTCCAACCTTCAAACCCTCAAGTTCTACACCCCTTTCTACACCACCACATAGCAACACCTCCCCACCATCCTTTCCAACACTTGGAGCTGGTCTTCCAGAGGCAAGGTGCACCTTTTCTCCAGCCAAGAGGCTGTTGAAGTTTGGTCTACAAGGGTGAGCCATACTTCCCCTCTTCCTAAGCTTCTTTTGCATGCTTTCTAAGCCATACTTACTTACATTTTTGGGCTCCGACCCTAACTGAAAATAGCATTTTTTTGAGGCCTTTTTCATGTTTTTTTTAGGTTCTTCCATGTTTAAGGTCTCTAGCGACCACTTGCTTTTTACCTCTCTTGTATGCCTCTTTCTTGCATAGTATTTTAGGCCTATTTGTAAACTGTTTTGAGCTTGATTATAAACTGAAAAGTGATTTATTTTGAGCCCTTATTCAACATTGTTGAAGGGCTCTTCACTTTTTGAGGCTTCCTTTTGCCACTTGCTTCTTTATCCCTCTTGGCCTTATTTTTACATGTTTTGTTAGCTCCTTGTGCTTGTATTTTTGGGCTCTGGTCCGACTGTAAATAGCCTTATTTTGATCCCCTCTTCATGTTTTATCAAGGGACTTGTTTTGTTTGAAGCTCCATTTTTGCTATTTGTGATTAAACCTCTTTTTAGGCCTTATTTTGCATAGTATTTTAAGCTTGCATTTGCACTGTTTTAGGTTTGGTCACTAACTGTAAATACCATGTTTTGGGCCTCTCTTCAACTTTGTTGAAGGGCCCTCTGTGTTTGAGGCCAGCAACCATCACTTTTTTCTTTGTCTCACTTTTGGCCCATTTCTTGCATAATAGTTTAGCCATACTTGTGTTTGTTTTCGTGGCTTGTTGTAAACTTTAAAGTGGTTCATTTTGAGCTCCTATTCAACTTTATTGAAGGGCTTTGGCCATTTATGGCGAAGTCGCCACTCGCTTTATCTCTCTTTCGGCCATTTTTGCATGTTGGTTTAGCCCTATTTGTGTTCACCTTTTGGCCTTTCTTAAAACTGTAAATATGCTTGTTTTGGGACTGTCTTGATTCTGTCTTCATACTTCATGTTCAAATAATGCATGCTTTGTATAGCTATAAGTCATTCCATGCGCCTAGTTTTGAGTTTCGAAGTTTCATTTCATGCATCGGTGCCATGTTTCCATGATTCGGGCTGTTTTGCATCATATTTTGGTACTGAAATTTGCATGTTTGTATATCATGTTCCATGCCTTGCCATGCTTTGTTAGGTGGTATTCGTGTTTTAGGTTCGATCTCGATTTGCTGCGGTGCACGCATCTCGAAAGTGTCTCATTTTTATCTAATGGCCTCTTATGTGAGTGTGGCTGAGGTCCACTCATGTTGGTGTAAGTCCATTATGCATTGTGTATGCTATTTCATTCCATAGCATTGTGTATGCTAGGTTGTATGTAAGCGCATTGTGTATGCCATGTTACCTCGCATCGCGGTATGCCATTTGATAACATTGTGCATGTTAGGTTGTATCTTAGTTGCATTCATGCATGTCATGCATATTGCATTGTGTTTGGGATAGGAGTTAGCCCGCACGAAAACGAGGGCTTTCAGACCGAGTGACTTTAACGTGTCCCAATTCCCTAGTCACCAACACTCCGAATTGTCCATGATGGAGTTAGGTCTTAGTTGTATTTTCATGTGCATTCATTCCATATTGAGTTGTGCAATTCAACTCCTCGGCCATCATGCATCGAGATGCATGATTGGAGGCACAAGGATTGAGGCATGCATACATATGTGAGAATACAGTGCTATGCCCCTTTCGCTTCGCTGCAAAGAAATCAAGAATCAAAGAACCTTTCGTAGTTTGGCGCTTTCCAAGAACAATAGCAAACAGAGGCTAATTGGGGCATCGCCATGGATTTCTGCGCAAGGCAACCCGAACATGCATCATCCATCATCCGTATCAGTAGTCAAGGCAAATTCCTAGCTTGCATGCCAGTTTACAGCTTTCTTAGTTTAATTTGTTAATTAATTAGGCTTTTGTACATATTTGGACCAGACATCGATTCGGATCAGATATTATTTTATTCGACCCTCTGCGAGGGAAATGTTGTAATAAGTGTGCGTGAGTGTGATGTATGTCTTCCAACCCCACGCCTTTTCTCCCATTTATTTACCAAATTTATGATGGTTAGATTAGGGCATGTTTCAATTAGCATACAAGATGATAGCATGTTTGCATTCATTCATTTGTTTTGCATGCACTGCCTCTACAAGATCATACTAATTGCATTCATATTTCAATTTCAAGTTGAATACTTGTTAGTTGTAGCATTTCACATGCCATCTTTAGAATAACCGAGCCTGCTATAATTGCATTTTGCATGTGTTGCATTAGGCATTTCTGTATAGTTAGGATCACGCATGGATTTCTAATTAGCTTCTGTTTTGGCTTGGAGTATTCGATGAGTGGTTATGCTTTAGCATCCTTGCATGTGTGTGAGTGACTGCCATGATAGCATGCTTACCATGAGGCTATGTGCTTATGTGATATATCTCTCAATGCCTGTGGGTGAAGGTTGTTATTTGAATTGGAACAATTCATTAATTGTGAGTTTTAAGTCCACTAGACAAAGGGCAAAATCATGTTTTATAAAGCCCACCCGAGGGAGGCAAATCCACGTCTTAGCCTACTTGCGGGTAGCACCATCAAACCTTTTTCTAATAAATAAACATGAAATGCTTTGTTCCAATTCAGCGATCCAAATTTATACTTGTATGTTGTGCGATCACATAGTAAATCTAGGCTAATAACCTAATAAGGACGATAATGTTTTCAAAACTTGATGTCATGGTTAGTAGAGGCCGATCTTTGATCGGGCGAAATGGTGCTCATGAAGTGACCTTCCCCAATCGTACCCAAGTTCCCGAGCCGAGGCAACTTTGGCGATGACGGACACGTGGCCTTAGGCAATGAGTTAGGGTTTCCTAAATTTCCCAAAATAAAATATTTAGGTGGCGACTCTGTATCTGGCAAAGCAGTCCATGTTTGGCACTTCTTTCAAAAAAATCTGTTTTCAAAAATGATTTGCCAGATTTGGACTCTTTGGTTCAGATTAAGAACCGTGACACAAATCGAGTCCGAGCTGTAGCGACGCCCCCCGCGGGCTTGTTACAGTGATGCATACAAGTATAGACTATTTCACAAAATTTGGAATGTTTTGATTTCATGTTTGTTTGAAAATTATTTTGAATATGTATCACTTAAAAAAGTGATCTCATACATACACGAATCAAATCATCCCAACTTAAGCAATTAGCCTTCATCCACAGGCATTCAAACAGGTATATCACTTAAACATTTAGCCTCATGGTATTTATGCTTGACATAGCAATAATCGCACGCATGCGGTATGCTAAAGCAAAAAAATGCTTACCCCAAAATATTTGAGGCGAGCCAGAAGAAAGAAAATAGTTAGAAAAATGCGTGATCCTAACTATGAAATGCCTAATGCAATGCATACAACATGCAATTAAGAGGCTCGGCTACTAGTATGACATGTGAATCAATTCAAGATATGCAACAAAGCACGTATTCAAGTAAGAATTTGAAATTTGACATTGGTAAGTATGATGAGCTAAACCCTTATGCATGCAAACTGAATGGATGCAAATCATGGAAATACTAAGGAAAATATGATGCTATATGCTATCCATCATAAGCGAGTAAATAAAAGGGAGAAAGAAATGGGCGTCGCAAGACATACACGCATTATTATATATTTTGCCTTCATGCAAGAGGGTCCGAAAAAATGTCCTAATTAACTAACTATTACGACACCAAAATTTAACTAGTTATTCTAACTAATTATTACAAATTGAATGAATCTAATTACTTAACTATAACAAGAATTTAATTAACTAAGTAATTAGTTATTACAAGTTCAAAGGGATTAACTAATTTAAGTATGACATACTATTATTTAATTAATCTAGCTATGGGACGCGTGGAATCGCCTATGTATGAACAAGAATTTCCACTTCAAAACCTCTCTGCTTTTGCTACCGTAATTGTTCTTTTTGCAATGTAAAATTGAACTATTTTTATCCTAGCCTCTTCTATTCAACCATGAAAATGGCACCGGTTCTAAATGAGGCGGCCGGTCGGCCTTGAAAAGTGGTCTCACGGACGATTAGGTGGCCGACCACCGCTATTTTGGGATCTCCCTCACGCCACGTAAAAGAAACAGAGCACAAAAGAGTATTTTAGGAGATGTCTCACTCGCTTCTTCTTATCATCAAATAGATCAAAGGAGGGGTAGTCTCAATTCACAAGTCATCAATCGACGCAAACTCATTACGTGATGATCTATGCATCGAGGGACAAAGCCTCAATAAATGACAATGAAAGACCAACAAAACCTCCTCCCTATCATGGAATTGATCAAGGGAAGTGGTAGATCTTGAATCTTGAACCATTATCATTACTAAAGAGTATGAAATGATTCAAGACTCAATGGGTTCAATTAACGTCCGATTGAATCCAAACCATTTTTATTACTCTTGTTACCTCTTTTTGTCCAATTTATTAGCCACTTTTAATTACCTTTCCATTCTTTAGTTATTTAGTCCAAAAATGAGAATTAAGTCACTAAAGAAGAGAAGTGTCAAACAAGAGGTTGTTTTTGGCATGAGAGAGATATAATGCCTTGGTAATGAACCTTCGAAGAGATTAAACCATTAAGCATGGAAGGGTCTCTTTCAAGATGCCTCAAACAACCATCAATTGGTTGATACAACTCTTAAAAAAAAAGGAAACCAAGAAAAGAGAGAGTGCAGAGGTGATATGCAAGAGTGAACACATGTATGAAAGTTATGAAAATAAAGGCCATCAACTCAAATAGATTAGTATCTAAAGCCTAAACCACCAAACCTATGAGGACTACAACACTACAAGCATACTATACAAATCATAAATGAAATAAACACACTAAAAATAGCTAAAACAATGCCGAATTATAATGAAAAAGCTAGAAAAGTGAACTATAATAATGGAGAAATGAAGCTAGTAAGCAAGCCTAAGGAGGGATGGCTAATCCCTCCACTTTTTGAACCTCAAAATCACTTTTTTAGCTTTTGAAAAACTCAAAAACATGAGGAAAAAGTTAAGAAATAGATGGGAAACACAAGGAAAAGCATGGAAAATAAGGTTCAAAGAAGGGTGGTTAATCCCTCTACCTTGATAGCTTGAAGCCACAAGTTTCAGCCCATAAAAACACTAAAACAAAGTAAAAACAACAAGTAAAGATAGGGAAGAAGTAGTGTAAAGAAACTAGAAGTTATACCTCTTGAAGAGGAGTAACACTTTGATTTACAAACCAACAAATTCTCACCCTCAAGTGCCGATATTTAAGCTCAAGAACCTCAAGAAGGAGCCCTAAAAATTGGTTTAGGGAGTATTGGTAGGTGTATACAAAGTTGCAAGATAGATAGAGAGAGAGAGAGAGAAAGATATTTTCCAGAATTTGAGCCCTTAGAATTTTTCTAACCTAAAAACATTAGGTATGGCTCTCTTTATGTAGAACAACTAGTTGATATCTCGAAAATATCTAATTTGAGCCAGCAAAGGCATTCACATGGAGGACAACTGCAACAAATATTTGCTCTAATTGGGAAACCCGACGGTCGGCCACCAATTTCTAGCCAATCCCACCTTGGCCTCAGCAGTGCTTTTGGGTGGTAAGGCTTGAAAAAAAAAAAAATCTATTTTGGTCCAAAAGTGGTGCAAGGTTTTAGGCTTTGAGACTCAAACCGAGGCTTCCTCGAGGAAATTGAATGTTTGTCCAGAATCCTTTTCATCATTGGGTGGCCAACCCGAGGTGCCTAAGTCTTAAGGGTCAAAAGTGGGGTGTTTATAGTCATTATAAGAGCAATTGTGTTTCACAAGACATACAAGTCCAAAACATGTTTATTTTAATACACCGAAGTTCTTATGAACATAAAGGTGCAATCAGAAATGGTTTTTGTGCTCCTCGTAGGGTTTAGTCTCCTGATATGATTGTCCTACGCCAGACTCGTGGTTCAATTTGTTTTCACAAGTGCAATGTGAAATGTAAAACACAAATGAGAGTCTAACCAAAGAAATCTTAGAAAAATCCATTTATCATCGAGATGCCGTAAATGGACTACATTACCAAATTTCAGAGTCACCACCTAAATATTTTTTAGAAATTTAGGAAACTCGTGACTCGTGCCAAAGGCCACTTGTCTGTCATAACCAAAGTGTCTTAGCACGAAAACTTAGGTATGAGAGGGGAAGGTCATGAATTGAGCACCTCCTTACTCGGTCAAAGATCGGCCTTTACTAATTGTGATGCGATTTTTAGTGCATTATATGCTCTTGTTCTGATTATTAATGCTAACTTTACTATGTGAGGCACACAAGTATAGACTACGTCACCCACTTTGGAATGCTTTTGATTTCATGTTTGTTTAAAAGAATTTTGAATATGTCAGCTCAAAAAGCAAGCTCATATGTACATTAATCAAAATCATCATAATTTAAGCAAAATAGCCTTCATCCACAGTATTCAAAGAGTTATTCCAAATAAGCACTTAGCCTCATGGTAATATGCTTGATATGGCAACACTAACACATATGCAATATGCTAAAACAAAAATGCTCACCTAGTGCTCAACCGAGGCAAGCCAAAGGAAAGAAAATAATTAGAAAAATGCATGCTCTAATATGCAAAGTGACTAATGCAACACATACAAAATGCAACTATCGACGGCTTAACATGATGTATGGATCAACTCAAAGCATGCGCCAATGCACGGTTCAAGTAAGTAAGAAATGCCAATAATGTTAGAATGATGAACCTAACCCTATATATGTAAAATTGGATACAAGTCATGGTAATGATTTGAAACCAAAAATATGATGCTATTACGATAAACATATAAATAAAAGGGAGAAAGAAATGGAGGTTGAAGACATACAAATATTACAAGTGTTGCAAATTTTCCTCGCACAAGAGGGTCCTAATGAATGTCCTAATAAAACTAATTATTACAAAACCCAAATGAATTAACTAAATTAACGAGCTATTACAAGTTCAATGAAGCCAACTAATTAGTTACAACACTAATATTAAAGCACTAATTTAAAGAATGAGAACGGGCGCAGGAGTTGTACGCATTACAACCGAGAACATCCTCCCGAAAATCTCTGCTTGTCGCTAAAATCGCCTGCTTTGGTCAAAATTTATTATGTTTTGGCCTCGTGTTTTGCTCTGCTCACAGAAAATGCCATCGCAGACAAAATAGGTGGCCAATCGGCTGGAAAGTGGCTCACCGCAGTAATGGTAGACAAGGGCCACCGCTTTTAGGAAATGTCCTGCCGCCACGTAGTTAAAAACAGAGCAAAAACAAAGTGTTTCTAGGAAATGTTTATCCTTCTTCGCCTTTCCTTATCATGAAGATGATTAAGGAGGAGTAGATTCGATTCACAAATTATCAATTATCGCAAATTTGTTGCATGATGATCTATGAACCGATAGGACAAAAGCTCAATAAAATGAAACAAAAGACGAGCAACACATTCTCCTTATCATGGAGTTACCTCAAGGAAAGGGATAGACATTGCTTCATGAATCATTGAACATCACTAAAAAGTATGTAATGGTCCATGGGGCAATGTATTCAATATAACGTCCGATTGAACCCAACACCATTTTATTACCTTTTACCTCTTTTTACTCCATTTTTATTCGCCACTTTTTACATTACAAAGGAGGAATCAAACTCATTTATGAGTGATAATGAAATTGGAGTCAAACCCGAAAGTGGCGATAATGACCCTAAACCCAAACCCGATAACAAACTATAATGAAACCTTCCTTTATGATTTCCAAGGGTCTAAACTAGAAAGTTAGTCCTTAGAAGTAGAAGCACCAAAGGATAAAGAGAAATGCCAAACAAGAGGTTGTGCTTAGCATAAGAGAGATATAATGCCTTGGTAATGAACCTCCAAGAGATCAAGCATGGAAGGTCTTTCTTATGCTCGAGTAACAACTTTATTTGATAGAACTCTTAATCAAAGAAATAAAGAAAGGAGGAGATTGTAGAGATGATTATGCAAAGGTGATTATTAAAGTATGAATATTTACATGAAAAACTATGTAAAGAAAGCTATCAACTCAAATATATTGGTGGCTATGGCCTAAAACATACAAATCCATGAGGACTTACAACAACACAAGCATAGTATTCAAAGTATAAACTAAATAAACACACTAAAAAGCCCCTAAATAGCAAAAACAATGGTGAAAAATTATTTTGAAAATGGTAGAAAACTTAAACAAAAAAATGGAAAGAAAGAAGCCTAGTAAGCAAGCCAAAGAAGGGCTAGCCCTCCTCTTTTTTAGACTTAAAACCACATTTCTAAGCTTAAAACACTCAAAAATAGTGTCAAAAAGAAAAGAAAAGGATAGAAAAGATGGCACAAAAGCTCAAAGATTACCCTTTAAAGAGATGATGCTCTTCTAGTTCACAAACCACAAGTTGAACCCTCTCAAAAGTCAAATTTGTGTTCAAGAATCTCAAGAAGAGGCCTTAAGTTTAGGCTTAGGCAAGCAGTATGTATAGTGTCTCAGATATTTCAAGAGAAAGAGGTAAGGCTAAGCTATAGGCACTTGGAGAATTTTTTTCTAACCCCAAACCATGAGGGAGGTCATGTATTTATAGAAAAACAGTCCTCATGTCGTAAATATCTCAGAAGGAAATAGCCGGTGCAAGACATGCACATGAGGACAACCGGCAACCAAAAATATCTATTTGTTAGAAACATGGCCACGGCCATGAAGGTAGACGGCCAACCAAAATTGCCCGCCGGGCCACCGCCGCCAATAGGTCTTTGAATAGTCAAAGCTAGAAAAAAATTAGGTTTTGGTCCAAACGGGTGCAAGGTTTAGGTTTTGAAGCTCAAAACCGTTTTATCAAGAAATCAACATTTTGCACACAACATAACATTTATCATCGAAAGCTCAAAGATGAGGTACCTAAGTCTTAAGGGCGGTCAAAATGCTAGTTCGGCTTGTTCCTCTTTGACAGAGCTCAAGTCATGAAATGACGGAGTAAATGTCAAAGTCCTAAGATGACCCATTTGACAAGGTCGTAAGACTCGGGCAAGCAATCAAAAATGTAAAATCCAATTGGTTGAACTCAAAAGCACCTAGATATCCCTTTACAAGGAATCAAACCAAAGGTAGTTCAAGGCAAGATGCAAATGATATGCACAAGAATACACTTGAAACCGGAATTACATGATTCAATTTAAATCTATTATTTTTGAAAAATCCATGATTATGCAAGACAATGCAATGAGCAATAACAAGATGACGACATATGAAATGAAACAAGCCTCAAGCTTAAATCAAAACAAATCTAACTGCGGCTCTCACATGGAAAGGAGTAAGCAAACAATAATTCCAAAACACATAGCATGTGAAAAGAGGAAAATGGTGCAACTAATGGGAGACGCAGATTCCTCAATCCTTTATTTTATACGAGAGAGGGAAGGCTAAACCGGTGTAAAACAACGCCCCTAAACCGCTTCACGCGAAAAGGATAGAAGAGTGGTGTAAACCAACAATGCCTATTCTCATTATGAATATTTCATACCGAGAGAGTGAAAATGTTTTAACCAAGAGAAACAATGTCTTAATGTGTTTCACGCGAAGTGACAAGTAGGAGAGTGGTATAACCAATGTGCATATCTCATCAGATTGCATGGAGAGAGGGAAGGTTTTAACTAAGAGAAACAACGGCCCTAACGTAGTTTCATATGCGAAGGAAAAAGTGGTGTGT
This sequence comes from Camellia lanceoleosa, assembly GCA_025200525.1. Lineage (NCBI taxonomy): Eukaryota > Viridiplantae > Streptophyta > Magnoliopsida > Ericales > Theaceae > Camellia > Camellia lanceoleosa. The sequence continues at coordinate 50,393,048 of CM045767.1, forward strand.
AACTAATATGCAAGTATCTGCCACCGATTTTAAGGCATGTGAGAGATTAGAAAGGTTTCAAGAATCTAAGAGTAAAACAAGGGTTACAGAATGTAACCAATATGCATATCTCACCGTAGATTTATAATGGAGAGAGATAAGGTTTTAACCGAGAGAAATGTATGATGGTGTAAATCCACAGTACATATCTTACCGTATTTGATATAAGAGAGAGTGAAAGGTGTTTTAACAGAGAGAAACAATGGTGGTGTAGCTAACATGTATATCTCAATCAGATTATAATGGAGAGAGGGAAGGTTTTAAACTAAGAAAAACAAGGGTGGTGTAACTCCATAGGGTAGAATCCCACTCCATATTTCACAGGAGAGGAAATGTTTTAACCAAGAGAAAGAAGTGAGGCTAAAACTACGTTTCATGCAAGAGAGGAGGTGAGATGAAGGCACAAGCTAAACTACGCTTACAGAAGGAAAAGAGGGTACAAGGTGCCAAATCACACTCTTGTGACT